>CM055961.1:31085000-32285000 GCA_029531755.1 Holothuria leucospilota | reverse complement strand
ATGCCAGAGCACACAGGTCCCCTCAGATTCCTTCATTGGGGAAGTAAATCAACTGGTTAATTGTAGGTTACTCACATGTCAGTCCAACTTTGTGCAGTCCACTGGTGTTATGTTTTCATCTGACATCCATAAGTGCATGCTGAGTTTCAACCAGGTAAGACAGACTGTCCTGAAATCATGCCAAGTTCCACTCTGAAATACTCAGTCTTCAACTCTAACTGTAAACAAAACTTACATTATACAAAAATTATGTTATATATGTTATGTAAGGTCTACTGAAACTGATTTTCTACTTATGAAGGAACTTTTTTAAATAAGAATTATTACCAACCCCAGCAGATGGACCTAATTGAACACACAAATTAAGTCACCATACAATAGTGGGGGACCTGGTCAGCTTACGTCCTTTGTCGCCATTAGGGGGAAATTTGCAATATCATTCCTACATTCTTATTTTACAGTCACCGGACAAATTAACAAAATATAGGTTTTTATAGGTTATATAGGCTATTTTTGAAAATATATAGGCTCCCAAAATAAAAAATAGGTTTTTATAGGTTTTATAGGTTTCACCGTGAGGCCTGCATTCCAGGTGGTGCCACAGTCAAGTGCCTCCAGTATGCTGATGATGTTACATGCGTAGTCTCTGACCTAGCTTCCTTCAAGGCCCTTACTGGCACCCTGTCCACTTTTCAAAGAGCGACAGGTGCCAGACTGAACCCCACCAAGACCAAAGGACTCCGTCTAGGTAAGTGGCGGTCGAAATAACTGCCCTTCGTGGCATCATGGGTAGACGATGCCATAAAAATCAATGGCATATGGTTCGGTTACGGTTCACCCTAGTCACTTACGTGGAATGAGAAAGTGGACCTAGTGGAAGCTAGGTTGGCAGACTACGGAGGGCGCTACATTAGTCTGATGGGGAAAGTAACAGTAATTAATAGATTCATTTATCCTCTCTTGTGGTACCCGGGCACTGTTCTGGCTGCTCCAGAAGGTGTCCTTGTGCGACTTGAGAGGGCCGTATTTAAATTCCTATGGTCAGGGAAAACGGAGCTGGTCAGAAGAAAGGTGGTGTACCAGGACCTTAATCATGGGGGACTGGGCCTTGTGCACTTTCCCTCAAAGCTCCGTTTTCTCCTGACCAAGTGTGTTTTTAGCGCTGTCGACAGTGAGATGCCGTTTGCCTACTTTGTCCGCTATTGGGGGGGATTGTCACTCCGTGGGTTCTTTCCGTCCCTTTTTAGTAATAGTGTACCCCACAGCGGGAGACCCTCAAGGACATATTGTCTTATGAGGGACACTCTCCATATGATGTCAACTGCAGGGGACGTTTTGCAGTCCAGTGCGGGGGACCTGTACCAAGCCATCTCTGATGGCTTGGCTGGCCGGTTCCAACCAAGCCACTACGCCTTGGGGCCGGAGGTGTGGCGCGTGGTGCACAGCAGGTCACTAGATCACCGCCGGGGAGACCTGCTGTGGCGAATTGCACATGACGCCATCGTAACTAATCTCAAGCGCCTTCGGTGGCGTCTTGGAGATGGCATTTGCCCCCGCACTGGGTGCACAAAGTGGGAGAGTGTGCCACATGTGTTTTGGCATTGTGGCTTTGTGGCCCTCCTCTGGGAGTGGTTTCAAGGCCTGGCTGACCGTCTAACGTTTCGTAACACCTGGGCGGTCAGCCAGGACTATGCTTTGTATGGTCTACTGCCCCCACCAGGCAATACAGGTGTTCGGGCCATACTTACGTTTGCTTCGGCCTCCATTAAGCTAGCTATATGGAGAGACCGGTGTAATATTGTTTTTAGGGAAGGGGGGAGGCCAGCAGACGTCGTCCTGGCGTCGGTGAGGACGGAGATCAAACTGAGGGTCGAGGCCGACTTTGCTCGTCTGCCAAGGTCGACGTTTGGCAGGCGCTGGGGGCCAATTGCTTCGGTGCGGGCGGGGCGGGTGATAGTTAACCTGTAGTTTTGCGTGAATAAATTTTTAAACTGTCCTATGTAATTAACCTTTGTATATAGTCCATTGTACATAGCAACACAATTTTTTGTTTGTAGGTGCATGTAAATAGTTTGCTGTTGCGTTTTTGCCCGGTCCGGTTTGGGTTCTCGCCCTTTGTTTCTCAGTGCCCGTTTCTGCGTACTTAAAAAGCGCGACAGTATTAGGCCTAGTAGTGATATCGACAATGTCATGCTCACCTAAATCCGAAAGCTCGTTCGTGACCCGGTATGGTAGCGGTGAGAGTAGTCATAGCAACGAACTTGAACGAAGTCGTAAAACACCCCCAATTGAGGTACGGTAGCTGATTATGAACACGTTCAAATCAGTCCCGAAAGTAATATTTGAAGCTGAATATTTTGGTGCTTCGCTAATGTAGATTCATGTCGATTTTTAGTATGTTATTAAGAATAATTTGTTCTATCGATTTCCATTCAAATATTTTCTGTTGCAATTTGTTTAAGGTCAAACGTTATTCTGACTGGACTAGAGCCCAAGGTTAAAAAAGATTAAATCCCAGCAAGAGTATTTAGTTTGAATGGTTTTGCCTTTTGTTCACGCTGGTTGGGGTTTCCGTTTTGTTCGTGTCTGTGTCCATGCTTGGCACAATTTTGTTTGATAGCTCGTTGTGGGTGGGTTTGTCTTTGTTCCATGTTGGGTCTGGTCTGGCTGCGGGCGTGTGAGGGGCACATCATTGTTGGTATTGTGGGCGGTCGGGGGTTGGCCACATGAAAATTATATGTAAATAGTTTTGCTTTTGTGAGATTGTAAATAGCCCTATGTGATAAGCTTGGGTTCCAGGTAGTGTTTTACATTGCTAACACAGAAATATTGTTTGGTAGGAGAATTCTGTAAATAGTTCGCGGTTATGTTTTTGTCCGGCCCGGGTTGAGTTCGCCTTTGTTTCGCCGTGCCTGTTTCTATGTACGTAAAAAGACTATATGATTCTTGCGTCTGTAAAAGACACGCAACAGCCTTTATCAGGTCTAAAGAGTTTCTCTTTTTAGCATTAGTTGAACTGTGGTTCCGGAACACCTACATTACTGATCAACATCCAGTGAGAGTTTGTTAAATTTCAGAACTCGCACAACACCGGCTCGAAAACAGTCGGTTGCATTAGCAACGTGTTTTGTAGCCCTCCAATTGGCATCGATGCTTTCAATATTTCTTGACCTGCGTTAATAATAAGATCGTTTAACCACCGCCTCTCGAGTAAAATCACCCTCTCGTTCTCAGTTAGGTGAAGATGTGGCAACCACACATGCCAGGCTTCTTTCTGTTATTCCCAGTGCTTGGTGGCTTTTGTGGTTCGGCTTGTGTTCTTTTCTTGCCCCTACTAGGGACGTTCCCTTGGTCAGTTGGAGAAGACTACGGAGACTCGGGATCCTCTTGTTTGGTTTCCTTCTGATGGTTGTTTCTGTTTGTCATCGGCGTGCCCGCAAAAGTGACCTTAACCTTCCAAATTCATCTTATGTCACCGAGTTGCCCATATTTTTGTGTTTTCGCTATTATATTTTGTATTTTCTTTTTTCCCCCGTTTCTCAGGTCTACCATACTTCTAACAGAAAAATATATTTAACGGGTGTCACTTGATTAAGAAAAGTTGTTTTTGTTAATTTCACTATGCAACTGTTCATGGACTTATTTCATAATTCGGATACAAACCGTACTAGTCGAAGGATCTCAAATTCTCCCTTCACATTTCCCTCGTGGAGGCGGTCGAATAGGTAGTAATGCTCATTAGAACTGGCCACCGGATGAACGTTTCCAGAAAGGTCATGCCTTTCTTTGTGTTCTTCAAGCCAGGGTAAATTAACCAACGTTAATGTGCTGACGGTTCCGCTAACATTTCGTTATGAGGGTGAGACATCCCAGGAAATCTTTTATTCCCGTGTGCAGCGACCACGTTAGCCATATCTACTACCACGACGTTAGGTGTATGTTTCATCGACTGCACCAACCAACGTCTCCCGGAATTTCTGCTCGCAATAAAAAATTATACAATGCCATGTGGACAAACCATGGAAGCCCATCCACCACTTGAACCCTGTAATTTTGTGAATAGTTTGTCCAATTTGGTGTCATCCTTGCTTAACGTGTCACGTATTTTCCGAATTATATTTGTCATTTAGATTGCTGTTATGCAGAATTTCAATATGTCTTTCCTGTGTGAACTCACGACATTCTGTTTTTAGCAACCCATTTCCTCGATGAACTTTTCTGTACTCTGTGTTTTAAAACAGAGCGTGCGTGTATGATGGCCTACATCGTAAGGGTTGTTTACATCTTCACCAAGGAAACCTGCTGCCACCATATTCTTTTCAAGGTCGTCCCAAAATAGGTCACAACCTGTTTCGTCAGAGGCCGAAAATTGACATTTAGGTTAAACGCCCTCTATTTTTGCTTTTCATTCGTCAGCCATTTTGTTACTAAAACGAGAGAGTTTTCCTTGAGTTTTCGTCTGCATCGTTGCAAGTAGTGAGACGCTAGAGCGTGAGTTATTTCGTTATCACTTAATTAGGAGAAAAGTAGGATAATGCGAAATATTCTGGGAGTATTCATAAATTCTGGATGTTCATAAGTCTTGAGATTTTTCAGGGAGAATTTAGAGTATTGCATGGTCGAGGGTACACTTAGAATGCAATGTTGTTTATGCTAGTACAGTATGGTATACTATTCAGTACAAAGTGTGGTACGGTTATTTGTTAGTTAGATGGGACACATCAACACTAATGTGTTATGTAGTGTCATCTAGATAAAAACGGTAAAACTAAAAATTAAAAACGTTAAGGAATATCTTTAAATGTCTAGACAAAAGCAAATGCGGGAGTCATGTCAAAATTTTCTGTAAAGGTTACTTTCTTTGTGAAAGTCCAAAATGAGAGAGGGGTCTACGTGCTCAAACAATGTCTTCAGTTCTGGCACAGTGTAATACTTCTGACGAATATGGGAGTATTCATAGCAGTCGACGAGAATGTGACTGACGGTGACATCGCAATCACAGGGGATACAATATGGTCTCTCTTCCCCGTGGAGCAAGTAAGCATGGGTGAGGCAAGTGTGGCCGATTCGTGTCCTAGTCAGTACCAAATCATCTCTTCGTTTTCTGGGGGTTGCATTACCCACAGTTCCGACCGTTGGTTTGACCTCTGGGAAAGAATCCCACGGTTCCTGCCATTTTGATTTTATATAGCCGTTGATGTTAGGGCGATAATCAGTGTGGGGTACTTGGAGGTTGGTAATGTCCATCCACAACTGACTTCTGCAGTCTCACCAAACTGGAGTAAATTTCACGGAGAGACATCACACAAGGGTGTTTTACCTCATGGCCTTGAAGAGCTAAAAGGCTGGATAGTGAGTCTGTGAAGACAATGAACTGGCGGTCGTGCGAGGTTTCGATCAGCTCGAATGCCATCGTAAGTGCCTGGATCTCGGCGGTAAATATCGATGCATCATCGGGCAATCTGACTTGCAAGAATGTATCTCGGCCTGCTGCTACAGCTGCCACCTTGTTCGTGGCTTTGGAACCATCGGTATAGATTGCATGATAACGACGGTACTTATTTCTAAGTTCATTAAAGCTGGCACGGTACACCAGTTCATTGGTTGAGTTCTTGAGATGTTGTCTCAAACTAAGGTCAATAACTGGTTTGACTAATTTCCAGGGGGGAGTGGTTGAGAAGGTAAGCTGTGCTACAGAATCGGGGTTGGTACACACCTGTGATAAAGCTCCACCAACGCGAATAGCAAAAGGAGGGATAGCTGATGGTTTCCTCGTGTATATGTCACTAAACGTATGGTTGAAGGCCGTCTCAAAGGTCGGGTTTTGTCTATGACTCCTCAGTTTTAGGGCAGACTGAAGGGACTTTTTCCATCTTAAATGGAGGGGTGGCTCGTTCGCTTCGATGTAAAGACTCTGCATTGGGGAGGTACCGAAAGCTCCGAGGCAGATCCTAAGACCTTGGTTTTGTATGGGCAGGAGTTTCCTGAGGTATGACTCACGTGCAGAGCTGTAAACAACACAACCATAATCAAGTTTGGACCTCACTAGGGATCTGTATAATCGAAGCAAAACGGGGCGATCAGCGCCCCAGTCCATCTTTGAGACGACCTTCAACAGGTTTAGTGCTCCCTGACACTTCCGCCTGAGATGGTCGATGTGGGCTTTGAAGTTGAGCTTATTGTCGAGTATTACTGGGATGTGGACACCGTTCAAACTCAAGTCTGGGTCGCAATGGGCACCTCTCCAGTTGCAAAAGTGCATGCAAACAGTTTTGGTCCGAGAAAAACGGAATCCGTTTCTGTCAGCCCAACGCTGGATGTTAATCAGGCAATTTTGCATCAGTCTCTCTATAGATCTCATGTTCCGTGAGGAACAGGTAATAGAGAAGTCATCCACAAATAAAGACTTTTCAATCCCAGGGTTCACCACATTGGCGATGCTATTTATTTTCATGATGAAAAGAGTAACTGACAAGATGCTACCTTGGGGAACACCCATTTCCTGATTATGTACCTCTGATAACAAGCTCCCCACACGTACACGAAACACACGATCTTTCAGGAAGTCTTGAATGAAAAGCGGCATTCGGCCCCTCAGACCCGCACTGTGCAAGTCTTTCAGAATGCCGTATTTCCAAGTGGTATCGTATGCCTTCTCCAAGTCAAAAAATACCGAAACAACAAGACCGCGAACAAGACCGTCACGAACTGTAGATTCCAGGCGCACAAGTTGGTCAGTTGTACTGCGGCCACGCCGAAAACCACTCTGAAAACTAGTTATGAGATTGTTGGTTTCAAGAAACCAAACCAGACGGGTATTTATCATTCGTTCAAATGTCTTGCACAGACAGCTAGTAGGGGAAATAGGGCGGTAGTTTGTAGCCTTTGTTGGATCCTTACCTGGCTTAGCAATGGGAATGATGGTGGCTTCCCGCCAAGCAGTTGGAAAGTTGCCATTTTCCCATATACCGTTGAAAATATCTAATAAAACCAGTAAGGAGTTATGTGGAAGGTGTTTGAGGAACTGATAGTGAACTTCATCTGGGCCAGTGGCAGTGTCAATGCGCAGTAAGAGTTGTCCGAGGTGAAGTTCACTTTTTGTTTTTCAGCGGTACGTTTGAACACCTGAAAAGTTTGAGAATAGTGGTTGCTAGAAGAGTTACATTCAAACTCGTCAGCAAGCAAATTTGCAATATCTGCCCTTTCTGTGCATTTATGACCGTCTGGTTTGGTCAGGTGTAGAACCCTAGAGTTAAGCTGCTTCCCACTGATTTTTCTAACCATGTCCCATGCTTTTTTGACAGGTGTGGAGGAACTAAGTTTAGAAATATATTGTTTCCATGACTCCCGCTTGCAGGCTTTAATGATGCGCCGTGCTTTGGCACGGGCATTTAGGTAATTACTAAGGTTAACATTGTTTGGGAACTTCTTAAAAATATTAAGGGCTTTTTTGCGATCTTTGATCGCTTGTTCACAATCCGTGTTAAACCACGGCTTGTGTTTACTACGTGGATTTGCAGAGGACTTAGGGATAGTTTTGGTGGCAATATTCACCAAGAGTTGTGTAAAATGGGAGATCTGGTCTTCAATGCCATCAAAAGCATCTCTGACGATCTCGTTTTGACAGAGATGGCTAAATTCTGACCAGTCGGCTTTTTGGAGTTGCCACCTGGGAACTCTCTCTTCGAGATCAATTGCTGAACGAGATCCAGAGGCTGGATGAATGTACGTACAAGACCCATCATTCAAAAGGCATAGATCCGAGACAGCCATCACGGATTCAATCAATCCACCCAACTGGTTTGTATTAGTACAACCCCACATGTCACTGTGTGCATTAAAATCCCCCAGAAGTAGAAATGGGGTGGGCAGCTGGTTAACTAGTATGTCCAAGTCATCTCGTTTCAGGCAATACCTTGGTGGGATGTACACCGAACACACAGTAAAAGTGCGGTGTAGTGTAGCTCGAATTGCCACAGCTTGCAAGGTAGTGTTCAGATGGATGGTGGAGTGTGGAACTGTGTTTTTAACCAGTATGGATGATCCCCCAATAGCTCTGTTGTCAATGGGGGATACAACAGTTTTATTTTACATGTCGTACCCTTTAAATGTTGGGTGGTCTGTGTCCCGAAGGAAAGTCTCCTGCAGGCAGATCACTAAAGGAGACCAGTCTGCTATAAAGCACTTGATCTCCTCGCAATTCGGTCTAAGTCCTCTGCAATTTCATTGGATTATAGCCGCAGGCCTCCCAAGGGTCATCCTTTGGAAATCTGTGGCTTGTTAGTAGAGCTGGTGGGGCCCCCTGGCTCGGGCCGAGACTTCCGGCCACTGAGCTCCATCAGCTCTTCCCCTTCTCCCTCACTCCCCTCTAACGCTCCAAATCTGTTGTGCAGTTTGATAGGGTCGTCCGACCCTTTGCTCGGTTTTGTCTGTATTTTAATTCTAGGTGTGTCTCTTGCTTTTGTTGCTTCTGTCTTTTGTCTCTGTTTTGTAGTTGTTGGTTTTGGTGGTGGTTTAGGTTTCTTTTGTGGGGGTGTTGATTTTTGTGGTAGATTTGTCGGTGCTGTCATCGTCTGTATTGTCTTGGATGTTATAGACTGCTCTGATGGTTTTGCAAAAGTGAGTGTAATGGGCTTTGGAAAACTGCTGTCCCTGGGCCAGGTCATATCAGTTTGGGTTGCAGCAGACACCTTTGCAGTCCTCACAGCTCCAGCATAGCTCTTGAGCTGTGAGTCCTGCGACCGGTATGTTTCTCTAGCCTCTTTATAAGTGATGTTACTGGAGGCTTTTATTTTTTGTATTTGTTTCTCTTCCACCCATTTTGGACAGTTTTTACTGTTTGCCGGATGACAGCCCTGGCAGTTAACACAGTGAGGTGCCCCCTCACAGGTATCACCAGCATGCCCCTCCTGGCCACATTTCTCGCAGGTTGCTGACCTGCTACAGTTGGTTTTGAAATGTCCGTACCTTTGGCAATTAAAACAGCGGACAGGGTTGGGAATATAAAGCTCAACCTTGACCTGTAAATAGCCAATCTTCAGTGTTGTCGGTGGTTTGGGGGTGGTGAATGTTAGAATGAAGGTGCCGGTGGGCTTTCTGACACCCTCCCTTAACACTGAAATGCGGTACAGGTGGCTGACATGCTGAGATGCCAGGTTATTGGTTTAGGGTGGCCGGGGGGAGGTTGGTCTGTTGGGTATTTGGGTTGTTGTCAGTGTGTGTGTGGTTCTATTGTTGTAATGAACATACTTTTCTGTTTGATTTGGTGGTGTGTGAATAGTTTTGCATTTATGTTCCTGTCCGATCCGGTTTGAGTTTGAGTTTGTTTGAGTTTGTTTCTTGTTTGTATGTGCCGTTTCCATGCACTTAAAAAGCGGTTATCAAGAAGTTCCTCATCAGAGCAGTTCTTGATATCCGGGCATCTTATGACTCCTTTGGAGCTGTGAGGGGTCACCTTAATGGGAACATCAATCAGAGACTTGGTTTTCAACAAGTTGTTTGCTTGTGTACTGCGACTGACTTCCACAAGGATATCGCCAGATCACAGCCTTTTGATTGATTTGGGGGTGCCTACAACACCCTCAATGCCCTTATTAATGGCAAAAGGTGACAAAGTATTGAGACTCTTGCCATCACCACTCGTTGTTACAAGAAACCTAGGCCAGATGGGAACGGCCTCTGTGTCAGAGCTAGACCCAGAGTCGCTCCTGAAACGTTTGCCAGCTGATTTAAGTGAATTTAGGGGATCCATAGTAAAAAAATGAAAATTCATCACCGGTGCTCCCCACCCACGATGGAGCCCAACAAGGGGACATCAAAGGTAAGTGGAAAAATACATCACAAACCGATGCCAGGGATACACTAGTGATATACTCAAGGCCGTTAAATGAATCAATAACCCCGATTGACCTGATTAAGCAGCCGCCTTCTGAGAAAACCACTTTTCTGATACACACAAGCAAAATCCACTTGGTGACGAGTACATGAAAAGTTAGTGCTATGTTAATAAGCAAAAGTTGAAAAGCAGTCAAGTGGAGATCTCAGGGCTTGACGCCACCAGCCGATTGGTTGAGCCAGGCCAATTCAACTTCCCGACTAGGTGAATTTGAGGCCGAAGTGGTGTGGCGCTAGGACCAAACCGCAGTTATAGCCTTCACTCAACCACCAGGACCCTCTCCTCCACCGACACGGGTCGCGACTCACGGCAAACAAGTCGTCCCTGTTAGTCGCCTCTTACGACATGCTGAGAAAGCAGCGGGCCTATTCTACATCCCCGTACCCGCAGGGGGAAAGTGTGGTACGGAGACATGCAGAACAGTATATTATTCATTACCGAGAGCAATACAGTAGAGTTAGTGCGGTACATTATGAATGGTACAATGTGTGGTACAGTACAGCGTATAGGAGTACAGTAGTACAGCGAGTGTACAGTACAGGGAGTTTACCGTTGTACCATTATCATTAAGCGGAATATTTTTGTGTGGCGTTTGAGTATGCACTTCATTGGGTTTGAGAATTAAAGGGCACATATGGTCGGAGTTTAAAGGGCTCATTTACCATGAGGATTTAAGGGTCCATACAATTTGAGGCTTAAAGGGTCCATACAATTTGGGGTCTAAAGGGTTCATTAAGTTTAATTTTTCTTCTTATTAGTTTAATTTTTCTTATTATTTTAGTTTCCGAACAATCGGATCTTAAGCAAGGTCAGTTTGGAAATAAAGCAGTACTGTGCAACAGAATAAAGTGATATCGTCATCATTTTTAGCAGACGTAACACAACCTTCGAAGTCACTCACTTCCATCTGGCAACTCCACATCAGAAATATTACATCTAAATGCACCTTTTTTATCAACATTTAAAATAACAACCTCAGGATGATAACCAGATACAACGCAATTGAAATGGTAAATTCCTTTACACATGCTCTGTTGGTGTTGGTGTGTCGTAAAATCCCAGCTAACTTTTCACATGCTGTGAAAATGCATGGGAGCATTGATTTAATTTTGAGGCCTAATGTCAATATTCAACTGTTTACTAATAAGTTCCGTGTGACGACCTAACGCAATGGAACATTCCAATCCCTTTTCCAACCTATCTAACATTTCTAGTGAAATCAGGAAGATATCGTTAAAGTTATGAACACCAGCGACGTACTCCTGGTATCTTAACGGCATAAAACTCTCTGTGCATACCTTGCGATATGTTATCACACCTTTCAAAATGCCTTCTGCTGAAAGAATTGACGCCTTGTCAGTTATCTTGATTGGTTGTGAGAACTATTTCCACAAGAGGAACAGTCCTTTTCAGTTGGTATGAACTCACGCAGATAGTTACCATATTGTAAATATTGTGACTGTGAGTAGTCCTACGTAATTGGCTTGGGTTTGGGGTGGTTTTGTACATAGTTATCACGGAAATTTTGTTTGCTAGCGCAATGTACAGAGTTCTGTATATTGTTGAGAGTTGTGTTTTTGTCTGGCCAGGTT
Organism: Holothuria leucospilota; assembly: GCA_029531755.1. Lineage (NCBI taxonomy): Eukaryota > Metazoa > Echinodermata > Holothuroidea > Aspidochirotida > Holothuriidae > Holothuria > Holothuria leucospilota. The sequence continues at coordinate 32,273,513 of CM055961.1, read as the reverse complement.
TAAGTTCTTCTTTGTTTCTTCGTGCCCGTTCCTACGTACGTAAAAAGCACATACGCAGAAAGTTACCACCTTTACGCAAGTAAGCAGTTGGGACGGGCCAAGGTATGCATTTGTGTTTCTTTATGTAATCACACTTTTTAAGTACGTAGAAACAGGCACTGACAAACTAAAGGATAATCCCAAACCCGAAGAAAAACCCTGACGGATCACGAACACAATGTCAAACAGACTACACATACCATGCAACAAGGAACAAAACATTACACGACTAGATAGTGTCACCATCCGTCTTCGGATAAATAACGCCTACAAATGCTCCACCGTCATCTAGATTAATATCGGGAATCGTCATGCATTCATTGAAATACCAAAGACATATAGCTTTATGGACAAGACCTACTTTGCCTACACCATCTGCAACTTGAGGAAGCTTCCTTGCTGTCATATGGTACAATACATCGCCATAGTCGCGCAAAGTAGTCAATGCTCTTGTTGTAAACAGAGAAATGGTGAAACCGACTATCCTTGTTACCAGGGAACTGTACAAATAATGGCACACCGTTTTCATTGGCACCGTTGTGTAATTCTTTTACCTTTTTTAATGTCCTGCTTGATATAATACAATCAGGGCCATCCTTGGAAAGTTCAAAGAGAAATCGGATAAATTCACGATTTGTGGATGCGTATCACACGAATCTACTCGTTTGAGATGTTCACATTCATACGACTTTTAAGTTCCTATTTCTGTCAGTGTCTATTTCGATCATACACTGTTTACTTTCACAAAAAATAACGGGGGACGAATCGTACAGTTTTCTTTGTACGTGTATTGGGTAATCAACGCCCTTGGAAATTTTCCTCACAAGGAATATGCATTTTTACAGTATCTACCCATAGACCGCTTTTCTGAATGTTTATTGCGTGTGCTTTGATTTCATATGCCTATTGTTTTTCAACATATCTTGGCCACATTCAGGACATTCCTTCCGCTCATAAGCTTTTCTAAATGTTCGACCTTGTCAGTTTCAAAATTATCAAAACCATGGCTTTCTCTCTCAGCATCGTCACCGATATGGCCGTTACTTCCGTATTTGCGGTCCGGATTATCGCACTATCTTCATTACTGCCGTTACCTTTTTCCAACGTCGTTCCCGCTTTTGGTACCATCACCAAAACAGTGGCTTTCTCAGCATAGTCACCGGTATGGCCGTCACTTTCGGACTCGCTGTCCGGATTCATCGCACTATCTTCATTACTACCTTTACCTGTACCTTTTCGTCGTCGTTCCCGCTTTCGGCATCATCACCAAACTTGGCTTTCTCTCCCAGCATCATCACCGGTATGGTCGTCACTTCCGGACTCGCGGTCCAGATTCCTCGCACTATCTTCATTACTACCGGTACCTTTTTCATCGTCGTACCCGCTTTCGGCACCATCGCCAAAACATTGGCTTTCTCTCTCAGCATCATCACCGGTATGGCCGTCACTTCCGGACTTGGGGTCCGGATTCATCGCACCATCTTCTTTACTACCGGTACCCTTTTCATCATTTCGGTACCATCACTTTGTCGGGATCGGATCGACTAAGTCCATTGGAAGTCCAAAAAGTCCATTGGAAGCAATCTCTTCGCTTCTCTGATCACCAACATCATCCCTTATGTTATCATAACCCCTATATGCTGCTCTACGTCAAGATCACTTTCTCTACGATCGTTTCTTGTACGCCTAATTCATCTTCGGAATCCGCGTCTTTATGGCTTGATCTTACACCTTCGCTGTCACAAAGTGGGAGAGTGTGCCACATGTGTTTTGGCATTGTGGCTTTGTGGCCCTCCTCTGGGAGTGGTTTCAAGGCCTGGCTGACCGTCTAACGTTTTGTAACACCTGGGCGGTCAGCCAGGACTATGCTTTGAATGGTCTACTGCCCCCACCAGGCAATACAGGTGTTCGGGCCATACTTACGTTTGCTTCGGCCTCCATTAAGCTAGCTATATGGAGAGACCGATGAAATATTGTTTTTGGGGAAGGGGGGAGGCCAGCAGACGTCGTCCTGGCGTCGGTGAGGACGGAGATCAAACTGAGGGTCGAGGCCGACTTTGCTCGTCTGCCAAGGTCGACGTTTGGCAGGCGCTGGGGGCCAATTGCTTCGGTGCGGGCGGGGCGGGTGATAGTTAACCTGTAGTTTTGCGTGAATAAATTTGTAAACTGTCCTATGTAATTAACCTTTGTATATAGTCCTTTGTACATAGCAACACAATTTTTTGTTTGTAGGTGCATGTAAATAGTTTGCTGTTGCGTTTTTGCCCGGTCCGGTTTGGGTTCTCGCCCTTTGTTTCTCAGAGCCCGTTTCTACGTACTTAAAAAGTACACCTTCGCTGTCATTACAACCGTTCTCATCAGAAGCCTCAGTTTCGCGCCTCCGAATCACCGTCTTGGTCAGTAGATTATCCCTATAAGAGTCCGATCCGCCCGGGCTTTGTGTGGTTACATTGTCACCGAGGTTATCAACAACTCGTTTTTCATCTCTAACTTTAGCTTTGCTACCATTGCTTTCTTCACCGCTTACTCTGCTTGTCACATCTTCATTTCTATACGATCTTGCACTTGCATCATCGTCGCTCACCATACTATCAACGTTTCCGATTCCCCGCCGGGCTCGTTCGATCTCTTTGGGAGTTTTTTTGTTGCATGTATATAGTTTTATATACTGTAAATAAACTGTAAATAGTGATTTGAGTGTGGTAGGTTACCCACACCCCCCCCCCCCCGTATCCCTCCGCGCTGTGATTGCCTTCGGGCGTGTTGTTGCCTTGGATGTGTTTGTTGCCTTTGGGCGTGTGTTGTTGTGATCGTTGATGGTGGGTGTGGTGGTGGCAAAGACTTTCGTTTTCTTTGCTGGGTGTGGATGGTGAGAGCATGTTCGTGATTCTGTGGGTAATTGTCGGTTGCGTTTTGCTCCTGTCCGGTTTGGGTAGTTTGACCTCCAGTGACCCCAGATGACCTTTGGTCTCCACCAAAAAAATATTTCCCCACCATAAGGCATCCACACAATAAGTATGAAATTAATCCAAGCTTCCTACCTTGAGATATTGTGTTAACAACAAGGTTATCAGTTTTTGACCCTTGGTGACCCCAGATGACCTTTGACCTCCACCAAAAACTGTATGGCACAGCTTCTCACTAAGGTGGATCTATATACCAAGTATGAAATCTATCCAAGCTTCCTACCTTGAGATACTGTGCTAACAACAAGTTTTCAGTTAAGGAATAAACTTCAATATGGAGACCTTTACAGGCGAACATTGACTTCACAATCATTTACTCTTGTTGCACCATATCACATCGTTAGGCATTCAGTTATACAAAAAAGTTCAAAGGGTAGGCCCCTCCCCCCCCCCCCCCGACGTTACCGTACTACCACCAGTTTGGTTCATTCCAAGCAAAGCCCTTAACCGATTGGTTTGAAACTGAGCCGTAAAACCTCATTTAAACCTAACAAACCCAAAGGCCCTAACGCCGGGGGGGGGGGGGGGGGGGGGGGGGGGGGGGGGGGGGGGGGGGGGGGGGGGGGGGGTGGGGGGGGGGGGGGGTGGGGTGGGGGGGGGGTGGGGGGGGGGGGTGGGGGGGGGGGGGGGTGGGGGGGGGGGGGGGGGGGGGGGGGGGGGGGTGGGGGGGGGGGGGGGTGGGGGGGGGGGGGGGTGGGGCGGGGGGGGGGAGGGGGAGGGTGGGGGGCGTGGGGGGGTGTGGTGGTGGGTGGGGCGGGGGTGGGGGGGGGGGGGTCGGGGCGGGGGGGGGGGGGTGGGGGCGGGGTGGGGGGGGGGGTGGGGGGGAGTGGGGGGGGGGGGGGGGGGGGGGGGGGGTGGTTTGGGGGGGGGGGGGGTGGGGGGGGGGGGGGGTGGGGGGGGGGGGGGGCGGGGGTTGGGGGGGGTGGGGGGGGGGGGGGGTGGGGGGGGGGGGGGGTGGGGGGGGGGGGGGGTGGGGGGGGGGGGGGGTGGGGGGGGGGGGGGGTGGGGGGGGGATTTTTTTAAAAAAAGAAAATATCTGCCTTAACTCCAAGAGCAAAAGCCACTTCACAAGCAACTTCCTGATTCTAGCTATATATGCGAATAATTAATCCTCGGTATGAAGCCATTACAGTACACCCTAAACGTAGTCCGTGCCATACTTCAAGAATCAGTGTTTCGATTATGAGGAAGTTTACCCGAGGTACGTAATACATGTGCGATGACAAGTGTTTCCTTAGTTTGCTATGTGAAAGACAAGTTACAGTTGAGACGTTACTTGCTTTTTCGATGGAGACGGTAACAAGTCTGCAGAAGAACAAATTTTGGTTTAAAAAATATGACGAGATAAAAAAGCTAAATGTTGGCACCAAGTCCTTCACAATGCATGGTGGAGCTACCGTTTTCCATGCGAGGATACATCTAAGTTAGGTCTAACGCATAATATTGCAATATACTCGATTTTTTTTTGTAAAAATAGTAGAAATATGTAACGTTTATGAACCAGTGAAATGTTCATATTGAACACATTCCCTACCTGAAATCAGTTCACCACTAAAATAAATGCATGCCACATGACCTCACAAGGACAGGTAGGGACACGCTAGCCCTCTCGTTGACATTAATGCAAGGGCTGTCTTAGGATCAAAACTTAATCTGTACCTATTCGATTTTAAACAGTTAGAAAAACATAAATTTCGTAACCATTTGTAAAGTCTTCAGAGATAGTTTATGACATATCTGATTCATCACTTACACGGAATTATAGATGGGATTCTCTCCTAAGTTTAATTAGGAGATTTTTGTCCTGAAAATATGACGTTCATTGCATCATTTTAATAACTGCATGCTCCTCTGTATTACATTAGGAAACACAGCATCACATCACTGCCAACAGCAAGGAACCATTCGTTTATAAACTTGCGGAAAGAAAACCTTTTTGGTTAAAAAATGTCAAAAAACAGTCACATCCCATGTGACAAAAGATTCTCAAACAAATAGACATAAAATATCACAAAGATTACGATCCCAGGGTTTTCCTGGGTATTTTTCTTCAGGACAACATTTCACTTTGCCACTGCTTTCAACATTCTGTTCCTAGATGTATAGCTCTGCAATACAAACCTAACCTACAGTGTACTTCTACAGAATTTATTATGATAATAGGTGCACACAAGAACAGGGCACCCCATTTCTTTATGTCTTCTGTTGTGGTGTTGACTGTAAAATGTTTCTTTTTTCTCTTGTGTGTTTGTTGAAGCATTGTTCGTTCTAATTTCTCAGCAGGAATGTCGTGTCTGCTTGGCATAATTTTTTACATTAAAATAAATGCTTAGGAGGTCTCTTCCATAAAAGTTAGTGTTACAGTATGAGAAAGAGATACATGCTTAAAGTCCAGGTTTGATCCAAAAGGAGCTGGTTGATGAACCTGCTAACTTCTAACTTCTAACCTTCCATCATAGATTATCCTTGTTATGGGGAAGATTGGGAGGGGAGAGTTCCAACCAATGTAGGCCTTTGCACCCCCCCCTGTAACAGGTGCATGTGAAGTGCACCATAAAATAAACATTAATAAATTCCTGCAATCCGATTCTAATACATTGGCAATCCGAAATAGCACAAATCCACAGTTTTTTCCTATACAAATTTATTAGCATAGCGTTGCATATTTTGGATGAGTACCAGGTTTAATGGAGGACAATTAGTGAGATTCAAGGGCTTGAGAATGATCACACTCTGAGCTGAGGAAAAATTAGATGATGTACGTTTCTGGATACCCACTAGAGGCAATTGGGGAAGACAACAATATTTAAATTTATGGAATATCCTACCCCTGCAATGGGAAATAGAATGTTTGAAACCCACTAGCCCGAAACAGCTACAGTATAGCAGAACTAATGTGTCCTACAAATCAGGCATAATTTATATAAGCTTCTTCACATTCTTATAGTTACATGATAGAACCTTGGGTATTTCCAAAAAAAACTTGCACTTCGACTGCTGTCATGTGCTGGCAGATGGTGGTACCACCTTCTTTAACCCTTTATACTTTTCCTTGATAGACTCTGGCATTTCTTTTAAAAAAAAGGTGTGGCTCGAAGGCGGTCACATGAGATCAGATGGTGGTAACCACCGAACCCTTAACATAAAATAAACACGCCTTACAGCAAACTTCTCTCTTCAGATTTCTTGTGAGACATTCTTTTTGTTTTTTGCAACATGTTTTCTTGGGTATTTCCAAAGAAACTTGCACTTTGACTGCTGTCATGTGCTGGCAGATGGTCATCTTCTTTACCCTTACTTTTCTTGATAGACTCTGGTATTTCCTAAAAGTGCAGCTCGAAGGCTGACACATGAGATCAGGTGGTGGTACTTCCTACCCTTACACATTACAGTACATGAAATAAACACCTGCTTCGCAAACTTCCCTTTAGATTTCTCGTGGGATATTTTTTGTGATTTTGCAACATTTTTTGTGCAAATTCAGGCTGGCGAATCACTGCCCTGAGCAAACGAAAGAATTCTTTTGGACACTAATCTTGTAAGTGGCTGTGAATGTAACCCTGCAAGAGATGTCTGGGATGTTTCAGACTTGGATGTAAACTAATGGTGGTATATCAGACCCATCGACTAGAAGGATCAACATGAAAAAAATGAGTCTTTTGCAACTTAAAACTTTTTGAGGTTGACAGCTTTAGTAGTCATGTCATTGTGACTACTGTACTTGGCAAAACATATGAATAACCTGATTTTTTTATGCGTACTAAATCTCATGTTGCTGATCCATCTAGTTTTGACAACAGTTAATAGTTGCTATGGTGCAGCAGCACATGACCTTGCCTGCTATGTTAAAATAAACATAGCAGCCATTTCTGGCTTATCAAGATGGGTTTGGCATGGCCCATTGCACAAACACTGAACATGAATTTGGCAGCAAACTAAGCATGTGTTAAAGTGGGTTGTTTAATGGTAATAGGAAGTGATATGAGATGAAAGAAAGAAAGAGCAGCAAGCAACGGCAACAACAACAACAAAAAAAAAGCAAAAAAAAAGAAAAAAAAAAAGAATTAGGGGAATGGTGAATTATACTCCCCCATCATCCACTGTGATGTGTAGGTCATGATAATAACCTAGCATGTTGACCATGACACTAAAATGCTGATAAATCATTGTATCTGTTTTGATAGCTTCATCAATATCAATAAATAAACAGTGACTTTTCTGTTTTTGACATCTCAGTAGTCTGTATACAGTGGCTTATTTATATTGGGAGGGGAAGGGGATATTGAGCACATGTAGCACAATATTGCATCATTAATAACAAGGATAAAAAAAATTCAAGGGTCAGGAACTATTTGGTTGGGGGTTGCAGCCCCCCAGCCCCCTGCCTTCTACACCTATTTACAATTGAAAAACATGCAGACAAGGTTTTAACTAGAAATTTGAATTTGCATGGCAAATCCGACGTAGCCTCTCCGAGAAAGAGGTGTGGGATTTGTTTTTCAATCTGGAGAAAGGAGATGGAACATAAGGCATATTAATTAACCGCGCGCCAGAGACATTTTAATTTTTATAAGCAAGCTCATGACAGTAGAGTTCATGAACTTATGGAGTTATTTTACGTAAAATGTCCTGAAAGTGCAGGTAGCTAAGCATGATAAAACAGTGGGTACCGAGGACTTAAAGATTATTATTAAAGATATTATTATTCAAGTGAATTGAATTTACTTTTATCAGTTGCTTTGCGGGCCAGATGAATTAGTGGTCTCGCGGGCCGGAGGCTAAACGAACCCACATGCCGGAGGTTCCTCACCCTTGCTGTAGTGAGCCACCGTACATACCCTAATGATCTAAGTGCTAGTGCCCCAGTAGGCTACTTACACATACCGCTGTGTTGTTTTAACGATGGACGTGAATTCATTCATTTTACATTGACGGCGGCAGGAAGGTCCCCAATTTTCCCTCCAAATCTCAAAGTCGTAACTTCTGGCAATTTAATAAACGTCGGCATGCCGATTTATTATCTCAAAATTAAGCATATAGCCTAGTAAGTTTCAAGTTTCCCGACGAAAATCGCCCACGTCTAAATACCTCGTTGCTAAATCAAACAGGCTTTCCGCTGCCAGCTTCCCGTCCGGATCCCCGGCCTGCTCCTGCTGGAATTAGCGCTACTCGACTCTCCTTCTGCAACTCCAGCTGTCCAGTGACACTAATAGCTGGTAATACCTTTCTCAAAGTGCTGAAAAAAAAATTTCGTCTTTATTCGGACGTGACAGAGAATCACTTCTTAATGATTGGTCATCATTTAAAATTCCCACTTGAGATTGGGTCAAGTTAAAAATTTTCAGACTATCCCGCATGCGCGGAGCTGCAAATCGAATATTTTTTTTTAATATATCAGAGAGTCTCTTCGATGCATTATTTTGGTATCGTAATTTGTTTTTATAGATTCCTACCGTGTGTACGTTTCAAGAAGTCATTTGAGTGTTTAAAATCCTTCAGTTTAAGTCGAGGGGCGACAATGAGAATACGAAAAACTTTGAGATTTGAAAATGAAGGATTATGGTCAACCAAAATTCAAAATGAACAACTCGTCTCAAAAGTAGATCCGTACATACTTTGGTCTATGCAGGTCATGAACAAGCGTGCGTTTGTCTGATGTGTCTAGTTAATTATATATGTCAATGGTGCGTTACACAGTACGTGCTATAAAGGTAGACCTATAAAAATACAAGAATGTGCTATTAAGGTAGATCTATGAAAGTACAATCTTGATAGTAAGTGAACCCTACATCCTAGGAAGCCATTTTCTAAGTCTTGTTGTCCGGCCCATAAGGGAGCCCAATCATGAATCTTTCGTCCAGGACAAAGCCACGTTTCGACGTCTAATTGTGATTACTTTTGTAAAATATATGAGCTGTGCGAAAGTTTGCAAAGATTCTCATATTTCTTTGCTCTATTGCTGTAAATTCCTTAAATTTCTTCGAGTTATATTCTGTTCGCACCTGAACATTTGGAAGCTGAGTGATCCTGGTAAAACATCGTCAATGGCGACTTAACGGAATACAGGATTCTTCCTCCTTTAATTCATACGCTCAATGGAGTTCGCGTAGTGAAATGGATTACTTTCTTTTGCGCAATGTAAAAAAATGGTCTATTTGGGAGTAGTTTGCCTTCCTAAATGATTAAGATGTGCGGATCTGAAATACGATTCCGCACACGTAGCCACAGAGGCTACATAATAAGTGAACAGTGTAATGTTTGCCTATGTCGCTGTTTCATTACCTCCTATTTTAAAACATGTATTTCTGCTAGTGTTCGACCGATTATGCCATAATCGGTAATCACCGATTACCGATTATTCAATTACACAATCGGGCCGATGCCGATTACCGATCACCGATTATTAACATGTATAGCAAGGTCATGTTTTCTCGCCGTCTGTCGCATATTTCTAACTTTGTACACACACCATAACATAACCTTCACACTGGAGATGAACGATTAAGAACAGTACCCTACGATCCACGAGTAGAATATTAAATGTTTTTGAAGGATTTCCTTTCCAAATACTATGATAAAAATCAACCATAAATACATGCTTTCGTACGATGTCACAGGCTTAACGTTAGCCAAAGAGTCTATCGGCTTACATACGACTCTACCTACAGTAGTTCTATCCACCGATCATGTCGGAAGATTCCGTGCAAAGGTCTGTACTGGACTGCAGTAGTGCTATATAGTAGCCTATCCACCCAGATTTAGGCAAAAAAAAAATATCTAACTACCTTGGCACTTCGGGGCCACTAAACATTCCACTCAATTTGCCTGATTTACTCATCCCATGCTCCCTTAACGATATGGATACATTTTTTGTAATGCGTCTTGCCCAACACTTACGTCTTATGTAAAAGATTCTCCAAATGAAACGTAAAACTAATTCCCGATAAAGTCCCGTTATCGAAAAACTGTTGCCGTTCCGGCGTGAATTTAACACGGGGCCCGTTTCCCTTCGTTCATCTGTTAGGAGCACGGACGGAGTTCATGACCAACATGCTACGTAAATGCGCAGGCAATGCACTTAGCCTTGCATTACGTATTGCACACTGTACTGGTGTGCTTTCGTAGGTGAACTTCAACTTCGCAAGAACTGTACGGCAGTTACGTGTGCGCATGTGCAGGTCATAGGTAATTAAAAACTTAACGAAAAGAATGTGGGAAGTGGCATAATTTATGCAGGATAATAAGCCTCGGGTTTCCAAAGTTGCTACAGTACAGTACGTGCACCAAATGTGTACAGATGATGTGGTTTGCACTGAAACTTGAAAAAAAACGTAGCGCGAAGTCATTTCTTCCTGTAGTACAATTTGTATGCAGATGTGCGGCATGGTCCATGGCATGCACACCTAGGTAATACTGTGTGGCCTTTCACGCACCTGAACTGTGCTGCACTGAGAGTTACGGCAACAATTACGATGATTTGGAGAGCTTAAAATGTTGCAAGTTTTGTGAGTATCAGTGCTGATATTTTGTGCGGGAACTTAAAGAAATGCGTGTTTTGGAGAATTATAAACATTTTTGCAGAAACTTTGAAGTGTATTTTAGCCCTGTTTCCAGTTTTCAAATAATCGGTGGTGGTAATCGGTTGAAGGACAAAATTTTACCGATGCCAATTATTTACCGATTGTGCGATAATCGGCCCGATGCCGATTATCTAACAGATGATCGGTCGAACACTAATTTCTGCATATAATTTCTATGTGGCAAAATCTCTTTAAGTAGAAAGAGTGGGTGCCCGTGCCCCACATGGTGCAGAAGGGTACTTGCTACTGTGGAAGATGTTGTTGTCTCTTTGCCTGCCTGAAGTACTGTACAACAATGCAATTTACTATATGGCTAATTGCTATCAATAAGGACTTTTATTAAAGCTAAATACACTGAAACCTGGCCAGCCGTGCTTCTCTTCCTAATGTACTGTATCACCTACACAGTGTTTTTCATTTTGTCTAATATCAGATACATAATTTGTAAATGCCAAGGGAGAACCACTTGGAAGAAACAATATTGGTTATCCTCCTTGGTTCACCATGCATGTACAGTAATATTTGAAGTATTCTTGTTTTCTTAGCATTTTGTCTCAATTTTTGTACTAACCTTCAAGAATTTTTTTTTTTCAGATTTCTTATCTCTTTCTTCATTTGTTAGTGGGAAAAATGTTTTTGGTCAGATAATTGATTCTTCAAATTTGTTAGAATGTATTTTAATGGGTTGATCCATAATTCGTAGAATCATGGAGCTGAAGGATACCTGAATGTACTGTAAATTAACAGAGAACCTTACAGTACACTCATAGCAGAATATTGTCCAAAATTTGTGTGTTGAGTCTTGGAACTGACGGTATTTTCGTGGCTGTGTTTCAAAGTACAGTACCCTAGAACTTTTCATTGACAGCAGAATATTCTCCAAAATTTGTATTGCAGAGAGACCTTTTCTAATTTTACAGAAGAGAAGAGCTGCAGAAACTTCTTGACAGGGAGAATGGAGAAACATGTTTGTCATTGACTTCTTTTCCAAGGTAAGATATATATTTACTTCTTGAATGTGATACTGCCAAAGTTGAGTTATAGGCCTACTGTACCCCATCAATCCTCACAGCAAGTAAAGGGTATCATATGCAAGGCATAAATTAGTTAAATTAATTTGATTAGTGTAAGATAAGCTTTATACTGTATAAAGGTTGTCATAGACTTGAATTATTGTATGAGCTACCCATCCCATATTGTGAAGGTTAAGTATTTATTGTCACTTGCCCGGGTCTGCTTACTCAAGTAGTTTTCGTGAAGATATATTCCTGCTTACTGTAAACATTTGTTGAGGAGCCAGTTGTTTGTCAAGTAAATTGCACGCTCATGTTATGAGTACAGTATGAAAAAGATGTGGCAGCCATATGTTCACATATTGGTTAGTTCAAATTACTACCTGTATGGTTCCTGTCTATTCTTTTATTTTGAGACATCAATAATCTAGCCCTTGAAGGGCAGTTGTTTTATGACACTCAGCGACCACAAATTTGGGAGAAGCCTGTGTACACAGTATGGCAATATGAATTACAGCTTCATGTCGGGTGGCTAACCAACTCAACAACATAGCTTAAATTTGGTTTCCTTTGAAAGGCCAGTTCAGATGGGAAAACCATAGATTGGTTCACCGTCATATTATGGATCACTTTGACAAATTTAATGTACTTGCTGATGTTCAACATGGTTTTCGTAAGGGGAGATCATGCGAAACTCAGCTTTCTGCCCTTGTTGACGATATAATGAAGATTTTAGATAACAGAAGCCAAGCTGACCTAATCATAATGGATTTTAGCAATGCTTTTGATACAGTTCCCCACCAGCGACTTCTTAACAAACTCAAGCATGTTGGAATCCGTAATAACATCTTAAATTGGATTGAGAAATTCCTAACAAACCGTTACCAGAGGGTGCTAATTGATGGAACGTCTTCAGACAAATCTAAAGTCATTTCTGGTGTCCCTCAGGGTACGGTCTTGGGACCCTTACTCTTTTTAGTCTATATTAACGACTTGCCGGCAAATATTCAATCAAGCGTCAGGTTATTTGCCGATGACTGTATCCTGTATCGTGAAATAAAAAACATAGAGGACACAAAAATTCTTCAACATGATGTTGACAATTTGTGTCAGTGGGAATCAATCTGGCAGATGGGGTTTAATAAATCTAAGTGTTTTACTATGAGAGTCTCCCATAAAGCAAATCCAAATCCTTATATTTACCAAATGGGTAATCATACTTTAGAGTAGGTTAATCACCACCCTTACCTAGGAGTTGAACTCTCTTCTAGTATGAACTGGAAAAGACATATTAACCAAATTGTATCCAAAGCAAACCGGACATTAGGCCTATTGAGGCGAAACCTCTCGCACTCTGATAAAGATACTAAGACTGCAGCGTACTTTGCTCTTGTTCGACCCATTCTCGATTATTGTAGTACAGTATGGGACCCCTATACCCAATCCGAGAAGAATTCTATAGAAAATGTCCAGAGGCGTGCTGCCAGATTCATCTTTAACAACTACAGTTGCCAATCAAGTGTTTCTGAGATGATTAAAGATCTTAAATGGGACAGCCTTGAAACTCGACGATTTAGGGCTCGTCTTGTTGTTATGTATAAAGAAACGCATGGATTACTTCCAAGTAATGTAAGGAATCATCTTATTGACCCTTCAAATCTTAATCGACGGACTACCCGTCGTACTAGTGGTAGGTATCTATACCATTATCCCTCCACTAACAAGCTTTGCTATCAGAAATCTCTCTATCCAAGAACTATCCCTAGCTGGAACCTATTACTGGAACAGGCTCGCTGTGCCCCATCAGTGGACAGCTTTAAAAACCAGCTCTTAGCCCTCGATCAAATTCGTTATAGCTACTTTTTCTATTCATCCGACTCCCTTAGCCCTAGTTCAACAGCACGGGATAGCCTTGTCTGGCGTTTGTGCTGCATTTGAAAGAAGAAGAAGAAGAAGAAGAAGAAGATTGCTTGTGGATCAAAAACCCACCTTTGACTGGACTGGGAGATTGAACCCCAACCCTGCAGTTGCTAAGCTTCATGGCTTCAAATGCCACTGTTTTAATCCAATCAGCCACAGCATCATGAGACTAAGGTTGTTCATTTGAACATACCAGATGATTTAGGGCTTCGATATGTTCCCAGATGGAAACTAAGACTTTAATTGTTATCTTCATGGTAAATGTTGCAGAAAATGTCATCATCACAGCTTTAAGACGTGTAGAGTAAATTGAGCACATCATGTGACCATCCACGGGGCCTTCATATTGAGCACATCCGTCTTTGCATCAATGTGATCAACCCACTTATCCTTCTTTGGTTCCCTATGTGAAAAGGAATGCCAATGTTGTCATCCAATGCTGACCTGGGGTAATGACTGTAGGTCTTTATGTGTCAATGCCATCCTTGAGTCTGAGTTGCACATCTTCCAGTACCCTGTACATTCCTTAGTGTGAATTCCACTTTTGTACACTTTTTCCAGTAGTCTGCATAACAGCTTTTGGTGGCTTCTGCCTTTCGGGCTTGCCGCTCATAGTTCTTTCATAGCCAGATGCTACTGGAAAAAGTTGGTAGGCTTTGCAAGGTTGAAGTCATATATTACCTCACATTAGTTCCATACGCTGCCATTTTTGCTTTTGGTATATAACATTTCAGCTGTCATTATGCACTATATATAGCTTTCAATAGTCATGCATTAGATACAGGAGCAGAGAAGTACTGTGGTTTGGGAGAGGGCCTTGCTTCTGACTCTTATATTGGCAGTTTGGGAAGAAAAGTCAAATGACATCCCTTCAGGCCTTGAGTTTTAGATTTTCCAGGTGTGCTACAAATCATACTCTCTCAGGAAATAAGGAGTGTGGTAGGTGTGCTGTTTCATTAAACTGTAATAGATTTAGCTGAGTTCCCATTCTTTATCTAGGTGTGCAAAAAATCGCACTTCTGACAGTGGTTTGACGGAGGCAAGTGATGGTATGCGATCGCTCTCACACACCTCACAATTCAAAGCCTGATCCTTATTCCACCAACGTATTGGGAAACATTTTACAGTTTCTATTTCAGTTCTATGATCTGTATCCTTGCTGCTAAATAGTGCTGAATATTAATACAAAGCAGAATGGGATATAGACCCTTTTCCAAATAGCAGTTACAATGGATTGTGGGATAGAGTTTTGGTTCACATCATTTTTGGCCACAGTAAATTGCCATTGACAAAAATGGTGCACACTAAAACTCTGTCCCATAATCCTTTGTAATTGCTATTTGGAAAAAGATCTATGCCTGGCTAACTGAATAACTTCAGTGTCACTGCCACTGTTACATATGTAGGTCCTACTGTACCAGTTTGGCAAAGCACCAAAAACTGTATTCAAATCATTGCATAATATATGGGCTTACAGGTGAATGTGTCCTGCATTCAGAATCAGATGTAGACATGTAATTGGCACACCTGCCTATTTGATGTAAAAAAACATTAAAAACTTTAAAAATAGCAAACTTTAAAAATAGCCACAGTTTCCATCAAAATCTATCAGGTATTAACTTTTTTACAAAACACTTGGTTTTTGCGCTTAGATCATGAATAAACTTGACTAAATATGCAAATTTATACTGTGGAAAGAGGGTCACATGATGTATGTTTTATGCTATCCTGTGTTTATTCCTTCATTCCAAGGACAGTTTTAATGATGACATGGCCTGAGGTGTTTGGTTTGGAAGTAGCTGTTTATTTTATACTACTTTGAAAATGTTCACATAAAAAGCCAAAATAGAAACCAGCTGGTACTGTAATAGATTGTTGCATAGGATTTACTGTACAAAAGAAATTTAGACACTTTTATGCTATAACTCCTACTCTATTCATACTAATTATCACATATTCAAATTTGTGATGTGGAAAGATTGACCAATGAGGTGTGTGTTATGTTTGTCCTTTGCTTGCTTGAGGTGTTTATTTTGGAAGTAGCTATTTACTACTTTGAAAATGTCCTCATTAAAAACCAAAATGGAAACCATCTGGTTCTGTAAGTAATTAACAGATAAATTACAAAGGATAGAAACTAAAAGAAATACAGGCACTGTACAACACACCACATTGTATATTTTGTGTACAGTAGCTAGTGAGAAAATCTCAGAAATCACCAAACTGTGATGAGGTGTATCTTTAGAAGTTAAAAGCATTCCAGTGGATTTTTCATCAGGGGATCTTAATCTACCATTGTTGAGTAAAACAACTGTTTCGGTTACATGTCCACATACTTTTAAGTACTGCTATAAGCTGATATATTCCTCTTTGACTGAGGCAAAGTTGAATTAAGTGCTCATTGCCATATAGCCAGAGGTCCTCTGGCCTTGGTCTTACCAAACACTTTGTTTCCTGAAGAATGTATGACTTAAGTTCCACCATATTTTGAAGACACTATCAATTTCTTGTGCACATGGGATGTGGGTGTGTCTGAGCCTGCCCCAAACCTGTGTCATAATTGAACAAAACTGCAAACTGAGGACTATAGTACTATGGAAACACCTTAGGACTGAACGGTGAGCAGCACTATTGACAAAAAATTGAGGCTTTTGTAGATAGAAAATTGGTACTCGGTGACCTAAAACTCATGTACTTCTTTCTTTACAGTGTTCTCCACTGATTTAATTTTTGTCTTCACCAGGCAGGAGTGAAACTACTGGTTACGGGTGCCTCTTGCTCATCTCAACAAAGTAATGTGTTACCTAGGAAAAACAATAATGCAGTGTAATACTGTATGCGGGGTGCATTGTCTTGGTCCATGGCCCTAGGACTAAGTCCATGTGGGCCCTGTGTATGGCCCTGCTTATTTCTATCTATTTGGACACACTATGTGAACAAATATTGGAATATCACAAAAATTAGATTTTCCTTTCAAGGTCCTTTTAAAAATAACTGTGCAGACAATAATGCAATGATACTACAGTTTGTAGAGTAGATAGTATCGGGCAGTCCCAGGGCCCACTGTCCTGGGATGGTGGGCCCTGGGTTTGTTCATATGGATTTTCCAGCTCAGTTCTTTCAGCATTTTACAACCTTCCAACTGTGTGTAACTGGTCAGGTTGGAACATCTGAAGCAGTGCAGGAATTGTGATAATCACATTACACGCTTGGGATGCCGGCCAGTATGAGGGTAGCATGTATGCGCTTCAGTTAGTGCCCAACTTACAGAGATACCGCTAGAAAATTATCACACTCTATTGGGCTCATACCTTTGTTCTAGGCTATCCAGGTCACTTATTTGTGGTGATATTTCATCAATGAAGAGATTATCTTACCAATCAAAGGTATCATTTTATCAGTCAAGGGTTTGTGGTAAAAGAAGCAAGAGACTTGCTTAATACTTTTCTGGCAGATTTGCACCCTTTGAAATCTTACAATATTCAGTAGAAAAAATGTACCAGTCCAAGTATTTTTCTTTACATACTTCATGAAAATTGCATAATTCTCACACAGTACTGTATATGATGTTTTCAAGGAATAAAACTTTTATTTTTACCCATCTTTAGATTAGGGTGTCCTAATTTCAGCATTCCTACTCATGAACCAAATCCAACAGCTACGGGGGTTTCCAAGTCACTGTTTTTTCCTGACGATGCCATCTTTAGTGATCATCCTAGGTTCAGGTGGGTAATCTCTGTTACATTGGAGCTCTTTGCTTTAAAGGGAAAATGTGGTCACCCCAATTTGAATTAGTCTACCACCGTATCCTAATTCTGGAATGGTTCTATGTCATGTGACTATATTTCTCTTACTGAAATTTTTCAGCTTATGCAGAATAAATACTTTGTTCCAATTTTGTATGAAATATTTTTGTGTGGATAATCATGAAATATGTTTCTTGAAGAAATGAAAGGAACTTTAGAATCTACATCGCCCCTCTCTTACCTCCTATTTACCTATGTAATCCCCACTTACCCGCAACTAAACAATTCCCAATCCAGGGAGTTTTGGGGATTTAGCTGACATTTCCAAATAAATTTGGGGCAACTGCTCTTTCCCATTAAAGTGTACATAACGTCTAAAATTTTAAAAATATATGTTACAAAGCTTGAAAATGCATCCCAATGGCCCAACTCCCATCTTCAAAGGACATTCCTAAGCCGAGATGTTGAAGCTTATTCACTCAATTTAAAATGGTAGATTGTGCAATAATTTGTGATGTCATTCTTGTACTACTCAAATTACAGTCCTTGTTTTTCTATGTTTTTTCAAACGCCACTGCACCTTGTGCCAAAATGTGATCACTGTCTTGCTTTTATTGGGTGACTTGGCTATATAAGCCATCTCCCTACAACATGCTATGCAAGGGAATGGTAAATGTTTCAAGGTCATATAAACATCTTAATTTTAAAAGAATACAAAAGCAGTTAATGTGAGTTGTACAAGAAGGACATCACAAATTATTGCACAATTGACTGTTTCAAATTAAGTGAATAAATTTCAACATTTTATATCTCATCAGTGCAAGTAAGCTTGAAAATGGGAGTTGGATGGATGAAATTCATTTTCCAACCTCTAAAATATGTCCTCTTGTAATTCTAGACTTAAGGTCCACTTGCATCTCTTTGAACAGAGAACAGGTGGTGGTTATTTGAATGGCTGTTTTGTAATTAACAGAAAACAAACACTGGTACCATTTAGACAGTGTGAAAAAGAGAGTATGGTGGACAATGAACAGTTGGTTGACCCATTTATATTAACAAAATTCAAACACTGGGGCAGTGTGTACTTTGTAAAAGAGAAGGTAGGATGATCAGTTCCTCCAATGTTTTGTACTAGCAAAATGCAAACACTGACACAGTGTGTTCATGAAGTGTATCCATAGAGAGACACTAGTGGACAATGGACAATTGGTTGACGTTTTTGCATTAACCTAATGTAATAACTTTTTCAGTTTGTATAGTATAAATGTGCCATAATTTTCATGGCATTTTAATTGTGCTGGTATGAAGTGGACTGGGGAAATCTTTAGGCATACAGAGGATAAATATTTGCACTGAAATGTTACAAAGAGATTTTCATGTTAGCAAGATAAAAGAAAGTAGAGCAAACTTCAAGAACCTTACTACAAAACACTTTTTTTTCTGTCCTGTATTGTTGTTGATATATCACCATTTTTATGACTCACAATCAATGAGCCATTTTTCCATTCAGTTGACTTGATGCAAGTCTGTTATGAGACTGTGTCATAGTGTCACTTCCATTGAGTGCTTTCATCTTTTTCTTCACAAGCTGTTTGAACTCATTTGGTGGTGTAACTACTGTTGAAGAGCATAAGAAAATTATTGTAAATGTTGAGTATAGTAGTGATTAACAAAAAAATAAATACAAAATACAAAAAATGTTTTTAAATTTGATACTTAAGGGAACTCACTATTAGCTGGAGTGGAAAGAAAAGGAAAAAAAAAAAAATACTAGAGATGCAGAAACATCTCAGCATTGAAATGAGCATGAATCATCAGAGTAGTCTTGCTTTAAAAGAAAGGTCTAAGCTCAAATCAAGCTTTGATATATTAGAAGGGTACTTATTCTAAGCAGTCTGGTGAAATTTCCATTGAAATTTGATGTGTGTTTCTCAAGATATCAGCAGATAAAGTTGTCACATTTTCAACACAAAGTGGACTTGAAGCAAGCACATATGATGTTGTACCCTCATGAGCAGTCTTTTGTTGTTCTTTAAACTTTATTACCAATTTTCTCCTCAACATTCGAATGTTATCGCAATGTGATTGCATGAGAGGCATGGGAAAATTACAAACTTCACATTCCCCAAGGGGAGGTCCTACCCCTATTAATTTCAAGGTCAACACAACAGACTGAAAAAACAAGGGAAACAAAGTATTCCTTACCAATGTGAGGAAGTGATATCAGGGAGCTGCCTACTGATGTAATTTCCACTTGCTAAAGCTCACTTTGTGTCACAAATGTTGTAACTTCTTTTGCTGGTATCTCTAGTAATATAAGTTCGATTTGAATGAAAGTTTCGCCAAAATGCATAAATTTAGTTCCTCTTCACATATGAAAAGTAAATTTTTGCTTAAACCCTTCTTTTAAGTCAATTTGTATGGAGAATGACTAATATGAATAATAAAGAATGGTGGTAGTACTTTAATAGCTGTTGAAAATATAAAATGCAGTTTGTGGCATGGGACTAAGAATTTTATTTTTATGTCTTTTATAGTACTAAAATACCAACATATTCATTTCCGTTAAAGATATTGTCTCATCATTCAATGGTAATTTTTTGGTATAACCACCAAAACTAGTCACATTTTTTTGTGCACCATGAAGAACTTTCCCTTTACTTTGAGCAACGTCTGTTGGGTTAGTTACTTAGATGAGATTTAATGACACACCAACACGAATGTGTTATATAGTGTCAACTAGATAAAAAAAGGTAAAGTTTAAATATGGTTCCTGTTGGGATGGGTTTACACTCAAAGTTGTCTTTTTAAGTGTCTGTATAGTTGATTACTCTACATGATATGTTTGTGTATTAAACAGTTTGGTCAAATGGCGTGTTGCAAGCATACTGTAAGGGTTGCCTTTGATCAGTTGCATTGTTTTTCCTTCCAGAACACTAACCAAAAACATTCGAAGCAGAAGAGGAGAAAAGGTTTCAATTAATATTCCTGGTATGTTGCTATCCTGAACAAAATTTTGCTCTTTATTAGATAAAAGGCTGTAACTCCATCATATATTTGCTTTAAAGACAGGTAAAATTTCACCTGCAAATGGTAAAAATACCATGGGGGGGGGGGGGGGGGGGAGGGGGGAGGGGGGGTATGGTGAAGAGGGCTGGGAAGGGAGGGCAGGGTAGTAAATTTACCTTTAGGTGGGGGGGTGCAACAAGTGAGGGGATGCAACCCCTAGGTTTGGACTGGGAGAAAGTCTTTTTAACTGGAATTAACAAGGTGTACGTTATTTGCTGCAGCTACTGTTTGCAGTGTATATTTCCATGATTACTCATTATTAGCTCATACCAGCATGCTGGTGTGAGCTATTGTAATCATGCAGCGTCACTCTATCTATCTATCCTTCTATCTATCTATCCTTCTATCTGTCCACACTTGTTCAAAATGCTTCTCCTCCCGCATGCTTTCATCGATTTGTTTGAAACTTGGACACAATGTTCCTTGGGTGGTGGGCCATTTGGGGTGTTCAGGAATTTTTGGTCCTAGGTCCCATGTGGGCCCTATGGCCCTTTTTATGAAATTCTGCAAAATGCTTCTCCTCCTACAGATTCTCTTGTACAATGTTGGTGGTTCGTCATAATGTTACTCTGTTAGTGGTCCCTTCAGGGTGTTCAGGAATTTTGGGTCCAAGGCCCAAGATGGGCTGTAGGGTCCCTTTTGTGAAATATTGCAAAATGGTCAACCCCCCTCCAGTTAATGTTAAATAGAGTTGACAGTTTGTGATAATGATGCTTGCTTGGTGATCTGTGTATGGCATCCTTGAATTTTGGTTGAAGGTCCCATGTGGGCCCCAATGGCTCATTTTATGAAATTTTACAAAATGCTTTTTCTCCTACAAATTGTGTTGTACAATGTTGATGATTTGTCATAATGAAGCTCTGTTAATGGTTCTTACAAATTACTTCTCTAATTTGGGATAAAGAATACTTTTGATACCTTTCTAACCAATGATGTGCCACCCCTCTATTTTACCAGTCTCACAAAATCACTTTACTACCTATATATTTCTCTGTACTGCACTCTCTTTAAAACTGTCTGTGTACAAGAGGTCAGTCCTGTGCGGTTGTTTAGGTTAGTTTAAAGGGACCTGCTGGACAGTATGAACAATTCCTGTATTGTAGGTCTGTTGGCATCATAATTCATCATCGTGCATGAGTGGTAATTGACAATGCCTCTTCCTTCCAAAGTTACCTGTTCCTTGATAACTATTTTAAGTTCCATCTGAGGTAGTACTTTCATGGTTCCATGTGGCAGCCAGAGAGCTAATACTAGATTGTTTACAAACTGTTAACTTATCAATAATGTGTGTAAAAACCAGAAGCTACTGGACTTTTAGATGTTGTAATCTAGCAGTTGAAAGCAAGGATTGCACTGCTAAGGTCAGACAGTAATCAATTATAGTGTGTTCTCACGTACCCCGCGCTCGGGGTAACACCGTGTTACCCTGAGCGCGAGTAACGTGAGAACGCAGGTTTACTCGGGGTCGGTGTTAAAATTTCGATCCACCTCCGAACGGAGGGTTCTGCGGTTTTAAACACCGTGTTTGTGTAATTAATCATGCATCACTGGTGGTCTATGGAGCTATGTGACCTCTAATTCCGTTTCAGGAAATGTGCATTGGGATAAGAGGCTGTAGTAGAGTGGCAGCTCCCTGGTAGTAGTAAGTATACGACAGCGTTACGCAATAGTACAGTGCACAATGCGAGGTTCGTAAAGTTAATAGTTAATTGTAAATGCCGTTGTACTCCTCGAATACAATATTTGAAGCTGTATTTCTTACTTCACCAAAAATGGCTCCCATTGTTCGGAACTCGGCGTTCGTGGCCAATCTCCAGAGTGTTATATAGCTCCTCTTCTCAACACATACGGCCCTCCTCATGACGGTGTCCTGTTTTTCTATAGTAGGTCTCAATCGGTCACACATGAATGTAAACGTCTCCCGATCCACCCGAAAGTTCTCCTTCCATTCCTAATCGTTGAAATTTGCCCACATTGTTTCAAACACTGCCGATGTACGCGGCCTCATCCGTACTGATCTTGCTCTTGCATTTCGCTTGCTCGTGAGCATCAGCATGACAATGTGCCGCACTTGACCTTTCATATTAACTTGTCGACTGAAGTTTTTCCTAAGCAGCAGTTGTTGTTTTACGGCAGTTTCCCTATATTTTCTTCTTCGACGGTTCAATTCATTCCTCCGAATTCGCATCCGACGGAAAGCAAAGCACAGAAATGCAAATGATGCCAACAGGGAGATGGTGGTTATACTTCCATGTTGTAGGCATTTACGCTACAAGCTATAATGAATGATTTAAGTTTCACCGGCAATGTACACAGTACAGATGATAACCACGACAAAATCCCCGCGAAATATTTGACCTCGTTACTATGGTAGCACAACCCAATCAACTGAACTCGGGGCACGTGAGAACGCAGGCTTAAAATCTCGGTGTTAACTTGCGGTTTTGCCTTGGTATAAACACGGGGTAACACGGGGTACGTGAGACCAAGCCTTTAGACTTACAGAGTTGATACAAAAGAGGTCAGTCCTCTGCTACTTGTCAAGTAGGACTTCATGATGAAATCTTGGCCCTACTGAGACCTTGTCCACACCTTTTTGCTTGAATAAACAAAGATCAACAACCTGATCAGATAAGTTGGTGCACACACACATGGCATTCACACCTCAGTCCATTATCAGTAAACATTAGCCTACTTGACCAGTGCCGGTACTACTTATCACTTGTTTGGTGGACTTGTGGCTAACAAAAGAAGTCCACAACAAAGGAAAGGAAAAGATTACAAGTAGCTGTTGTATGTGGGAGAAGGTTTCCCTGTCCAGTTTCTCTTTGCAGAACAGAACTACACAATTTAGTGTCCCTAGAACAGAGAGGGGACATAGTGTGCATTTAAAAGGAATAAATTGTCACCCAAAATTTATTTTGAAATATCTTCTAAATTTACTTAGAAGTACTATTAATGATGTTTCCATACATAAAAGATGAACATTAAAGGTAAAATAAGGAGTAAGTCTGTATGAACCTAACAAGGGTTGTGCCAGGATTTACCTGACGGGAAGGGGGGAGGGGAGGAGCGGGAGTAATTCGAAGCGCCAACAGGGGCGATGAGTTGCCAAAAGGATCTGAAAAGCAAAATTTTCAGTGCTTTGCCAAATTTACCGTATTTATTGTATTTGATTTGGGATTTATGGTTAATCCACCAACCTTGGCCTGTGCTTTATCACTCCCATTGATTTTTCACTAACATGATGTGCCATTGATCAGTACTAACTTAACCCTCTTACTATATAGTTATCTCCCCACTTACACAGCCAGAATACAGGTTTGGATATGTGGTCTCTCCCCCTGAACAACATTTGGGGCAGGGGGGACTAAAATTCATCAACTGCAAAGTAAAAACACATGTATAGTAGGCTCTCCTTTTGTCACTTTTCCCTGTAATTGTTATGTATAGATTTATGTTTATTTATACTTTTTCTTAAAGCTGCATGGGACATGTATCCTCAGTTCCTTTTTATTTTGGAGTGGGGGGATGGGTGTTTACAACTCAAGGACTGTATCCATTGCCTAAGTATCACTACCACTGACACCATTACTGTAACTCCCTGAGCAGTACACAAAGTCAAACAATCAAGTTACGACATGGTGGGGTGGGGCTTCCTACTAGACCCAGGGTTTGTCTGACCAAAAATCTTGCCACGGAGAAGATAAAGATAATTTGTTTTCTTTTTCTTTTTGAAATTTTAGTAAATCAAATAAGGTAACGAAAATTTGTATTACTTTTTTACTTTTTTAAATTTTAATGATACAAAATTGCAGGCATCTCTTGCATTCCAAGTTACTTCTCATATTACTTTTCTCTCTTGTGTAGTACGCCCCCTGTAGGCTGAGGGTTGTTGAATATGCCCACGGTATTCCTCGCCTGTCGTAAGAGGCGACTAAAGGGAAGAACTTGCACTGTATTTGAACAATATATGAAACCGAACTTGAACCGTATTTATCTGGTTGACACTATATAACACGTTTGTGTTGGTGTGCCGTTAAATTTTACCTAACTAACTAACTCTTGTGTAGTACATTACAGCACCATTATGTAAGTAAAACATCTCAACGTGTTTCACAAAGATAGCAACCAAAAGATTGTGTTTAAATAAAAAGTCAAAGAAACTTGAGAAATAAGAAAGAATAATAAAACTAACAGTCAAAAACTTAAAAGTTTGAGTAATACTTCTTTAGATAAAGAAGGTGTCAGTGCAGATTTAAATAGGGTCATAATTTCTTAACTATCAGATTTTTGCGGGAAGAACATTCCATGCCCTAGGGGCACTAAACATAAAGGTTCTATCACCAAATGTTTTTAATTTTATTGCCTGAGAATACTTGCTGATTGCTACTAAGCTACCTCTGAATCGCTATTGCCACTGACTTTTATTTAACTTCCCGCGACTTGCTTTTATTTCCTCGGCCGATTCACGGAACAATAGATGGGTGGGAGCTTGGCGAGCAGCCGTAAAACTGTTATTTCAGAGTTCTCCTCATTAGCAGTTCTGCATTGTTCACGATGTCCGTTATGTCTATTGATGCAGGTTCTCCGCAGAGAGTCCAAACATTGTTAAAATTTCCTCTTGTATATAACGTGATCGTCGGCACTGTAGTAGCCGGCCAAACACGTATGATTTTGAACGCAAATAAATTTCAACTTCACAGTACGGCCTCATTTGATTTGCTTCAGTTTTCACATTTTCTTTTCACATATTTTTTGTATTTATTAACGCAACATTCACTTTACCAGCATGCCGCATTTACCTTCATTTTCGTGATACCAGTAGCATGATTCAAATAATGAAATCTCTTGACATGATCGGAATGATACTCCATGGAAGGAGGAGCGATGTCAGGAAAAAGTGGGAGATAATCAGTTGAGCTTGAAACAAAGCATGAAACTTATCAGAAAAAAAGCCTTTTGCATTGGTCTAGAAAACATTTTCGGATCATACCAATGAAAGATTATGTTTGACCCTTGGGAAAACGACTACTGATATGGCTTCTCTGAGGTTACACCTCTAGGTTCCGATGTCTCGTTGTTCCGACGTCTCTATATTCCGAATGTGTGCATGAAGGACAATGTTAGGATAATGGCTTGTTCTAACCTAACCTTTTCTCGAACACTAGCCTCAATGTGGACTTTTCGGAATATAGAGACGAAGGAGCAATGAGATGCCGGAAAAGAGTTGTCCCCTTCTCTGACTAGGCTAGTAGGAAGTTAACACAGTATGAGGAGAGCAGCTCTTGTCTATTTGTGGGACCGTAAAGCGATAATCTGAGAACTTTTTTCGGGGGTGGAGGAGGGGCTTTAGACACATCACCACTGTCATTTTGACTATAATTGAGCTTTCAATATTGTGTTTTACCTTTAGCCCGGAAGAGGTGATTTGGGGTCTTCAAGGGGTTACAGCCTACGAGACCGAAGATTCACGAGACCGAAAATAAAATAGGGTCCGCGAGACTGAAAATGAAATAGGGTCCGCGAGACCGAAAATGAAATAGGGTTCACGAGAACGAAATTAAAGATCCGCTCGTGAGACCGGAAAGTTCATACCAGAAGGGTGGTGTTGCAAGGGCAACGCACTAGTTTGCAAAATGTAAATACTACAGGGTGCCAGCATTAACTTCAAGCGGAGCGTAGCAGTGCGGCGGACTGACACTTCTGTCCGCGGTCTTGCGGACCCTTTGTCATTTTCGGTCTCGCGGACTTTTTCTTATTTTCGGTCTCTCGGACCTTTTCTCGTTTTCGGTCTCGCGAACCCTTCTCATTTTCGGTCTTGCGAACCGTTGTTCATTTTCGGTCTCGTGGGATGCCCCCCAACTGGTGGCCTACAATTTCGTAGGCATGATGGGATTTTTATGAGCATGGACTGAACATTTAACGTTCCATGCGGGTTTATGGTATATATTTTCAGTGGGTAAGTATCCACAAGGTTGCCGTGGCTAAATCTTCATGGGACCCACATGGGCTAAATCTCCCCATACCGTGCCCATAAGGCCATCAAGCGGCACCCAGATGTTTGCCCCTGCGATTCCTACGTACGTAACATTGTGGTCTGAACACAAAATTATTTGGTTGAAAATTTCCCCTAATACTATAATAAAAGATACTAGACTTCGTGCTTTGCGCACACCATATTTTTTGAAACTTTGATGAAGGTTTAAATTAAAGGAAGCCCCCTTCTCATATTCAGTATCTTGT
Organism: Holothuria leucospilota; assembly: GCA_029531755.1. Taxonomy (NCBI): domain Eukaryota; kingdom Metazoa; phylum Echinodermata; class Holothuroidea; order Aspidochirotida; family Holothuriidae; genus Holothuria; species Holothuria leucospilota. The sequence continues at coordinate 32,246,934 of CM055961.1, read as the reverse complement.
CTGGCTACGTTCCTCAAAGTCACTTCCTAAGGCAACAGTCTGGAAAAATGGTCCGACTAGCCCCCATGCTTTTGAGACCACAAAGAACTTTTCAAGGGCTCATCATGGTTGGGCCGCCATCAAAACATTAAAACTTTTATATCTAACGCCATGTAGGTGAAGTACGTGAGAACCATGACACTAAGAAGTAGCTATAAATTATTGATAGGTCCAAATGTGGTTTGTATACACCATAACACTCAGATGTAAAGAAATTTGGCCTAAATCTTATTCTGATGGTTCTGTCCTGCGGGGTTATTCACGTATGGTATGACACCCAGGTGCCGCCTAATGTTATAACAAACTGCTACACAGATAATTTTTGCCATAAATGGAGTTTTGCACACAGAGTAACCAAGGTTGCGAACAGTCATGGACTGTCGTGGTGGATCCAATCAAAGTGGGAATCCCACAGGTACGAGCCCCCCCCCCCTCCCCGGCTGAGCTAAAATGTACAGTGTGTATGCAGCCATGATTTTACTTGAACAAACAAATTGTGGTATGGACCGTACGGGTTATCCAGTATACATCCTGGTTCGATCTGGATCTATGTGGGATGGCTTTTCAAATGGTAGAGGCACAGTGACCATCAGCTAGGTCAAATCTTCCCTTCATCAAAAAAAAAGAAAGAAATTAAGAAAGAAAGAAAAAATCCGCAGGTCAATGGCCATGAAAGGAGGAGCGATGTCAGGGAAAAACGTTTTCGTACTGTAGAAACTGTAGAAATTTTTAGAAGCTTCTAGAGGTAAAAATGATTACCCAAACATCTGCGATCCCTTGAAAGTACCACCGCCCCCTAAAATACGTTGCCTTTTTTCCTTTTCTAGCTTCAGAACTAGGTTTCATTTCGTTCATACGACAGTACGACCAGCCCCCTCCCCCGCATACCAATTGGGCCTATCTTCAAGCTATGCATGGGTCAGGTTGCCAGGCTGCAGCACAGGGGCGTAGCCAGGAATTTGTCAAGGGGGGGGGCGAAGCCCATAGACAGATTCTCAGCGCCCCGCGCTACCATGGTTTGGCGCGAGGCGCAAGAAAATTTGGGCCCCAAATGCCTCCCAGATCGCTGGAAATGGCACTTTTCAGGCCTATTTACTTCATATAAATAGGGGAAACACTAGCAATTTTGTAAAAATAAACATTAAAAAATACCAAAAATATGCTCAAGGGGAGGGGGAGGCTGCTCCCTTTCCCCCCTTGGCTACGCGCCTGCTGCAGCATTAGCATCTGACTTGGACCCTGTATCAGGCACGTAGCCACAGGGAACAAAAATATCGGTGACTAACAGTTTTCTACATAAAAAAATCAGAGAAAGAGAATTCACCTGTGGGAGAGGCGGAATAATTCCAAATTTCAAATGGGAAGGAATTCACTCTCACTGCCCCTCTCCACAGACGACGATCCCTCTGTGTTCATGTGTACTCCAGCACACCCCCTCCCACACACACACACCCATACACACACATCATGAGTTACTCAGCTCCGTAGGCTGTTAAAAACTTGTCCTTCAGCCGGGACTCCTTTGATAGTCCGTCCACATTTACAGTTCTTCATCTCCCCCATTCCACTCCCCCCATTATCCCAAACCCCCCCCCCCCGGAACCGTACAATTTACCCAGGCTGCATCGTACGGACCAATAAACATGTGGAAAGTTCATGGCTTAATTCAAATTAGGGGCATGAACCATGTGTTTTTTGTTCTTTCAATCTTCGCTAGGCAGGCTGCCGACAGTCTATCACTTCCGTGTATAGGCCTATGGGTGGCTAACCTAACAAAGAAAACTTTTTATCCTGTGTGATGTTCAATATCACTCGTGTTGAGGGCCAGCTGCCATGGGCGAAATTTAGCTACGTCAAATATTGGCAAATTTAGCAATAACTCATCAAGATTCATACCGAGCCTTATTCGTGGTTTTAAATTAAGTTTATTACTGTTAAAGGTATTCAGAAACCGTGTAGTACAGGGTGAAATATGGTAAAGTTGTAAACTCCAAAATGGCGCCGACCACCAACAATTGCGAAAAGCATTCCAGGCCCAAGTGAGTGACGTCACTCGTTCCTGAAAAGCACGAAAAAAGACGAAGTCACATGGCTTCCAAAAAAGGCTGCGCAAAAATGGGCGCTGGCCGTTCATGAATGAATTAGTATTCAGTTCTGAGCTGCCATTGGATATTTCGTTTCTATACAAGCTCTCTGGGCATTTTCAATCAGAATTGCACAGAGCTGGGTGTGAGAATTTTCGCCACTTGACGCACCGGCACAGGTAGTACGGTATAGCGGCAATGAAGTTTACACTACTTTGCAGAACCATGAGAAGCTTCAACTAGGGAGTTGCTATTTTCAAATAATCTGAAAAGCATCTCCCTGCTTCAACAAAGGTCTGAGGTACCTTCGACCCAACTTCTCCTGGAATTATTTTTTTATTTTACTGATGGAGTTTAGAGGGAAGCTAAGCTTAATAGCCTACCAATTGCCTTAAAAGTCCCTCTCATACCGTACTGCTATACCATCCTTATCGCTTTGTTGAAGGTGATGGAGGCTGGGGATTAAATTTAGCTTGATATTTCCCTCATACCACGTGCCCAAAAATTATGTGAGATCTACCCAATAACCTGGTAACCGCACTTCAACCTTAAAGTGGAATTAATACTGGAACCAAGGTGTACGGGAAGACATTTCACAGGGAGGGCGGACGGTGTTTGCCCTGAAAATTTTGCAGATTGCCCTGATTTTCACCTTTTACCACGATAGCACTCAGGACGGGTATGGATGAGTCCCCCAAAAAAAACTATAAAGAAAGATATTATTTCGGGAGGTTTGGTTTACAGGCTACTTGTATTGGGTTCATACATCATTACATCAGTGAGTGTCGAAAATTTGCCCCCTACCAGGCTACCAATTACCAATCCCCTGCTAACCCTGCAACTAATAAACATTTTGCCCTGTTGGCCGCTACCCGCCGCACTGCCCACTGCAGTGCCCCCTTGCCCTTAAAATACAAGTGTCAGTGCCCTGAAATAAGCATTTTTCCCTGCTCTGGGAGGGCTGCAGCCCCCAGACCCCCCGCCTTGTACGCCTATGACTGGAACTTGCAAACACCGCAGCTTTCTACAAATTGAAAGACTTTAAACTATTGAGTTAGACCACATCTTCCAGCTAATGGCATTCAGGAAAAATTCAGCACCGTAGGTCACCTTAAGTTTGGTCTTTTTGATTTTTAGGAACTACTTAGGCTGCCGACCTCCCATTTAATAAATTTTGTGTTCTCCCTCTTTTTCCATTTGTTTGAAATCGTTTGCATTAATATTGTTCATTTCATTTATCTTCGATTCTGCAGCTTATATCTTTTTAGGTTTTCAAAAAAGCGGTAAAGTTTCTTGGCCTGTTCCTGCAATTTTTACGGTGATGCCTTAGTCCAATATTAAAACCTAGTGCTTCGATTATGATGGAATGAGACATTGTTTAGAAACTTTTTTCGTTTCAATATTCCGTTATAACGTGCCGATTCCTTAAGATATGACCTGTTTTTCAAGGTATCGTAAAAACTTGGTCAAATCCAAACTTACAGTAGCCTACACCTGCTTAGTATGTAGGGCAATCGGGTAGCCAGGCCCATAGCCAGACAAGGACTGAAGAAGGCGAAATAGGTTCGGGGCGAAAAAATTTTCAGAGGGCCAAATGTGTAAAAATATATTGAGTCAAAGGCAACTTGAAAGCTTCGTAGGTGGGCGAAAGAAATTTGAAAGGGGCTTCGCCCTCCCCTTGACTACGGGTCTGCTGGTAGAGACAGGCGACGGTGCGTAGAGATGAGAATGTTCAACATGCGGGATAGCTCGTAAAAGCACGGAGTTGTAACATACAGGATAAAAGTTTTAGGCCCCCTACACATTAACGTCCAAAAGATAAAATTTGTATTTGATACAAATTTTATCTTTTATTAACCAAAAGTACAAATTTTATCTTTTGGTTAATAGGCCTACAGTCAAAGATGTTCAGTACGTACTAGTCAAATTTATTTTCATTATGATACGCACGCTGTATGAAGTGACTTTTCCGTCAACTTATCGGAACTGGAAATTTAAACAACAACGGAAACGAAAAAACGGAAAACAAAAACATCAAAATGGCAATTTCATGTGAAAAGCAATAAAGTAACTAAAATAACTAAGGCAAATTCGTAACACAATCGTAAAATTTGCTTTATCTATTTAAACTAAATCCGTTTTTATCCTGTTTTGTTTTTCTTCTGAACAATGACAATGCCTCCCGCAGTCATACATCAAAACACAAAAAGAAGTACCGTAGGTAAATTGTAGTAGGCTACACGGAATTTTGACAAATTAATGAACTACGAAGTTTTGACTGCAGGAAACTTGCAGATAGAAAACGGACAAAGAACACGCAATTAAACATTTGCGGAACACAGAAACTTATCATCCTCAGTAAATGTTTTCTGTAGCGTGAATTCGCCGAACCGGTATCAACAACTCTATTCATGAGGCATTTTTAAAATTATGCTCGGTGCTCACTTGTTGCGCTAAAGGTTTATCCAATCTCTTCTTAAGAACCAAGTACAAAAATCCTGACCGAATATGCGTTCATTGTTTAGAACCGTTATAAGTTTGTAACGGGCCCCACTCATAGCGGAGAACCGACTTCCTTTGTACCCATTGCTATGCAGGAATGTACCTTTACACAATGGGGCTGTAATCGGGCAGCTCCAAGTAAATGTCGGTTGCTATTGCGCCTAAAGGAAAAGCACATTTTTGTTTTGGGGTTTAATTTTTTTATATTAGCCTTCTTTCATAAAAAAAAAAAAACAATTCCAACAGCATATTGACAACAGAACGCTTGCCCACGGTAATCGCTAATTTGGAACGATATAAATGCCCAAGACGACTCCATGAAAAGGCATGGAATTTAGTCCTTCGTAAAGTGTATGAGCCCTCACTTATACAAATGGAGTTCCCAGAAAAATCCTGATACCGGTTCCTTTTAATCCTTTCTTCACTTCATACTGCAACCGTCGTGGTGATGGTAATGCAGCGTAAAGTATTACAGAATTTTACCAATGCGAAAATTTTATCTTCAAATATGGCAGTACGCCTACCAATTCCGTCCGACCCTGCTAATCTTGAATAGGCCTACATCGCTGACGTTTACTGCATATAGCCAAACTTGCATGCTAGAAATTTTGCATTTCAAAATGTGTGCGATCCGGAAAGTTTGTTAAGTTTTGCAACAGAAACTCCGCACACCGTTCACCCACGCTTTGAACTATTTTATTCACTGTGCAGTTAAGACAGACTCTGTGCACCAGCCGCGTAGTTGTGTCCATACTGGCTGTGCAAACTGCAGTGAAGGTAGTATTAGTACGCTGTTTACATCGCGTTCACACCTATCAATCTATTGCGGTCTTGCGGAGCGTGCTTGAATAAGTTAAGCAGGAAGTCGGGTGAAATTTAATCACCCCACCAAACGTCGCTTTTGGTGGGGACTCGGGTGAAATCCTTAATAGGGACAAAATTTCGTAATGTTTGGGACTTTCTCCACTGTAGCCCACTGTGATATTGAATAACATCTTTCTTCATAGATATTATATAATTGGTATGTTAATGCTTTGAACTTAAAATAGCATAATTCTGTTATTTTGACTGGGGACGAAGGGAATTTCCTTACCTTGCTTTTGAGAATGGGGGAGGGGGGGGGGAGGAGGATGGTAGGTCTCAGTTTATTTGCATTTTACTAATGTTGGGAAAGACATGTATTTGTTTTGATCATATGTGTTTCCTGCAATCACACCATACAGTGATGTGCACAGGATTTTGCGGAGGGGGTGGAGCGGAGAAGAGCTGACCCCAAAGTTTGCCAGGGGGGAGACATTCACCATGGATGATATTACTACACTTTTACAAAGTACACACTTTACAATAGTTTCCCATGCCTCTTATGCAATCATATTTATATGATAACATTTGCTTGTTGAGGAGAAACTTGGTGATAAAAAAAAATGAAAAACAAAGGTCTGCTCATGAATGTGAGGGTATGACACCACATGTTCTTGCTTCAAGTCACTTTGTGTTGAAAATGTGAAAACTTTATCTGCTGATATCTTGAGAACCAAACATTGAATTTCAATGGAAATTTCACTAGATTGGTTAGAATATTAAGTACCCCTCTAATATATAAAAGGACACAATGTTCCTTGGGTGGTGGGCCATTTGGGGTGTTCAGGAATTTTTGGTCTTAGGTCCCCTGTGGGCCCTATGGCCCTTTTTATGAAATTCTGCAAAATGCTTCTCCTCCTACAGATTCCCTTGTACAATGTTGGTGGTTTATTATAATGTTATTCCATTAGTGGTCCCTTCAGCTACTCAACTAGTGCCAACACTCTTTGTTCATCAGAATCAATTCAATTAAGTCTTATGACAATTTCACTATCATGCCACCCCACCCCCACCACAAATAATAAACACCATACGACAACAGTCATCAAAAGTATGAGCTTCTGCACCATTGGTGCTCTAGTGTAAGAATTTGAAGAGTAGAGGTGGGTAGTGGTGGGTCCAGGGGAGTAGTGGTGGATCCAGGAATAAACCTTGGGGTAGTCAGGCAGAAGATGCTCTCTCTGACCCTGGAGAAATGTGTGTACTTTGATTTAAAATGCAATTATATGTATATAATGTATACGTAATAGTCTGGTGGAGGGGGTGGAGGAGTATAGGGAGGCCCTACCCATGAACCCTGCAAACCACAGGCCTGCCCATATAATGTGATATTGTATTTCTAGCCCATCCTCATCACCCCAAGACTTCACAGAAAACCGCCATGTTTGAAAACGTGTGAGATACAGTTGGACTTGCTTAAGCAACCTAATGAATTGAGGATACCAAACAGTGTAGTCAGGGTGCACTTACAGCAGACTATAAATACCCGCTACAACACATGCAGGTGTGTAGTGTGCTTAATAGCATGCAAGTCTTCCATACTTCAACAAGGCATTGTAAACAAAGATATCACATGATGTCAGCGTGAAATCTGTTTATAGGTGACTATTAGTTAGATCTTATCATCAGTCCACACAGTGGCAGCTACAGACATCCCAACATTCCTTTGAAACAAAATCTGAATGTTTCAGGAGTCCCTCCTCTTATTAACATCACAACTAAAGTTTCATAATGTTTCATGGTACAGATATCAGAGTGCAGGTAAATTAACAGAGCATGCACAAGTAAAACCATTAACAAAAAACATTTTCATGTGACTGAAAGTAACAATACTGTTCCTGAATCATTTATTTCAAAAATGGACCCATTTCAAACTTCTATTGCAACTCAAATGAGGTGACATGTTGGATAATGTGGAGATGCAGTTGTGCAGGCAAAAGAAAAACAAATTAGTCAACAAAGGAACTGTGTATAAAACAAAATATGACATCATTATGGGTGAAGGGATGATTATTTAGATCTTATCATCAAGCCACTTAAAGGGCAGATGCAGACATCCCAAAATTTCTTTGAAACAGCATCTGTATGTTTCAAATGTTTCTCCTCTTGTAATCATCAGAAGTAAACTTTGTTATGTTTCATGGTACAGATGTAGAGGAGCATGCACAACTTTAACCATTTACAAAAAGAAAATAAATAAAACACCCTTGTGTGATTTAAAATAACCTCACTATTCATGATTCATTTATTTATTGATTCCTTGCCGAAGGCAGGCAAGGAATCTATGCGATGGTGATGTCGTGTGTGTGTGTGTGTGTGTGTGTGTGTGTGTATGTATGCACTTGTATTGATATCCAGCCGAGGACCTTGACCAGAATACACACCTACCACCTGAGGACATTTTTTCCACCTGAGGACCTAAACCCAGGTCCTCGGGTAAATTTAGTTCCATTGCATTCTACACACGTTTTCCATTATCTAGGTATAGGTAAGGGCAGAGTCCTCTACTGGCTATGAATTTGAAACAGGTGTGTGAAAATTTCAGGGGTCCTCAGGTGTGTAGGATACAACTTGTGGACTTATATTGCAAATATAGTGGACTTAGGAGATATATGTGGCTTCCCAGTTGGTGTGTATAGCGCCCTCTAGAGGGTTGTAATACAATGCATGTGTTCATTTGTCAATCTCATAGTTGTATGTGCTGGTCCGCAGGTGAATATGCATACATGACAACGTGCGCAGGTCCTCGGTTTGTGATGAATACCAGTATGGGTGTATGTGTGTATGGGTGCACTTGTAATGATATCCAGCCGAGGACCTTGACCAGAAAACACACCTACCACCTGAGGACATTTTTTCCACCTGAGGACCTAAACCCAGGTCCTCTGGTAAATTTAGTTCCATTGCATTCTACACACGTTTTCCATTATCTAGGTATAGGTAAGGGCAGAGTCCTCTACTGGCTATGAATTTGAAACAGGTGTGTGAAAATTTCAGAGGTCCTCAGGTGTGTAGGATACAACTGGTGGACTTAAATTATATTGCCAATATAGTGGACTTAGGAGATATATGTGGCTTCCCAGTTGGTGTGTATAGCGCGCTCTAGAGGGTAGTAATACAATGCATGTGTTCATTTGTCAGTCTCATAGTTGTATGTGCTGGTCCGCAGGTGAATATGCATACATGACAACGTGCGCAGGTCCTCGGTTTGTGATGAATACCAGTATGGGTGTGTGTGTGTGTGTGTATGTGACGCCTAGCTTGTAAACACGATATCTCGAGATAGCACTGACCGACACTTTTCATATTTGGTATATAGATTTGTCATGTTGAGAGGAAGAACCCTATTGTTTTTGGTGGAGGTCAAAGGTCATTTGAGGTCACCAGAGGTCAAAAACCCGAAAACTTTGTAAACACGATATCTCAAGTTAGCAATGACCGACACTTTTCACATTTGGTATACAGATTTGTCATGGCAAGAGGAAGAACCCTATTGTTTTTAGTAGAGGTAAAAGGTCATCTGGGGTCACCGGAGATTAATCTGCGAAAACCTCGTAAACGGCTTGTAAACACGATATCTCGAGATAGCAATGACTGACACTTTTCATATTTGGTATATAGGTTTTTCATGTTGAGAGGAAGAACCCTATTGTTTTTGGTAGAGGTCAAAGGTCATCTGAGGTCACCAGAGGTTAAACTGCGAAAAACCTCGTAAACACGATAACTCAAGATAGCAAAGGCCGACACTTTTCATATTTGGTATACAGATATGTCATGTCAAGAGGAAGAAGCCTATTGTTTTTGGTAGAGGTCAAAGGTCATCTGAGGTCACCAGAGGTTAAATTGCGAAAAACCTCGTAAACACGATAACTCAAGATAGCAAAGGCATTTTTTCACATTTGGTATACAGATTTGTCATGGCAAGAGGAAGAACCCTATTGTTTTTGGTAGAGGTAAAAGGTCATCTGGGGTCACCGGAGATTAATCTGCGAAAACCTCGTAAATGGCTTGTAAACACGATATCTCGAGATAGCAATGACTGACACTTTTCATATTTGGTATATAGGTTTTTCATGTTGAGAGGAAGAACCCTATTGTTTTTGGTAGAGGTCAAAGGTCATCTGAGGTCACCAGAGGTTAAATTGCGAAAAACCTCGTAAACACGATAACTCAATAGATAGCAAAGGCCGACACTTTTCATATTTGGTATGCAGATTTGTCATGTCAAGAGGAAGAAGCCTATTGTTTTTGGTAGAGGTCAAAGGTCATCTGAAGTCACCAGAGGTTAATCTGCGAAAACCTTGTAAACGGCTTGTAAACACGATATCTCGAGATGGCAATGACCAACACTTTTCATATTTGGTACATAGATTTGTCATGTTGAGAGGAAGAACCCTATTGTTTTTGGTAGAGGTCAAAGGTCATCTTAGGTCACCAGAGGTTAAACGGTGAAAACCTCGTAAACACGATATCTCAAGATAGCAAAGGCCGACACTTTTCATATTTGGTATACAGATTTTGCATGTCAAGAGGAAGAACCCTATTGTTTTTGGTGGAGGTTAAAGGTCATTTGAGGCCACCGCAGGTTAAAAGCCGAAAAGGCTCATAATCAAGCTATCTCAAGATAGGAATGACCGACACTTTTCATATTTGGTATATAGATTCATCATGTTGAGAGGAAGAACCCTAAAATTTTTGGTGAAGGTCAGAGGTCATTTGAGGTCACCTTAGGTAAAAGGCCAAAAAGCTCGTAATCACTATATCTCAAGATAGGAGTGACCAACACTTTTCATATTTGGTATATAGATATGTCATATTGAGAGAAAGAACCCTATTGTTTTTGGTGGAGGTCAAAGGTCATTTGAGGTCACCAGAGGTCAAAGACCGAAAACCTTGAAATTGGGATATGTCAAGATAGGAATGGCGGATATAGATTTGTCATGTTGAGAGGAAGAACGCTATTGTTTTTGGTAGAGGTCAAAGGTCATCTGAGGTCACCAGAGGTTGAACTACAGAAACCTTGTAAATGGCTTGTCATCACGATATCTCAAGATAGCAATGACAGCTACTTTTCATATTTGGTATATAAATTTGCCATGTTGAGAGGAAAAACCCAATCAATTTTGGTGGAGGTCAAGGTCATCTGGGGTTACCAGAGGTAAAAAAACAAATTTCTCAAGAATCCCAAGATTGTCATCTGCGGTCACTGGGATCAAAAGCAACATTTCCAAGAATTCTCAAGATTGTCATCCGGGGTCACTATAGGTTAAAAAGCAAAGTTTCTCAAGAATTCCCAAGATCATCATATGGGGTCATCAGAGGTCAAAAAGCAAAATATCGCAAGTATTCCCAAGATTGTCCTCTGGTTTCACCAGAGGTCAAAAAGCAAAATTTCCCAAGAATTCCCAAGATCGTAATCTGAGGTCACCAAGGGTCAAAAAGCAAAATTTCCCAAGAATTTCCAAGATTGTTATATGGGGTCACCAGAGGTCAAAAAGCAAAATTTCCCAAGAATTCCCAAGATAGTCATCAGGGGTCACCAGAGGACAAAAAACAAAATTTCCCAAGAATTTTCAAGTTCCAAGCTCCATTGGAGTTGAATTCCTTTCAAGACACTTTCGTTTTTCTTTTTTGTTATATTTGGTGGGGTTCAAAGTTCATGTGAGGTCAGCAGAGGTGAAATTGTAAAAATATCGTGAAATGATGGAGTCAAGGTAGATAAATTTGAGGGATAAACCTCAGTACAACAAAGCATCCCCATTCGGCAAGGAATCACTAAGCCCTTAGGCTTTCTGGTATATATATGGACCCATTTCTTATTTCTATTGCAACTCAAATAAGCTGACATGTTGAAGAATGCAGGGGATGCAGTTGTACTTGCACAGGAAAACTAACAAATTTATCAGCTATGGAACTGTGTGCACACAATACAACATCACATGATGTCACGTGAAATGGGTGTACAGATAAATGTTTAGATATTATCGTCAAGCCCCTTACAGACATCCCAACATTCTTTTGAAACAGCAGCTGATTGTTTCGAACCTTTTTTCATCATCATAGCTAACTTTCGTAATGTTTCATGTCACAAATATTTGATTGCAGGTATTATTAAGGACTTAGAACCGTTCATGTACAAAACAATTTTGTGTGACTAAACAAAATTGTACAGTACATGATAGCTATGTCACAATAGCAAAAGTGGGGGTGCCTCCGCAAGCTATGTAGGGCTGTGAACACTTAGCAAACTTACTAAACGTTTAATCGCAAAATTTTGCGATCGTTTAGCGATTAATCGCAAGTACCTATGATCAACATAGAGACTTTAAACGTGCTCTTGAACATGATGAATATGTAAAATGTGTTAGTGACGTCCGGGAGACATAGTTTCTATGGACCTCAAACACGGATCCTCATAGAAGCTCAACTTTGATGTCGTACAGTATGTTTATGTGTGTGCCATTTGTATAATTATGTACTTCACTTTTTCAAAAAGAGTTAAAGTGAACATGTAATTTTCTGTAATGACTGCAAATTGTTTTTTTTTATTTCGTACGGAAAAACGGGTTTTGCGATTAATCGCTGGTAGCTTTGTACTAAACGTTTATAACACATGTGATCGTTTTATAGGGATTAATCGCTAAACGGTCACAGCCCTAAAGCTATGGCTGCCTTTAAAAGTTTTATCACTTTTCACTTCAAACAGCAGGTTTACTCACAACAGTCACTGTAATGTGCATAGCAATAAATCGTGGCTGCAGCCCCTGCAGCTTCGTTGAGGGAGCTGCAGTCTGAGGCTCTGACATGGTGCATAGTACTATGTTGCATGGATATATACATGTAATTTTGCATGTAACATTCATATCACAAAAAGGTTAATATCTACACTAAATTGCTTTAAGTATGGTATCATGTCAAAATAGCCAAGCTGTAGCTGCCTCAGCTAAGCTTCAGCAGCTGCAGCATGTTTTTTCTATGTTAGTGTATAGCAACAAAGCATGGCTGCACCCCCTGCAGCTTTGCTGAGGGAGCTGCAGTTTAAGGTTATCAGATATTGCTTTAGCAGAACTGTATATAGAAGGATTTCATGTGACGCCACAAGGTTGGGATTGCCCGGCACTGAAGGGCAAAACACATGTGCAGTAAGCATATTCACAGCACACGTGTATGGCATAACCATAGATACTACTCTGACACAATGGATGCTTGCCCTTCAAAGCCAAAGAGATGTGCCATCTTGCCCTTCAAAACTAAAGTGATGAGCCATCATATGACGTTCGTAAAACTGCTCGATAAAGACTGCATTTGACTGCATTTGTCCTTAAATGTTTCCATGATTAAAATCAGAAAAGTAAACCATCCTGGTGAAACAAAAATCCTTTGAAAATATTTATTCTGAGGTTCAGTGACTGTTTAGGGATATGCTGTGTAATTTATCAAAGTCCACACTGGGTATCAGATAATTCCATGTACAGTATAGGATTAGATCTGACATGAAGGCAATCCAGTGATAGATTTAAGGCTGCCTCCAAATTGCTTGCCCATAATATATTCATTGTATTAAATCCCTCACATTAATAGTAGTTCACAGTACTTGAACTGACACAGAACAGGGTAAAATCAAACTGTGCCTTCAAATTTTGATAAGTCTGATTGGTTAGTGATATGTATTGACCAATGAGATGTACTATACTTTTGTGGAAGCATCAGCCTATCATAAACATGGATACATGCTTTGTCATAAATTGATGGGAATAAAAGTGTGACACCTCGTAACTATTTACATTGTGTTGCAAATAGAATCATAAGATGCAGTTGCTTCTGCTGTGTCGTAAATAGAATTACTACAGTAGGCCATATTTTGGGGAGCTTGTGGAGGGGGTGGGATTAAGGGCCATTTTGGTTGCTGTCGGGTGAAGTACCTGTAGCACTCATGTATTTTGTATGCTGCTGTATGTAGGCACAATTTTAAAATGATTTTTATTAAACTTAAGAACAAACATGAAAAGTTTGGAGTTTTTATCTTGAAATGTGATACCTTTGGCAGCATCAAGCAACTCTTTTTCCATGGGCAGCTTTTTAATAGCACTACCATAAAAGAATATGGTCTGCCAAATGCCTGGATATAAAAACCTAAGTTAGGGTGGTCAATGAATTATTTATAGGGTAGGGAGTCCTCTGGGCCAGGAAGGTGTAGTAACACTGCTCTTTTCAGAGAGACAACAGTCAAGTTTTCACTTCAGTAGCCATGGTTACAACATTTGTCCTCAAGGAGGCACTACACACCTCCACTGATGGTGGGGGTGGGGGGTTTGAGGGGTGTGTGAGGTGGGGATGGGGTTGGGAATGGAATTTAAGGGAAGTGAGGGCTAACAGAACATGTACATGTCAGGGAATATTATATCTTCAAATTTAGAAGTAATTGGTTTGTTGCACAAGACAAACAAGATTGCAGTGACTTTGCAGAATTCAGGTTATATAAGGTCAAAGCACTTTAAATACTCAGTAGTATTACCAAATTCAGGAAGCTACATTTCAAAGGAAGTTGTCATCACAATGGTTGCAAACTATTCCTTGAAGTTTTTTTCTCTTTTTTTTTTTTGTAGACCTTATTTACATTAGTCATGTCACATGTTCAGTTATTCGTCTCTTTCAGGGTCATGGATTGAATAATATTGTATTGATCATTTGGTAACACCTATTGTTAAGTTCTATCCTGACACAGCAGTTTCCAATTTTGTTTGCAGTATTCAAAGACACACATACCAAAACACCTTTTGTGGAGAAGTTCCCCAATGACCATGATGGGGAAGGAGCTAGGGCTGCACTACCAGACCATATATACATGGATGCAATGGGCTTTGGGATGGGTAGTTGCTGTTTACAGCTAACTTTTCAAGCTTGCAATATTGATGAAGCTAAATTTTTGTACGATCAGCTCACACCAATGTGCCCTATTCTGGTGAGTAGAAAATGATGTTGATGTCAGACGGGAATGATGCAACAGTTGTTAGCTCAGTGAGTGGTTGCTATGGTGATTTGATGATAAACAGCACAGAATGATGTACCTCTGTGTTTTAGTGGTAATTGGATGTTTCTGTGGCTTTCTTGTGAGGAGGTGTTGCATTTCGCTAATCTGTTAACGGGTTTGTTCTCTGTGTAGAAAACGGAGGAAAATGGAATTGGTGTTAGGGAAAGAGGTAGGTGATGGTGGCCATGGGAGAGGGGAAAGGGGGAGGGCGGGGGGAGAAGAGAGGGGGACATTTTGATGCTTTCAGTAAAGGTTTCAAAAGGGGTCATTTGATGTTACAGTGAGAAAGTGTACAAGCCTGTGGGGCTGGGGGGTGGGGGGGGGGGGGGGTGGGGGGGGGGGGGGGTGGGGGGGGGTTGGTGGGGGCGGGGGGGGGGGGGTGCGGGGGGGGGAGGGTGGGGGGGGGGGTTTGTGGGGGTGGGGGGGGGGGGGGGTGGGGGGGCCGGGGGGCGCGGGGGAGGGGGGGGGGGGTGGGGGGGTGGGGGGGTGGGGCGGGGGGGGGGTGGGGGGGTGGGGGGGTGGGGGGGCGGGGGGGTGGGGGGGGGGGGGGGTGGGGGGGGGGAGGTGTGGGGGGGGGTGGGGCGGTGGGGTGGGGGGGGGTTGGGGGAACAGCGTAGTATTTCTGGCGAATATGGGAGTATTCATAATAGTCAACGAGAATGATGAAGACAAGTGGTTGATGAGAGACAGATTTTTTGAATGTGCTAGACCAGATTGTTGCTGATCAGCTACTCTCAAAAATTCTTGATGAAACTTTGCGGTTGACGACGGTGAAGAAAGGTGGGCTTTCAGGTAGCGACTTAGCTAAACTAGCAGATGATTTCGTCCTTAAGCGTAAATTTCTTCGGGATGAAAGACACGACAGGGGGACTCGGAACGGAAAAATTCTGGGGTACCACTGCACAGCCAAGTTCGGGGGGGGGGGCTAAAGCAAGCCAGTGCATCTCGTGATAGACAAAGGGACAACAGATACTCTGATGTGTGTTCAAATGTAGTCCTGGGTAGGACTTTAAACTGTTTCCGGTTGAAGAGTTTGTTTAAACGTGGGAGTAATGAGGTTACCCTTTGCCACAACTGCCTCTGGGGCACCCTTGGGCAAGGTGCACCTGTATTTGCCCCGGTGCTTTTTAAGTGCTGTTGCCTTCGGGCGTGTTGTTGCCTTCGGGCGTGTCGTTGCCTTCGGGCGTGGTGTTGCCTTCGGGCGTGGTGTTGCCTTCGGGCGTGGTGTTGCCTTCGGGCGTGGTGTTGCCTTCGGGCTTGGTGTTGCCCTCGGGCGTGGTGTTGCCGTCGGGCGTGGTGTTGCCTTCGGGCGTAGTGTTGCCTTTGGGTGTATGGTGGATTTGGGTGTGTGGTCTTTGTGGGACTTTGTTTTAGGGTTGTTTGTGGTGGTTGGGCTGGAGTGTTGTTTTGGGGTTGGCTGCGGTGGCAGTACTAAATCTCAGTAGTAACAGAGACTTGTTCCTTGTTGCATAGTATATGTAGTCTGTTTGACATTGTGTTCGTGGTCCGTCAGGGTTTTTCTTTGGGTTGGGATTATCCTTTAGTTTGTCAGTGCCTGTTTCTACGTACTTAAACACTCTCGCCTATAAAATAGGCACATGATACCGTTATTACTCATCCCATGACTGGCGGGTTGTCGGCGCCACAAAACCGAGCAAGCCCCCCCCCCCCCATGGTTGAGCCCCCTGTGGGCTGGGGGTTGTAGAATATGCCCACGGTATTCCCCGCCTGTCGTAAGAGGCGACTAAAGGGGAGGACTTGAAACGAATTTATCTAGTTGACACTATATAACACATTCGTGTTGGTGTGTCGTTAAATGTTATCTAACCAACTAACTAACAAATCTACGTACTTAAAAAGCTCTCTGATGCGTGTTCAAATGTGGTTAGTTATTAGATGAGATTTAACGACACACCAACACGAATGTGTTATACAATGTCAACTAGATAAAAAGGTAAAGTTTAAATACGGTTTAAAAAACGGTTCCAGTTCAAGGTTTCATATACAGCTCAAATACGGTGCAAGTCCTTCCTTTAAATCGCCTCTTACGACAGGCGGGAAATACCGTGGGCATATTCTACAACAACCCCCAGCCCACAGGGGGACCAACCATCGAGGGGCAAATGTGGTGAATTGGGACAGGGCTTTTTAAGTACGTAGAAACAGGCACTGAGAAACTAAAGGAGAACCCCAAACCTAAACAAAAACCCTGTCGGATGCCAAACTATACCCACCATGCAACAGGGAACAAAAGTCTTCGTTACTACTGAAATTCAGAAACTACCACTGCAGCCAACCACAAAACAACAACCTAGCCCAACGTACACAAACCACCCCAAAACAAAGTCCCACCCATCAACTACACGCCCAAAGGCTACCACACGCCCGAGGACGACACCACGTCCAAAGGGAACATTGCATGCGATAACAATACTATCCCCAAAGGCAACAACACTTAAAAAGTACTGGGCAAATACAGGTGCACCTTGCCCAAGGGTGCTCCGGAGGCAGTTGTGGCAATGGGTAACCTCATTACTCCCACGTTTAATTAAACAAACTCCACAACCGGATGCAGTTTAAAGTCCTACCCAGGACCAGGTGAATTGGGACATGTCAAGGAAAACTGCCCAAATGAGTCAAGAGGAAAGTCTCCAGAGAAAGAAGAGGAGGTTGTAGGGTTTGATGACACGTGTATTTTTGACAGCAGTCTAGATCCGTCAGCACCAGAATTTGTGCCTAAGCGTTGTGATGTACCGCAGCCATTAGTAGCGATTCGGGTCAATAATAATCCAAGTCATGGAACAGTGGATTCTGGAGCTACAGTGACGTTTGTAATCTTTGAGACCTCCAAGAAGGGCCATCACTATGGGGCCTATGATGTGGGAACATCAGATGTTCACATCTTCACCCTAGGATTAAGGGTTAGTTGTTAGATGGGGTTTTACGACACACCAACACGACTGTGTTATATAGTGTCACCTAGAAAAGAAAAAGGTGCAATGTTGGGGTACAATTAACAAAAAAAGTGTGGTCAAATTTCACCAAAGATTACAGGCAAACGCGAGAGCCATGTCAAAAATTTCTATACAGTTTACATTCTTTGAGAAAGCCCAAAACAACGGAAGGATCTGTTTGCTCAAAGTTTTCATGTCTGGCACAGCGTACTACTTCCGGCGAATATGGGAGTATTCATAACAGTTTACGAGAATGTGACTGACGGTGACAGCACAATCACAGAGTACACAACATGGTCTCTGATCCCCCTTAAGTAAACAGGCATGGGTAAGGTAAGAGTGACCGATGTGAGCTCTAGTCAGGACTAAATCATCTCTCTATTTTCTGGGGGCTACATGTCCTCCAGTTCCGACTGTTGGTTTAACTCAGTATAATTTGTTTTCGGGAAAGGAATCCCACAGCTCTTGCCATTTCGATTTTACAAAGCCATTGATCTTAAGGCGGTAATCAGTGTGAGGCAAGTAGAGATTGGTGACGTCCATCTGTAGGGCTTCTTTAGAAGTGTATCGACTTTTTCATTCCCTTGTATGCCCACGTGACTAGGGACCCATGCTAGCACAACCGGAACATCAGATGGTCACATCTTCATCCTAAGATTAAGGGAAACTATACACGGGACAGCTGTAACAACCCTCCAGGTATTACAAGAAGTCGTCCAAGACTTACTTGAGTTACGCCTAGGTAAGGACTATGGCTTAGGAGATTTTTTTGTTAGGATTAATGTGATGAGCGACTGCCTGTTCAAAAAAGATTCAATCAGCTCCTATCAGATTAAAAAGGTAAGTTTCTACCAGTTGTGCTGCAGCAGTGGGGTAAGATTGGGGAAACCCAAAGGAGTAAAGTAGGGTAGGACGTTAAACTGCATCCGGTTGTGGAGTTTGTTTGTTTAAACGTGGGAGTAATGAGGTTACCCTTTGCCACAACTGCCTCCGGGGCACCCTTGGGCAAGGTGCACCTGTATTTGCCCCGGTGCTTTTTAAGTGGTGTTGCCTTAGGGCGTGGTGTTGCCTTAGGGCGTGGTGTTGCCTTAGGGCGTGGTGTTGCCTTAGGGCGTGGTGTTGCCTTAGGGCGTGGTGTTGCCTTAGGGCGTGGTGTTGCCTTAGGGCGTGGTGTTGCCTTAGGGCGTGGTGTTGCCTTAGGGCGTGGTGTTGCCTTAGGGCGTGGTGTTGCCTAAGGGCGTGGTGTTGCCTTAGGGCGTGGTGTTGCCTTAGGGCGTGGTGTTGCCTTCGGGCTTGGTGTTGCCTTTGGGCTTGGTGTTGCCTTCGGGCTTGGTGTTGCCTTTGGGTGTGTGGTCTTTGTGGGACTTTGTTTTGGGGTTGTTTGTGGTGGTTGGGCTGGAGTGTTCTCTTTGGGTTGGCTGCAGTGGCAGTACTAAATCTCAGTAGTTCTATTACTGTAATGAACATAATTTTCTATTTGATTTAGTTGTTTGTAAATAGTTTGCATTTATGTTTCTGCCCGATCCGGTTTGAGTTTTTGTTTTTGTTTGTCTGTGCCGTTTCGATGCACTTAAAAAGCACGCAAAGGAGTAAAGTAGCTGAGCTCTCTTTTTTTGTGGATTTCATTTTATTGTAGATTAGCAGGACAGGCTATTAGCACTTTAAGGGCATGGGAAACCATGATTTTTGGAGATGCAAAGGTAGGTGCATCTTCTGTAACAGGGTTTGATTGTTAGGACGAAAGTGGTACCGAAAGGTTAGTTAGGACAGTTTGTTAACATGTACAAGATCGGGCTTGTGAGAAAAGTGGCAAGCGTGTTCAGTTTCGGGCATTTCTTTCTTCAGAAAGTAATATTAGGAATGTTCCCTTGGCCCCATTCAAAGGCAATAGGTTCAACATATTATTTCACAATGGGGGTGGTGTATTTTCACTTGCACGAGTCTCTTAGGATTTTCTTTGATACGCGTAAATCAGACAATAAGTTAATAGGTGCCGTTAATGCAGACCTTTCAGTTCCACAGGTTGTAGCAGGAACGAAGGCTCTTGGCATTATCGACAAAGTAGTAACTGGGCCACTCTGGAGGGCTTTGGCGAAAAGAGACACATGTGCTAAACATGAATCAACGATATTCCAGGCTACTGTGCTGTTTTGAAAAGTGGGGGCAAGATGTTTCAGATTTGATGACAGGTAAAGACATATTGTACCCCGATGTGCCTGTGAATAAAGACTATATAACACCTTGATGAACAACCAGTATGATGCCATGGTCAAACAGCTCCTTGAAATGTTATGCACTTCCATTGAGATGCTCAGTAAGCGCATGGTAGCTGATCACCTTGAAGGTGGTAAATACAATGATGGGGCTGTTGACCTTGTCAAGGAAACAGTGTAGCCACCACAAACACCGCAGTGGAAAGAGACTTTGGGATGCTGGACCGTTGGTGCGGGGAAAGCCAAGTGCTTCTACTCTTGCTGTACAGGCCATGACGTTAGCCATAGAATTTTTCGTTAGCCAGCTTCATGTAAAATAGTTTTCTAAATAGTTGTAAATAGTTCATAGTTGCGTTTTTGCCGGTCCGGTTTTGGGTCTTTCTGTTTGACAAGTGTCCGTTTCTATGCACTTAAAAAGCACACATGATTACATACAAGTCCAATAAGATGGACAGTCTGTGTTCAGGTCTTTGACGAGAGCAGACGTGTTTCGTCGAGCTCTCGTCGCTTTGCCGTGCTCAACCTTATCACTGTGTGATAGCTGTCCCTGGCTGTACTACTTATTGCAATTGTGCATAAACCTTATAGCGTGCTTGTGTTGTGGTTAATAAGTAGGTCTGGTCGTGTCCATTTGTTTGCGACCGCGCTTTGTTTCTGTGTAGCTTGTGTTTTTCTTACTTCATCCTCTTTTTTGTCCTTTGTAAAACTAGTTGAGGTTTTTTTCTCCTTTCGTGGCCTCGAGCCACACAGACTGGTGCTATGCCCGGAAGTCGGGATAGCACTATTGTTAAGTTGGAGTTTTCGTCTGGGGTGAGTGTCCCTCCCCCACAGGCGTTTACTGTGTTAAAAGACAATGGTGTCGAAATTCAAGAAATAGAGATGTTGCAGGCGCTTGAGGCCCGAAACACGTATGACCTTAAGTTTAAGTCTGATGCTGCCCGTGTTAAGGGTGTGTCATGCTTGAAGGGGGTAGAGGGGCTCACTGTCACCCCATATGATGGCTCTGTGACGGTGACAGTGCTTTACCTTCCCTTCGAGGTCGATCAGCGCCTGGTTGCGAGGGTTCTTAGTCAGTACGGAACTGTCTCTGAAATGTGGTGGTGTAAATATACTGGCGGTGAGTTGAAAGGTATATTTAATGGCAAGAGACAGTTCCGTATGGAACTGGTGAGGAACATTCCATCCTTCCTCTTCATAGGGGGTTCCAAGGCCCACATTAGGTACTTTTGCCAGCCCCGTACCTGTTTTAGATGTGGAGAGCAGGGGCACGAAGCCAAGTCGTGTCCCAACAGACGATGTGGGAAATGCTTGCAGTTGGGGCACGGCAAGGCAGAGTGTCCCAACGAGGTACGGTGCAACCTCTGTGGGGAGGAGGGACATGTGTTTGGTGCCTGCCCCACATCGTACTCTGCTCATGTCAGTGCGGATGTGGGGTCGGCACCTGAACCCTCGCAAACAGGCCCGCAGTATTCAACTCAGGAATTAGAGGAGGCGGCACTTGAGGTGGAACAGGACTTCCTTGCCTCCAAGCAGTGTGAGGGAGGTACTGGAACTCCTGAGGTAGACTCTCCGCCACCCTTAGCAACGACACCCAGTCAAGTTGAAATAACGACGGTACAGGAGGACCTCGATCTGTCCTCGGACTCGGCAATGTCGGATGGTGGGGAGCCTGCCTCAGAGCCTCCTCCAAAGGATCCACCTTCGGCGGAGGGTTGGTTTGATTTGTGTGAGGGGGAGGGGCCAGAGCCTGCACTGAAGAGGTCGGCCTCGGGCGAGGTGTTAGACAGGGGAACCCATCACTCTGGGACGCCCGTACCGAGCCTACGGATTAAAAAGATAAGGTCCCAGCCAGAGTATTTGGTGTGAATGGTATGTGCCCGGCTTTCTTTTTGGTTTCTGTTCTGTCTGTATCTGCTGTGCTCATGCATGCTATAAAGTTTGCCTTTGTTCCACATTAGTTCCGTCCGGCTACAAGCATGTGAAAAGCACATTACCTTGTTAATATTGTAAATAGTGGGGTTGGCCACATAAAAATTTGTTGCTGGCCTGGTGTATATAGTTGTCCTTGTGTTTTATGACACGTCAGGTGTTTTCGTTCCGGAGCACTTACGTTCCCGAGCACGTAAGGAGCACCCATAGTTTCAAAAAAGCATTGTACAGACTCAACCTGAACACTCTTCTGTTAATGTAAATGGGTATGTAAATAGTTTTGCCTAGTGAGATTGTAAATAGTCCTGTGTAACTGGCTTGGGTTCGGGATGGATTTATACAAAGTTAACACAGAAATTTCGGTTTGGGTTTTGTTCCTCAGTGCCTGTTTCTATGTACTTAAAAAGCTGCTAACCTGTAGTTTTGCGTGAATAAATTTGTAAATTGTCTTATGTAATTAACCTTTGTATATAGTCCTTTGTTCATAGGAACACAATTTTATGTTTGTAGGTGCATGTAAATATTTTGCTGTTGCGTTTTTGCCCGGTCCGGTTTGGGTTCTTGCCCTTTGTTTCTAGTGCCCGTTTCTGCGTACTTAAAAAGAACAGTCTCTGGCTGAGCAAGAACCGTCCAAGTATTTGTGCTTAGCACGCAAATCCGTTGCTCAACAGAAACGTTTCGTTGAAAGGTTGACCACCATATAGGAAGGCAGCGAAAGAAAAATGGCCAAAGACGAAGCGCAACAGAAGAGAGAAGAACAAGACAGAGTTCGTAAGGCTCCTGATAAGGGAATTAATTGAGTCACGTACGAGCGTAGAAGAGCATCGTCGTTTGCTACAAACTAATGCAGCTAGGTGTAAATACTTAGAAACTCAGTTAAAATTTAGGGGGTATGTGTTAGATGCTAAGAATGAGGATGGGCTGTTCAATGTCTCTTCTGCTGGAAAGAAGAAGGCTATAGATGTCGGCAACAAAGAAGTAGCAGAAACGAACCAGTCCTCACCAACTATTGGTCTTACTCCAGAAGATGCTGTACGTGCTTTCAAGAGCAGCTTGAAGGAGCCAGCAGCAACGAAAATGAGGAAAGATGACTCCACTCAGCAACGACCCATCCAGCAGCAGCTAGAAAACATTGAGCATTTAGTAGGAAAAAGGATTAGGCATAACACTGAGGAAATGGGGTAAGTAGGCTGATGGGGGTGGGGCTTTCTAAGTACATAGAAACAGGCACTGAGAAACAAAAAGAACCCAAACCGGACCAGAGCAAAACGCAACCGACAACCACCCACAAAATTGCCAACAACCTCTGGCTGGTTTTTAGGAACTGTATTAGGGCTTAAGAGTAATAAAGTTTTCATTAGGTATGATGGGTTCTCAAAACCCTATTCTTTTAGCACTAAGGAAGTTAAGGAAGATCTTGAATGTGGCGACCTAGAGCTCATTCAAGTAGAACCAGATTATCTTTACGGCAAGGTTAAGCATCTTTGGGTATTAGATGATGGTAAACAAATTTGGTGTAAAGGCCTTGTATTGAGCGGTGAGACTATGTCTGGGATTGATATAGTTTTTGAAATAGTTTATGCAAGTGATGACACAGAAGACGACGACGAAGATGACAACGTGTTTTCACTTCCATTGCTGCAAGACTATCAGAAGCATGAGCTGCATTTTACATAAACTTTTTGTATCTTTCTTTCTTTCTTTTTTGTATCTTTCAGAATACTGTTCAATTCATCAAGTATATCAGAATATGGCTCCAGCTCGTGTTCTTGTGTGGGGACATTCATTTGTAAGGAGGTAAGGGGAGGTAGCTTCTGAGGAAAAATGGCGTAGAAAGAGAAATTTGGGACTTTCGCGGGAGGAGGTTAAAGTAACCATTCATGGTCAGGGAGGACTGAAGCTGCCAGGGTTGTGGGAGGGCGTTAATTTGGTTAGAAGGCTGCACCCGGATGTCGTAATTATTCATATTAGATCAAACGATTTGTGTGATGAGGCCAAAGGCCCCAATTCACTTGCTATCCAAATTTTTGCATTTTGTAGATTTTTAATTAATCGCCATCACATTAAAAATATTTTTTTTAACACAAACGTTACATAGACGCAAAATTCCCCGGGATGCCCAGATTACAATGAGCAGGTTGATGTATTGAACTCCTCCTTCAAAAGGTGTGATGGTGACGGACAAATTAAACAGTGGCAACAAAATGGCCGTATGAAAATTTTCGAAGGTCCCCGTTTCGTGTCATGATGGCATTCACCTTAGTTAGGGATGAAAAGGTATTACAGGAGTTTGCGGGGTGCAGTCCTTAGTTGGCAAAGTCAGGCTCAAATTTTGTAAATATATCCACCTCCTTTATTGATGCTGTCTTCACCAAGTAGGTATTTTCATCTTTATTTCTCTATCATGTAGGACAGGAAGTAAAATAAGGTAGATGCTTAACATTAACACTGCAACCAAGACTTGTATTTTTGAAATTAAAGGTTTACTGAAGTTTGAGTAAACAGTTCAATTCAGCTTCTCTGAGCATAGGCCAGAGTATGTCTGTTTTGTTGATGACTAGAAGTAGAAGGTTACCATCCGGTTAGGTTCTTTACGAATAGTCAATTCTTAGAATGGGCACTACCCTGAAAAAACAATCTGAAAAAACAATCGGCTTTTACTCACTTGCTAGAGCAATAGCCATGTATGTTCTGTAAATATAAGCCCAATTTAAATTTTTACTGTAAATAAAACTGAAAATCAATTATATACTATTTTACCATTTTGTAAAAGTGTCTCGTGCAATAATTTTTTTCAATGAAAATTCAGTTGTATGCAATAGCTTCTATTCCTGTGTAATCGAATACTGTACTTAGCTCTGCTTAATATGATGTGCCTTCAAATACACACTTAAACCAAAAAAGAAAATCAAAAATCAAAAACTCACAAAAAAAAAAAATGTTGGGAAGAATTTAGCTTCCCCTTCTAATTTGTCAGCTATGTGGCAATTGTAGTTATTTTCTTATTAATAAAGCATTATTATGGCTAAGTCATATTCTTTACAATGTAGACATTTGTAATTTGCATTCCCTTTGTAAACTATAGTTGTTTAGTGGTGACCAGAAGTAGATTATAGTCTTATTCCATGACTTATTAACATGGACTTCTTTATTGCTGTACCAGATGGACTTTGGTTTCAACGTATTATAGTATTTAACATGATTAAAATGCTGCCTCGTTTCCTTATTTCAGGGATGAATAGAAGGGTGTTCCACTGAAACTGCCAGCTCAAGTCATCGACATTTTGGAGTTGTAACATACCGTACTTCGCCATGGCCAGTTATTTGAAGGTAAGTATTATGATCAATGTAACTGATCTGTTTTAATGTGCAGACTGTAAATACCAGCAAGATGTGAGTGTGGAGTATTTGTGAGGGTAGCATACTTAATTGGTACTTTATTTGTGTTTCGGTGTCATTTGCAAACAATTGCAATACATGTTCACATCTCTGTGTATACAAGCTTTAACATTTCTCTGATGCATTTAGTACATAAGTACTTTATGAGGTAATTTTGCAATTGGTATCCCTGATTGTTACGAGCTTTTAAAATTCATTACTTGTTCAAAGGGAATCTTCTCGTTAATTTTTTTTTTTTTTTTGAAAAGCATTGCTTTTCTTCCCGCAAAATGCTTGGGTCTACTGAGCTATGTTTGTTTTTGTTGAAAAAAATTATAGTGGCTTTCATTAGGCTTATTTTTCACCTTCTCACCCTCTCTTCTTGAGACACTTTGGCCGCTTTTGGTGGATTATCATGTCGTTCCTGGATATCTTACCCTAATCTTCATTAGATTCATTGAAGTATAGATAGATGACATTTTATTTATTCACATATTTTCTCAAACTTCCTATGTATTCTCTAACTGCACTACTTTGTTTCACTAGTGCCGTTGTTTTTGATTTTAATGTTGTGGAAGCAAATGTTACTAATATGTCAAATGTAGCACAGTGTGAGAAGTGTGCAGTTTGCAAGGAAAGTAAACCAAGATACTGGCATATATCACAGGCTAAGCCAAAACATGTCCAACTTGTGACTGATCTACGGCAAAGGGGTATCTCTGATGTTGACTGCATTTGTCAGCGCTGCCAAAAAAATCTGCCAAAAATTCAGGATGATTTTCCAAACAAGCGAAGTGGACCTAACATTGATTTGTCAAATTCCTGAGTGTGTATCGAAATAAGATCGTGTGCTTATATAAAACAAAATCATGGGAACCAGAAACACTGGAAAAGGTGTTTAACCTTGAATGGTCCATTGCAATTACAGTTGTTCCCAAAATTCAGGGATATTCCTTTGCCACCGAGACTACTGTGACCTTACTAACAAAGCGACAAAAGCAACATGTACTTTGTGTAGGTCATTTTGCCAGAGATGGCTTACATTCTCTGATATATCTGCTCTGAAAATGTTTGACTAGAGCAGTTTGAGGAAGAGTTACAAATTGAAGATGAAATTCAACTTTGTAACGTCTGTTATCAAATAGTCACACGGTACAGTAAAACACAATACAGGGACAACTGGGGGCTTTTTAAGTGCATCGAAACGGCACATACAAACAAAAAACAAAAACTCAAACCGGATCGGACAGGAACATAAAGGCAAAACTATCCACACACCACCAAATCAAACAGAAAATTATGTTCATTACAACAATAGAACCACAAACACTGACAACAACCCAAATACCCCACAGACCAACCTCCCCCTGGCCACACTAAAAACAAAGACCACACACCCAAAGACAACACCACGCCCGAAGGCAACACCAAGCCCGAAGGCAACACCACGCCCGAAGGCAACACTAAGCCCGAAGGCAACACCACGCCCGAAGGCAACACCACGCCCGAAGGCAACACCACGCCCGAAGGCAACACCACGCCCGAAGGCAACACCACGCCCGAAGGCAACACTACGCCCAAAGGCAACAGCACTTAAAAAGCACCGGGGCAAATACAGGTGCACCTTGCCCAAGGGTGCCCCGGAGGCAGTTGTGGCAAAGGGTAACCTCATTACTCCCACGTTTAAACAAACTCCACAACCACAGGGACAACTGGCATCTTTAAAAGGTCTTACCTCCTTATATGAATCTTTTAACTCGAGCATTGACACAACTGAAAGTTAATCTTTAGCTGTACTTAAAGTAGTGGTGTATCTCTTTAGTCAACTCATAGACGATAAAGCTGTACTCTTAGAAGTAGTCCATGAAGTGTATTCTTCGTCACTTAACACTCATGCTTCATCAGCCACTGTGGCTCAGCATTCATTTAAACGAAATTCTTTACAACTCTTACATTTTATAAAAAAAAAACAGCTATAGGGGAGCGTATAATCTGCTCTACTACCCACAATCAGAAGAGACTAGGGGCATCAATAAGGTGTCGGGGTAGTGACATCGTGTTGTCTTTACATAGGTTACATTTTGACCATGTGCGTGAAGTTGAAAGCCTCAAGAGTTAGTTAGATGGGATTTTACGACACACCAACACGATTGTGTAATATAGTGTCATCAAGAAAAGAAAAAGGTGCAATGTTGGGGTAAAAAAACTTAAAAAGGCGAGGTCAAATTCCACCAAAGGGTCCAGGCAAATGCGGGAGTCATGTCAAAAATTTCTACAGTTTAGCCTTAAGAGAGAGAAACACTCCCCGCAGTCACTACAAACCCCTGCAAAAGATAACACCCCTTAATGGAAAATGGCTGCCTGTGACTTGCAAGAAGTGGTCCATGACACTGCAAAGACCTTTTCAAATCAGGCCATAACAGTTCAGTCTTGGAAGAGATAAGAAAGATACCCCCCTTTCTTTGGAACTTTGTTCTCCTTAGTACCCTGTCTGCAGTTGAAAAGAAGGAACTCAAATCAGGCCATAACATTTAAGTCTTGGAGGAGATAAAAAAGATACCCCCCCCCCTTCTTTGGAACTTTGTTCTCCTTAGTACCCTGTCTGCATTTGAAAAGAAGGAACTCAAATCAGGCCATAACATTTCAGTCTTGGAGGAGATAAAAAAGATAACCCTCTTTCCTTGGAACTTTGTTCTGCTCAGTACCCTGTCTGCAGTTGAAAAGAATGAACTTTATAATTCAGGCCCTGTTAAATGGAAAACCCACTTCTTTGTTTATCCTCACTCATCAGACGTTGCACATCATAAGAAATTGATGAGTGATTGAGTGCTTGTAATGACAGATGCTTTTCCCCTCTTCATATTGTTTTATCCGATGTAGTAGACAGGGCTTCATCCCTTCATCTACATGCTTTCAGCTTTTGTCAGCCTTCGGAATTACTGTTAGCAAGCCTACGTTTCAACGATTTCAAACTAGTATAGCTGTGGAAGAGAAGTCTAAAAAACCTATTCTTGCTTGCAATAATTTTTTGGTTGCATCTGTTGATAATATCGACAGAAGTTCTAGCTATGACAGAGGTTTTCACGGTACATCTTTAAAGGCAGTTGAACCAATTTCCAGTAGCACAAAGGATTTAAAGGTCTAATGTTACGGTCAAAATCAGTCAGCAGCAGCAGGTAGACCAAAATTTAATGGCATAGTACCACCAAGGCTCATCACATCTCCCCACTATACCACCCACAGCCACACATTATGTTTCCTTACAATTAACTCGTTTTCAGTTTCGGATGAAGAAGAACATGCATACAATCTGTTCAAATTCAAAGTATTTTTATACATGCTGACAAAGTATATTTGTTATACTGAAAATCTTGATATCATCCTTCCTGACACTAAGTTTTCACTTTGTCAGCTTTCTCCAAGTATTGTCAGTGAATCTAATATTCACTTCACTGGCATTTTAGCCGAACCAGCCGACAGTGCAGAGACCATTAGACATGTCCTTAACATCCTTCACAAAAAGCATGGTATTGGTGTTTGTGTTGATCATTTAGTAGTTGCTGGTGATGCAAAGACTTACGGGAGTATATGATGGATGCAAAAAGAGTGTATGGATCAGACCTAGATTGGCTGTTGTCATACCTCGGCGAGTGGCATATCTTGTAGAATCTTCAGGCTCCGCTTATCAAAGTATACTTAGGTGCAGGCCTTCGTCAGCTTCTTAGCATACAACACAAGGGTGCTATCAATACAGCAATAGCATCTGCATCTGGCTTCAGGGAAACTCTTTGCTACAGTCTTGGGAAGTAATGTATCGCCACCAAATTGTTCAAGTCACATGTGTCAGGTTCAGCTAACAGTGCAGGTGAATCTTTTAGCACTTTGTATGCAGCTATCTTTGCAAGATGTGTTTCAGAACTTGGAAGGTGAACTTGTCAATGCTACTAGTGTCTATAAAACATTCCTTCTTTCAGACAATGGGCCAAGCTGATGCAATATCACAGTTTTGGATAAGATATGTTTAATTATGTATGTTTATTTTTGGCCATTTAATTTGCGCAATGTTGGTGTCAGAAAGCTTGCTCCAATATTTCATGCTTCAGACCGTCCCACATACTTGAAAGTTGTACCCCATCACATGGCTGCTATGAAGCAGTATCCGCCCGAAATTTTAGAAGTTTCACAAAGGTTGCTTTTCTGTTAGTACCATCGGTACACATGGTAACTGTGTAGCACTTGATGAAGCCCACGAAATGTTGATAAACAAGGTAGTAAAAATGTCCATGACAACCACTGGCATGGGTAGTCTTACTAAACATGTTCATTATCTCCCATTTCGTGCTCGGCTGATGAAAGCTTTTTAAGTCTGAAGTTGTCACTACCAAAGTTTCAAACGAAGAAGAACGTGAATCACATGCCATGTATAAACTGAATGAAAACAATATCAAATTATATGTCACTAGACTCGAAGAAGCTCAGAACTTATTTCTTCCGACAAGTCACCCTGACCAAATAACCCACATATTTACTGGTGAAACAGCCGACATACCTGTTTCTAATGACCTGAAATCTTTTCATGCCAATGGGGGGTATGATCTGAATGCTTACACTGGCTGTGTTGTTCTGAATAACTTTGGGAGAAAACCACCCTAAAGAAATCGAAGAAATCTGAAGACTTTCACAGCAAAAATTTAATTTTCAACTAAAGGATGAAAAATGCAAATCAGATTGCTGTATCTAGGTCTTCAAAGCAGCCACTTGATTCCCTCATGCAGTTTCTTTGCTTACCGCGAGCTATTCGTACCTCTGATCAGTTACCCTTAAAGTCATCTGAAGCGGTTTCATCCACAGAATTTGCAAAGCGTCACCCCCAGTCTTTTCTTGAAAACTCAAATGAAATGGCAAGTAGTTGGAACAAACACATGTTACATTATTGAAGGAATGTTTCTAATAAACTGTCCCCATTGCGAATTCGCAGCACGTTTGGTGAGTATGCAAGCTTTTTGTAGAGGCGTTGGGTTGAGCACCCTGCCCAGCACTTCAAAGCACATGAAGTTCATGTAATTTTTGACCACCCTCAGAGGCATGGGGCATCCCCAAAGGATATAGAGAGAAGCCGTAGGCATTCTGGGGACGGTGAGGTCTGTGTATAATGTTATTCTATCTAAAACAGCATGTCCATTAGCTAAAAGTTATAGTAAATTTTTAGCTATGCGGAATCAAAAACGCCTACTTGTCAATTTTTTGTCAATGGAACTGTTGCGTTTGCATTGTGTTAATTCTCAAACTAATAGTATTCTTATTTACTGCAGGAGGGTTTCATAATCACAGAACTGATAAGGCATTTTGCAGTAAACCATCACATAGCATTTTTGAGGTAGCTGAATATGCATCAAACCATGAGGAAGGGGACTCCCGTGTTTGGTTCCATGCTGCAATAACTTCCTGTAATCGTATCATTTATTCACCCGACAGGGATACACTCCATCTAGGGTTACCATTCCTACCCCGACTTGGTCTATGTTCACCTACGAGCAAAGAAATCTGATGATGTATTTTTAGAAATGCAGTCATTCTAGGCATTATTGAATGATCTACAGCTTCAGTTAGATGTGATTTTACGACACACCAATACGACTGTGTTATATAGTGTCATCTAGAAAAGAAAAAGGGGCAATGATCAATTTTAACTAAAAAAGCGGGGTCAAACTCCACTAAAGAGTCCAGGCAAATGCGGGAGTCATGTCAAAAATTTCTACACAGTTTACTTTCCTTGAGAAAGTCCAAAATAAGGGAAGAATCTGTCTGCTCAAATAAAGTTTTCAGGTCTGGCACAGTGAAGTACTTCTGGCGAATATGGGAGTATTCATAACAGTCAACAAGAATGTGACTGACGGTGACAGCACAATCACAGGGTATACAATATGGTCTCTCATCCCCGTGAAGTAAATAGGCATGGGTAAGGTAAGTGTGACCGATGCGAGCCCTAGTTAGAACTAAATCATCTCTCCGTTTACTGGGGGTTCCATATCCCCCAGTATCGACCGTTGGTTTAACTCGGTACAATTTGTTTTCGGGAAAGGAATCCCATAGTTCTTGCCACTCGATTTTACAAAGCCATTGATCTTAGGGCGGTAATCAGTGTGAGGCAAGTAGAGATTGGTGACGTCCATCTGTAGGGCTTCTTTAGCAAGTGCATCGACTTTTTCATTCCCTTTTATACCCAGATCTACAGCTTCAGAAAGTTGGGGTCCATAACGTATCCAAAATTCCTACATTCTTGCAGGTGGAAGTGGCTGTGATTTTACATCCTTTTTTAAAGGGAATTCAAAGGCGGCTTTTCTTGAAGTATTCTACAGAGATGCGGACTGCATAACGGGTTCTGACTCAAGCGGTTCTCTGGATGAGTTTGCAGAAATGAACTCGAATAGTGGGTTGTTATCTTTTTACAGGTTAATTGGGTGTGTGTACTTTCGAAAATATTGTACTGCTTTTGCGGAGGAAAGTCCTGCTGATTTGTTTAAGCGTTTGCATGTTGAATCCTCCTCTCCCATTTCACACCATGTTTCATTTCTAAATACCATTAGAGAAGGGCACTTTCATCGAGTTATTAATGAAACTGAATGGATGCCTTCAGTAACAGCTCTTAAATTACACTGGCAGAGATGTTGCTGGGTACTCAAGTTTGGTCACAGGCATGTTCAAATCAGTGAAGGTCCCAGACTTCACACTCCATGCCTGGTGCCTCAAAGATGGAATTATTTCTGTGGTGCGGGACATAATGAAAATATAAAAAAGTAGACTCAAACCAAAAGAGGCTTAAGAGTGGATCAAAATGCAAAACAGGATGTGGCCAAAATCGTTGCCATTGTAGAAAAGAAAACCTGTAACTTATTTCGTTAATGCAAGAAGTGTAAAAATACTGCAGTGTCAACAGCGAACTCCTAGATAACTCTTCTGACTCATCTGAGAGCTCCAAGTCTGACAGTGAAAATCATGTAGACACACCCCACATTGATGGTGAAAGTTTTTTTGACGATGTTAGAGGTATAGAGGATCCAATCATGCATGGATTTGTATGATTGATTGAATTGTCATTTTCAAGTACAGTAACATAATCATTCCAATTTCATATCTTTCAACAGATTTCTCAGAAACGGACTTCATTTTGTAGCTGTTGGTGTCCAACATGATAATGTTACATGTTAAGCACCATAACTCAGCCTTATTTCCTGCTTTTGTGATGTGCATACTTGTGCTCATGAAAACATGTGTAATTCAAATCATGAAGCTAATTTGCCAACTGTTGTCCAAATTTTCACCATAAGTAATCATCACAGGCATCACAACTGCCCTTCGCGGCATCATGGGTTGACGACGCCATGAAAATCAACGGCATATGGTTTGGTTATGGCTCGCCTTAGTCACTTACTTGGAATGAGAAAGTGGACCTGGTGGAGGCTAGGTTGACGGACTTCGGTGATCGTTACACTAGTCTGTTGGGGAAGGTGACAGTAATCAATCGTTTCGTTTACCCCCTCTTGTGGTATCCGGGCACTGTTCTGGCTGCTCCAGAGGGTGTCCTGGTGCGACTCGAGAGGGTCGTGTTTAGGTTTGTATGGTCAGGGAAGTCGGAGCTGGTCAGAAGAAAGGTGGTGTATCAGGACCCTAGGTGTGGGGGATTGGGCCTCATGCACTTTCCCTCGAAGCTCCGTTTTCTCCTGACCAAGTGTGTTTTTCGTGCCGTTGACAGTGAGCTGCCGTTTGCCTACTCTGTTGGTTATGGGGGGGATTATCGTTCCGCTGGTTCTTTCCTTCGATGTTTAGCAACAGTGTACCTCACAGTTGGAGGCCAACGAAGGCATACTGTCAGATGAGGGACACTTTCCGTATCATGTCAACTGTTGGGGACGTTTCGCAGTCCAGTGCGGGGGACCTGTACCGGGCCATTTTTGATGACTTGGTTGGTTGGGTCCAACCCAACGACTATGCGTCAGAGCCGGAAGTGTGGCGTGTAGTCCACAGCAGGTCACTCGATCACCGCCGGCGAGACCTGCTGTGGCGGATCGCACACGACGCCATCGTAACGAATCTCAAGCGCCTTCGGTGGCGTCTTGGAGATGGCATTTGCCCCCGCACGCTTTGTATGGTCTGTCACCCCCGCCATGCAATACAAGTGTTCGCGGGATACTTACCTTTGTTTCGGCCTCCATAAAGCTGGCCTTGTGGAGAGACCGATGTAATATTGTGTTTAGGGGAGAGGGGAAGTCTGCGGACGTCGTCCTGGCGTCGGTTAGGACGGAAATTAAGCTGAGGGTGGAGGCCGACTTCGTCCGTTTGCCAAGGTCGACGTTCGGCGGGTATTGGGGTCCACTTGTTTCGGTGCGGGCGGGCCGGGTGAGTTAATTTGTAAATGTAAATATTGTGATTGTAAATAGTCCTACGTAATTGGCTTGGGTTTGGGGTGATTTTTGCACATAGTTATCACAGAAATTTTGCTTGCTAGCGCAATGTACAGAATTCTGTAAATAGTTCAGAGTTGTGTTTTTGTCCGGTCAGGTTTAAGTTGTCCTTTGTTTCTTCGTGCCCGTTTCTATGTACGTAAAAAGCACACCCCCAGGCTGTTTGTTGTTAAGTGTGGCTTGACCTGTTATTCAATATGCCTTCTAATTTGAAAAGTATCAACTACATGCAAATTCTCTTCGGGAACTTATCAGTTAAGACAGGGATGGACACCAACTCCCCTTCGCCGTAACAGTCCTCAGTTTCTACATCTAAGTATGGTGATCAGCATATTGTGGTATATCAAATCAAGGCCAATATCACATTATACTGACCCTTTAGACTGGTTTCAGAAACAGTGAACACAGACTGTATAGGAGGGAATAAGCATTCTGTTTAAGAAGAAAGGTTTTCAGAGGTTGATTTTACATACACACTAGCATGCATGCATTCATACATAAATACATACATACATACATACATACATACATACATACATACATACACACAGTCCTGGGTAGGACGTGTTGTTGCCTTCGGGCGTGTTGTTTCCTTCGGGCGTGTTGTTGCCTTCGGGCGAGAGGTTGCCTTCGGGCGTGGTGTTGCCTTTGGGCTTGTTGTTGCCTTCGGGCGTGAGGTTGCCTTCGGGCGTGGGGTCGCCTTCGGGCGTGAAGTCGCCTTCGGGAGTGAAGTCGCCTTCGGGCGTGAAGTCGCCTTCGGGCGTGGTGTTGCCTTCGGGCGTGTTGTGTTGCCTTCGGGCGTTGTCTGTTGCCTTCGGGCGTTGTCTGTTGCCTTCGGGTGTGTGTTGCTTCCTTCTGGCGTGTGTTGTTTTCCTGTTTGTAAATGGTCTTGTGTGGTGGGTGGGCTGGGGGTGTCGTTTATGTTGGCCACAAAAATTTTGTTTTGCTAGCTTGAAGGAAGGTAACTTTGCAAATGATTATAAATAGTTCATAGTTGTGTTCTTGCCGGTCCGGATTTGGTTCTTCCTGTTTGATAGTGTCCGTTCTTATGCACTTAAAAAGCCAGGATACACGCAGGGTCATGAAAAAGTCCCTTCTGTCTGAAGGCCGATTGAGCGCGTACACGTTACACAGGAAAAAAATTCCCACAAGAGGGCCATATTGTAATGCAAACCAACCGGCCATCAGTTAGTGAGTTAGATGGGATTTCACGACCCCATGATCAAAATCAACTTTTCCGACCAGGGGAGTCCACCTTGGCGAAATTAAAATAACTGAACCACCAGACGTTGTTGAACCAAAGGAAGCGTGTAAACCCCCACCCCACTCAAAGGACCAAGTATGAACATCGTCCTCATTTACAATGTGGGTCTCCTGGAGGAAAACGAAGTCCACATCCAGTGATCTGCAAAATTGGAATACCCTTTGACCGCTTCCGACTGTCCCTCATGCCGTCGGTTAGAAAGCAGAAGATTCGCCCAAGACCTGTCAAGGTATTTCGTGTGTGCGATGATACATCAAAGTGAAGAGATGTAATGTTCGTAAAGGCATTTTCCAGTGGCTTTTCCCAAGGGTCTCATGTGGAAGGGGGAACAAAAATCACTTCTACCCTCTACACCATATATCTACAGCATAAACCAACTTGCTTCATATTCGTTACAACAGTGTCAATATCATAAAGAAATTAAAATGTTTTGTCAAATTAATGTGCCGCAATGACATCATAGAATTTCCACAATGCATTTAATCTTGAGAAAATTACGTTTCTTTGAAAATTAGTATCTTCTAAGCGCTACGAACTATTGAGATGCGCTTTTCACCTCCTGGAAGAAAAAACTTTCTGCATTTTTTTAAGTCATTGATTTTTATCACTGGCAAATCCCTTTAAGCTAGGCTAAACGTACAATAACGTGGCCAACACTACAGTCGCAGAGACGAGTGGACGATTTATTTTTAGTGGCACCTGGTGCTTTGAGAAGCAGCTAAAAATTTCAAGACTATAAAGGGAAAGGTTTGACTGCTAACTGAGGAGCTTGACAAACTTGTATACAATCTACAGTAAGAGAATGAGAAGAATTAAACTAAACTGTATAGAGAATGGTATGGCAACAGTGGACAACGAAAGAGAGGGATCCACAGCTTTGTTACTTTCCTGAGTGTGGATCTGTGAACCTCAACAGTTGTATGCTACAGTTTGGCGGGAGAC
This sequence comes from Holothuria leucospilota, assembly GCA_029531755.1. Lineage (NCBI taxonomy): Eukaryota > Metazoa > Echinodermata > Holothuroidea > Aspidochirotida > Holothuriidae > Holothuria > Holothuria leucospilota. The sequence goes on along the minus strand of CM055961.1, from coordinate 32,211,275 downwards.
AGTTGGCAGGACGTACAATCATGAATTACTGTAAACAGCTGTGCAGTGTATGGCCAGATGGTATGGGTATATATACTGCTTGGTGGCATCATAAGACTTTTACCTGCACTTTGTTCAACATGAAGATTCTTGGAATTGTATGTTTGTTCTCCTGGGTAGGACTTCAAACTGCATCCGGTTGTAGAGTTTCTTTAAACGTGGGAGTAACGAGGTTAACCTTTGCCACAACTGCCTCCGGAGCACCCTTGGGCAAGGTGCACCTGTATCTGCCCAGTGCTTTTTAAGTGTTGTTGCCTTTGGGGGTAGTGTTGCCATTAGGCGTAATGTTGCCTTAGGGCGTGGTGTCGTCCTCGGGCGTGTGGTAGCCTTGGGCGTGTGGTTGACGGGTGGGACCTTTTTGGGGTGGTTTGTGGTTGTTGGGCTATGGTGTTGTTTTGGGGTAGGCTGCAGTGGCAGTTTCTGAATCTCAGTAGTAACAGACTTTTGTTCCCTGTTGCATGGTGCGTATAGTTTGTTTGGCATTCTGTTTGTGATCTGACAAGGTTTTTGTTTGGGGTTTGGGGTTCTCCTTTAGTTTCTCAGTGCCTGTTCCTATTTACTTAAGAAGCTCTATGCTTGTTGGCCTACAGCTTAATATACATGTGCAGTGTAGTGTAATGCATTCGTATATTTACTGATAGCCTACTTGTATGGCTAGGCTAAGTGTGTGCTGTTTAATGTGTTCATTGACAGCCTTAAATATGCTATACTGTTCGTTTTACTGTAGTTTTTGTTTCTACAAGTATGACAGACCCTGCAACTACTGCTAGCAAGGTGCCCAATGGTACAGGTAGTGAGACTAGTGGTATGGTCTTGCAATGGCATATTGGTCAACAGTCAGGGAAATTTAGGAATTTGAAGGGGCTCATTGAGTTGATATCGATTATTTTGTGACAAGTTTGAAGGGAATTATAGCATGACAGATGCTTCTAATTACCCTCATTGCTCATGTTTCACTTCTTGTAGTGACCAAAAATGTGAAAAGTTGTAGTTTTTTTTTTTGGTGGGGGGGGGGGGGGGGGTAAGCTTGCAGTTCACCAAGCTTGTCCAAACCCATGATAGACCAGTCTCTCTTGAATAAACAACACTTACAAACAATTGTGACCTTCAATCACAGCAGCTGTTGGTTAAAGGAGTTGCAAGCCTGTCAATGCAGTTGGGGTAAGCCTCACTCATTGGTTGTCATTGAACAGGGGTTGCATACGATTAATACCTAACTGTAAAAAGTGTCTGGTCACGAATTTGTAAGAAATGATTTTAATCATTAATTACCCTGTCATAACCCTTTCAGTTGTTTGTCAGATGTGCAGAATCTCTAGTTTAACCATTTACTATCAATCTCTGCTTGGAGGAGACAAGCAGGAAAAAAAATTGAGTGCATGCTTATAGAAAAAGATAGCCTGAATGATGCTAAAGAGGCTCGTAATTCCCTGAAAAATCGTCATGACGGAAATTTCAGGTGTTTATAATGATTTAGATGCTCTACTTGCTGAAATTAATGAGCAGGGTTCAAAGTATGAAAAATTTGAGGAAATTGAAAAGTGAGCATTATAGCCTTATAAAGAGGGTTTCAAAATTTATTTGAGAGACTGAGGGTAGGTCTAGTTCTGGAAAGTCATCAAGTATGTCTCATAGGACAACAGCATCTAAAACTAGGGCGGATGCACTTGCAAAGGCTGCAGCTTTGCAAGCCAAATTGAAGTATATAGATAGTGAAGTGAAACTAAAGGCAGGGTTAGAAAAGCTAAAGAATAGGCAAGAACTTGAGACGGCAGAAGCGCAAATTGTTGCTATGGGTAAAATTGATAAAGAACAATTTAATGTGCTCGATGAATTTCCAGATGAAAGCACTAAAATCACCGAAGATTATGTAAAGGCTCATGCTAATCCTGGCACCTTGCTGCCAAACTTGCCAAGTTCTAAATATGAGTTACGAGCAGTTGGAGCCCCAGGCAAACTTGAAACGAAATCAAGTGTAAGTGTACCTGAAGGGTTGGAAATTCTTAAACCCAGTGTACCAGTAAGTGAATTTTACCTACAACTCCGATGATACCCCAGTCTGTTGGCATTACTGAAAACACATGGCTTCATCCTGATGTGCATCCTACACATGTCCCATTACAGGTTTCTGTGCCATTAACTAGTATTCCCCGCCTTTATGAGGCTCAAACTTTGTTACATCTGCTAGCAACCCTCCTGTTTCAATTATGCCTTATTCCTCTCATGGACATGGGTCAAAGGCACAAGTAGACACCTTTGCAAAGGTTCTGGCAGAACAGGTGAATCCGAATAGACTGCCTATACCTGAACCTGCTATGTTTGATGGGGATCTATCAAATTACCCCGGTTGGAAATGTGCTTTAGACTACTTGTTAGGAAACAAAGCTGTACCCCCTTCTTAGAGGATTTACTATTTGAAAAGTTAGTTAGATGGGGGTTTGACGACACACCAACACGACTGTGTTACATAGTGTCAGCTAGATAAAAAGGAGAAATGGTGAGGTGAAATCACCTAGAAGGAAAAAGGATTGGGCAAAATTCAACTAAAATGTCTAGACAAAAGCAAAGGTGGGAGTCATGTCAAAATTTCCCGTAAAGGTTTACTTTCTTTAAGAAAGCCTAAAATGAGAGAAGAGTCTGTGTGCTCAAACAAAGTCTTCAGGTTTGGCTACTATTAGAAAAAAGTACTTGACTGGCATCCCCAAGGAGGCATTAGAAGGGTATTTCCTTGCCTCTTCTGATGATTCTTATAAGCAAGCTAGAAAGCTCTTAGACGGTAATCCCATAGTTGTTATTGATGCCTTTAGGAAAAAGTTGGAGGCTTGGCCTAAAAATCAATCGAATGATGGGTTAGCCCTACATAAATATGCTGATTTCATGGGTCAATGCGAAACAGCTATGCAAATGGTTGCAGGTGGTCAGAATACACTCAATGGCACTTGGGAAAATCGTAAGTTGATAGCAAAGTTGCCAAACTGGTTATTCGTTGGAGTCGGTTCTTGGCTGATTGTGGGGCTAAAGGAAAGGGTTTCCCCGTCGTAAAAGAGGCCCATACTGCATGTAACCCCATTACTTCCTTTCAACCCTTAAATGGTTTTCAGTCTGAAGACATTAAGGGTAAAGGGTGCCCAGAGGGCTCGTAATTTTGCCACAGAGGTATCGGAAGTTAGTAAGATTTTTATGGCGTCGTCTACCCATGATGCCGCGAAGGGCAGTTGTTTCAACCGCCACTTACCTAGACGGAGTCCTTTGGTCTTGGTGGGGTTCATTCTGGCACCTGTCGCTCTTTGAAGGGTAGACAGCGTGCCAGTAAGGGCTCTGAAGGAAGCCAGGTCGGAGACTATGCATGTAACGTCGCAGCATACTGAAGGCATTTGACTTGAACTCCACCAGGTATGTGAAATGGTCGAAACAAAGGTACAAATCCGTCGCAAACTGTTGGTTCTAGGCGCACGAGTTGGTCAGTGGTACTGCGGCCACGTCGAAAGCCACTTTGTGAACTAGTTATGAGATTGTTGGTCTCGAGGAACCAAACCAGACGGGCATTAATCATTCGTTCGAACGTCTTGCACAGGCAACTAGTGAGGGAAATAGGACGGTAATTTGAAGCATTTGTCGGGTCCTTACCCGGCCGGGCGATGGGAATGAAGGCGGCTTCCCGCCAAGCAGCTGGAAAGTTGCCATTTTCCCATATGCCGTTGAAAATATCTAACAACACCAGTAAGGAGTTATCTGGGAGATGTTTGAGGAACTGATAGTGAACTTCATCTTGGCCAGTGGCAGTGCCATTGCTTCTTTCGAGAGCAATACGGAGTTCCGTGATGTTAAAGAGGCTGTTGTAGTCCTCAGAGTTAGCCGAGGTGAAGTTCACTTTCTGTTTTTCAACAGCATATCGGAACGTTTGAAAGGTCTGAGAATGATGACTACTTGAGGAGTTAGATTCAAACTCATCTGCAAGCAGATTGGCAATATCTGTTGTTTCTGTGCATTTGCTACCGTCTGGTTTGGTTATGTGTGACACGGATGAACTGACCTGCTTTCCACTGATTTTTCTAACCATATCCCATGCTTTTTTAACTGGAGTGTTTGAGTTAAGTTTAGAAATATAGTTTCCATGACTCCTGCTTGCTGGCTTTAATGATGCGCCGTGCTTTGTCACGGGCATTAAGGTAATTTCTTAGATTAACACTACTTGGGTGCTTCTTAAAGATATTAAGGGCCTTTTCGCGATCTTTGATCGCTTCTTCACAATCCGTGTTAAACCACGGCTTGTGTTAACTACGTGGATTTGCAGAGGACTTAGGGGTAGTTTTGGTAGCAATACTCACCAAAAGTTGTGTAAAGTGGGTGATCTGGTCTCGTACACCGTCAAAGGTGTCCTTGACGATTGTGTTGCGGCAAAGATTGCTTAATTCAGACCAGCCAGATTTTTGAAGTTGCCATCTGGGGACTCTCTCTTCGGGCATTGGGTAGACGATATCGATTAAAAGGGGATAGTGGTCGCTTCCACATTGGTCGTCGTTGACTCTCCACTGGAGGCCCATCAGAATTGCCGGCGAACAGATTGAGAGATCAATTGCTGAGCGAGATCCAGAGGCCGGGTGAATGTAGGTAGATGATCCATCAATCAAAAGGCATAGATCCGAAGTAGCAAGCACAGATTCAATGATTCCACCCATCTGCTTAGTGTTGGTACATCCCCACATGTCACTGTGTGCATTGAAATCCCCCAGAAGTAGAAATGGGGTGGGCAGCTGGTGAACCAGCATGTCCAAATCATCTCGTTGCAGGCTATACCTCGGTGGGATGTACACCGAACACACAGTGACGGTGCGGTGAAGTGTAGCTCGAATAGCCACAGCTTGCAAGTTAGTGTTCAAATGGATGGTCGAGTGTGGAACTGTTTTGTTAACTACTATAGATGATCCCCCAATTGCTCTACTGTCCATGGGGGATACAACAGTTTTGTTATACATGTCATACCCTTTAAATGTGAGCTGGTCTGTGTCCCGAAGGAAAGTCTCCTGCAGACATATTACTAAGGGAGACCAGTCTGCTATGAAGCATTTAATCTCCTCGTAATTCCGTCTAAGTCCTCTGCAATTCCATTGGATTTTAGCCGCAGCTCTCCCCAGGGTCATCCTTTGGAAATCTGCGGCTTCTTAGTCGAGCTGGTGGAGCCCCCCGGTCCAGACTGAAGGTCCCGGCCACTGGTCTCAATCAGCTCCTCTCCTCCTCCATCTCTCCCCTCTAACACTCCAAACTTATTGTAATGTTGAATAGGGTCATCCGACCCTTTGCTCTGTTTTGTCTGTATTTTCAACCTAGGTGTGTTTTTCGCTGTTGTTAGTTCTGTCTTTTGTCGCTGTTGTTTTATGGTCGTTGGTTTTGGTGGTGGTCTACGTTTCTGTTGTGGGGGTTTTGATTGTGTCACATTCGTCGGTGCTGTCATCGTCTGTATTGTCTTGGTTGTTGTAGACTGCTTTGATGGTTTTGGGAACGTGTAAGAGATGGGTTTTGGGAAGCTGCTGTCCCTTGGCCAGGTGACATCTGTTTGGGTGGCAGCAGAGACTTTTGCAGTCTTCACAGCTCCAGCATAGCTCTTGAGCTGCGATTCCTGCGATCTAAATGTGTCTCTAGCCTCCTTGTATGTGATGTTATTGGAAGCTTTTTTTTTTTGTATGTTTCTCCTCAACCCATCTCTGACATGTTTTGCTGTTTGCAGGATGACTGCCCTGGCAATTATCAAAGTGAGGTGGCCCCTCACAGGTATCACCAGAATGCCCCTCCTGGCCACATTTCTCGCAGGTAGCTGGTCTACTGCAGTTCGACTTAAAGTGGCCGTACCGTTGACAATTAAAGCAGCGGACAGGATTGGGGATGTAAATCTCAACCCTGACCTGCGTATAGCCAATCTTCAGTGTTTTCGGGGGGGGGGGGTTGGGGGGTATCAAAGGTTAGGAAAAAGGTGCCGGTGGGCTTCCTTATACCCTCCCTTATCACTGAAATACGGTGAGGTGGCTTACATGCTGAGATGCCAGGCCATCAAGAATCTCTTCATCGGAACAGTTCTTGAGGTAAAGGCATCTAACAACACCTTTCGAGCTGTCAAGTGACCTGTGAGGGGTCACCCGAACTGGCACGTCAACGAATGATTTAGTTTTCAGAAGGTTGTCAGCTTGAGTGTTGCGACTGACCTCAAGAAGGAGATCCCCAGAGCGCAGCCTCTTGATAGATTTTGGGGTGCCCACAACACCCTCAATGCCTTTTTGTACTGCAAAAGGCGACAGGTTTGAAAGGGTCTTGTCGTCACCACTACTGGAGACGACAAGAAACCTAGGCAAGTTAGGAGTGGCTTCTGGGTCGGAGCTGGACCCAGAGTCGCTCCTGAAACGTTTTTTTCCCAGTTTTTCGGCGTTTGAGGAATCCATAGTAAAAATGCTTAATTTCATCACCGGTGCTCTCCACCCACCATGGAGCCCAACAAGGGGACATCAAAGGTAAGTGGAAAAATACATCACAAACCGATGCCAGGGATACACTAGTGATATACTCAAGGCCATTAAATAAATCAATGACCCCGATTGACCTGATTAAGCAGCCGCCTTCTGAAAAAACCACCTTTCTGATACACACAAGTAAAGTCCACTTGGTGACGAGTACATGTAAAGTTAGTGCTATGTTAATAAGCAAAAGTTGAAAAGCAGTCAGGTGGAGATCTCAGGGCATGACGCCACCAGCTGATTGGTTGAACCAGGCCAATTCAACCTCCCGACTAGGTGAATTTGAGGCCAAAGTGGTGTGTTGATATGACCAAACCGCAGTTATAGCCTTCACTCAACCATCAGGACCCTCTCCTCCACCGACACGGGTCGCAACTCACGGCAAACAAGTAGTCCCTGTTAGTCGCCTCTTACGACATGCTGAGAAAGCAGCGGGCCTATTCTACATCCCCGTACCCGCAGGGGGGTTGCTTCTTTCGAGAGCAATACGGAGTTCCGTGATGTTAAAGAGGCTGATGTAGTCCTCAGAGTTAGCCGAGGTGAAGTTTACTTTCTGTTTTTCAACGGTATATTGGAACGTTTGAAAGGTCTGAGAATAGTGACTACGTGAAGAGTTGGATTCAAACTCGTCTGCAAGCAGATTGGCAATATCTGTTGTTTCTATGCATTTGCTACCGTCTGGTTTGGTTATGTGTGACACGGATGAACTGACCTGCTCTCCACTGATTTTTCTAACCATATCCCATGCTTTCTTGACTGGGGTATTGGAGTTAACTCCAAGTTTAGAAATATACTGTTTCCATGACTCCCGCTTGCTGGCTTTAATGATGCGCCGTGCTTTGGCACGGGCATTAAGGTAATTTCTTAGATTAACATTACTGGGGTGCTTCTTAAAGATATTAAGGGCCTTTTTGCGATCTTTGATCGCTTCTTCACAATCCGTGTTACACCACTGCTTGAGTTTACTACGTGGATTTGCAGAGGACTTAGGAATAGTTTTAGTAACAATACTCACCAAAAGTTGTGTAAAGTGGTGGATCTGGTCTTGTACACCGTCAAAGGCGTCCTTGACGATCGTGTTGCGGCAAAGATTGCTTAATTCAGACCAGTGAGCTTTTTGAAGTTGCCACCTGGGGACTCTCTCTTCAGGCATTGGGTAGACGATATCGATTAAAAGGGGATAGTGGTCGCTTCCACAATGGTCATCACTGACTCTCCACTGGAGGTCCATCAGAACTGCTGGTGAGCAGATTGAGAGAACAATTGCTGAACGAGATCCAGAGGCCGGGTGAATGTAGGTAGATGACCCATCATTCAAAAGGCATAGATCCGAAGCAGCAAGAACAGATTCAATGTTTCACCTATCTGGTTAGTGTTGGCACATCCCCACATGTCACTGTGTGCATTGAAATCCCCCAGAAGTAGAAATGGGGTTGGCAGCTGGTTAACTAGCATGTCCATATCATCTCGCCCTAGGCTATATCCCGGTGGGATGTACACCGAACACACAGTGACGGTGCGGTGAAGTGTAGCTCGAACAGCCACAGCCTGCAAGTTAGTGTTCAGACGGATGATCGAGTTAGATGGGATTTTACGACACACGAACACGATTGTGTCATATAGTGTCATCTAAAAAAGACCAGAAAGCCAAAAGGCTTCGTGATTCCTTGCCGAAAGGGGGGTGCTTTGTTACACTGAGGTTTATCCATCAAATTTATACTTCTCTACTTCATCATTTTTTATGATGTGGTCACAATTTCACCCCTGCTCACATCAGCTCATGCCACATGACCTTTGAACCAAAACTTGAATAACCAAAAAAATGAAAAAAAAAAAGTTTTCGGACTTCTACCTCTGGTGACCTTGAATGACCTTTGACCTCTGCCAAAAACAATAGGGTTCTCCCCCTTGACATGACAAATCTACATACCAACTATGAAAACCGCCTGTCATTCCTATCTCAAGATATCACGATTACAAGGTTTTTGGACTTCCACCTCTGGTGACCTCGAATGACCTTTGACCTCTGCCAAAAACAATAGGGTTCTCCCCCTTGACATGACAAATTTACATACCAACTATGAAGTGTCGGCCATTCCTACCTCAAGATACCAAGATTACAAGGTTTTTGGACTCTGACCTCTGGTGACCTCGAATGACCTTTGACCTCTGCCAAAAACAATAAGGTTCTTCCTCTCAACATGACAAATCTACATACCAACTATGAAAAGTATCGGTCATTCCTATCTTGAGATATCGCGATTACAAGGTTTTTGGACTTTGACCTCTGGTGACCTCGAATGACCTTTGACCTCTGCCAAAAACAATAGGGTTCTACCTCTCAACATGACAAATTTACATACCAACTATGAAAAGTATCGGTCATTCCTACCTTGAGATATGGCAATTACAAGGTTTTTGGACTTTGACCTCTGGTGACCTCGAATGACCTTTGACCTCTGCCAAAAACAATAGGGTTCTTCCTCTTGACATGACAAATCTACATACCAACTATGAAAAGTATCGGCCATTCCTATCTCGAGATATTGTGATTACAAGGTTTTTGGACTTCCACCTCTGGTGACCTCGAATGACCTTTGACCTCTACCAAAAACAATAGGGTTCTTCCTCTCAACATGACATGTCTACATATTAACTATGAAAAGTATCGGTCATTCCTATCTTGAGATATCGCGATTACAAGGTTTTTAGACTTTGACCTCTGGTGACCTCGAATGACCTTTGACCTCTGCCAAAACAATAGAGTTCTTCCTCTAGACATGACAAATCTACATACCAACTATGAAAAGTATCGGTCATTCCTATCTGGAGATATCGCGATTACAAGGTTTTTGGACGTCGACCTCTGGTGTCCTCGAATGACGTTTGACCTCTGCCAAAAACAATAGGGTTCTTCCTCTCAACATGACAAACCTACATATCAAATATGAAAAGTATCGGTCATTCCTATCTCGAGATATTGCGATTACAAGGTTTTTGGACTTTGACCTCTGGTGACCTCAAATGACCTTTGACCTCTGCCAAAAATAATAGGGTTCTTCCTCTCAACATGACAAACCTACATACCAAATATGAAAAGTATCGGTCATTCCTATCTTGAGATATCGCGATTATAATGAGTGTCACAAACACACATACACACACACACATACACACACATCACCATCGCATAGATTCCTTGCCTGCCTACGGCAAGGAATCAAAAACGGTGCAATGTTGGGGTAAAATAAATTTAAAAAGGCGGGGTCAAATTCCGCTAAAGAGTCCAGGCAAATGCGGGAGTCATGTCAAAAATTTCTATACAATTTACTTTCCTTGAGAAAGTCCAAAATAAGAGAAGGGTCTGTCTGTTCTGTTGGATTATGAATTTCATGAACCAACTCAATGTGCCCCTTTAATCTCTGCTTGGAGGAGTCAAGCAGGAAAAAAATGAGTGCATGCTTATAGGAAACGATAACCTGAGTAATATTAGAGAGGCTCGTAATTCCCTGAAAAAATCGTCATGACGCAAATTTCATGTTTATAATGATTTAGATGCTTTACTTGCTGAAATTAATGAGCAGGGTTCAAAGTATGAAAAATTTGAGGAAATGGAAAGTTAGCATTATAGCGTTATAAAGGTTTCAAACTTTATTTGAGAGACTGAGGGTAGGTTAGTTAGATGGGACTTTGTCATGTTTAAAGTTTCTATAGAGTTTGCTTTCCTTGAGAAAGCCCAGAATAAGGGAACGATCTATCTTCTCAAATAAAGTTTTCAGGTCTGGCACAGCGTAGTACTTCTGGCGAATATCGGAGTATTTATAACAGTCAAGGAAAATGTGACTGACGGTGACAGCACAATCACAGGGTATACAATACGGTCTTTCATCCCCGTGAAGTAAATAGGCATGGGTAAGGAAGGTGTGACCGATGCGAGCCCTAGTCAGAACTAAATCATCTCTCCGTTTACTGGGGGTTCCATGTCCCCCAGTTCCGATCGTTGGTTTAACTCTGTACAATTTGTGTTTGAGAAAGGAATCCCATAGTTCTTGCCATATCGATTTTACAAAGCCATTATCTTAAGGCAGTAATCAGTGTGAGGCAAGTAAAGATATGTTGTGACACATTATACATTTGCAGTGTTACTATGCTTTGTAATACTTTATAGCTGCGGTGTTGCAATGCTTTGTAATGCATAGTTGCGGTATTGTGGCATACTGTAATACACTCAGTCTTGCAATACACATATGATGCATTATTGTATGTGGTGTTATGGCAGATATTATACTGCGATTACATTCTATGCTTGTGAAGTATGAAACAAGCGTATTTAAAGGTTTTTATAAAAAGAATGAGTTACCTCTCAAGTAATTATCGGCCTGTCTCGCTCACCTGTATTTGTTGCAAATTGTTAAAACACATTAGAAGCTCAAACTTAATGGCACTCGCCCTCGTGCGGTTAAGTATGACTACTCTTTCAAAAATGAATGATGTTATTCCTTCTATTAAATTCCTTGTGCAAAGAAAGCCCAATGCTTTCATCAGGGGTGAAAAATGTGACGGATCACTGTGCCACGGCTGCGCACAAGAGGCATAACATGGCAGCAAATAAAAATGTTCCAGTCGAAAAGTTCTCCTGTAGCTGAGAAGGCCATGAGGGCAGTTCTGTCCACGAATTTCCTGATACAGCATCATTTGCCACTCACCACTGCAGACCACTTAGAGCCTCTGTTCAGGACAATTTTTCCTGACAGTGAGATAGCTAAGCAGTATGCATGTAGCCGCACAAAGACATCTGCCACAGTGAATGAGGCAGTGGGGCCACAGTCGTATGTTGTGCAGCACTGTAGTTAGTAAGATAAAATTTAACGACACACCAACACAAATGTGTTATATCAGGGAGTTGCTATTTGACTGGAGATTTGTCTTCAAAAATTTTATAAACCTTGTCCTTAAATCTACCTCACTACACACAATCCTGCCTTTGCAAACTCTTTGAATTTTAACCAAGGACAGGCTCCCCAGGGGACCTGTAAAATATCCTTTGAAGACAAGGATGTTACCGACAGCTCCAAACGCCCTCTATCGGTTGAGCTGGTTTTGAAACCATTGCTCTGTACAGAAATCGATGATCTAATGGGACTCTCCCTACTTTTATACCATGCGCAGTAGAAAATAAGTGAGGTGTTACAGTTGTAATATATGTGCAGTTCAAGCTTGGACATAAATCTATCGATGGGTAAGTTCCTTTTCTTTCAAAGTTTTTTCTAAGTTAAGTTTTCCTCCGTTTTTGTTGAACCCTAAAAATCGTATTGTGACAAAACTTGGTGGTCAAACTGCAATTTCAGGGCCTCAGATTTGAGTATTTTCGTGCTTTTCCGCAATGAATCGCATTTTCTGAACGTACTGTGTAGGTAGCTATGTTTGTATACGTACATTTCACGAAGAGAAAAAACGTGGCACCAAGCGCCAATTTACCGAAAAGAGCATTTTTCGGGGCCTAGATTTTGCAAAATTTCCATTTGTTTCTATGGTTACTGAAGTTGACGAATTTTGGCGCGTTTTTGCTGAGCGGAACTAACGAAAATTTTAACGTTACTTTTAGTCCATATGCCATATACCAATTCTGCGAAATCTTTATCGGGATAGAAAAATAACCTTTTTTCAGTTCAGCACCGTTATTATTTTAGGTAGAAATGTGAATTGGCAATAAGTTAAGTGATTTATGTCGATTTTGTGGTCTTTGCTGCTTTTATTTTTAGTTCTCGTTGTCTTTACGGCAAGTGTTTGTTCTATATACATTAGTGTGTGCAGTCAAAGCATGCAGCTTGTTTTACGCAGCTATGGCGAAACCTGATCAGGGTAACCCAGACTGTAGTTAACATTCGACTGTATGGGGTGATAAGACCATTATGTAAACATGTTCTCACATCGAGATTACTCTTACTAGGCTATAGTTGCTGTTTACACGGAGAGCCGAAGCTAGCGCTGTAGTACAGTGTGTGCGGTGTATGCAAATTAGCTACCTCACACGGAGGTTTATTGCACCTAGCTGTTTTGATAAGAGTGTTATGTTACATGTCGGTAACTTGGTGACTTCAAAGAGATTGTGAAGACAAGTCTCCAGTCAAATAGCAACTCCCTGGTTATATAGTGTCAAGCAAAGTTTAAATACGGTGCAAGTCCTTCCCCTTTAGTCGCCTCTTACGACGGGCGGGAAATACCGTGGGCATATTCTACAACCCTCAGCCCACAGGAGGGAGGGGGGCTCAACTATGGAGGGGCTTACTCGACAACCCGCCAGTCGTAGGATTAGTAACGGTCTTATGTGTGCATTTTATAGGCGATAGTCGGGGACAAACTACTCGCCACACACGACCTCACCCTACCTAGATTCAGTTTAACGTCATACCCAGGACGGGTGCAGCAATGTAATACCCATCCATTCAGCCTTGGAATTGATGGCTCGAGTGGCACAGATCTGGAGAAAATAAACCCTGCGACTGAGATTATTTGATATCAACAAATCTTAAACTGTTACACTAAACTTTCATTATATGTTTGCAACTACTGGTAGAGATGCATCCAAGGCAGAAACTGTCTTCAATACATTAGAGGCCAAGCTAGAGGAAGATGCAATTCCTTGGTCCAAAGTGGTTAGCCCTTTCAGTAGATAATACAAATTCAATGGTGGGGTCACATAACGCACTCGCATCAAGCTGCAGAGGGAAGAATCCAGAAGTGCAACGTTGAAGGGTGTCCTTGTCATCTGGCTCACATTGAGTAAGGCTCATTACCAGCTTGCCACAGTCATTGGAAGAAATGTCTCAGATATTTTGATAGACCTGTACTACTGGTTAGACAAAAGCACTAAACGGATGGGGGTCCTGCTTGAATATATGGAATTTTGTGATAAGGATTAATATGGAATTTTGTGATCAGGATTATGCAAAAGTACTGGAACATTCTTCTACAAGGTGGCTGTCCCTTGCGTTAGTTAGATGGGATTTTACGACACACCAACACGAATGTGTTATATAGTGTCACCTAGAAAAGAAAATGGTGCAATTTTGGGGTACAATATAGTCCCTTGAGCGCTGTGTCAAGCGCACCATTGAGAAGTATGCTAGCCTAAAATCATATTTTCTCAGTAAAGACTTCACTGATCCAAGGTTCCAGAGATTGTGTAAAGCCTTCAAGAATCCTCTAACAGAGACTGCATTCTTCCACAACGCTGCAATACCATTGTTCACGAACTTCAGTAAGCTGCTCCAGTCAGACGAACCATCAATTCTTATTGTCCACAGCTCCATGTCAAAACCTGCCAAAACTCTGTGTAATTGATTCATCAAGGCAGATGTCATGAAGGCTGCCTCCCTCCATGAAATCCATGTGGACCCACAGATTTATATGCCAGTAAACTCCATCCACCTACGAGGTATGGCGAAGATCAAGCTGCAGAGGCCGTTCAGTAAAGGGGACATATGACAGCTGGACTTCAACAAGTGTTTTATAGCAGCACAGGGCTTCTTTAACACAGCTTTCATGTACGTCATGAGGAAGTTTCCCCTCACGGACCAAGTCATTAAACATGTAAAGTGGGTGGATGTCACCAAGCGTAATGAGAGTCCTGGGTAGGACTTTAAACTGCATCCGGTTGTGGAGCTTGTTTAAGCGTGGGGATAATGAGGTTACCCTTTACCACAACTGCCTCCGGGGCACCCTTGGGCAAGGTGCACCTGTATTTGCCCTGTGCTTTTTACGTGTTGTTGCCTTCGGGCGTGTTGTTGCCTTCGGGCTTGAAGTTGCCTTCGGGCGTGGTCTTGCCTTCGGGCGTGAAGTTGCCTTCGGACGTTTGTTGTTGCCTTCGGGTGTGTTGCTGCCTTCTGGCGTGTGTTGTTTTCCTGTTTGTAAAGTCTTGTGTGGTGGGTAGGCTCGGGGTGTCGTATATGTTGGCCACAGAAATTTTGTTTTGCTAGCTTAGTGTAAGGTTACTTTGTAAATGATTGTAAGTAGTTCATGGTTGTGTTCTTGCCGGTCCGGATTTGGTTCTTCCTGCCTCCGGGGCACCCTCGGGCAAGGTGCACCTGTATTTGCCCCGGTGCTTTTTAGGTGCTGTTGCCTTCGGGCGTGGTGTTGCCTTCGGGCGTGGTGTTGCCTTCGGGCGTGGTGTTGCCTTCGGGCGTGGTGTTGCCTCCGGGCGTGGTGTTGCCTTCGGGCGTGGTGTTGCCTTCGGGCGTGGTGTTGACTTCGGGCGTAGTGTTGCCTTTGGGTGTGTGGTGGATTTGGGTGTGTGGTCTTTGTGGTACTTTGTTTTGGGGTTGTTTGTGGTGGTTGGGCTGGAGTGTTGTTTTTGAGTTGGCTGCAGTGGCAGTACTAAATCTCAGTAGTAACAAAAACTTTTGGTTCCTTGGTGCATGGTAGGCCTATGTGTAGTCTGTTTGACATTGTGTCCGTGATCCGTCAGGGTTTTTCTTTGGGTTTGGGATTATCCTTTAGTTTGTCAGTGCCTGTTTCTACGTACTTAAAAAGCACTCAATAGCACTTCCAACGATGCCCTATATGATGAGTTTTGTGACTACAAGACTCTCGCTGATGACGAGACAGGTGCCAAAGTACGGGAAGAGGCCAAAGTTGTTGATGGATCTATCGATGGTGTGGAAGTGTTCCATCACAGAGCGGACATCCTCTGGTGGCATATCGCTCAAAAGAAAATCCCAGAAACTTCTACTAGAAGATTCCAGCACCTACCTTAAATGGCCGAATTAATACTTGCTCTTCCACACAGCAATGTTTGGGACCCTGACGCAGAACTTCTGAAAAGGTCAAAAAAGCAGCCAAGGAATATAATGAGGAACTTATGTAACTTATAAACTGTTCTTGTTTAAGTTGAAACATGATATTAAATTGTCCAACACATGATGACAATAATAAAGTATGATGCAGTAAAATCAATGTGTGGTTAAGGGAGAATGGCGTGTTTGTGGTGGGCCATATGAAAATCCCGACTAGTTCAGAGACAGTTATTTTCATATATATGAAAATGCAAAATTACCAAAAAAGTCTCCTTGAAAAGCATATTAAAAAAAATTAACACTTGCTTAATCTAGTAACAGTGTAGCAAAAACCTAGGTCCAGGCTGTCTTCTTATTTACTTCCTTCACAACACACCCACTCCTCTTGCTACTCTTAACAACTTTCACAAAAATTGGCTCGATGTTCTCAAATCCCCCCCCCCCCCCCCACCCCCGCCCCCATCTCCTGGACTCTGTTCTCCAAATTAACCCCACCCAAATTCATCATAACTCCATCTTCCGCACAACTCCTTACCACCAATCATCTCCCATTTCCAACCTGCCCATAAAGTTCGCTTGAACTAGGCGGGGCATAGGGAAAAGAAAAAATACGTCTGTTAGTTAGTTAGATAATATTTAACGACACACCAACACGAATGTGTTATATAGTGTCAACTAGATAAATTCGTTTTAAGTCCTCCCCTTAAGTCGCCTCTTACGACAGGCGGGGAATACCGTGGGCATATTCTACAACCCCCAGCCCACAGGAGGGTCAACCATGGGGGGGGGGGGGGCTTGCTCGGTTTTGTGGCGCCGACAACCCGCCAGTCATGGGATGAGTAATAGCGGTATCATGTGCGCACTTTATAGGCGAGAGTTGGGGACAAACTACTCGCCACCCACCTCCTCACCCCACCTGGATGCAGTTTAACGTCATACCCAGGACAAAAAAATGTCTGCTCTCAACTTAAAACTATACAACATATCATGTAACAAGAGTTACTTTCCCGATTATCCATTATTTTATAGTTCTGTTAACCAATATCAACACTTTGCTTCTCTCAGTTGAAATGTAACCACAATATTCTCCTTTAACAATTCAAAATTGTTGTGATAGCATGCACCAATAACACCGTGTTATTGCTTTTAAATAATAGGTGTACATAGTTTCATTTTTTGGCAAAGGCAGGGCTGGAGTCGAGTCCATACATCTCGAGTCCAAGCCGAGTCCAGAAGGGCCCGAGTCCGAGCCAAGTCCGAGTCCAGAACACCTCGAGTCCGGGCCGAGTCCGAATCCACAGGCTCCGAGTCCGAGTCCAGATGCATCTTGAACCTCTCTTTCGATAGAGTTAAAAGGTTGCCCTGGGGGCGGGGCGAGCTCACAATAGATGACTAGCTGAAACCTGTATGGCTAAAATTGTTCCACACAAAAGCACACCCAATTGAGAATGAAACTGGACTCTCAGTGTTGTTACCTGCAAACTTGAAAACTTGCAAGGGGACAACAAGGTCCTCCATGGGGAGAAGTAGGGACTGCGGTGAGGAAGGGGGGGGTGGTTTCGGGGCTGTAGGCCCTGCACTTTTTCTGCCATGGCCATTTAGGGCCACCTAAAACTGCTTTTTAAACATTAATTTGGCTGCTTTGATGATTATCCCCCACCCCCACTTCACAATTGGCTCCGCAGCCTCTACGAGAGGCAGTAAATTTTATATAGAAGGGGGAATCAAATATATACAGAACAAGCATGCAGGGCAGAGAAATGGAATAAGATGTGTATGGAACAAACATGCAGGACAGGGAATGAAATAAGTACAGAACAAGTGTGCAGAACATACCTAAACATAAAAACTGGGGATTTCCCTATGGCCACTTTGATGTCCCATCAAGTGACTTGACCTGTATGTGGTAATTTTGCCCACCTACAGTAGTTTGGAGCTTTGGGGTCCTTAAGTTCTGTATGTTTCTGTATGTTACAAATGTATTTTTTGGCAAGGGCAATGCCTCTTTGCAAACCCCAAATTAATTGTTACATATGTATCAAATGCCCTTCAAACACTTTCTTTACTGGTATTAACAGTGACATATATCCACATATTAAAGAATATTTGCTTCGCTCCTAGCTACCACTATTTCTTATTTACACCCAGCCAGGCTACAACTAAACATACAAAATAAAAGACCACATGAAAATGTGCACTGCAGCTTCTGCATTGGGGAAAGACGAAAAGCGCACTCAAAGTTGGAATGATGGAAACCCAAATTACTAGTTAAAAACCACCTACAGAAGTTGTAAAAACAAATCCTGTTAATTCTGTAACTAAACAACAGCCTTGCAACAGTTAACAGAAAAAGTAAAGTTTGGCTATTTACAAGGTTTTTCCTTAAATGTTCACCCAGCTATAGCAATAAACAGCCCTCAAGTATTTTGAGCCAAAGGCCACTTTTAGTTCTGTTTTTCTTCGTACCATGAAATAAATGTAGTAGTCAGGACTTCAGTAAAAAGCTTGTTAGATCTGAAAATTTTGGGACTCAACTATTTTCCGTGAACCACTTTTGTGCACACTGCACTGATCCCACTGGCAGGCGAGACTTGAGGATCAGAAAAGATGTACGGTACCAACATGCATATAAAGATGTCATACAGTAAGCTAACAACATACACGCCTGGCTATTTATGGTCTCCTATCACTATTTTAATCGGCACATGAGCTGTTCTTAGTTTCTGATGGATGGGGTGTTGCTCAACATTTTAAACCACCATCTTGGGAGAGAAGGGAGGGGAATTGTCAAAGGAAGAGAGCAATCTTCTGTGGACCATTATTGTACATGTTGCATGGGGGCCAAAATTTCCAGAAATGGCACATAGGCCCCCTACTTGAATGGCTTCCTAATTTAACCTAAGGTGCAGGTCTCACTGCAGCATACTAGTCTGTTCAAAATCTCAACCCTCCCAGTTTTATAAGACACAAGCCTATGATCATTTTGTGTGGTTTATGCAATTCATGTCTATACCTGGGCCTTGTAGCTACAGTTACTAGTACTACAGTACAACACATATGCAGGTAGCCATGATAAAATTTTGAGGTGGTACGTAGCGAATGCACATTACACATGCACAAGCACTGAGTTGCACATAGTCTTCATATTTGCAAGTTGTTAGCCACCGGTACCACACAGAACTGGCTAATTCATGTGCCCAAAACTAGAGTGGTGTTTTCGTGCAGTTTATATACTAGACACAGAGCACTAGTGCACACTGAACAAATTAATCGCATACATACAGTGCACATAACTAGCTTATGGTAATAATAATAAATAAATGACTTAATATAGCACCGCCATCATATGAAATATGTTCGGCAGCGCTTTACACAGAAAAGGCCTCACGAAACAAGAAAGACTTAAGTTTTAATTTAAACAATTCTAAATTGTGGGCATGCCTAATATCAGCTGGGAGTCTATTCCACAGTGATGGGGCCGCACCCAAGAAGGCACGGTCACCAGCGTTAGTTCTTGTTTTGGGGGCCTGAAGTAGGTTGTCACCAGACGAGCGAAGGGTACGGACGGGTTTGTAGAGAACAACCAAGTCATTTATGTATTCAGGGGCTAGACCATTTAAAGCCTTATAAACAATTAAAACAATCTTGTATTTTACACGATAAGAAATAGGTAACCAGTGGAAATCCTTTAGTATGGGGGTTATATGATGGTATTTCAAGGCACCAGTAATTAACCTGGCCGCCATGTTCTGCACACGTTGGAGGGGAGCTAATGAAGACTGCGAAATGCCGTAGAATAAAGAATTATTTAAGTCCAGCCTAGAAGTAACAAAGGCATGAACAAGTTTTTCAGTTTCGGCTCGGGTAAGTAGATTACGAATAGCCCTAATATTCTTTAAGTGAAAGTAGGACGTACTACAGACGGTATTAATATGTCGATCCATGGGTAAGGGTACTATCAAATAAAACACCGATATTTCTTGCATATGGAGATGTTGGAACATTAGTGTCACCAACATTAACAGACTGAACCAAATTACTATGTTTGAAGTAAGAAGATGTAATGTTCAATACTTCAATCTTACCTTCATTTAACTTCAGTTTATTGTCTGCCATCCACTGCTTTATTTCCAAAAGACACAACTCCATTTGATTCACAGCACGCTCAGCATTTTCAGGATCAACGATGTTATAAGGCATATAAAGTTGAGTGTCGTCCGCATACATTTAAATGCACATTTATTCCATGTTTCCTACAAATATGGGCTAGAGGCTTTGTGTATAAAATGAATAAGATGGGTCCGAGAACCGACCCTTGTGGAACACCAAACGGAAGCATGGAGATTTTTGAGAATTCATTCCGTATAATAACACGTTGTGATCTGGATACCATATACGAACGAAACCAATCGAGGGCAGCACCATTAATTCCAAAGCTATTCAGACGTTGAATGAGAATATTATGATCGATGTATCAAAGGCTGCACTAAGATCTAATAATACAAGTATGACACCATTTTTCCGATCAATAGCTCGAAGGATATCAGAATGGACCCTTAATAAAGCAGTTTCAGTACTATGGTACCTTTTATTGGTAAGTTACTTACAAGCATCATGCTTTTACTGTAGCCTACAACTTCAACAACAAAGCGTTAGCGGTAACTATTCGATAGATCTATCCAGAAAATGACTATAAAGCTGCTTACTCATACTGTGTCTTCCAAGCAGGGAAGTGAGCTCCACAAGTTAGAGTAGTAAGCATGAAGTAGTTTTCACAACTAAAACGACACAGTAAATTAAAGCTGTCTTTGAAGGTTGGTCCCCCTGCAGGTAAGGTAGTTATAAGCTAATGTGTAACTTAATGTACTCCTGTGAGGACTGTCTAGCAGAACTAGTACCGCATGTACAAAACTTAGGTATATACAAACATTGGGACTGGAGCACGTGCATACAATTGGATCCCCACAACATTAATTGGTATGCACAGTACAGTATGCACTAAATTATAAAAATATTATTGCCTATGGATGAAACTGCTGTAAATTGCTAGCATGGATTCCTACAGGGTCAGATAATCGAAGAGGCTTTAGAAAAATTGTGTCCAAACTTTGTAATGTGGACAATATCACCCATTCCTGCTCACCTATTTCATCCCAACCCAGTCTCTCCCCTCATAGTCAATTCCCATCAACAAATATAGGCTATAGCACAATTAGTCCCCTGAATAAAATGAAGTAAAAATTAAAGCTCTGTACATGATATTATAGTGCATGTAAATGACTGTTGGTCCCACAAAGGTCTGGGCGACTAAATGAGTGAATGGCCAATCTGTATCCTACCTAATTTCGCTTCAGTAAAACTTAGACAAATCAGCAGCCACCAATTGACCTATGCAGGTGGACAGTTTATTCACATATACTAGCCTACTGATCAGGATGACTTATAAAAGCAAGAACTCCCTATGTAGCATTACTAAGCATTGTCTGACTTTATACAAGGTTGATTATTTCTCTCTTCTTTTGTAACACAGAGAGCATAATGTTGGAAACATCAATTGCCTCTCCACAAAGTCCATTATAACTTCATGGTTTGAATAGGAAGCTTTACGAGATTCAAGTTTACTTAAAACGTGCTGCTAGGCAAGGCACAAACCTGTAAATTGTTTGCAGTGTGCAGGGTGTGTAATAATCAATAAGCATCAGGCCTTCTGTTGAACCAGTGAATGGAACTACGTTCAAGGAACTGTTTTATTCTTTGGATCTTCTTAGTAATTGAAGATTTGTGTAATCCTCCTTTTATAAACACTACTGGTTGTGCAACATGTACATCCATGATCATTTACTGTACACAGCACATAGTTGCAAGTTTGCAGCTGTATAATTATTCTGGTAAAGCTATGTAGATAAATTGTCCTGATTACGCAAAACATTAACATGCACTTTTTTGCAAATTGTGAATGTAATTAGGCCTAATACTGGTGGACTCGACTGGACTCGGCCTCAAGTCCGAGTCCTCAGAGGTCCGAGTCCGAGCCAAGTCCGAGTCCACAAAAATTGGTCTCGAGTCCGGACTCGAGTCCTCCAGCCCTGGGCAAAGGACTTTTAACATGTGAGTAGAAAACTTTTGCATGGAATAAAATGATCATGTACTGTTCTCCATTTAAAATGTGCGAAGTGGGAGTTAAATGTAACAGCTTGTTGGCCATGAACACAAATCAGTTTTACAGTAGATGTTTTCACTCTGCACTAGGAAATTTTCACCTTGATGAGTCTAAGGTTTTAAGAAATTTTCTGGAATTGATTTGGATATTCCAACTCAAATTCAAGCCTTGATTTGCATATGTAAATATTTTATACTGTGAAAGTTCTTACATAATTTTTGTTATTGAATTCAGTATGATTCATTAGTCTTATTATTATTAGTCACTAATTAACCTTTTAAGGACTTGTTTCCAGGATATTCCAACTCAGATTTAAGCTTTGATTTGCTTATGTTAATATTTTATACTGTGAATATTCTTTGAACCTCGTTTTGTACAGTATACCATTGAATTCAAGATGATTCAGTGGTGTGCTTTTTAAGTGCATAGAAACGGACACTCCTCAAACAGAAAGACCCAAAACCGGACCGGCGAAAAACTACTTACAACCATTTACAAATTATTTTAAACAAAGCTGCCAAACGAAAATTTCTGTGGCCAATATGTACAAACATTCAGTGTTTACCTTGATGATTCCGTAACTTGTACCTCTTTTGATTCAGTAACTTGTAAATACTATTTATTTTGTTCCAGATTTATAAGAAAGTTCAAGTTTTACAAAGTCATAAAGCAAAATATAGTTAGTGTACCGTCCACGATTCTACTGAATTTCATTTGATTTTGTAGCATAAGGTCTATTTTAAGGTGCTGCAGAACAAATTGTAACTCTCCAGGTTTGAGGTACCATTCTCCAGGTTTTTAGTGAAAACCTCCAGGTTTTTTAGGGAAAATCTCCAGGTTTACGACTTTGTAGGTGTGTTTATTTTTTATACTTACATAGAAACGGGCACGGGCGGAGAAACGAACTCAAACCTGACGGGACAAAACCCCAACTGTGGACTATTTACAGAATACTGTATCATTTCTCATAGCACATAGTCGCCCTTAGAGAATTGCCAGATAAGCCAATATACAAGCCAATACAAGCCAATATACAAGCCAATATACAATATGTCCTGGGTAGGACGTTAAACTGCATCCGGTTGTGGAGCTTGTTAAAGCGTGGGGATAATGAGGTTACCCTTTGCCACAACTACCTCCGGGACACCCTTGGGCAAGGTGCGCCTGTATTTTTGGCCCAGTTTTGTTCAGTTTTTTGTTTTTGTGTAAATAGTGTATATAGTGTACATAGTGTAAATATAGCAAGTTGACTCCACCCCGGACCCCTCGTGGCAGGTGGACCCCGCCCCGGACCCCTCGTGGCCCCTTGGGGCAGTTTGTGATGATTGCTTGGTCTGGTGTTTTGGTTTTTTGGTTGTTGTTGGGTGGTGGTTTGGTCTGGTGTTGTCTTTCGTTGGCGGTATGTAGTAATATTGGTTTAGGGTGGCCGGGGGGAGGTTGGTTTGTGGGGCTTGGGTTGTCAGTGTGTGTGTGGTTCTATTGTTGAACAAATTTTCTGTTTGATTTGGTGGTGTGTGGATAGTTTTGCCTTTATGTTCCTGTCCGATCCGGTTTGAGTTTTTGTTTTTTGTTTGTATGTGCCGTTTCGATGCACTTAAAAAGCCCAAGCCAATATACAGAATACTGTATATTGCGCCAGCAAACACGATTTCAGTGTGAACTATGTACAAAACCACATTTTTGTTTTTGTTTGTATGTGCCGTTTCGGTGCACTTCAGTTCAGGTCTTCGACGAGAGCAGACCTGTTTTCGTTTCGCTCTGGCCGTTTTGCCGTGCTCAACTTTTGTCACTGTGTGATAGCTTTGCTGCTTGTTGCAATTGTGCTTACAACCTTATTTTAAGTGTGCTTCATCCTAAATTTTGTCTTTTGTAAAACCTGGTCTGAGTCTTTTTCTTTTCATTCCGTGGCCTCGAGCTACACAAACTGCTGCTATGCCCGGAGGTCGGGATAGCACAATTGTTAAGTTGGAGTTTTCGTCTGGGGTGAGTGTCCCTCCCCCACAGGCGTTTACTGTGTTAAAAGACAATGGTGTCGAAATTGGAGACATTGAGATGTTGCAGGCGCTTGAGGCCCGCAACACGTATGACCTCAAGTTTAAGTCTGATGCTGCCCGTGTTAAGGGTGTGTCATGCCTGAAGGGGGTAGAGGGGCTCACTGTCACTCCATATGATGGCTCTGTGGCGGTGACGGTGCTTTACCTTCCCTTAGAGGTCGATCAGCGCCTGGTTGCGAGGGTTCTTAGTCAATACGGAACTGTCTCTGAAATGCGGTGGTGTAAATATACTGTGGGTGAGTTGACAGGTATATTTAATGGAAAGAGACAGTTCCGTATGGAACTGGTGACTGAGGGACATTCCAACCTTCCTCTTTATAGGGGTTCCAAAGCCCACATTCGGTACTTTTGCCAGCCCCGTACCTATTTTAGATGTGGAGAGGAGGGGCACGAAGCCAAGTCGTGTCCAAACAGACGTTGTGGGAAATACTTGCAGTTGGGGCACGGCAGAGTGTCCCAACGAGGTACGGTGCAACCTCTGTGGGGAGGAGGGACATGTGTTTGGTGCCTGCCCCACATCGTACTCTGCTCATGTCAGTGCCGATGTGGGGTCGGCACCTGAACCCTCGCAAACAGTGGCCCAAATGTTTTTCATTTGGTTCAGAGATACTACGGTAACGATAAAATAGAAGACCATATGATATAATTCATCAATAGGAATTATGAGTTATTTGGTGTGATTTACTGTGCCCCGTGATCCACTGTACCCCATCTTACATGTATATTCAGATCACATATTCAACGTATTAATTTAAAAGTGAAATAATTATTTCAATTACTCACACTACGAATGGCACATGACTTCTTCTTGCGGTACTTGACTGTGTGGGCCAGGAACTGGAAGCGCTGCAGCACCCACTCCTCCCGGTAGGTGAGTCTTCTGAGATAATGTTTCTATTCATTGCCCAGACCCAATGAGCTTTTCACCAAACTAAATGGTGGGGAGAAGTTCACCAAATTAGATCTGACAAATGCTTATCAGCAGTTAGAAATTGATGAAAGTTGTAGAGATTTGGTGTGCATCAACACCCAGTTGGGGTTATACAGGTACACAAGGCTTCCTTATGGCATCGCATCGGCTACGGCAATATTCCAGGAAACCATGGAAAAACTCTTGAATGGTTTACCTGGAGTGGCATGTTATGTAGATGATTTAATAGTAACAGGTAAAGATGATAATGAGCATTTGGAAAACGTAGAGAAGGTGCTGCAGAGATTAAGTGAATTTGGGTTGAAGCTCAAGGAGTCAAAATGTGTTTTTATGCAGCCTTATGTGAAGTATCTGGGATTTGTGGTAAGCTCGGAAGGAATATCTCCTACTCAAAGCAGAGTAGAGGCTATCCTAAGGGCACCTAGGCCTAAGGATATTCATGAGTTACATTCACTTTGTGGCGGTATTAGTTATTACCGTCAGTTTATTCCAAACTTGTCCACGGTGATGGTACCCCTAAACAGGTTGAAGGGGAACAAAGAGTTTGTGTGGTCCGTAGAATGGCAAAAGGCATTTGACCAAGTGAAGAAAATGCTTAGCTCTTCAGGCGTGTTAGTACACTATGATACACACAGGAAGTTAGTCCTGGCAGTAGATGCATCTCCCATGGAGGTTGGCGCAATCATATCTCATATCATAGATGATGTTGAGAAACCTATTGCTTTTGCATCGAGGTCACTGTCTGCGGCCGGAAAAAAAAAACTACTCTCAAATTGAGAGAGAGAGGCGTTGGCCATTATATTTGGGATTCAAAAATTTCATCAGTATTTGTACGCTAGGCATTTTGTTTTGCAAACATAATAAACCATTGAGTTTAATCTTGGGTCCAAAGAAAGGGATTCCACTGTTGGCAGTATCAAGGCTGCAACGGTGGGCAATAATGCTAAGTTCGTACACTTATGAAATAAGGTATAGGTCGTGACTTCTTGTCACGAATGCCTATGGCTGACACAGAAGCATCAGACACCAACAGTTTTTGTCTTTTGGACAGAAGAGGGTTCAGAGACCAATAGGGCTCAGCTAAAAAAGGTACCCATAAGTGTAAACAAGATTAGGAAGGAGACATAAAAGGGGGGGGGGGCTTTTTAAGTGCATAAAAACGGACACTATCAAACAGGAAGAACCAAATCCGGACCGGCAAGAACACAACCATGAACTACATTTACAAAGTTACCCCACACCAAGCCAGCAAAACAAAATTTCTGTGACCAACGTAGACGACACCCCCAGCCCATCCACCACACAAGACCATTTACAAACAGGAAAACAACACACGCCAGAAGGCAGCAACACACACCCGAAGGCAAAAACAAACGCCCGAAAGCAACAACGCACGAAGGCAACACAACACGCCCGAAGACAACACAACACGCCCGAAGGCAACACCACGCCCGAAGGCAACACCGCGCCCGAAGGCAAGACCACGCCCGAAGGCAACATCACGCCCGAAGGCGACCACACGCCCGAAGGCAACAACACGTAAAAAGCACAGGGCAAATACAGGTGCACCTTGCCCAAGGGTGCCCTGGAGGCAGTTGTGGTAAAGGGTAACCTCATTATCCCCACGCTTAAACAAGCTCCACAACCGGATGCAGTTTAAAGTCCTACCCAGGACAGCTGTACATTGCGCTAGCAAACAAAATTTCTGCGATAACTATGGGCTTTTTACGTACGTAGAAACGGGCACGAAGAAACAAAGTAGAACTTAAACCTGACCGGGCAAAAGCATAACTCTGAACTATTTACAGAATTCTGTACATTGCGCTAGCAAACAAAATGTCTGTGCTATGTACAAAACCACCCCAAACCCAAGCCAATCACGTAGGACTATTTGCAATTTCAATATTTACAATATTTACAAATTAACTATCACCCGGCCCGCCCGCACTGAAACAAGTGGACCCCAACACCTGCCGAACGTCGACCTTGGCAAACGGACGAAGTCGGCCTCCACCCTCAGCTTAATCTCCGTCCTCACCGACGCCACGACGACGTCCGAAGGTTTCCTTCTCCCCTAAACACAATATTACACCGGTCTCTCCACAAGGCCAGCTTTATGGAGGCCGAAACAAAGGTAAGTATCCCGCGAACACTTGTATTGCATGGCGGGGGTGACAGACCATACAAAGCGTAGTCCTGGCTGACCGCCCAGGTGTTACAAAACGTGAGGCGATCAGCCAGAGCTTGAAACCACTCCCAGAGGAGGGCCACAAAGCCACACTGCCAAAACACATGGGGCACACTCTCCCACCCTGTGCATCCAGTGCGGGGGCAAATGCCATCTCCAAGACGCCACGAAGGCGCTTGAGATTCGTTACGATGGCGTCGTGTGCGATGCGCCACAGCAGGTCACGCCGGCGGTGATCGAGCGTCCTGCTGTGGACTACACGCCACACTTCCGGCCCTGACGCATAGTCCTTCAAAGCTCCGTTTTCTCCTGACCAAATGTGTTTTTAGTGCTGTCGACAGTCAGATGCCGTTTGCCTACTTTGTCCGTTATTGGGGTGGATTATCATTCCGTTGGTTCTTTCCTACCCTGTTTAGCAACAGTGTACCTTACAGTTGGAGGCCAACGAAGGCATACTGTCAGATGAGGGAAACACTACGTATTATGTCCACTGTAGGGGACGTTTTGCAGCCCAGTGCGGGGACCAGTACCGGGCCATTTTTGATGACTTGGTTGGTCGACTATGCGTCAGGGCCGGAAGTAGGCTAGGCCTACGGGATAATGCACTTTTCAATTGTAACCACGGCCCCCCTATGCCCGGGCCATCGCGGGGCTGTTGCACCATTTTTGCCGGGGATGTGCAGTTGTTCGTCCCGCTATGCTGGGAATGTAATGGGACTTTTAGCCGGGATGTGCATTGCAAAAAAATGGGCTGGGTAGTTACCCTGAAGTTTGCATGAAAATTACAGGTAGGCCTATGTCTATGTTCGGTTTGGCCTAATTGCTGCTCCCACTATGTGGGGACTTTGTATTAAAATTAGCGGAGATGTGCATTCAAATGTTGCCCCCCCCCCCCTTCCGGGACTTTATTCAAATGTAGCCGCGGAGGAAACACACTTGTTACATTTCTATAAATCACATCCCTACATACGTCCCCGCTAAGGGTAAATTTTCGTAGCTTGGGTTGTAATGGACTAGGCCTACGGGGTAATACACTTGTCAATTGTAACCACGGCCCGCCATAGCGGGGCTGTTGCACCATTTTTCCGGGGATGTGCAGTTTGTTCCCGCTATGCTGGGAATATAATGGGACTTTGCCGGGATGTGCATCGCTGGTCTGGCCGTGCCCGTTTGTTTAGCACGTAAAAAGCCCCAGTTTGCCCGTGCTTGGCTTGCATCACTATGTGATAACGTCACTGTGTGATAACGTTAGTTATATTACTTACAACTCTGTTTTTTAATGTGCAATGTGTGATAAAGGTCCTGGGTAGGACTTTAAACTGCATCCGGTTGTGAAGTTTGTTTAAACGTGGGAGTAATGAGGTTACCCTTTGCCACAACTGCCTCCGGGGCACCCTTGGGCAAGGTGCACCTGTATTTGCCCCGGTGCTTTTTAAGTGCTGTTGCCTTCGGGCGTGGTGTTGCCTTCGGGCGTGGTGTTGCCGTCGGGCGTGGTGTTGCCCTCGGGCGTGGTGTTGCCCTCGGGCGTGGTGTTGCCCTCGGGCGTGGTGTTGCCTTTGGGTGTGTGGTCTTTGTGGGACTTTGTTTTGGGGTTGTTTGTGGTGGTTGGGCTGGGGTGTTGTTTTTGGGTTGGCTGCAGTGGCAGTACTAAATCTCAGTAGTAACAAAGACTTTTGTTCCTTGTTGCATGGTATGTGTAGTCTGTTTGACATTGTGTTCGTGATCCGTCAGGGTTTTTCTTTGGGTTTGGGATTATCCTTTAGTTTGTCAGTGCCTGTTTCTACGTACTTAAAAAGCTACTGTGTGATAAAGGTACTGTTGTTATCACAGACGCAACCACCAAGTGTGTTTATGGCTTCCTAGAACAACATGTGATTGTGGCTCGTGTGGCCGCTGTGATCGACGCAGTAACAACTTCCCTCCTGAAAAAGAAATGCACCAGGCTCCCATCAAAAACAACTGTCACCAACATGAACGTACAGAGGCTGGCTATTGCTCAGGAGCAGATAGCAGAAGAGATGGCTTCCAAGGAACACACTGTACAGTGATGAGACCTCTAAAATAAACGGCCAATCACCCTGTTAAATGTAGACTACAAGATTCTGGCGTAAGCCCTTTTTCTTTTTAAGTACGCAGAAACGGGCACTAGAAACAAAGGGCGAGAACCCAAACCGGACCGAGCAAAAACGCAACAGCAAACTATTCACATGCACCTACAAACATAAAATTGTGTTACTATGAACAAAGGACTATATACAAAGGTTAATTACATAAGGCAATTTACAAATTTATTCACGCAAAACTACAGGTTAGCAGCTTTTTAAGTACATAGAAACAGGCACTGAGGAACAAAACCCAAACCGAAATTTCAGTGTTAACTTTGTATGAATCCATCCCGAAACCCAAGCCAGTTCCAGTTACACAGGACTATTTACAATCTCACTAGGCAAAACTATTTACATATCCATTTACATTAACAGAAGAGTGTTCAAGTTGAGTCTGTACAATGCTTTTTGTAACTATGGGTGCTCCTTACGTGCTCGGGAACGGACGTGCTCCGGAACAAAAACACCTGACAAGTCATAAACACAAGGACAACTATATACACCAGGCCAGCAACAAATTTTAATGTGGCCAACCCCACTATTTACAATATTAACAAGGTGATGTGCTTTTCACATGCTTGTAGCCGGGCAGACCTAATGTGGAACAAAGGCAAACCTATTTACACTGAAATACCAAACTTTGTAGCATGTATGAGCACAGATACAGACAGAACAGAAACCAGAAACCCAAAAGAAAACCGGGCACATACCATTCACACTAAATACTCTGACTGGGACCTTATCTTTTTAATCCGTGGGCTCGGTACGGGCGTCCCAGAGTGATGGGTTCCCCTGTCTAACACCTCGCCCAAAGCCGACCGCTTCAGTGCAGGCTCTGGCCCCTCCCCCTCACACAAATCAAACCAACCCTCCCCCGAAGGTGGATCCTTCGGAGGAGGCTCTGAGGCAGGCTCCCCGCCATCCGACATTGCCGAGTCTGAGGACAGATCGAGGTCCTCCTTTACTGTCGTTATTTCAACTTGACTGGGTGTCGTTGCTAAGGGTGGCGAAGAGTCTACCTCAGGAGTTCCAGTACCCCCCTCACACTGCTTGGAGGCAAGGAAGTCCTGTTCCACCTCAAGTGCCGCCTCCTCTAATTCTTGAGTTGAATACTGTGGGCCTGTTTGCGAGGGTTCAGGTGCCGACCCCACATCCGCACTGACATGAGCAGAGTACGATGTGGGGCAGGCACCAAACACATGTCCCTCCTCCCCACAGAGGTTGCAACGTACCTCGTTGGGACACTCTGCCTTGCCATGCCCCAACTGCAAGCATTTCCCACATCGTCTGTTGGGACACGACTTGGCTTCGTGCCCCTGCTCTCCACATCTAAAACAGGTACGGGGCTGACAAAAGTACCTAATGTGGGCCTTGGAACCCCCTATGAAGAGGAAGGATGGAATGTCCCTCACCAGTTCCATACGGAACTGTCTCTTGCCATTAAATATACCTTTCAACTCACCCCCAGTATATTTACACCACCACATTTCAGAGACAGTTCCGTACTGACTAAGAACCCTCGCAACCAGGCGCTGATCGACCTCGAAGGGAAGGTAAAGCACTGTCACCGTCACAGAGCCATCATATGGGGTGACAGTGAGCCCCTCTACCCCCTTCAGGCATGACACACCCTTAACACGGGCAGCATCAGACTTAAACTTAAGGTCATACGTGTTTCGGGCCTCAAGCGCCTGCAACATCTCTATTTCTTTAATTTCGACACCATTGTCTTTTAACACAGTAAACGCCTGTGGGGGAGGGACACTCACCTCAGACGAAAACTCCAACTTAACAATTGCTTTTTAAGTGCATCGAAACGGCACATACAAACAAAAAACAAAAACTCAAACCGGATCGGATAGGAACATAAAGGCAAAACTATCCACACACCACCAAATCAAACAAAGTTATGTTCATTACAACAATAGAACCACACACACACTGACAACCCAATGCCCCACAAACCAACCTCCCCCCGGCCACCCTAAGCCAATATTACTACATACCGCCAACGAAAGACACCAGACCAAACCACCACCCAACAACAACCAAAAAACCAAAACACCAGACCAAGCAATCATCACAAACTGCCCCAAGGGGCCACGAGGGGTCCGGGGCGGGGTCCACCTGCCACGAGGGGTCCGGGGTGGAGTCAACTTGCTATATTTACAGTATGTACACTATATACACTATTTACACAAAAACAAAAAACCTGGCGTCGGTGAGGGCGGAGGTTAAGCTGAGGGTGGAGTCGGACTTCGTCCGTTTGCCAAGATCGGCATTCGGTAGGCGGTGGGGTCCGCTTGTTTCGGTGAGGGCGGGCCGGGTGGTAGTCAACTTGTAAATATTGATTTTGTTTGTAAATATGGAACTACTGTAATTTGTAAATGGGGCTGTGTTTGTATGTGGGTGGCTTGTGAGGTGCTTGGTTGTAAATATGTTGTAAATATGTACATATGTGTATGTAAGTATCTGTACATATAGTTCAATTACTGTAATGAACATAATTTTCTGTTTGATTTAGTTGTTTGTAAATAGTTTGCATTTATGTTTCTGCCCGATCCGGTTTGAGTTTTTGTTTGTATGTGCCGTTTCGATGCACTTAAAAAGCACCCCCTGCCGGGCTCGTTCGATCTCTTTGGGAAGTTTTGTTTTCGTTACGTGTAGATAGTTGTATATACTGTAAGTAAACTGTAAATAGTGAATTTAATGTAACAGGTGGACCCCCCCCCCCATGTCCCCCTGTGCTGTGGTTGCCTTGGGGCGTGTTGTTGCCTTCGGGTGTGTTTGTTGCCTTTGGGCGTGTGTTGTTTTGAAATTGTGTTGTTGGGTCGTTGGTGGTGGGTATGGTGGTGGTTTCTGTTGGTGGTAACAGACTCCAAGAAGCCGTGCCGCAGCTGGAGTGTCCTCGCTGGTCGAGGGATTCGGTCTGGCGTTCTGGGCGATTTTGGTGGTTTGTGTTGTTGGTGTTCGGTTTTTTGGTTGTTGGCCATATGTAGTGATCCTTTCGCCGGTCTGGCCGTGTCCGTTTTTAGCACGTAAAAAGCCAACACGTCTGCTCTCGCCGAAGACCTGAACTGAAGGGCGTAAGCCCTTTGTAACAGGCTAGGAACGGTTATGCCGGATCTTGTAGGGTCCTTTCAGACATGTGCGATGCGGGGACACAGTATTCAGCAGAACCTCTCATTGGTGCGGGACTTAGTTGAATACGTGATGGACCGTGATCTTCCATGTGCGCTTGTCTCCCTCGATCAGGAGAAGGCCTTCGACATGGTTGATCACGGATTCCTCTTTAAAATTTTGCAGAAGTTTAGTTTGAATCCAGTTTTTGTTAAATGGGCTACCGTCGGACCCCTTCAGAGTCCATCGTGGGGTACGGCAGGGGTGCCCCTATCACCTCTACTCTATGTATTGTTTAGTGAATCCCTTGCAAGAGCCTTCCAAGTTGAGCCTTTGTTTCGACCATTTCACATACCTGGTGGTGCTGAAGTTAAGTACCTTCAGTATGCTGACGATGTCACATGCGTAATCTCCGACCTAGCTTCCTTCAGGGCCCTTACTGGCACGTTGTCTAACTTTCAAAGAGCCACAGGTGCCAGACTGAACCCCACCAAGACCAAAGGACTCCGTCTAGGTAAGTGGCGGTCAAAAAAACTGCCCTTCGCGGCATCATGGGTAGACGACGCCATAAAGATCAATGGCATATGGTTTGGTTATGGTTCACCCGAGTTACGTACCTGGAATGAGAAAGTGGGCCTAGTGGAGGCTAGGTTGAAGGACTTCGGCGATCGCCACATTAGCCTGTTGGGAAAGGTAACAGTTATCAATCGTTTTATTTACCCTCTCTTGTGGTATCCGGGCACTGTTCTTGCTGCTCCAGAGGGTGTCTTGGCACGACTCGAGAGGGCTGTGTTCAGTTTTTTATGATCAAGGGGGACGGAGCTGGTTAGAAGAGGGGTGGTATACCAGGATCTTAGGCGCGGAGGGTTCGGCCTTGTGCATTTTCCTTCCAAGCTCCGAATTCTCCTGACCAAGTGTGTTTACAGTGCTGTGGACAGCAAAATGCCTTTTGCCTATTTTGTCCGTTATTGGGGGGGGGGGGGGGGATTATCATTCCGTCGGTTCTTTGCCTCCCTGTTTAATAACAGTGAACCCCACAGCTGGAGACCTACGGGGGCATACAGTCAAATGAGGGAAACGCTCCGTATTATGTCAACAATGGGGGATGTTTCGCAGTCAAGTGCAAGGGACCTATACCGGGCTGTTTTTGATGAATTGGTTGGCCAGGTCCAATCCAACCACTTTGCTTCAGGGCCGGAAGTGTGGCGTGTAGTCCACAGCAGATCATTAGATTACCGCAGGCGAGACCTGTTGTGGCGAATCGCACATGACGCCATTGTAACTAATCTCATGCGCCTTCGATGGCGTCTTGGAGATGGAAAGTGGGAGAGTGTGTCACATGTGTTCTGGCAGTGTGACTATGTGGCCCTATTCTGGGAATGGTTTCAAGTCCTGACTGACCGCCTAACGTTGTGTAACACCTGGGCGGTCAGCCAGGACTATGCTTTGTATGGTCTTTCACCTCCGCCATGCAATACAAGTGTTCAGGACATACTTACCTTTGTTTCGGCCTCCATAAAGCTGGCCTTATGGAGAGACCGATGTAACATTGTACTTTGGGGGGTGGGGAGGCCTGCTGATGTCGTCCTGGCGTCGGTGAGGGCGGAGGTTAAGCTGAGGGTGGAGTCGGACTTCGTTCGTTTGCCAAGGTCGGCGTTCGCTAGGCGATGGGGTCCACTTGTTTCAGTGAGGGCGGACCGGGTAGTAGTTAACTTGTAAATATTGATTTTGTTTGTAAATATGGAACTACTTTAGTAGAGCGAAACGAAAACACGTCTGCTCCCGTCGAAGACCTGAGCTTAAACCTGACCGAGCAGATCGAAATCACGTCCGCTCTCGTCGAAGACCTGAACAAGCTTGGGCTCCGGGTGTTGTTTTATAATTTTTTCCACCACGCCCGAAGGCAACTCTACACCCCACGGCAACAACACGCCCGAAGGCAACACTACGCCCCAAAGGCAACACCACGCCCGAAGGCAACACTACGCCCGGAGGCAACACCACGCCCGAAGGCAACACTACGCCCCAAAGGCAACACTACGCCCGAAGGCAACACGACACCCGAAGGCAACACTACGCCCAAAGGCAACAGCACTTAGAAAGCACCGGGGCAAATACAGGTGCACCTTGCCCAAGGGTGCCCCGGAGGCAGTTGTGGCAAAGGGTAACCTCATTGTCCCCACGCTTTAACAAGCTCCACAACCGGATGCAGTTTAACGTCCTACCCAGGACAGTTGTTTTATATTGCTGACACAGAAATGTTGTTTAGTAGAAGAATTCTGTAAATAGTTCGCGGTTATGTTTTCGTCCGGCCCGGTTTGAGTTCGCCTTTGTTTCGCCGTGCCAGTTTCTATGTACGTAAAAATGACGTTTTTTATCTTCCTGAAACGTGTTTCGAAACGGACACGACCGAAAATAAGACCCGCCTATCGGAGGGGCCGTACTAACTCGAAACCCTCGCAACTAGTAGGGATGACACATGATTTTTGGCTTTTTAACGTACGTAGAAACGGGCACGACGAAACAAAGGAGAACTTAAACCTGACCGGACAAAAACACAACGGTGAACTATTTACAGAATTCTGTACATTGCGCTAGCAAACAAAATTTCTGAGTTCATGAAGCCGTAGCGGAGCTGCAGTGTCCTCGCTGGTCGAGGGATTCGGTCTGGTGTTCTGGGCGATTTCGGTGGTTTGTGTTGTTGGTGTTCGGTTTTTTGGTTGTTGGCCATATGTAAGTGATCCTTTCGCCGGTCTGGCCGTGCCCGTTTTTAGCACGTAAAAAGCAACAAAATTTCTGAGTTCAGTTCAGGTCTTCGACGAGAGCAGACGTGTTTTCGTTTCGCTCTCGTCGTTTGCTCGTGCTGAATTTGAGTACTGTGCTGTACTATAGCATGGGGGGTTGGAATGTTGCGCACTTAAGCAAAATATTGAAGATTGCGGAGACAAAGAGGGAAAAATAATCGAAAATGGTACGGATATCAACTCGTGCATTTCTTTTCTGTAACCTAACGTGCGAATTTCTGGTGATCAGCACGATTTGGTGAAAATTTTGACACGTTTTTTACAGCTACCGTTGAGCGGTTTCAAATCTTTTGAGTGTCGTAATGTTGCGCACTAAGGTAAAAAGGGCTGCTGATTACCTCACAACGACCCCGCCTAATGTCAGAAAAATATGGATTGTAGATAGAAGATGGAAATTATTTATTCCCTACACAAATTTGTCAGAAATTAGCAGTTTGAGCCACGAGCATCTCGATTTTTGTGGCCTGATTGGTTGACCGTGCCCATTTTTAAGCACATGAAAAGCACCGCAGCGGAAAATCGTAATCAAGGTCATAATTTAGCCACATTTAGGCTAGGCGGCGGTATCCCTTGTTCATTCATGTTACGTTATTATTTACTCAATATTATACCTCGTGTGTTGATTTATGGAATTGTCTTTACAATTGCATTGCAGAGGAGAAATCCAGGAAATTGAAGGGGTGCGCAACATTATGTACTGCGCAACATTGTGTATCGCGACTATACTATACTATTACTACACTTTATTGTGTGAAGACTATAGCGTTCGGGTGTGGTCGCGTACAGACAAGGGCTTGGTCTTGCTTGTTTATCCAAGCACGTCTAATTTATCACCGTAATTTGTGTTGGGTTTTCCTTCTGTTTCCTATATTTCGTTTAAGCTAAGAGTACTGAGGGTTTTTTTTCTTTTTTCTCCCGTTGTTGCGTGGCCTAGAGCCACAAACACTTGCTGCTATGCCCGGAGGTCGGGATAGCAGCATCGTTAAGTTAGAGTTTGAGTCGAGGGGGAGTGTTACACCCCAGCAAGTTTTTACTTTGTTGAAAAATAATGGCGTTAATGTTAAAGAAATACAGATGTTGCAGGCCCTTGCGGCCCGGAATACATATGACCTCAAATTCAGGTCTGATGCTGCCCGAATTGAGGGGGTATCAGCCCTTAAAGGAGTGGAGGGCCTCACTGTCACCCCATATGATCGCTCTGTGGTGGTGACAGTGTTGTACCTGAATTTTGAGGTGGAACAGGGTCTGGTGGCGAGGGTTCTAGGGCAGTACGGAACTGTCTCTGACATGCGTTGGGTAGCTTACAACCAAGGTGACCTGGCGGGTATTCTCAACGGAAAGAGGCAGTTCCGTATGCTACTGAAGAGGGACATTCCCTCCTTCCTGTTCATTGGGGGTTCCAAGGCCCACATCAGGTACTTTGGACAGCCCCGCACCTGCTTCAAGTGTTCGGAGGAGGGACACGAAGCCAAGTCGTGTCCCCGGAGACGTTGCGGCAGATGTCTGAAGGTGGGGCATGACAAAGCTGAGTGCCCCAACGAGGTGCGGTACAACCTTTGTCGGGAGGAGGGACATGTTTCTGGTGCATGCCCCACATCATACTCCGCCCGTGCTGGTGCAGATGTGGAGCAGGCACCTGAACCCCCGCAAGCAGACCCAGAGGCCTCACAGTCAGACTCAGCCCATATGGTGGAGGATCCTGAGTCCCCTTCAACCCAGGAGGTGGTAGACCAGGTGCTACAGGATCATGCTGCTTCTGAGCACTGTGAGTCTGGGACCCCTGAGGCAGGCCTTCCAGTATCTTCTCCCCTATCACCCGAGGAGGCTGTAATGTCAGTTGTGGAGGGTGATCTCCAGCTCTCCTCAGACTCCGAGTCGGATGCTGTCATGTCAGTTGCCGGAGAGCCCGTCTCGGAGCCTCCACCCAAGATCCCACCAGGGGAGAGCTGGTTTGACCTGATCGACTTCCGTGAGGGGTTGGGAGAGTGTGGCCCATGTGTTTTGGCAGTGTGGCTTTGTGGCCCTCCTCTGGGAGTGGCTTCAAGCTCTGGCTGATCACCTCACGTTTTGTAACACCTGGGCGGTCAGCCAGGACTACGCTTTGTATGGTCTGTCACCCCCGCCATGCAATACAAGTGTTCGCGGGATACTTACCTTTGTTTCGGCCTCCATAAAGCTGGCCTTGTGGAGAGACCGGTGTAATATTGTGTTCAGGGGAGAGGGGAAGCCTGCGGGGGAGCTTTTTAAGTCCATGGAAACGGCACATACAAACAAGAAACAAACTCAAACCGGATCGGACAGGAACATAAATGCAAAACTATCCACACACCACCGCCGGGTGATAGTTAATTTGTAAATATTGAAATTGCAAATAGTCCCACGTGATTGGCTTGGGTTTGGGGTGGTTTTGTACATAGCACAGACATTTTGTTTGCTAGCGCAATGTACAGAATTCTGTAAATAGTTCAGAGTTGTGTTTTTGTCCGGTCAGGTTTAAGTTCTACTTTGTTTCTTCGTGCCCGTTTCTACGTACGTAAAAAGCACACGCTCGGTCAGGTTTAAGTTCTATTTTGTTTCCTCGTGCCCGTTTCTACGTACGTAAAAAGCCCGCCCCCCCCCCCCCCGATCTGCTCTCGTTTGCCGTGCTTGGCTTGCATCACTGTGCGATAACATTACAGCTGGGTAGGACGTTAAACTGCATCCGGTTGTGGAGCTTATTATAGCGTGGGGATAATGAGGTTACCTGGGTAGGACTTAAAACTGCATCCGGTTGTGGAGTTTGTTTAAACGTGGGAGTAATGAGGTTACCCTTTGCCACAACTGCCTCCGGGGCACCCTTGGGCAAGGTGCACCTGTATTTGCCCCGGTGCTTTTTAAGTGCTGTTGCCTTTGGGCGTAGTGTTGCCTTCGGGCGTAGTGTTGCCTTCGGGCGTAGTGTTGCCTTCGGGCGTAGTGTTGCCTTCGGGCGTAGTGTTGCCTTCGGGCGTGGTTTTGCCTTCGGGCTTAGTGTTGCCTTCGGGCTTAGTGTTGCCTTCGGGCGTAGTGTTGCCTTCGGGCGTGGTTTTCCCTTCAGGCGTGGTGTTGCCTTCGGGCGTGGTGTTGCCTTCGGGCTTGGTGTTGCCTTCGGGCGTGGTGTTGCCTTCGGGCGAGGTGTTGCCTTCGGGCGTTGTGTTGCCGTCGGGCGTGGTGGTGCCTTCGGGCGTGGTGTTGCCTTCGGTCTTGGTGTTGCCGTCGGGCGTGGTGTTGGATTTGGGTGTGTGGTGGGTTTGGGTGTGTGGTCTTTGTGGGGCTTTGTTTTTAGTGTGGCCGGGGGGAGGTTGGTCTGTGGGGTCTTTGGGTTGTTGTCAGTGTGTGTGTGGTTCTATTGTTGTAATGAACATAATTTTCTGTTTGATTTGGTGGTGTGTGGATAGTTTTGCCTTTATGTTCCTGTCCGATCCGGTTTGAGTTTTGTTTTTTGTTTGTATGTGCCGTTTCGATGCACTTAAAAAGCCCCCCCCATAATGAGGTTACCCTTTGCCACAACTGCCTCTGGGACACCCTTGGGCAAGGTGCGCCTGTATTTTTTGCCCAGTTTTGTTTTTGTGTAAATAGTGTATATAGTGTACATACTGTAAATATAGCAAGTTGACTCCGCCCCGGACCCCTCGTGGCAAGTGGACCCCGCCCCGGACCCCTCGTGGCCCCTTGGGGCAGTTTGTGATGATTGTTTGGTCTGGTGTTTTGGTTTTTTGGTTGTTGTTGGGTGGTTAGGGTTGGTCTGGTGTTGTCTTTCGTTGGCGTTATGTAGTAATATTGGTTTAGGGTGGCCGGGGGCGGTTGGTTTGTGGGGTATTTGGGTTGTCAGTGTGTGTGTGTGTGTGGTTTTGTTGTTGTAATGAACATAATTTTCTGTTTGATTTGGTGGTGTGTGGATAGTTTTGCCTTTATGTTCCTGTCCGATCCGGTTTGAGTTTTTGTTTTTGTTTGTATGTGCCGTTTCGATGCACTTAAAAAGCAACATTACAGCTGTGTGATAACCGTGCTATATTGCTTGCAACTGTATGAAACTGTGAAACTTTAATACAGGACAACGCGTACACTATTAGAGTAGGTTTGCCCACTAAAGAGTAGGTTTGCCGTGCTTTTTTTACCTTTGTTCGCGCGTGGCCTCGAGCCACACTCACATGCTGCTATGCCTGGAGGTCGGGATAGCACAATCGTTAAGTTGCAGTTCGAGTGCAGTTTAGCACGTAAAAAGCAAGTTGCAGTTCGAGTCGGAGGTGAATGTTACACCCCCTCAAGTGTTTACTGTGTTAAAGAACAACAAAGTGGAAGTTAAAGAGATTGAGATGTTGCAGGCGCTTGCCGCCCGCAACACGTACGACCTAAAGTTCAGGTCAGATGCTGCCCGAATGCAGGGCGTGTCTGATGATCGCTCTGTGGTGGTGACGGTGCTGTACCTGAACGATTCTCTGAGTCAATACGGAACTGTCTCCGATATGCGGTGGGTCACTTACAATGAAGGTGAGTTGAAGGGCATACTGAACGGAAAGAGACAGTTCCGTATGGTACTGAAGAGGGAAATACCATCGTTCCTCTTCATAGGGGGTTCCAAAGCCCACATAAGATACTTTGGGCAGAAGTGTGGAGAGGAGGGGCACGAAGCCAAGTCGTGTCCTAATCGACGTTGCGGCAGATGCCGGCAGGTGGGGCACGTCAAGGCCGAGTGTCCCAACGAGGTGCAGTGCAACCTTTGTGGGGAGGAGGGACATGTCTTTGATGCATGTCCCGAATTGTATTCAATTTGATTGGTTTTGCCTTTTGTTTACGCTGGTCCCAGTTTTCTTTTGGGGTTTGTTCTGTTCGTGTCAGTGTCCAAATCAAACCAACCCTCCCCCGAAGGTGGATCCTTTGGAGGAGGCTCTGAGGCACGCTCCCCGCCATCGCCGAGTCTGAGGACAGATCGAGGTCCTCCTCTACTGTCATTATTTCAACCTGACCGGGTGCCGCTGCCAAGGATGGCAGAGAGTCTGCCTCAGGAGTCGCAGTACACCCCTCAACCTGCTTGGAGGCTAGGAAGTCCTGCTCCACCTCAAGTGCCGTCTCCTCTAATTCCTGGGTCGAATACTGTGGGCCTGTTTGCGAGGGTTCAGGTTCCGACCCCACACCGTACCTCGTTAGGACACTGCCTTGCCGTGCCCCAACGTTTACATGTCAAACATTAGCATAGTGACAGTGACTGAAGGTACTTTTTAAGTGCATAGAAACGGACACTATCAAAGGGGAAGAACCAAAACCGGACCGGCAAGAACACAACCATGAACTACTTACAATCATTTACAAAGTTACCTTACACCAAGCTAGCAAAACAAAATTTCTGTGGCCAACAGGACTGGGTAGGACTTTAAACTGCATCCGGTTGTGGAGCTTGTTTAAGCGTGGGGATAATGAGGTTACCCTTTACCACAACTGCCTCGGGCATGTTGTTGCCTTCGGGCGTGAAGTTGCTTTCGGACGTTTGTTGTTGCCTTCGGGTGTGTGTTGCTGCCTTCGGGCGCGTGTTGTTATCCTGTTTGTAAATAGTCTTGTGTGGCGGGTGGGCTGGGGGTGTCATATATGTTGGCCAGTGACTGAAGGTGTAACCGAAGTGTGACCGAAAGTGGTTCAACCTCAAAACCAGAGAAAAAACCTTATTTTTATTTTCCTTTAACGTGTTTCGAAACGGACACGATCGAAGACAAAACTAACCAAAAACTTACTGCAATAGAAATACTCAGGACGTCTAATAGACTTAACAGCATACATGTGATATCATGCCGCTAGCCTAAGTGTAAAAAGCGTAATATACTTGAAGCACATAAACACATCTAGCCTAGGCCACGCCCAGTGGCAGTCTAATAAAAACAATACACCAAAACTGCATCCGGATGTGGAGCTTAAGCGTGGGGATAATGAGGTTACCCTTTACCACAACTGCCTCCGGGGCACCCTTGGGCAAGGTGCACCTGTATTTGCCCTGTGCTTTTTACGTGTTGTTGCCTTCGGGCGTAGGGTCGCCTTCCGGCGTGGTGTTGCCTTCGGGCGTGAGGTTGCCTTCCGGCGTGGGGTCGCCTTCGGGCGTGAAGTTGCCTTCGGGCGTGTTGTGTTGCCTTCGGGCGTTGTTGCTTTCGGACGTTTGTTGTTGCCTTCGGGTGTGTGTTGCTGCTTTCTGGCGTATGTTGCTTTCCTGTTTGTAAATAGTCTTGTGTGGTGGGTGTGCTGGGGGTGTCGTATATGTTGGCCACAGAAATTTTGTTTTGCTAGCTTGGTGTAAGGTAACTTTGTAAATGATTGTAAGTAGTTCATGGTTGTGTTCTTGCCGGGCCGGATTTGGTTCTTCCTGTTTGATAGTGTCCGTTTATATGCACTTAAAAAGCTCTCTCAATATAAACAATACAACAAAACTTGCAATTCCTTCAAACTGCTTAGATAACCAAGCACCCTGAAACAATCAATTTCCCGGTGGATACCCCCATAATTTACAAAGAGACCTCAACCCATTAATTTCATAAAGCAGACTTACGACATTTGAGTCCCTGGCGTACTTTAGAGTAACTCTAGTGATAAAATAATAAATGGGAACTTTAGAGTTCAGAAGCCAGGTGCCTAGTGCTTGCTACCAGCAGGACCAGATCCAAACAAGCCAGTCTCCCAGGCTAAGAGCGGAGATATGGAGCAAACACTGCCAATGACTCGCCCTAGCTGAGGCACTGGGTGGAGGGGTCTTGTGTCCAGAGCTCTTGAGTGGTGCCTGGACCAGGCGCGAGTACTATATAGGCACCGCTTCTGCCGGAGCAATTTGAGTTTGGCCTATGCTTGCAATATTTACAAGGTCCTATACAAACAAGCTAGGCTACCTATATACCTACTGATGAGCTCACTAGTAATAGGTGACCTAAGACCAGTTTAATTTTAATTTCAAAAACAGTGGAATTTTCCAGCTGACAATTTATTGGTCAGCTGCTCATCAATATTCATTGATTAGCTTGCCATGATGAATATTGATGGCTTAATACAAATATGCAGTTAAAAACAACTTGGAAAAGAAATTCACTACAGTACAACTTGACTGGCGAGACTTTAAGACAGCCCCTGTAATTCAAAGCGGCATAGCGCCACCAGTTCCCCAATCTAATACTTGAAATTCGGCATTTACACTTAGTATTATCTTCTCTGGGGGGGGGGGGGGGGGGATGCCGAGCTTGCTCAGTACAGTATCATCAACCGTAATTCGCTGGGCCAGTCGCTGATAGATGGTTGTGATCTGCCTCTTTTTTGGAGAGTTAGGTAGGGTTTTACGTCTCAACTTATAACCTTCTGGTTCAATCTAGCGGCGCCTAATGTGGGGCACTCTAGACAGAGAACTACACGTGGGATGAAGCCATAGTTGTTTGATGATGCTGTACATCAGCCGGTTTTTTATGCAGGGTCGCCTTTTGTACGCCCAAACGAGGAATGTCCCCAACGAGAAGAGTAAAGACTGCCATATTGGTCAATGCCTCGATCATGGAGGTTGAGATTATTCCAACCATGTATAACATTCTGCCTCTGAGTGTTACTTAAGGCAAGTTTTCCCTCCTCTAATCCAATATTAACTAGTACACTACCACATGTTCCACATCCTGGTATCCTGGCAGTGATTTGGGCCGCACACATCTTCTATGCTTGGGTCTTTGGGTTGGGATTATCCTTTAGTTTGTCAGTGCCTGTTTCTACGTACTTAAAAAGCTCTTCTATGCTTGGGTCTGGTTCCTCAGAGACCTTGTCTGTAAAGGTCAGTCACATTGAAAGGAATAACATCCGCATCACTGTTACAGCCATCATCTTCCTGCTGCACTTCAACTTCTACTACGTCTGACACCTCATCATCACTGTCAACATAAGTTGCTGTTTGAAGAGTCTCTTTAGTCTCATTATAATAGTTTCTGACACTGAAAGAGTGGAACTAGCTTTCATCTCAGTACCAGCTGGAACGAGGACGGAAGTTGACCTCTTCCACCTCTGCAAACAGTTTCTTGCAGCGTTGGGCAGAAAGTTGTGGAAACCTTTCAGACAATTACTCTGGATGTGACATAGAAAGGAATTGATATACCGTTACGTGTGACGTGCTTTGTGACAGTATACATATTCACCCCTGGTGGACCTTGAATACATTCCAGATGCTTCTGTCGTCCATCCCAAACCTGATGTATGGCATCATCATCCTTAAAAAGTGACAGCCCATTTTCATTCAAACCAGCTGCACCTTTCAAACAATCAATAGCATTCTGCACCCACACATAGGTCTCAAGGGCCCCAACTGTAACTCTTCTTACAAAGTGCTTTAGGTCATCGTTGGACAGACCTTCATACCTGTTGGGAGATCCTTCTGTTATTGCTTTGATCAGGAGAGCCGTGTTCTTCCTGTTGTAAGCAAATACTGCAGCAGACAGGGCAGATTTGAACAAAGCGTACTTGGGGTGATGGTCTGTGCGCACTGCAGCATCAAATCGGTGGATCCAATGAAAAATGTCTAAGCGAATCACCATCCCTGATTCCACCCACTCACTGAAGAGTTTCTCAACAGAAGAGACGACTTTACCCTGTTCTCACATACCTGTCAATCAGACCCTCAACTTTCAACTGGTTCTTCACCGGTGAGAACACTTGCCAGTACTTGTGAAAGCTCATTGCCAACATTGGTACACCACTCTGTGGTTCCACAGTTTTAGAATTTTTGGGTGGGTTAAACTTGAGAACACCAAAAGTGAACATGATGTGGGTACGATAGTCCTCGATGCTCTCAGCTTTTGATATCAAGAATGCCTTTCTTAGCAGTTTGGCACTTGGAAGCCTCCTTCGTTGAGGTGGGTTCCTGTGGGATTCCTTCCTCGAGAACAAATTTTACCAAAAAAGAAAAACCAATGGCCGGGACTGGGGGTAATGCAGCCCCCAGTAAACGGAAAGATGATTTTAGTCCTGACTAGAGCGCGCATTGGCCACACTTACCTTACCCATGCCTATTTACCACATTGCATCCCGTGTTATTGTGTTGTCATGGTCAGTCACATTCTCGTTAACTGTTACGAATACGCCCATAGTCGTCAGAAGTAACTACTATTTGAGCACACAGACCCTTCTCTCATTCTGGGCTTCCTGAAGGAAGTGGCCTGTATAGAAATTTTTGACGTAACTCCCGCACTTGCATTTACCTAGACTTTTGGTTGAATTCTAACCCCATCTTACTTTTTTCGGTTGAATTTTAACTCCCCATTCTAGCTGACACTATATAACACATTCGTGTTGGTGTTGTTAAACCCCATCTAACTACCCGAGGGGTTGGGGGTGGGGTGGGGAATGAAAACCCTATCTTGGAACAATTTAGCCACAACGTCCTTTCCCTTATGGTTTCCCGCAGTAAGGCAATGAGGTCTGTTAATGGCAACTGCCGGAAGAGACCCAGAGAAGATAATGAGGAACCTCCTGTCACAGACTGATCTGTA
The DNA here is from genome assembly GCA_029531755.1 of Holothuria leucospilota. NCBI lineage: Eukaryota > Metazoa > Echinodermata > Holothuroidea > Aspidochirotida > Holothuriidae > Holothuria > Holothuria leucospilota. The sequence goes on along the minus strand of CM055961.1, from coordinate 32,167,073 downwards.
CTTGAAAATAATATGCACAGGACGATTTTTTTAATTCGTTTGTCATAAGAATTTGAAGATATGGCAGTAATAGTAAATAAGGTAGTTTTTAAGAATATATCAAGGATATTGCCACCCAAAGCAGCACATGGTAGTGCTGCCTTGTATCTACTTTCAGGTGGTTATTTAAGTATACAGCATCTCGCGCTGTTGAGTAATTCATTTTTCTGTGCGTTTGGGTTCCAAGAGGTATTTAAAAGGTCACTTGTATCCCCTGTGTCTGTGGTGTCACCGTCAGTCACATTCTCGTTGACTGCTATGAATACTCCCATATTCGCCAAAAGTATTACACTGTGCCAAACCCGAAGACGTTTGAGAACACAAATCTTTCGCTCATTCTGGACATTCTCAAAAAAAAGTAACCTTTACGTGAAATTTTGACAGGACTCCCACATTTGCTTTTGTTTTGCCCAATCCTTTTTCCTTTTAGGTGATTTCACCTCACCATTACACCCTATTTTTGGTTTCGATGAAAGAGAAACCTATGCATTCATGGTGGCGTGTGTGTGTATGTATGTGTGTATGTGCGTGTGTGTGTGTATGTATGTGTGTGTGTTTGTGACACTTTGCTCGTTAACACGATATCTCAAGAAGGGAAACTCTGACAGTTCTCAAACTCTGTACATAGATGCCCCATATTGAGAGGAAGAACCCTATTGTTTTTGGTGGGGGTTAAAGGTCATCTGGGGTCACCAGGGGTCAAACTCTGAAAACCTTGTTAACAGGATATCTCGAGTTAGGAAGCTTGGATAAATTTTATACGTAGTATGTAGGTGCGTTATAGTAAGACGGAGAACCCTATCGTTTTTTATGGGGGTCAAAGGTCATCTGGGGTCACCGGGGGTCAAACTCTGAAAACCTTGTTAATACGATATCTCAAGGTAGGAAGCTTGGATAAATTTCATACATAGTGTGTAGATGCCTTATGGTGAGAAGAAGAACCTTATTGTTTTTGGTAGGGGTCAAAGGTCATCTGGGGTCACTGGGGTTAGCTGCCATTTGAACATTGTGTAGCAAACTGTTGCATATTGGCATTTCTTCAATATCATAAAAATGGTCATTTAGACATGGACAGTGATAATGGTAAAAGCAAACATTAAAAAAAGCAAACATAATTCAGGTCTTGGATTTAGCAGAAAGTGAAGGAAAGTTCGACCGGAAACTACCCCTTCATCGAGATAAATCGTTTTGGCTGAGAAAAGGTCACACGATTGCGTCCAAAAAATACGTCCGAAACGCCCTAGATAGCGCCTTTAGCAAAATGAAGAGAGTGAGAGTTACGTTGCCTTCTTACAATATGCCCTGAGCAGCCTTGGGACCAAATAACGTTTCGCGCCCGGTCTAGTCATAGGTATGTACGTCCGTAGTTTTTTTAGTTGTTGCATTCATGCTCACCCAAAGCGCGTTTTATGGTCGTTTTCCAACGCCGGCTGTCGGGTGTGTCGGACGTATTTTAATGGGAGGTTCACAGCACGTACATACCGCACGTAGTGTGCGAGTGCTATCGTCTAGCTCTGCGCAAGCTAGCATGCAATGCAACCGGTTCGGACGTACCGGTCGACGGGATCATATGACGCATGTGAACTGTATTTCAGTCTTCGAGCTTTTCTCCATTCTTGGCAGTAACGTTCCGTACAGTATTTACAGTTTTGAAATTTCGATTTCACAACATATTTTTAACGTAAAGTTGAGGCTATCGCCATCAAACTTTTGCGATTGGGTTTGGCTGGTGTAATTATTATACAGTTAGTTCAAGCAACAACATCAAGTTCCGATTCAGGTAATTTGACTTAGCCTGGGGTTAGGACGTAACGTGAGTGTTTACGGTACTTAGTATAGGCCTAGCCTAGGCCTAGGCTACGTATTTCTGGCGTTAGCCTAGGCTACGTCTCTCACCTTCTGTAGCCTATGCCCGTTCGCTACAGTTCACTAGCCTATACACAGTCCTAACTACGGCCTAAAAAAATACCGGGATGATCGACCATTTATGTTGTGGACAAAATTAACTATCATATCACAGCAAATTTTGGGCTTTGGCTCTAAAATTTTAATACAGCCTAAACTAAAGTTAGGCCTAGCCTAGCCAAATCAGTACTAGGGCCTAGGCCTAACGGCCTACTAGCTTAGGCCTAGGGTCTATGATCTATCTACAGTATACCAGCCAAGGCCTATATACAAAGTCCTTAGGCCTACTACGACCTATAAAAATAGCGGGATGATCGGCCAGTTTTGTTGTGGACAAACTTAACTGTCATCTCAGAGCAAATTTTGGCTCTAAAATTTTAATATAGGCCTAAGGCCTAGCCTAAGCAGTACTAGGCCTACTCACTGCTAGCCTAGGCCTAGGGCCTATGATTTTTTCTTCTCCAAATCTGACAGGTACTAGACCTTAATTGGCTAGTAGGACAAGGCCCTATAGAGAGGTTATGCATTGACGTCATTTTGCAGGAAAATGCGCCTGTACTCGCTGCATAGATTTTGCATTAGCCTAGGCCTAGCCTAGTTCTCCTTCTCACGTATACTTTGTTCCCTGAACTAGGCCAATGCTATTGCAACACAAGCTTTTGACCGCATGTTACTGTGAGAATAACATCGTCTGCATGCATTGCTGCAGTGATTGTTGCTATATGTACGCGTATGTGAGTGTATGAACGTAACCATAGCTCTGGACTATGTCACAATTGAACAGCAGTGCGTGCTCTTTAGCATACAATAGTGTGGAGGTCCTAGTAACAAGATTTCACAGCTTTATAGAATGTTTAAAAACAAAACTGGATCGTGTGTGTAAATCAAAATTTTTGGTCTTTTTTTGGACACTACATGCAAGTATTCTTAGACAGAAGGGTCTTAAACATATAAATGACCCAAAGAAGTCAGTTACTAAGGAGTATATGTGAATTTGAGATAGATCAAGACCATTCAAAATTTTTGAAGTTGTGGTAGCCCAGTTTTGACAGTGGGTATATTGCTCACCTAGTATGGGAAGCCCCAAAGCGACCCACTAGGTCAGCAGACTGCGGACTAATTTTGCATGTGCGAGTAGTAGAGTTACGTGCATATCCTGGTGCACACATCAGCTGTCTGCATTGTTGGTGTAAGTTGCAATGATACGCCATTTCCTCCATGTGAGGGAGCACTTTCTGCTCTGTGACATTAGGCCCTATAAAAAAAATTACTTGTTTCTCATCACTGACTTCTGAAAAAATCTGTTTCTCATCACTGACTTCTGAAAAAATCCGTCGCCCGGTCCTTTTTCATCATCATCATCATCATCATCATCATCATCATTTCATCATCATCATTTCATCATCATCATCATTTCGTCGTCGTCGTCGTCGTCGTCACGTCACGTCGCAGGAACCCACAGGGCATAAACGCAACGGAATGAGAGAGAGGGAGCTTTAGCAAAAAGTCAGACGACACCTGAAAATGTTCAGGGTCTGTGCATTAACTTCCTCATCGGTCAGCTTATTCCAGTCAAGTATAGTCGATGGGAAGAAAGAAAACCTATTATTTTTTATTTTTTATTACCAACCAATTTTCAGTGTGTTCTGTCTGGGCCCTATTTTATACTATATACCATGTATCCGGAGTGTTGTCAAGTCCGCCTTTCATAGAACATTAAGGAGTAACACTCACTCATCTGATATAACAGTTGTGTGTGATTCAGTATCATTACGGACTTGCAGCACATTTTAGTGAATCCACAACGGTCTGTGCGCGGCAGAGCATATTCATACAGCAATGATCGCAAGTACGGGAAGAATGTTTGATTGTTTGATTTGGTCGGAGTGATTTGGGGCAATATATTTATGCAAAAAACGTCAGAAACGATGTCAGAGATCACATTTTCTTATTTAAAAAAAAAAAATGCAGACATGGAAACGATAACGTCGGCCCGGGACGTTTTTATTTTTTAATAAAAAATAAAAAAAAAATCCACCCGGCGTCCAAAATCGGCCCGGCCGGTGATGAGAAACAGGTAATTTTTTTTATGGGGCCTTATATGCATAAGGTGTATGGGCCCAGGACATGTTTTTGATTAGGCTGCTGAGACGTGGAAGTGGAAAGCTACAAAAATATGAAGTGAAATAAGCAACTTTTTTGGGGCCGTAAAAGATACATACTCTGTGACTATTTAGAACTTTGTTTACACATGCGACTAAGGAGAGAATGTCACCCTATTGTGAAAACGGGGTTTGGTCAGGGGTCCACCTGGGGATTTGATTGTGCCTGGGGTTTGGTTAGGGATAAGGTTAGGGTTAAGTCAGTTTAGGGGTTAGGTTAGGGTTAAGTGGCCTCTTAAATAAGCAGTCTCCGGATCACAAATAACAAAGATATCACACGAATGAGTACTGTTTAACCATATTGTGGGGTTTAGGGATGACGTTCTCTTCCTAGCCTCATGTCTTAGTTTACAGTAGTAGGCCCTACCTAGGCTATGCTAATGAGCCTGATTGTTATGTCATACTCATAGTCATAGTGGAATGTAACTTTGTTTACAATAGTATGCTATTGCTTATAGTCCTGATTGTTACATCATAGTAGAATGCTTCCAGAGGCAAATTATCATAAGTATTTATGGAAACTGCAGAGATCAAATGTTCTGTGTGACATTGCTCATGGCATTTTGATATCAACAGAATATTTCCAAACCTGCAGTAAATTTTCAAAGCACAGTCAATGATTTTATTTCATATTTTCAAACCTTTTCGGAGACTTAACACTTGGGCCCAACTACTTTGCTGTATTACAAAGGCATTTGAGTTGTGGGGTGGGATTACTGTCAACAAATTTTCCATCTTACATTTATGTTATACCATGTGAAGTATTGTTGCACTAGTTACCTCTGCCCATTGTAAGTGGTTATTTAAGCTACAGAAGATCAATTTAAAATCATACCTGTTGTGATCTAGACTTAGACTACAGTAAGCTCCTAATACGAAATTTCACTAATTTGCTTGTGTTTTCTTTGCTTCATTTCCTGAACAGATTACTGATCAACTCCGAATTTCGTATAGTCTTGCTGCAAAGTTGCCTTCAGAAAAGAAGTAGCCAAGTTCTTGCAAGGTGAGAAAAACAAAAACTGGACTTTCAGAATTAAAATAGGTTACTTCTTATGCCTAACATAAATTTTATTAAATACAAGATATTTATGCTCTGCCAAAAAATAAAAAGGATGTATGCAGTCATGTTGTTGTGAGTATTTCACTGTGTTGTGTATATCTGGTATTTGTGACGTTGAGCACATTAATATGATGTATCAGTTTGGAATTGGTACATCTGGTGCTGTAGTTACCATGTGAGTACTGTTAAACCATCACCTCAGATTACACTTGGGTAAAGGCCTGTTTTGATTCATGTACTTTATCAATATTCTGTTATGTCTGGATGAGAATTATGAAGTATGTCTGAATAACTTGCAGTCTGCCCTGGCAAAGCATTTCAAAACTGTACAGAAATAACCTTTTTTTACAGTAACATTTGCCACAACAAATTGTGGAAAGTGTGCAAGATGAACAAATCGTGCTGAGTCTGCACAATGTATGAAATACAGAAAATTCATGGCAGACAATGGAAAAATTTTTTGAGCAAGTAGTTAATGTACAGTATCTTAGACAATGAACTCAGTGTTTGGCATGTGTTATAGGTGTGGTATTACCATTGTTTGTCCCAGATTTTGAAGGTGTGGGGACAGGGCAGGCAGGGTTGAAATTGCAAAAAAGAATAAAATTAAAATTCGATAGACCAAAATTTCTTTTCTTGAAAACTTATTGGGGAACCCTGGATAGCCTGTGAACAAGCAAACCCTGATCACCTGTTCTAAAGCTACTTGTCACACTAGTTGGTTAGTGGAATCAAGTGGCATGTATGTATGTAAGTTGTGATAGAAATTTTCCTGTAAAATTTGTTTTCTGTGCAAGTGTCAACTTATTCTTTTCTTCTCTTCTCTTTTGCAGGTAATCAACGGTTGATTGGCCTTTCTTTTTTTCCTGTTTTTCTGTTTAAGCATTTGTTATTGACCAGATTGAACAAATTTCTGTCCTTGTTCTTCTTTGGAAAAGGGAATACATTAGATTTTTGTTGCCTCAGCTAATTTATGAGGCTTTTTACCTTTTCCACAAAAATTAAAAAAAAAAAAAAAATCACCAAGGAGAGGAAGAGTAGTAAGAAAAAGAAAAAAAATCTAGAAAAGTTCAAGCAGCTTTGACTTTTGAACTAATCGTTTAGACACTCAAAGCTGTGAAATTTCATTTGCGTATTGAACCAGTCATTTCAAAAGTTGGACAGCTTGAAAGCTGAAATTTGTTGTTTATATTAAACCAATCCTTTGAAAACTTGCAGGTTGAAATTGCTTTGCATATTTAACCTACTGTACTCATTGAGGGCTTAAAAGAAAGCTCCAACATTTGACTTCTTTATTCCACCAGTCATTTGAAAACTTTGATTTACACATTGGAGTAATTTTTGGACTTCACTTGTACATTGCAAGAGTCTTTTCATAATTTCAGAAGGCTTAAAATTTGATTTACATATTGGACCAATCATATGAAAACTTATACAAGCTTTAAAATTTGAGTTTCATATTGAACTAGTTTAAAAACTTGAAGAACATTTCAACTTAGTTTTGCATAATTAAAGCAATTATTTGAAAACTTAGAAAAGCTATAAATATTGAACACCAAACTGGGCCAATCATTTGAACACTTGGAAAAGCTTTGAATATTGATCTGCAAATTGGGCCAGTCATTTGAAAACTGATCAATTGAAAATTTTAAAGGCTTTGAAATTTGATTTCCGTATTGAACTGACCATTTGGCAACTTGGAGAAACTTTGAAATTTGATTTGCACATTGAAGCAATCATTTGAAACTTGGAAGAACCTTTGAAATTTGATAATTTGCAAATTGAACTGATCATTTGGAAACTTGGAAAAGCTTTGAAATTTGACTTGCATATTGAACTGATCATTTGACAACTTGCAAAGATTTGAATTCGCTCTGCATATTGAACTGATCATTTGAAAACTTGGAGAAGCTTTGAAATTTGATTTGCACATTGAACTGATCATTTGAAAAACTTGGAGAAGCTTTGAAATTTGATTTGCATATTGAACTGATCATTTGAAAACTTGGAGAAGCTTTGAAATTTGATTTGCATATTGAACTGATCATTTGACAACTTGCAAAGATTTGAAATTTGATTTGCATATTGAACTGATCATTTGAAAACTTGGAGAAGCTTTGAAATTTGATTTGCATATTGAACTGATCATTTGAAAACTTGGAGAAGCTTTGAAATTTGATTTGCACATTGAAGCGATCATTTGAACTTGGAAGAACCTTTGAAATTTGATAATTTGCATATTGAACTGATCATTTGAAAACTTGGAGAAGCTTTGAAATTTGACTTGCATATTGAACTGATCATTTGAAAACTTGCAAAGATTTGAATTGCCTCTGTATATTGAACTGATCATTTGAAAACTTGGAAAAGCTTTGAAATTTGATTTGCGTATCGAACTGATCATTTGACAACTTTCAAAATTTGAAATTTGATTTGCATATTTTTTTGATCATTTTTCAATAGCTTTGAAATTGCATTGAAACTGCACATACAAACAAAAAAAAAAACTCAAACCGGAATGGACAGGATCATAAAGGCAAAACTATACCAAATGAACAGAAAATTTGTTCATTGCATATTGAACCACACACATTTGGACAACCCAAAGAAAGCTTTGAAATTTGTTGCATATTGAACTGATCATTTAAACAAACTGCAGAATTTGAAATTTGATTTGCATATTGAACTGATCATTTGAAAACTTGGAGAAGCTTTGAAATTTGATTTGCATATTGAACTGATCATTTGAAAACTTGGAGAAGCTTTGAAATTTGATTTGCATATTGAACTGATCATTTGAAAACTTGGAGAAGCTTTGAAATTTGATTTGCATATTGAACTGATCATTTGAAAACTTGGAGAAGCTTTGAAATTTGATTTGCATATTGAACTGATCATTTGAAAACTTGGAGAAGCTTTGAAATTTGATTTGCATATTGAACTGATCATTTGAAAACTTGGAGAAGCTTTGAAATTTGATTTGCACATTGAAGCGATCATTTGAACTTGGAAGAACCTTTGAAATTTGATAATTTGCATATTGAACTGATCATTTGAAAACTTGGAAAAGCTTTGAAATTTGACTTGCATATTGAACTGATCATTTAAGAACTTGGAGAAACTTTAAAATTTGATTTGCATATTGAACTGATCATTTGAAAACTTGGAGAAGCTTTGAAATTTGATTTGCATATTGAACTGATCATTTGAAAACTTGGAGAACCTTTGAAATTTGATTTGCATATTGAACTGATCATTTGAAAACTTGGAGAACCTTTGAAATTTGATTTGCACATTGAACTGATCATTTGAAAACTTGGAGAAGCTTTGAAATTTGATTTGAATATTGAACTGATCATTTGACAACTTTCAAAGATTTGAAATTTGATTTGCATATTGAACTGATCATTTGAAAACTTGGAGAAGCTTTGAAATTTGATTTGCATATTGAACTGATCATTTGAAAACTTGGAGAAGCTTTGAAATTTGATTTGCATATTGAACTGATCATTTGAAAACTTGGAGAAGCTTTGAAATTTGATTTGCATATTGAACTGATCATTTGAAAACTTGGAGAATTTGAAATTTGATTTACATATTGAACTGATCACTTGAAAAATTGGAGAAGCTTTGAAATTTGATTTGCATATTGAACTGATCATTTGAAAACTTGGAGAAGCTTTGAAATTTGATTTGCATATTGAACTGATCATTTGAAAACTTGCAAAGATTTGAATTTGATTTGCATATTGAAGTGATCATTTGAAAATTTGGAGAAGCTACAATATTTAATTTGCTCATTGAACTACGTAATCATTTGAAAGGTTTGAGAAGCTTTTAAATTTGATTTACTCATTGAAATAGTCATTGGAAACTTGGACAAGCTTTGAAATTAGATTTGAATATTGAACTGATTGTTTAAAAGGTTGAGAACCTTTGAAGTTAGATTCATATATTCAACTGACCATTTGAAGATTTTCCGAATCTTTGATATAGGATTTGCATATTGAACTGACCATTTGAAAACTGAGAGAAGCTTTGGAAATTACATTTCCATATTGAACCCATCATTTGAAAAGTGTGAAAAGGTTTGAATTGCATAGTAAAGCCAATCATTTGAAAAGTTTGAGAAGCTTTAATTTAGATTTGCGTATTGAACTGATTGTTGGAAAAGGCTGAGAAGCTTTGAAATTGGATTTGCACATTAAAGTTATCATTTAAAAAGATTTAGAAGCTTTCAAGTGAGACTTGCCTATTGAACTCATCATTTCAAAAGTTTGAGAAGATCCGAAATTAGATTTGCATATTGAACAAGTTATTTTAAAACTTAGACAAGCTTTGAATTAGTTTTGCATATTGAACTGATCATTTCAAAAGTTTGCAGAGTTGATTTGATTATTCAGCCAATCACTTGAAAAGTTTGAGAAACTCTGAAGTTAAAATTGCATATTGAACTGATTATTGAAAACTGAGAGAAGTTTTGAAAACCACAAAAGGTATTGAATAAGTTGTTAGGAACGTGCCAACCTAAGCATTTCATTTTACCACAAGTATTTCTCTTTGTGATTATTAAATAGCCTAGTGTCACAAGTTCAGTACCTACTATGCCTAAAACAAAGAAAGCCAGTTACAAGAAAAGAAACAAGAATGTCAAAGAAAGAATGCAGTCCCTAAGACTACAAAATAGTGATAAAAGTAACATTTCAGCTGAGCCGAAGCTTGTTCAGAACAATGGTTATCAATCTACTAGGGATCAAGATGTAGAATTTGTAGCTGCAACAAACAGTGATACTTTTCACTTTTTCCCCGTGAATCATACTTGGTCTGAAACCATGTTTCAAAATCTGTGCACATTGATTTCCCTTCATTATTCACCTTACATAAGTGCAACTACCATAAGCAAGCCACAAATCGGTAGCATTAATGCCAAACCTTCAGTTCTTAAGAACATAAAAGGTGATGGTAACTGTTTCTTCAGATGCTTGTCATACTTAGTTACTAATACAGAAGAAAATCATCTTGCATTGAGACATTTAATTGTCCAGTCAATTCAGCAGAGACACCTTAGGTCTCGCTCACAGACAGTACAGCAGTACATTCAAGTTTCTAAGATGGATTTTCCAGACATCTGGTCTACTGAAGTAGAAATTATGACTGCTGCTTCCCTTTTACAAACAGACATATACACATTTGCCTTGCATGGGAATCTTTGGAAATGGCTACGATACCCTGCTGCAGGTAATTTTGATGCACCTGTAGACATTGCTAAAAGGGCAATATATCTTGTTAATACAGGCAGTATTCACTATGATGTTGTTCTGGATATCAGTGAAGGCACATCATCATCAGTTGAGACCAGGTACCATTTACCTACTTTCAAAACATCAGAGCAGTTGATAAAAGAAGAGATCCATCGACAAAATTTATGGCAAAAACAAAAACTGGAACAGAAAGCAGGTAACACACCTCGTACAACCACATCATCCAGTACGATGCGGATGAGAAAACTAAGGGCACAAAATAAAGACTATAGAGAAATGGAAAAATTGAAGGCATGTCAACGTCAAAGAGAGAAAAGGAGTGATGAAACTTTTCGTAATATTGAACAGAAAACAAATATGAAACGTATGAAAACTATCAGATCAAATGTGGAATACAGCAGGAAGGAAAGACAGGCAAATCTAAAGCGTATGAAAACAAATAGATCTAATGAGGAGTACAGAAAGGAAAGAAATTCAGGCTAACCGCAGTCGGATTAAAACCATCAGATCAAATGAAAAGTATAAAAAGAACGAAAGTCAGGCTAACCTCAACCGAATGAAAACAATTAGAACTAATGAGGAGTACAAAAAGAAAGAAAGTCAGGCTAACCTCAACCGTATGAAAACAGTCAGATCAAATGAGGAGTACAAAAAGAGAGAAAGTCAGGCTAACCTCAACCGAGTGAAAACAATTAGAACTAATGAGGAGTACAAAGAGAAAGAAAGTCAGGCTAACCTCAACCGAATTAAAACAATTAGAACTAATGAGGAGTACAAAAAGAAAGAAAGTCAGGCTAACCTCAACCGAATTAAAACAATTAGAACTAATGAGGAGTACAAAAAGAAAGAAAGTCAGGCTAACCTCAACCGAATGAAAACAATTAGAACTAATGAGGAGTACAAAAAGAAAGAAAGTCAGGCTAACCTCAATCGGATGAAAATAGTTAGATCTAATGAAGAATACAAAAGGAAAGAAAGTGAGCTTAACCTCAACCGTGTAAAAACAATTAGATGCAATGAGGAGTACAAAAAGAAAGAAAGTCAGGCTAACCTCAGCCGTATGAAAGCAATTAGATGTAATGACAACTACAAAAAGAAGGAAACTTGGGCTAACCTCAGCCGCATGAAAACAATGAGATCTAATGAGGAATACAGAAAGAATGAAAACCAAGCTAATCTCAAAAGAATGAAAAATGTCAGAAGAGATGAGGACTACAAAAAGAAAGAAAATTTGAGTTTAAGCAAACGAATCACAGCTATTAGGTCAAACAAGGAATACAGACAGAGAGAGCTTGTAATTAACCACAAAAGAATTAGAACACTTCGTTCAAACGAAAACTTTTCTCTGTCACAAAGAAGACTTAATAAAGAACGTATGCAATCTTTGAGAGCAAATGCATCTTATTCAGAACAAGAGACACAAAAGAACTTAGAACGTATTCAGAAACTCAGAAAAGACCATAGCTTCACACTTCGTGAAAGACAACAAAACCTCAAACGCATTAGAACATTGAGAAATAGTAAATATGGCCTTGCATACCAACAAAGAAACAAAATGAGAATGCAGGTATTGCGCAAAAACCTTCTATTTAAAGCCAAAGAAAAGAAAAAGAATAATAAAAGAATGCAAAAACTGAGAAAAAATGTGCAGTATGTTCAGGCAGAATCCTCAGAAAAGTGTAAAAAGAGGGCTACACATAATACAAAATCATTCAGAGATCTGCAGCACAAATTTTGGCAGTCTGTTTCTGTTGGACCTGAATATGTTTGTTGTAGTTGTCACCAGCTCTGGTACAAAGACAGTGTCATCTCAGCAAAACTTCTCCAGCAGAAGCTTTCGAAAAGTAAATCCTGGCTTTCAAAGGAAAATGATCCATGGATCTGTAGAACATGTCATCTTTATGTGACTTCCGGAAAAACACCTCCATTAGGGAGAGATAATAACATGACCCTATTAGAAGTCCCAGATGAATTGAACCTACACTCATTGGAAGAAAGATTAGTATCACTTCGTACCCCCTTTATGCAAATAAGAGAACTCCCAAGAGGCAGGCAGTTGAGTTTAAAAGGAAATGTTGTGAATGTCCCTGCAGATGTTTCCACCACTGTAAAAACTTTGCCACGTAGAATCGATGAAACTCAAACTATTCCTGTGAAATTTAAGAGAAAACTTTCATTTAAACATTCAGTACAGAGCCAGAATGTCAGACCTAGTAAAGTTGTTGATGCTGCCGCTTGGCTTGTTAATAATAGTCAACTTTACAGGGATGAAGGTGTAACAATTGAAAAGTCATGGAGGGAAAATCTCAAAAATGTGGAACATGATTGGAAAGAATTCTTAGATCCTGTTGAAAAAGAGACTACTCAGACATCAACTTTAAATACAAGTGAAGGAGATGCACAGCTACAAGCAGAAGACCACTCTGAAATGACACCTGATTCTGATGATGAGTGGACGGAAATACAAAATGAAGATGCTAATCCTGCTGGCTCATTAGATACCATGCTGGCACCACAGTTTGACAATGACAGTAGTTTCGCTTTCTGTTTTGCACCAAGTGAAGGAAATGTCCCTCTTGGCCTTTTTCAAGACCTGCATGCTGAAGAACTTGCTTTCCCAACTCTTTTTTGTGGACAACCTAGAAGTAGAACCAACTTCAGAGTTCATTACAGTAGTATTTGTAAGTGGGAGCTCAGACACAAAGACAGAAGATTCGCAAAGTCAGTTGCAAACATATTTTATAAAGCAAAGAAGCTTCAAATCAGTCAGATCCAACAAAAAGCAACACTTAGTTTGAGGAAAAAGAAGACTGGGGGCAAAAAACTTACTGCAGAGATTTTCAAGAATATGGAAAGTGTACAAGAAATGCTTTCCCTTGATGAGGGATTCAGAGTCTTTAGGACTGTCCGAGGTTCTCCACCATACTGGGAAAAAACTAAGAAGGAACTTTTTGCAATGATTCGACAGCTTGGCATTCCAACTTGGTTTATGTCTTTTTCAGCAGCTGAGACACGCTGGTTACATCTTCTTAGAATTCTTGGCAGAACAGTGCACAATAAGGAGTATTCAGATGCTGAGATATTGAACATGACATGGCACGAAAAATCTGAACTGATACAGAGTGATCCTGTAACTTGTGCACGACACTTTGACTACATGATTCGAAGATTCATCAATGATGTGTTGCTTAGTTCATATCATCCAGTTGGACAGATTGTTGACCATTTCTACAGAGTGGAATTTCAACAGCGGGGTTCACCACACATTCACATGTTAGCTTGGGTCAGCAATGCACCTGTGTATGAAAATGCATCCAACACTGAGGTAGCTTCATTTATAGACAAATACATTACCTGCAAGAAACCGTCATCTGAACACCTTCCACTCAATTTGCAGACCCACAGTCATGCCAAAACTTGTAGAAAGAAGAGAGAAGGTGTTTGCCGATTTGGGTTTCCAATTCCACCAATGCCAAGAACTATGATTCTAACACCACTGGAAAATGTGACATCTGATGAGAAGGATCAGTTTTCAGCCCTGTATGATAAAGTAAAGGCATACTTGAATGATTTGAAATTTGCAGATGATGTGACTACGTCATTCCAAGAAATGTTAGATATTCTTGAAACTACTGAAGAACAGTATATCCAAGCTATCAGGTCATCATTGACTTCAGACAAGATTTTCTTGCAGAGATCTCCAAATGAAATCAGAATTAATGCATACAGCAGAGTTCTGTTGGAAACGTGGAAAGCAAACATGGATATACAGTACATTCTAGATCCCTATGCATGTGCTATGTATATAGTTTCTTACATCAGTAAAGGCCAGAGGGGTATGAGTAATCTAATGCAACGTGCAACAAAAGAGGCAAGAGAAGGTAACCTGGACATCAAGCAACGTGTCAGACACATTGGAAACAAGTTCCTTAATCATGTTGAAATCAGTGCTCAAGAAGCTGTATATTTGGTTCTGCAAATGTCTCTTAGAAAGGCTTCTAGACAGTTTGTATTCATCAACACTTCACCACCAGAAGACCGCACAATTCTGCTCAAACCACTTGACTACATTCAGCAATTGCCAGATGGTTCTACAGACATAGAATGTATGGGGTTAATCAAGAAGTATGCTGCCAGACCTAAAGTGCTTGACACCTACTGCTTGGCTGACTTTGCTGCATGGTTTGATGTATCTACAAACAAAAAGAAGAATGAAAGTGCCATGCAAGATGGGAATGAATCAGGAGATGACAATGAAGATGAGTTAGACATACAAGAACAAGATGACAGCACCACATGTTACACAGTTGGAGCATTACAGTTCAAGAAAAGAAGAAAAGCCAAAGTTGTAAGGTATGTACGCTTCAACAAACAGAATGATCTAGAAAACTATTGCAGAGAACAACTCATGTTATTTCATCCATGGAGAAATGAGATGGATTTAAAAGGCACCTTTGAAACCTTCCAGGAACAATATAAACTGTTAGAGACTTCACTTAAAGAGAAAGAAGCTGATTACAATCATAACAGTGAAGCAGTTGATCAAGCAATAGAGTCCCTTGATGCAGAAGATTATGACTTCATCAGTGGAGATATAGCACCAAACACAGAGCATAAAGAGCAACTGGATAGAAAACAAATAGAAATGGCAGACAAAAAAAGAAGCAGTGAATCACATGAATTGTATGACATAGGACAGGACATGGGCATAGCTGTAAATAATGCAAACATAGAAGAGTTGCAGAAACCACGGCTACCAGAAACACAATACCATGAACTGGTAAATAACCTCAATGTCAAACAGAAAGGATTTTTCTATCATGTTCTTCACTGGTGTAAAACTAAAAACCAGCCATTCTACAATTTCTTGACTGGAGGTGCTGGTGTTGGAAAGTCACAGGTTGTGAAAGCCCTTTACAATGCTTTGTTAAGATATTACTCTACTGTACCTGGTAATAACCCAGATGATACTCACATACTTCTCATGGCACTGACAGGTAAAGCAGCCTATGGTATTGGAGGTTATACAATTCACAATGCCTTGCAAATACCAGCTAACCAAGGGTATGATTACAAAGCACTTACAGCTGAAAGACTGAACACCTTGCAAGCTAAATACCACAGCTTGAAAGTTATTTTCATTGATGAAATATCTATGGTTGGTAATAAAATGTTAAGATTCATTGATCAAAGGCTGCAACAAATAATGGGAACAAAGAAAGTATTTGGAGGTGTTAGCATAATAGCTGTTGGAGATCTCTTTCAACTGAAACCAGTACGGGATGGATGGATATTTAATGATTTGAACACAGACTATGGACCATTAGCAACAAACCTCTGGAAAAGTCTTTTTACTGCATTTGAGCTGACTGAAATCATGCGACAAAAAGATGATCAAAAATTTGCAGAACTACTCAATAGGCTTAGAGAAGGAAAACAAACACAAGAAGATTTGGCTTTGTTGAAAACCAGAGAAGTACCACCTGAAAGCATTCCATCATATGCTACCCATCTCTTTCAAACAAATGCCAAAGTTAATGCTCATAATGAACAAATGTTTTCTCTTCTTGATATCACAAAAGTGGAAGTTCCATCTCTTGACATCGTTACGGGTGATGTTACAAATACAGTCAAGGAGAAAATGATAAGTCTCATTCCACATGATCCTAACAAGACTATGGGCTTAATGGGCAAGCTTTCTCTTGGGATTGCTCAAAGGGTTGATTTATGCATTAATGTAGCAGTTGATGATGAGCTAATCAATGGTGCATCAGGTATTGTGAAATATGTAGATAGTGCACAAGGACAACAAGTTGACATAGTGTGGGTACAGTTTGATGACCCCAAAATAGGAAAAATAGTCCGTGACACCCGGAAAGAACTGTTTCACCCACAGATTTGTCCAATGTGGACACCAGTCACACGAGTTGCAAGGCAGTTCAGAATTGGTAGATACAAAAATGCAGAAATTTTGCGCAAACAGTTTCCTCTGAGACCTGCTGCTGCCAAAACAGTTCATAGATGTCAAGGTGATACATTGAAAGAAGTGGCAATTGATATGTCAGGAAGAGCAGTCCAGTGTCATATCCACTATGTTGCTTTAAGTAGGGTTACATCAATGACAGGACTATATATATATGATCTCAATCATGGAAAAATCAATGTAGATATACGTGTTGCAAAAGAAATGGAAGAACTGCGAACAGTGCGATGTATGAAAATGTGTGTCCCATGCTTACCAAACATTGACGGTAGTACAACTATCATTCAGCAGAATGTAAGATCATTAAGAAAACACCTCACAGATATCAAATCTGACAGTGCAATGCTATCTGCAGATGTTCTTCTCTTCACAGAATGTCACTTGTTTGAGAATATTACTGATGAAGAAGTAAACATAGAGGGCTATAAAGTATTCTTGAACTTCCCTTCCCATGCTTCTTCAGTGCATTCACCGTATGGAACTGCCATCTACACTAGAGACGGCATTGTCATTAGACAACAGGAATCATGCACTTTCAACAATGTTGAAATTTCTCATGTTACTATAGACACCATGACAGGTACACTTCAAATAATTGTAATCTATAGATCTAAAACAGTTCCTCTGCAACATCTTGAGAATGCTCTGAAGCACTTGTTCACTTTAGTTGATCCTTCTCAACCAACTGTACTCACAGGTGATTTCAATGTTGACATTCTCAAGGACACTCCTGATAAATTTAAATTGCAGTCTTTGCTAGTGGATTCTCTAAACTACAGACAAATTATTCACTCAGCTACTACAGATTACAATTCTTGTCTTGACCACATATATACAAATATACCACCAACTAAACTTCAAGGAGGGACAGTGCTGGAAAGTTTCTACACTGACCACAAAGCAGTTTGGGTGTCAGTAAAATGAAAGACACTCTCATTGTCACTCTTTGTAATCCACTTTGACCCTGAACAAGTTTGTCCTGGTTAATAGTACCCTACAAAAAAGGATCTTGGCTTCAAAAACTTGTCAGCAGGTCATTAAATTGCGTTTTCATTTTCCATGCAAGAAAAAGACATGCAATTTTGTTAAAGCCACAGTCATTAAAAATATATGTGCAATTTAGAAACTTCAGTGCACTGAAAATACCTCTTTTTCCGCCTGCATGTTCAAAGAACAGTGTTAAATCTTTTACAGTTTGATCATGAAAATATAATTGAATTTTATTGTGTGAAAGTTTCAAAAACCATGATAAAATGTTTCACTTAATCTTGACAAATATATTCATATATTTCTAACATCTGTCATTTCATTTTTACTTTCAGAAGCCAAGTGGATGAGACAGTTTCATGGAGATTCACCCCATGCTTCACGTACTACTCATGATGAAAGTGTAACCTCACCAGATAGACACCTCCTTAGTTTAGCCTAGAAGATACCATGCAAAACCACAATCATGGCAACATTACAAGCTCCTTTGTAGACTCCTCCAGTTGGAAGGCATTTCTTAATAACTGACTTTGTTTCAAAAATGCAGGCAAACTTTTCTTTTTGGAGGTTAATACATTTCAGCTGCATGCTACATTCAGGTGCTACAAATTGCCAAAAATATTATGCTCTCAAGATGCACTGCCAGATGAATCTGATGTCAAAATACAGTAGTAATTGGTCATGACTGTTGAATTGACACCACCTTATGGAATTTATAACTTCAGCTGCCATAACCTTAACAAAGCAGTCTTTTTGATTGGATGGACACAGGTATACAGTAGCACATTTCAAGGACTTACACGTTTCATTGTTAAGAAAAACAGACTGGGTGGGTGACATTAACATCACATTTTCAGTGACTTTCCAAAAAACTGCATGTCATTTTTGGTAAAAAGAACAGCAGGAGCATTGCAGCATGGCTAAAAGGGCATGTGCTGAAAGTAACATGTGACCATTATCGCTAAAAGTGTTCAAATGATTTCACAATTACATTTAGCCACAACTTTCTGTAAGTAAAACAGTCGTGAAATGTCTGTATATTGTATTAGATATCCTTCCATTGGAGACATAATCCCAGCTCTATCTGAACTGAATTCTTCACCCACTCTAAAAGTATTATTTCATATTTAATCTTTTAAATGCTTTGATAGTTGTGTCACTGTTTGCAGTTGTAATGCAAAATAAAGTGCAAATTTATTGCTGCAGTGTGTTTGAATTTTGTTTCTTCTGAAACACATTTTGTATTGTGAAGAGAACGCACATTTTTTAGCCATTACCTAGATGTCACCTTTAGGTTAACTAATTGCACCTCAGCAAAGTGCAGCTAGCATATATTGCATTAGAACTTTAGAATTGGTAAAGTACCATGTGTTTTTATTTTTTTTTTTTATTCCCAAGATTGCCATTGAGGTCACCAGAGGTCAAAATGCAAAATTTCCCAAGATTAAATACAAACACACAAAACTGTATTTTTCCAAAATGTTAAGATAGCATTTGACCAATGAATAAAAGATATGGCATTATTTGGAATACAATGTTATATTTCATCGAAACCTCAATGCATTTTTGCATTCTGGTTTATCTAGCTGACACTTTATTGGTTTCGATGAAAAGAGAAACCTATGCGGTCATGATGGCGTGTGTATGTATGTGTGTGTGTGTGTTTGTGACACTTTGCTCGTTAACACGATATCTCAAGAAGGGAAACTCTGACAGTTTTCAAACTTGGTACATAGATGCCCCATATTGAGAGGAAGAACCCTATTGTTTTTGGTGGGGGTCAAAGGTCACCTGGGGTCACCGGGGGTCAAAACCTTGTTAACACAATATCTCGAGGTAGGAAGCTTGGATGAATTTCATACTTTGTACGTAGATGCGTTACGGTAAGAGGAAGAACCCTATCATTTTTGATGGATATCTCAAGAAAGGAAGCTCTGACAGTTCTCAAACTTGGTACATGGATGCTCTATACTGAGAGGAAGAACCCTATTGTTTTTGGTTGAGGTCAAAGGTCACCGGGGGTCAAACCCTGAAAACATTGTTAACACAATATCTTGAGGTAGGAAGCTTGGGTGAATTTCATACTTTGTATGTAGATGCGTTATGGTAAGAGGAAGAACCCTTTCACTTTTGGTGGAGGTCAAAGGTCATCTGGGGTCAAACTGAAATCTTTGTTAACACGATATCTCAAGAAGGGAAGCTCTGACAGTTCTCAAACGTGGTACATGGATCCCCATATTGAGAGGAAGAACCCTAATGTTTTGGTGGAGGTCAAAGGTCACCGGGGGTGATACCCTGAAAACATTGTTAACACAATATCTTGAGATAGAAAGCTTGGATGAATTTCATACTTACTATGTAGATGCGTTATGGTGAGAGGAAGAACCCTATCATTTTTGTTGGAGGTCAAAGGTCATCTGGGGTCACCGGGGGTCAAACTCTGAAAACCTTGTTAACACGATATCTCGAGGTAGGAAGCTTGGATAAGTTTCATACCTTGTATTTTGATGCCTCATAGTAAGAGGAAGAACTCTATCATTTTTGGTGGGGGTCAAAAGTCATCTGGGGTCACCAGGGGGGTCAAACCCTGAGACAGAGCTCCCAACCAGCACGGACTTTCCATATTCAGTACGGAAAATCATTGTAAATATGGGAATACGGATTTTTCCTTGATAATCCAAATTTTGAATGAGTAAATAGGTCCTTTCACGAACTTTATTATTCTTTAGCCAACATATCAAAAGACTGAGAATAGACTACAGTATTTCACTTTTCTGTACAGTACTGTGGTGTATTTATTTGAGCCCAGTAATCTATGCTGTTATGTTATTGGTTAAATTTTGTCAACAAGTTGATGTTAAACCAATCAGATAGTTTGCAGCAGATCCATGACATTCCATAAGCTACCATATCATTGGTTGATCAGCTGTAAACAGATCCACTTTCAACCAATCAAAAACTGTGTTAAAAGCTAGTTTCTGAGGGCAGTGACAGACTCCTACCCAAGGTCTGTTGAGCTGGCTGAGTAGCCCAACGTTAATGTTAGATTTGACTGTAACTGAATTGGAAAAATAGCACAAAGAAATGGAATAATAAAAATTACAGCAGGAATATCACAGTATGTTGTAATATGGCTCCTCTTCAGAGTAGCAGAGTAGTATGAGTAACTTTAGTGGAAAATTTACCAGGCAGATCAAGGCCTAACAGTTAGGGCCTAGCCTAGGCCTAAGTGTTGTTACAGACCAACAACAAACATTAGCCTACACACACAATAACGTTAGACTCAGTACATCTAATGCAGAGTTCCAGGTTTATGGGCTAGGCCTAGACAAAGTCCTAGTCCTGTGACTAAGTCCTAGCCTAACTGCCACAGTACAGGCTAGCCTAATTGTAGTACAGTATGTATGGGCTGATATTACTTATTAGAGGTAGGCCTAGGTTACTGTAATAGCTATGGCCTAGGCTAGGGCTAGTCAAAGCAGTTATTGCCTGTCAAATGTTGGTACCCATCATCTAAGTTTGTAGTATTTACAGAGAGATTTCTGTGACCAGCTGTGCATAGGCCTAGGCTAGGTTTATACTTATAGCTAGGCCTAGGCTAGACCTAGGCTAATGTAACTTGTATTTAGCATAGCCTCTAGGCTTTACTGTAACGTTAGGCCTTGGGAATACTTGGGATATTTTGCATTTTGTCCTTTGGTGACCCTGATGACTATCTTGGGAATTCTTGGGAAATTTTGACCAGTGACTGAAAGATATGGGACATCATGGCATTATTTGGAATAGAACATATATCATCGAAACCTCAATGCATTTTTGCATTCTGGTGTTTAGGTGCTACAAGTTTTGAAAAATAAAAGAGTAATTTGCTACAAAAAGTCGTAACACTCACACTATTCAAACAGTCAAGGACCACCTTTCTCCATACTAAGCTGAAACTTTAGCACATCTTCTCTTGAGAGCAAAGGGTTTGTAGCCTGCGACATAACTTAACACTTCTTCATGGCGATCTGCAATAAATGTTTCTACCTCAGAAATCATGTCTGGTAAATCACATTTCCAAATCCTTCATCATAAGTTTCAGGAGGAATTCAAGGATGTGTTGGAACATTAACAGCTGAAGTTTCCCACAAAAAAGGGAATGAATGTTAGACAGCTTTATTAAAAGGTCTTGCCATGATTTGTTCACCATATCATCACACCTGTATCTGTGAATTTTATTCCACATTTTCCCACTTAGGTTCTAGATTCTCCTGGCTGGGGAAAGAAATGTTTTGTGAACTAATCGAGGTACTGTACTTTGAATATTTGTACCATCCTAAGTTGTTTATTAGACTACTCCTTGGAATAAGGTCTATCGCTACCTTAATGGCAAAACTACCAAATAACCTGTACAAATCTTTTCCCTTTATCTTTTTGCCAGGGATTGACTTCCCTTTCCTTGTCTTCTCAGTGGGGCGAGTAGGTTCTGTGGGCACTTCTGGCTGGTCTGAAGAATATATAAAATGATACATTACATGAGCACTTCTAAAAGGAATGTTTGCATTACACATTTAACTTCTCCAAGCCTGAAAATTAAAACAAGGTCGGCTAATGACATGATGGTGAAATTCTTTGAAGGGGCTGTAACCTTTACAGGAAGTTTTGCTGCTTCGGATCTATGCCTTTTGAGATCACCTAAAAGGAAAAAGGATTGGGCAAAATACTAAGATATCTAAACAAAAGCCAATATGGGAGTCATGTCAAAATTTCCGTAAAGGTTACTTTCTTTGAGAAAGTCCAGAATGAGCGAAGGATCTGTGTGCTCAAACAACGTCTTCAGGTTTGGCACAGTGTAGTACTTCTGACGGATATGGGAGTATTCATAGCAGTCAATGAGAATGTGACTGACGGTGACAGCACAGTCACAGGGGATACAATATGGTCTCTCATCCCCGTGGAGCAAATAAGCGTGGGTTAGGTAAGTGTGACCTATGTGAGCCCTAATCAGTACCAAATCATCTCTCCGTTTTCTGGGGGCTGCATTACCCACAGTCCCGACCGTTGGTTTCACTTGGTACAATTTGTTCTCTGGGAAAGAATCCCACAGTTACGGCCATTTTGATTTTAGATAGCCGTTGATGTTAGGACGGTAATCAATGTGGGGTACGTTGAGGTTGGTAATGTGCATCTGTAGGGCTTCCTTAGCTAGCGTGTCTACCTTTTGATTTCCGTGTATGCCCACGTGACTCGGAACCCACGCGAGCACAACTGACTTCTGCAGTCCCACCAAATTAGAGTAACTTTCCCGGAGAGCTATTACACAAGGGTGTTTTTGGAAGTGACGGGCTGTGAGCCGTAAAGGGTTTTCCCCAAGTGATTGCCTCCCCTTCCTTCTTGGTTTACGGACAACTGAGTTCTTCTCAATCAATCTTTCACACAGCATTTCCAAGAACTTATATCTCGAAAGATTCCCCCCTTTTTTCTTGTGAAGAATATGTGCATTGAGGCAAGCCATATCAAGCAGATGACGAAATTACTTCTGGTAGTACTTTTTTAGTCTTTTTCTGGCAGAAGGATAGCTAGCCAGAAAAGCATCACTCAGGTCAGCCCCTCCCATCGTATCATTATAGTCCACACAAACCTTTGGCTTTCTCACAGTTTCATTTCTAGCCGTGTTTACCTCAACAGTTTCATGACCATGGTAAGTACTAAGCATGTGCACATCTTTTTTGCCTTTCCATTTCAGAGCCATTAGTTTACCCTTGTACATAGCCTTCACCTCACCTTTTTTGTTTTGATGAAGTAAGTTCCTTTGGTACCCCTTTTCTATTTGCTCTCAGAGTCCCAACCGCGTCAGTAGTTTTATCACACAGTTTGTTGTACAGATCAGGCGAACTGAAAAAATTGTCCACATTGATGCAGTGTCCTTTCTCTAAGATTGGATGTGCCAAGGAAAGGATAACTTTGCTCCCCATAGATTCCTCGTTTCGATACTCCTGGAGGTAATCAGTGTCAGCCCCCGTGTAGGTCAGAAAATTCCATATATAGCCTGACGAAGATTCACATAGTTCAAAGGATTTTATTCCATAGCGGGCCCTTTTGGAAGGATTGTATTACCGCCAGCTGAGCCTACCCTTCCATAACATCAACGATTCATCAATTGCAACATTCCTCTCACATTCATAAACTTCGGAAAATTTAGTACGCAGATGCTATAGAACTGGCCAGAGTTTGCGAAGTTTCATTGGGACACTTTCATCAACATTCTGATTGTCACTGAAATGCAGAAACTTAGACAACAAAAGAAATCGGTCTTTCGTCATAACTTGCTCAAAAAAGGGGGTTTTCAGTATTTCTTTCTTAGTAAAGTACAACTGAATTTCAGGCTTATAAACTAGACCCTGTAGGAGCAAGAGCGCAAGGTACACCCGTATCTCACTTTCATCAGTTTCTACCCAGTCTTTAGCCCTTGAACGTTTCTTCAAATTGGCCTGTTTCTCTTCTAAAAATTGTTTTGCAAAAAGGTTTGTTCTGCAATGAGGTGTATGAGCTCATCATCAAAAAAGAGGTAAAAAAAACTCCAGGGGATCGTTGACATCACCAATGTTTGCTTTTACACCTGAATTTCCAGTGAATGTGAATCTGTCCCTAGCTTGCCCACGCATTTGCCTAAGTGGTACGTCCTCATTACTTTCGGAATCAGAGCTCCTATCATGTGCACCTGCTTGCTCTGTATCGGATTCTGCAGTATCGGAATGCATACTTTCATTTTCGGTGTCTAAATCACTTGCCCCGCGCAAATACCCTTCCTCTTCCTCATTTTCTGAGTCACTGTCTGACTCGATATCGGAATCAAATATAAGTTGCAAAGCTTCTTCGGTAGATAATCGCTTGTTTGATGTAGACACAGCCATTGTAACTGAAATCCGGAACGAAAATACACCCACGCGGTCCCACACTTGTAGCGGTAGCGTAGCGGTAGCCTGTGAGAAATTGTAAACAGCGCAGCACGTGCAAGAACACTTCCGGGTTCCACGTGCTTGATCAACGTCTCAGTTAGAAGACGGATATATTCGTCCTACGCATTAGTGAACAGACAGAGGCCAGAACGTTCGCTGTGCACAGCGAACGATCTTTCCAGGGTGTATCGTTGATTGGCTGGGTGTTATATGACGTATTTCAGGTGCATATATTACAAGACGGATATGTCCGTCATACGCAGTAGCATGAAGTTACGCCATGACGGATATATCCGTCATACGCAGTTAACTGGTTAAGGAAGTATTTGAAGAACTCAACAAGTGAACTGGTATTCCGAGCCAGCTTTAATGAGCTGAGACAAGTACAGTCAGTATCATGCAATCTATACTGACGGCTCCAAGACCGCGAACAGGGTTGCAGCCGCGGCAACAGACCGGGATGCTTTCAGGCAAATCAGACTACCGGATGATGCATCGATATTTACTGCCGAACTTCAGGCACTTAAGATGGCATTCCATCTGATTGAAACCTCGGAAAATCACCAGTTCATCGTGTTCACAGATTCACTATCCAGCCTTTTAGCACTTGAAGGCCATGAGCTAAAACACCCTTCAGTAACAGCTCTCCGTGAAGCTTACTCCAATTTGGTTCAACTACAAAAATCGGTTGTGCTAGCGTGGGTCCCTAGTCACGTGGGCATAAAAGGGAATGAAAAAGTCGATGCACTGGCTAAAGAAGCCCTTCAGATGGACATCACCAATCTCTACTTGCCTCACTCTGATTACCGCCCTAAGATCAATGGCTTTGTAAAATCGAAATGGCAAGAACTATGGGATTCCTTTCCCGAAAACAAATTGTACCGAGTTAAACCAACGGTCGGAACTGGGGGACATGGAACCCCCAGTAAACGGAGAGATGATTTAGTCCTGACTAGGGCTCGCATCGGTCACACCTACCTTACCCATGCCTATTTACTTTACGGGGATGAGAGACCATATTGTATACCATGTGATTGTGCTGTCACCGCCAGTCACATTCTCGTTGACTGTTATGAATACTCCCATATTCGCCAGAAGTACTACGCTGTGCCAGACCTGAAAACTTTATTTGAACAGACAGACCCCTCCCTTATTTTGGACTTTGTCAAGGAAAGTAAACTGTACAGAAATTTTTGACATGACTCCCGCATTTGCCTGGACCCTTTAGTGGAAACTGACACTGCCTTTTAAGTTTATTTTACCCCAACATTGCACCCTTTGCTCGTCTAGATGACACTATATAACACAGTCGTGTTGGTGTGTCGTAAAATCCCATCTAACTAACGTATGACTAATAGAGTAATTTTACCACACCATTATGAAAAGGTAAAAGAAAGGCTTTGAGAGGAAACCATGTTTTCATCAACTTCAAAAACTGACCCAAATGATCTTTCACCATAAAAATGGTGGACGATTACGTATAGGCAAGTTTTCAAGAATGTAGATGGAAGTGTGGTTTCCAAGTATTTATTAAATATCACTAAATGAAAATGTGACATTTGACTACAAAACTCCCACCACCACCCACTGACTGATGAACAATAACTATCCATTGCTGTGAACAGGTTCAATCAAAATATGTTAATGAATGTACGTGCATGAGGATACTTAAAAAGAATGATAGGTAGATACAAGTAGCGTGATCACAATGGTTTAAAACAGTGCAATCCATGTTTATTTAATATTAACAAAACAGCTTGTTCTTCCTCAGATCCAAGTGCTGCCACCTGAATCATCATTCTGGCTTTCCTTCTTCCATCCCTGTCAGATGGCTGATGCTCCTTTTAAAAATTTAACAGCTCTCTGATAAACGTGTGTAGTTGCCTATGCCGTTGATGGGTTCTTCAAGATTACTTCTTCATGAAACATGAAATCAGAGAACGAGAAATAGATGGAAATCCCACCATGACAATTAAGCCAAAGTGAATAAATAAATTGTTCAACAGTCACAAGTAGGCAATCTATGGAGTTGCAAATCGCATCTCCCTCCGCTTCCTACAGATCGAAGGGTTCAAGAGTTTGCGAACACTTCTGGGCTGACATTTTGACTGAGAAACACTTAACATTTCCGGTGCATAACTTGATCCAAAGTTATGTCAAGATCAACAAACTCTTCCCTTTCTGGGTCAAATGCCTGTATTATTATATTGAGCACAATGCTGAAAGCAGTTTTAATTTCTTGCACAACCTTTCCCCAATACTTGATTCTACCTGAAGAACCTTTTTTGAAGCCACGCATGTTACATGGAACATTTGAAGGATTGTGATCTGGCGAAGAAAGATAACATTAAAAATTTTACTTTGCATGCATTAGTTGATTCACTTTTGCTGTTATGCAGCTGTTTTTTGCGCTGCTTTGACTTTCGCTGTTATAGTTAAAACCCTCATAGCCATCAAGAGAAAGGTCCTGGAAATTCATTCAGTCCTGGAAAAGTCATGGAAATTGATTTCCAAGGTGCAGGAACCCTGTCTCAATTTCCACCTCGTCCATGAGAGAATTTTTATGAAATACAGCACACATTATATTTAATACTAAATTTTATCTGGCGACTAGACAGTAGAGGATATTTTAATTGTTGATAATTCAGCAGTTTTGCAAAAAAAATGTTGACCATGGAAAAAATATTTCTATCGATTTTGTGTCAGGGATGGACATTGTTGGAACAAACGTAAAGTAGAACAGCAATGCTGTTGTGTAGCTCACACAATTTCTCTTGTCTGTTAAAAATAGGAACTTCAAAGAACCAAACTTTATCATTTATTCATCAACTTCCCCAAAACTTCCTTACCTTACAAAGGCAAAAAGTAAGAGAAGAGCATAATAATAAATGAACTCAAAACCCAGATGAAAAATCACAAGCACGTTTAGGCATGTAAACACTGCAACTGACACCGTTTGATGACAGATCTACACATATCACTGCATATTTTCTTAAATCAAGAAGGCCTGTAAAAGGTTATATTACTTTAATAAGCAGCAAGACTGAAATTAAACTGATGTTATTAAACTGTTCAAGTTTGCAAAGTACATTTAGTTGCACCTACAACTCCACAAGCAAACACTGCATAGGTTTGCACTCAATCAAAACAAACCAGACTCAAAAAGCTGCTACTCAAAACAGTTACAGTACTGCAATTACTTGATGTGACCATCTCAATTGATCCAGGAACAAAATGGGACATATCCCAACAACAGGTTAAACCATTTTCCTTTCTTGTAAGCCAAACTGACCACAGAGTTGCTTCAGATTTTGTTATCATGAATCAAGTGTTATCATGTTTGTTATCATGAGGACTTTAAACTGCACCCGGTTGTGGAGCTTGTTTAAGCGTGGGGATAATGAGGTTACCCTTTACCACAACTGCCTCCGGGCACCCTTGGGCAAGGTGCACCTGTATTTGCCCTGTGCTTTTTACGTGTTGTTGCCTTCGGGCGTGGTGTTGCCGTCGGGCGTGGAGCCGCCGTCGGGCGTGAAGTTGCCTTCGGGCATGTTGCGTTCGGGCGTGTTGTTGCCTTCGGGCGTGTTGTGTTGCCTTCGGGCATGTTGCGTTGCCTTCGGGCGTTGTTGCTTTCGGACGTTTGTTTTGCCTTCTAGCGTGTGTTGTTTTCCTGTTTGTAAATAGTCTTGTGTGGTGGGTGGGCTGGAGGTGTCGTATATGTTGGCCACAGAAATTTTGTTTTGCTAGCTTAGTGTAAGGTAACTTTGTAAATGATTGTAAGTAGTTCATGGTTGTGTTCTTGCCGGCCGGATTTGGTTCTTCCTGTTTGATAGTGTCCGTTTCTATGCACTTAAAAAGCCCATTGTTATCATGAATCAAGTAGCTGCTCAATGCAGGGAGTTCCCATGGAACTAGCTTTTTAAGTACATAGAAACAGGCACTGGCAAACTAAAGAATCCCAAACTCAAACAAAACCATGACGGGTCACAAAGACAAATGCTAAACAAACTATACATACCGTGCAACAGGGAACAAAAGAGTCTTTGTTACTACTACTGAACTCCAGTAACTGCCACTGCAGCCAACCCCCAAAAAACTCCCCACAACCACATACCACCCAAACAAATTCCACCCACACGCCCAAAGGAAACCACGCCCGAAGGCAACTCTACACTACACGGCAACAACACGCCCGAAGGCAACACTACGCCCGAATGCAACACCACGCCCGAAGGCAACACCACGCCCGAAGGCAACACTACGTCCGAAGGCAACACTACGCCCGAAGGCAACACAACGCCCGAAGGCAACACAACGCCCGAAGGCAACACTACGCCCGAAGGCAACACTACGCCCGAAGGCAACACTACGCCCGAAGGCAACACTACGCCCGAAGGCAACACTACGCCCGAAGGCAACAGCACTTAAAAAGCAAAGGGGCACCATGGAACTCCTTGCTTAATGAACCTTGATAATACAATTAGTTATCCCAAAGCATTGTGACTGCACAGGCCACTTAATGAACAAAGACCGAGTGTGAATGGATCAAATTTCAAAACAAACCTGCACAGGCAGTTGCGAGATAGCAACTGAACACACAACCAAGTACACTGCTATAAGTGCAATGAATAAACAGCTACGTGTTCAGCAGGCACAGTGAACTCAGTCCTACAAAAATTGCTTAAAAATCAAATTTAACTTTTGTATATCGAAATGCAAATAGGCAAGTTTTAGTGCTCTATCAACAAACAATCATATACCAAAATTTCAGCTCAAAATATCCACACACCAAAAAGCTGAAAACTTTTGTTGAAAAGTTGACGGCATCTGCCCCATTTTATAACCTCACACATTCACTGTGTACAATGTGTGAGCTAACAACCCTGTAAAATGATTATAACACTCCAAGATTTCCATTTTAAATGTATGATCATGAAAGAAAGCCTTCCTTCTAAATGTAATCACCCAAAATTTAAAACTGCGTATGACTGAAGTAATTAACTTAAATGTGATTAGCAAGGACTGTTTGTCGTAACATCCTTTTTAAAACCCCATGTAGTATATTCAAAGACGATTGGGCATCGTCAAGTATTTTCTCCATTTATTCCAGTAAGAAGTACATCTTTCAAAAGTGTGAGACAAATTCATGCACCGTACTCTTTTAAAATACAACTTTTGGTTCCACAGGTGATTTCACCTAATCATTACCCTTTTTTATCTTGCTGACACTATATAACACATTCCTGGGTAGGACTTTAAACTGCATCCGGTTGTGGAGCTTGTTTAAGCGTGGGGATATAATGAGGTTACCCTTTGCCACAACTGCCTCCGGGGGCACCCTTGGGCAAGGTGCGCCTGTATTTGCCCAGTTCAGTTTGGGTTCCTGAAGAGAGTGGACGTTCCCGATCCCCTGCCGGGCTCGTTCGATCTCTTTGGGAAGTTTTGTTTTCGTTACGTGTAGATAGTTGTATATAGTTATATAGTTGTATATACTGTAAGTAAACTGTAAATAGTGATTTTAATGTAACAAGTGGACCCCCCATGTCCCCCTGCGCTGTGGTTGCCTTGGGGCGTGTTGTTGCCTTCGGGTGTGTTTGTTGCCTTTGGGCGTGTGTTATATTGAGATTGTGTTGTTGGGTCGTTGGTGGTGGTTTCTGTTGGTGGTAACAAAGACTCCATGAAGCCGTACCGGAGCTGCAGTGTCCTCGCTGGTCGAGGGATTCGGTCTGGTGTTGTGGGTGATTTCGGTGGTTTGTGTTGTTCGGTTTTTTGGTTGTTGGCCATATGTGAGTGATCCTTTCGCCGGTCTGGCCGTGTCCGTTTTTAGCACGTAAAAAGCACACTCCTGTTGGTGTGTCGTTACTTCAGTTCAGTTCAGGTCTTCGACGAGAGCAGACGTGTTTTCGTTTCGCTTCGTTACCCTTTGTATATAGTCCTTTGTTCATAGTAACACAATTTTATGTTTGTAGGTGCATGTAAATAGTTTGCTGTTGCGTTTTTGTCCAGTCCGGTTTGGGTTCTCGCCCTTTGTTTCTAGTGCCCGTTTCTGCGTACTTAAAAAGAAAAGACGTTTTGGGTTTGTTCCTGTCCGACCGGTTTGAGTTTTTGTTCTTTGTTTGTATGTGCCGTTTCGATGCACTTAAAAAGCTGTTTTGGGTTTGGGGTTCTTAAGTTTCTCAGTGCCTGTTTCTACGTATACTGGGCGTATCATGAGTCGATCACCTAACCAACATTGTGACCATAAAAATATTA
Source organism: Holothuria leucospilota (assembly GCA_029531755.1). Classification (NCBI taxonomy): domain Eukaryota; kingdom Metazoa; phylum Echinodermata; class Holothuroidea; order Aspidochirotida; family Holothuriidae; genus Holothuria; species Holothuria leucospilota. The sequence continues at coordinate 32,136,483 of CM055961.1, read as the reverse complement.
AAACATTTACAAAAATCAATAAAACTTTGCAGTAATATTTTGTTATATGTCTTCCTCATTGTGCTATATTTTGGTGTTGTTCAGATTGGGTAATCCGTAGAAAATGAATTTTGAAATGTAGGTGGGAGTACATGTAACAATGCTTATGAAGGAATCTTGAGTCAATCGCTACAAAAAAACAACCAAATAAAATCCTATGAATTACCACATTCAGGAACAGTTATGCAAATAATCTTAGAGAAAAATGTCTTTTCTATCAAAATTTTTAATCAGAGCTTCATCAAAGACACTTTGGTCACCATTTTTGGTAGTTTTTGCATATTCCTATTTCATACATGTGCCGAAACTTGAAAATTTGGCTATGAGAAACATTTTTGCCTTGGACATCAAAAATAATAAGGCAAATAATTCTTTTTGATACCGTTTGGAGAAAATGCATTGGAGGTCATCCATACATTGCAATCACATTGGGCCTGCACTCTGTACTGGCATTTAGAATGCAGTGATCGACTCATGATACTGATCAACTCATGATTACTTACTATACTTAATTAAAAAGCTCTCGCTCTCGTCGTCTTGCCGTGTTCAACCTTTACTACTGCGTGATAACATTACTGTTAATTACAACAGTGTCTATAAAACCTTGTGGTGTACGTGTTGTCCTGTACTAAAAGAGTAGCTTTGCCGTGTCGGTTTGACTATTTGCCTGAGTAATCTGTGTTCTTACTATATCTTACGATTAGTTTTGGTAAAATAAAAAGTACTGAGGTTTTTTTAGTTTTTGTTCGCGTGGCCTCGAGCCACACAAACTGCTGCTATGCCCGGAGGTCGGGAAAGCACAATTGTTAAGTTGGAGTTTTCGTCTGGGGTGAGTGTCCCTCCCCCACAGGCGTTTACTGTGTTAAAAGACAATGGTGTCGAGATTAAAGAAATTGAGATGTTGCAGGCGCTTGAGGCCCGCAACACGTATGACCTTAAGTTTAAGTCTGATGCTGCCCGTGTTAAGGGTGTGTCATGCCTCTGTGGCGGCGACGGTGTTGGTATATTTAATGGCAAGAGAGTTCCGTAAGGAACTGGTGAGGGACATTCCATCCTTCCTCTTCATAGGGGGTTCCAAGGCGCACATTAGGTACTTTTGCCAGCCCCGTACCTGTTTTAGATGGGGCGAGGAGGGGGTACGAAGCCAAGTCGTGTCCCAACAGACGTTGTGGGAAATGCTTGCAGTTGGGGCACGGCAAAGCGGAGTGTCCCAACGAGGTACGGTGCAACCTCTGTGTTTGGTGCCTGCCCCACATCGTACTCTGCTCATGTCAGTGCCGACCCCTCGCAAACAGGCCCACAATATTCAACTCAGGAATTAGAGGAGGCGGCACTTGAGGTGGAACAGGACTTCTTTGCTTCCAAGCACTGTGAGCGGGGTACCGGAACTCCTGAGGTAGACTGTCCACCACTCTTAGCAACGGCACCCAGTCAGGTTGAAATGACAGTAGAGGACCTCAATCTGTCCTCAGACTCGGCAATATCAGATGGCGGGGAGCGTGCCTCAGAGCCTCCTCCAAAGGATCCACCGTCGGGGGAGGGTTGGTTTGATTTGTGTGAGGGGGAGGGGCCAGAGTCTGCACTAAAGAGGTCCGCCTCGGGCGAGGTGTCATACCAGGAAATGCATCACTCTGGGACGCCCGTACCGAGCTCAACGTTAAAAAAGATTAAATCCCAGCAAGAGTATTTAGTTTGAATGGTTTTGCCTTTTGTTCACGCTGGTCCCAGTTTTCTTTTGGGGTGTCTGTTTTGTTCGTGTTTGTGTCCATGCTTGGCACAATTTTGTTTGATAGCTCGTTGTGGGTGGGTTTGTCTTTGTTCCATGTTGGGTCCGGTCTGGCTGCGGGCGTGTGAGGGGCACATCATTGTTGGTACTGGGGGTGGTCGGGGGTTGGCCACATGAAAATTATATGTAAATAGTTTTGCTTTTGTGAGATTGTAAATAGCCCCATGTGATAAGCTTGGGTTCCAGGTGGTGTTTTACATTGCTAACAGAAATATTGTTTGGCAGAATTCTGTAAGTAGTTTGAGGTTATGTCTTTGTCCGGCCCGGGTTGAGTTCGCCTTTGTTTCGCCGTGCCTGTTTCTATGTACGTAAAAGGCCCCCTTTCCACAGTGCAGAGGGACACGGGGGGTGGGGGATCCACCCGCCACACTCAATCACTATTTCCAGTTTATAGTATATACAACTGTTTACATGTAACAAAAACGAAACTCCCGAAGAGATCGAACGAGTGCGGCGGGGGATCGGGAACGTCCACTCTCGTCTGGAACCCATACTGAACCGGGCACCTTGCCCAAGGGTGCCCCTGGAGGCAGTTGTCACAAAGGGTGTAACCTCATTATCCCCACACTTAAGCAAGCTCCACAACCGGATGCAGTTTAAAGTCCTACCCAGGACAGTCTTGCCATGCTTGTTGCTTTTTCTTGGCTTTTCTTTTCTTTCCTCTGCTTCACTTTGGTGAGTGGGAGCTTTTTAAGTACGTAGAAACAGGCACTGACAAAATTAAGGATAATCCCAAACCCAAAGAAAAACCTGACGGATCACGAACACAATGTCAGACTACACATATCATGCAACAAGGAACAAAAGTCTTTGTTACTACTGAGATTTAGTACTGCCACTGCAGCCAACCCAAAAACAACACTCCAGCCCAACCACCACCGCAACACCACGCCAGAATGCAGCACCACGCCCGAAGGCAACACCACGCCCGAAGGCAGCACCACGCCCGAAGGCAACACCACGCCCGAAAGCAACACCACGCCCGAAGGCAACACCACCCCCGAAGGCAACACCACTCAAAAAAGCACCGGGGCAAATACAGGTGCACCTTGCCCAAGGGTGAGTGGGTGGATGTCACATGGCCTTTCAAAGTTCATCCACTGAACTGACATTCCGCTTGCCAACAACTTCTGGAATCCTTTTGATGGAATCCACATTCACAATGTTTTGTTATTAAAGTTTGTGAGGTGGGATCATCTCCAGACAAAATTGAATTGACATATTCAAATCCAACAACAGGCCATTTTCTCTTCACTGCTTCTGTGATTACTTTGGGAGACTTTGCTAGATAACACTGGGATTGTTTTGTCACCACAGTTATGGAGATTGGAACTGAATCGGGAGGAAGAGGTGTGCTGACTCCGTGTGGCATCAGTCTTAAGCCCTTCACTTTGAGCAACTGCTCAAGATGACCGAATGCGCGAGTGGTTGACGGTACTTCACCAAGTATTTATTGTTTTGGCTAAGCTGGTAGACTGGGCCATTTGAGTTTGCTCCCGATCTCAACTGCAATTGGTAGCCATCTGCTCAATTTTCCGTCTCCCCATCATTCCACGCCATATTTTTGAAATGATTGTGGCAGCACATTCTTTACCCATTGCTTAAATGTGTCGCTTGCTTCTCTCTGTGAGGGATCACTGCTATTCCTTAAAGCAAGTATTCTAGACCTCCTGTAATGCCGAAACAGCCAGCCATGCGTGAAGTGCCTCCACTGTCTTTGGCCCACTCCCTCTCTGTGTATGTTGGTAAAAGTAACAAGCCTGGTTGTAATGAGTATGTTCACCACCTTCATAAGAGATGGTATGGGAAGTTCACGAAGCAGGATTAATGGAACATCTACCAGCTTCATCATGTATGGAGTCAATTCTTTTGTCCCATATCGAATCACAAAAAGTTTGTGAAATGTGTCTAAATGTTTGCGAAGCTCCTCCATGTCTGATTGGGTCAAACCCCACTTGAAATTAGAGGCGAGTCTTTGAAGATTTGCTTGATCCTTCTGCTGGTGAATACGGTGGAGGATCGGAATTTCTCAACATGAATATTGCTTTTGAAAGTGACCTACAGGTCTCCAGCTCCAACTGAAACTCTGCCAGTGTGTTTGATTGCTGATTCAATGCTACCCTGCAACTGTCACCAATTTGAAATTCAAGTCTTGACTCACACACACCACTCAACATACAAAGATGTCATAAAAATGATTCGTGATTATGTAATGTTACATGAGCATCCGTTTTGCTTAGCGGCTTTTTAAGTGCATCGAAACGGCACATACAAACAAAAAACAGAAACTCAAACCGGATCGGACAGGAACATAAAGGCAAAACTATCCACACACCACCAAATCAAACAGAAAATTATGTTCATTACAACAATAGAACCACACACACACACACTGACAACCCAATACCCCACAAACCAACCTACCCTCGGCGAGCTTTTTAAGTACGTAGAAACGGGCACTGAGAAACAAAGGGCGAGAACCCAAACCGGACGAGGCAAAAACGCAACAGCAAACTATTTACATGCACCTACAAACAAAAAATGCTTGCTTTTTACGTACGTAGAAACGGGCACGAAGAAACAAAGTAGAACTTAAACCTGACTGGACAAAAACATAACTCTGAACTATTTACAGAATTCTTTACATTGCGCTAGCAAACAAAATGTCTGTGCTAACTATGTACAAAACCACCCCAAACCCAAGCCAATCACCGAGGACTATTTACAATTTCAATATTTACAAATTAACAATCACCCGGCCCGCCCGCACTGAAACAAGTGGACCCCAACACCTGCCGAACGTCGACCTTGGCAAACGGACGAAGTCGGCCTCCACCCTCAGCTTAATCTCCGTCCTCACCGACGCCAGGACGACGTCCGCAGGCTTCCCCTCTCCCCTAAACACAATATTACACCGGTCTCTCCACAAGGCCAGCTTTATGGAGGCCGAAACAAAGGTAAGTATCCCGCGAACACTTGTATTGCATGGCGGGGGTGACAGACCATACAAAGCGTAGTCCTGGCTGACCGCCCACGTGTTACAAAACGTGAGGCGATCAGCCAGAGCTTGAAACCACTCCCAGAGGAGGGCCACAAAGCCACACTGCCAAAACACATGTGGCACACTCTCCCACCCTGTGCATCCAGTGCGGGGGCAAATGCCATCTCCAAGACGCCACCGAAGGCGCTTGAGATTCGTTACGATGGCGTCGTGTGCGATGCGCCACAGCAGGTCACGCCGGCGGTGATCGAGTGTCCTGCCGTGGACTACACGCCACACTTCCGGCCCTGACGCATAGTCGTTGGGTTGGACCTGACCGACCAAGTCATCAAAAATGGCCCGGTACTGGTCCCCCGCACTGGACTGCGAAACGTCCCCTACAGTTGACATAATACGTAGTGTTTCCCTCATCTGACAGTATGCCTTCGTTGGCCTCCAACTGTGAGGTACACTGTTGCTAAACAGGGTAGGAAAGAACCAACGGAATGATAATCCACCCCAATAACGGACAAAGTAGGCAAACGGCATCTGACAGTCGACAGCACTAAATACACATTTGGTCAGGAGAAAACGGAGCTTTGAAGGAAAGTGCACAAGGCCCAATCCCCCCTGCCTAGGAACCTGGTACACCACTTTTCTTCTGACCAGCTCCGTTTTCCCTGACCAAAGAAACCTAAACACAGCCCTCTCCAGTCGCACCAGGACACCCTCTGGAGCGGCCAGAACAGTGCCCGGATACCACAAGAGAGGGTTAACGAAACGATTTATAACTGTTACCTTCCCCAACAGACTAATGTAGCGATCGCCAAAGTCCTTCAACCTAGCTTCCACCAGGTCCACTTTCTCACTCCAGGTAAGTGACTCGGGTGAACCGTAACCAAACCATATGCCATTGATTTTTATGGCGTCGTCTACCCATGATGCCGCGAAGGGCAGTTGTTTCGACCGCCACTTACCTAGACGGAGTCCTTTGGTCTTGGTGGGGTTCAGTCTGGCACCTGTCGCTCTTTGAAAAGTAGACAGCGTGCCAGTAAGGGCTCTGAAGGAAGCTAGGTCGGAGACTACGCATGTGACGTCGTCAGCATACTGGAGGCACTTGACTTTAGCTCCACCAGGTATGTAAAATGGTCGAAACAAAGGTTCAACTTGGAAGGCTCTTGCAAGGGATTCACTAAACAATACATAGAGTAGAGGTGACAGGGGACACCCCTGCCGTACCCCACGTTGGACTCTGAAGGGGTCCGACGGTAGGCCATTAACGATAACCCGACTATATACACTATTATACAGTAAAGAGGTCCATTTAACAAAAACTGGATTCAAACAAAACTTCTTGAAGATTTTAAAGAGGAACCCGTGATCAACCATGTCGAAGGCTTTCTCCTGATCGAGGGAGACAAGTGCACATGGAAGATCACGGTCCATCACATATTCAACTAAGTCCCGCATCAACCAGAGGTTCTGCTGAATACTGTGTCCCCGCACCGAACATGTCTGGAAAGAACCTACAAGATCCGGCATGACCGTGCCTAGCCTGTTACAAAGGGCTTTCGCCAGAATCTTGTAGTCTACATTTAACAAGGTAATTGGTCGCTTGTTTTTCGGTTCTAGGGGGTCTCCAGACTTTGGTAACAATGTTATAACGCCTGTGCGCTGCGAGGGACTCAATGATCCAGCAAGGAAGGCAGAGGTGAATACATCACGGAGATCGTGTCCGACGGTACCCCAGAAGCGTTTGTAGAATTCCACTGGGATACCGTCGGACCCGGGCGCCTTTCCGCCTTTCATCTTAGCCACCCCCTTCCAGAGCTCGTCGACAGTCAGGGGAGAACCAAGTCCATCATTCTGCTCCTTAGAGGGGGTCTTGTCAATATTATCTAAAAGGGAGTCTTGAAGGCCTTCATCGACATCTGCCCGCGTATAAAGCTGTTCATAGAAGGTCTTAAATACTTCCACGATGTCGAGAGGGTCCTTCTGTACTGTACACTCTAAAAAAAGATTGGTCAAAGTACTGACTACTCTTAGTGGTCAGCTTACTTTGACTATTAAATGTTGAAATAGTGTTATAAAGGACTATTGAATGGTCAACCTACACCACATAAAATCGTTCTATCTGACTATGTGAAGTTAGTAAACAATAAGAGGGCAACTTCATTGGCTACTGGACATAAGCAATTGACCACAAAAGCTTGGTCAAAGGAAAAGTTGATTTTCATTGGCTGGAGAGTATCACATGACACCTCCGTCAATAGCGCGGCGAGCATGCATGTGAATACAAACCGACGCGACTTAACGAAGCTACCAGAACAGAACGCAACCATCGTCTTTACTCCAGCAAAACGTAACAAGTTTTTATCAAAATGGATAGTTACGTGGATCAAAAACTCATCGAATGGAACCTCCAGGCATTGCAAGATGTATTTTCTGGTAAGTTATAAAAATCATGAGTTTATAAAAAGGAAGATGTACTGCTGAGGTTGTCAGTGTTTCTCTCCCAGCCTAGCGTTACACTTGCCTACAATAGCTAGGCTACCCTTACATTGCTTAAGTTGAAACGTTGACTCGTCATACTGAATCGTAACTTGGCCTACCCCTAAAGGCTAATGATAATTAATATAAGAACGTAGCCTAGCCTAACACATGAACAAGGCATATGCTAACAGTTAATGTCTTAATATGCAATAAGAAAGGCCTTAGCACGGCAAGCAGTTAGCGAGATGCATGACTGCCATGACTCATGAGTCCGCTATTTTCGGGCACTTTGCCTTGTCTAAAGTCGGTAGGTTCATGCTCAATGCTGCGCCAAGTCACGTTAGGCCTGCACTTAGGCGTAGGCTTAGCCTCGTAGTAGCAGTCGTAGGCTAGGTTAGGCAGACTATAGGTCTAGGCCTAGGTACGAACTTAGCCTAATAGCCTAGCCTACAAGACATCGATTAGAAGAAAAAAAAGTTACGATTCGTTACTGTGTAGGCCTATGCCTAAAAAGCATGCACTGCAATGAAACGACGAATACTTGACACCAATGTTCTTTTGCGTTTTCATATTAGGCCACATTCAGGGATTGTGACTCCGGGGGGGGGGGGGACTAAACCCTCAACTGGAAAAATGTGACTCTGGCAGGGAAAAAAATTAAACTTCGCAGGGCCAAACTGTCAAACAAAAAAATATATATTAAAAGTTGTAATGACCAAGTCTTAATATTCGCAACGAATTTTAGTGATTTATTGTAAGTTAAGAACTAGAATTAAACAACAGAAATGGGAAAGCATAATTGTTATGGCCGAATTGAACCACCCCCAATCTAAATTTTAGCTGTTTTTTTTTAAGGTGGTGCATTTCGTAATCACAGAGACCTTATCCATGGCCGCACATCATAGGGTGGGAGTAGATATACCACCACTTTTTGGTCAAGGGGGATGTTACACATGTCACTCCCTTAACGGCTAGGAGTCATGTAAAGATTGCTCCTTCATCCCATTTATGTTTGCGTTTTTATATTTTCAGGATTTTAAGCATTGCATAAATTGAGTATACACGGAAAGTCTATAATCTAAAAACATCATCGTACCTGTGGTCTATGATGACGGAGAAACAACTACATTGTGTCTGCGTATCGCATCTGCGCAAAGATAAAATGAATGATATTGTGGATCTAGCGAAGGATTTTTCAAGTCAATCAGGCATTCGTAGAAAAATATATACACATATAATTTAAAGGCAGCACACTGTCATTAGCTTTGATGAACATCGGCCAAGACGGGATGTAAATAAAAGCATTATTTTAAATTTTTACTCGTTGCGTGGCGCGACGCGGCGTTGCAAAAATGTCCTTATGTTCTTAAATACTGCACACTGCGCGGCACTGCACCGCCTTCTGTGACGTCCTTCGTAGGATCACATGACAACGGAGAAAAGCAGAATACTTGGTGAATAGAAACAAGCAACAGCCAGATGTCACTCGAGGGTAAAAAACCTCGCTTGCAATGTACGACCAAACTGGAGAACCAATGGTTCAAAAGCTCCAAATCTCTATCCTGTCTATACAAACCAAGAAAAAAGATGAACAGTAACATTATGAGAAACATCCGTAGTGACCACTCGATGATCAATAATCAAAAACTCCTGAACACCCGTAATGAAGCCCTGAAGCTTGAACTGATTAATTGTCGCAACCATTGAAAGATGGATCTCGTCAATTCAATAAAATCCCGGTAATTTGCGAATTGTCTTGTACATCGTCAACTCGTTTGTTTTCCACGAGATGAATTGTCCTGATCCTTGGTCTTTAAAATCCTTCAATTTTCTGCAAAGTGACCAGTTGTAGCGATCTTGGACTTCAACAATTCTCCACTTTGCTGCAAAAGGCGACAGGTCAAGATCCCACACGCAAACTTGGGGTATAAAATCACGAGTTTGTCACATTTCTGCGAAAATTATGTTTTATGGGAATGCACCTTATCATCGACTACTACTACTCAGTGACCCACCTAAAGCTACCCCATTTTTCATCGCGAAAATGTGTCATCTGGTCTGGGTAAGCGATCCGCCCTGGCGGAGGGCAACCGTCCAATTTACATATATGACCAATTTAACAACACCCACTCCGTCCGACTGATATGCGAGTGTCCTTCTTATAATGGTCAAAAGGAGTGCGGTGCACTATGCCCTTCGGATGAAAAGTGGTTGAGCCTCTGTCGCATTTCTCCACTGTGAGATCGACATGGAGGGAGTAGGGTCGCAGCCCCGATCCATACGATCATGGAACAGAACCCTTTGCCGAAAAATGCCATTGTCGGGTTGAGTTTTTAGTGCTTCGTGACAATAGAATAACGTATTAATATCTCATCCAGAGGCTCGGACAAAACTAGTTGCAAAAGGGGTCAATAACCTGTCGACCCTAGCAGCAGCATTCATGCCCTCAGTTCAGACAACCAGTCGCGATATTGGTCGAAACGATCGGAACTTTGTCAATCCGTACAACTTCACTGTATTAAACGGTGAGGCCTCCTTCGATATGACAACGCACGTTACGACAGGGTGGTCATAATTGGTTCGAAAATTGAAACGTGTTACGGTGGTAACTTGAAACTGTCACGTAAGTTACACTTTTCAAACTTTAACAGAAAGGTTTTGGAATCAAATGTTTCCAAATGATAAAATGACTTTAAGGCCCGGTCCCACAGGCGTTAGGATGAGTTGCGGATGAATTGCGTATCGACACTATTCCAAATTTGGGCATTCGTTGTCATCCGCAAGAGGATTGACCAAAGTATGACTAATTTCCACAATAGTGTGCGAACAAGAACAGTACGAATTACGAATATATACCGGATATATTGGGAATGTACACCGGATATATTGCGGAAGTATTGGGAACATCACGAATATATACCGGATATATTGTGAATGAGTTACGCACGAATACAGGAAGTTGCGGTTGTATTGCGCGTGCGGAGCATCTCTATTGCGTCCACAAAACGGATATGAAAACCACGACGCTCAGAAGATTTCTCAGTGTACACAGCGACAGCAGATGGACAAGATGAATGCAAGGCAAAAACGAGGCACAAGGAAGCAAGGGAAGAGAGCCAGGTCTCCCACTCCACCCCCTGCTGAAGAGAGGGCCAACTCTCCCACTTCACCCCTGTCCGCTGCAGAGAGGTCACCTTCCCTGACTGATGAGCCTGAATCCCCTGGTCCTGATGCTCACCACCGTCCTACTGTTGACAAAGGCAAGGGCAAAAAGGGCAAAAGTAGGGCAGCTGACAAGCAAACAGAGAAGAAGCAAAGGAAGACTTTTACCCTTGCCCCGGAAAATGAGGACATTGTATTTGAGTGGCTGCAGGAAAATGAGATGTTGTGGAGAAGGGGACACAAGCTCTTTAAAGATACAACCAGAAAGAAGGCTTTGGGGAAACTAAAGCAAGGGAGCTGGAAGTGACTGCTGAACATCTCCAGGGCTGGTGGCGAGGTATGCACACCTGGTATGTCAAGCTTCACAGGGTTAAGTCTGGCCAGGCTGCCAAGAAGTTCACAGACAGGGAGATGCATGTGCTACAAAAGTGTGCCTTCTATGAGGGGGAAATTAGAAACCGCCTGTCTGCACCAATGAAATCTGTAAGTATTGTTGCCATATTTTCAAACATTTCTTGTTTTTATTTTTGTATAAAAAACAGATGTTAAGTTTGAAAATTACATTGGTTGAATGTTATGAGGTATTAAAAAATATATATTTTATAAAGAATTTAATTTAAGATTTTATTCAGATTTTATTATTATGAAGATTTTATTCACTTACAGGGATTAAATAACACGAAGTTTGTTTTTAATGTTTAATGATAGTTTATTTGCCAGGAGCCATTTATTCAAAGAAGATAATTCATTAACTGTGTTATTTCGAGAAGGAAATCGAAATCATTACACGAATATTATAAAGTTGTTTCATCTGCAAATAAACATCAAATAAAATAGAAGTAGAAATTGATAATATCTTTAATTTATGATTGAAATAAGGGTGACCCTGGTACTGACCCTTGATTGGGGCACACCACATGTAAATGTTTTTAAAATAGAAAAGAACCATCAATTAATTAACAAATTTTTGTCTGTTTAAAGCATAACTTTGAAACCATCTGTGTGAAGTGCCTCTAGTTTCATAATGGTACAATCTGTCTGATAAGTATTATATTTTCGGTACAAAACTGAAAAAAAGATTTAAGACAAGATTTATGAATTATTTTTTTCAGCTGTCTTTGGAACCAGAACCTATGCAGGTGGCCCCTGATTTTGAAGCTGGCTCCGAAACCACACAAACACAAGCAGGTGACACGGATGAAGGACTGCTTAACAGGCTTGAGAATGATGCTGCACAGGCCTCTAAATCTCAAGCCCAGATGGGTGGCACCAGTCGCGGCAAGAAGAGGACACAATATTTACAGGAAGAGTGGCTGAGGGAGATTTCCGACAGCACGAAGGCCAACACTGAGCTTCTGGCCCAGCTTGTAAGACAGAAACCCTCTTCACCTAGGGAGCTATTCATCACTTATGTATCAGATACATTGAGGGAGCTCCCCGATCAGCAGTATGAGGACATGAAGAGAAAGATAACTTCCCTGCTCCTCCACACAGAGCACACCTCTTCTTAAGATCCAGCTGCCACGGCCATGCCAAGCCAGTCCCACTCTATGCCTCCCCAGAATGTGTACCAGGACTACCCCCAGTACCAGCAGCAACAGGTTTTCCAGCAAAAACAATATCCCAACTTCCATCAATATCAACAACAGCAATACCAACAGCACCAGTCAACACAGCAGAGACAGCAGCCAAATACCTCGAGACAGCATGCAAGATCCTCTGCAGAGAATGTGTCACAAATCTTGGCGTCTACAAATGATGTCCTAGATGACTCCCTTAGCCAGTCTCTCAGTGGCCTGGATACTAGTGTACCATCGTTGAGTTCCCTGACCTCCTTGAGTACATCACCTGCACCACAGGTTTTCGGGCCGTCTACACCACAACAATAATATATTAGACTTAATAGATTTGGACAAGGACAACTGCACAATGTCAAGTTGTAAAAAGCTTGGATTTGGACAGTGCACATTGCAGAAAGTTGTAACAAGTGTTTTGTTTTAAGCTTTGACATTTTTGAACTTGTTTTATAGTTATAGAAAAACGTATTCTATGGAGACTTCATGATTTGTGCTGTTACGAGAGACAAAACAAATAAGTACATGTTTAGATTTGGACAGTGCACATTGTAAAAAGTTGCAAAAATGTTTTGTTTTAAACTTTTCTTATTTTGTTTTCACTTAAAAACTTTCACAAAGTAAAATGTAAAGGCCCTCGCTAGTCAGATAAATGTAATTCATCAGCTAGAATTGATGATTTTAAGCCAACAATTACTTCCACATTGGATGATGTTTGAGCCATTGTATATCTTCGCGTCAGTAAAAATATTCACTTCTTGACACATTCTCAATATGAAGTCAAGTGCATGTTTCCCTGGTAATACGTAAATCCATATAAGATAATGTACTAAAAGACCCCTGACTCATTTGAAACATTATCATTGTTACATCCTGTCCAGTCTTACTGACAGTTGCACATAAAATTGTACACAAAAACGAAGTGTTAAATTAACACTTGTGGCCATAACAACAACAACAACAACAACAACAACAACAACAACAACAACCAGAATGCAAAAATGCATTGTGGTTTCGATGATTCATACACACCTACAGAATCATGAAATTACAGTACTATGAAGTGACCGCAAATTTTTTTTAAGCCAGACCCCTGATGACCCCAAATGACCTTTGACCTCCACCAAAAGTGATAGGGTTCTTTCTCTCACCAGTAGGCATCTACATACTAAGAATGAAATTCATCGAACTTCCTATGTCAAGATATCATGTTACCAGGGTTTTCAGGGTTTAACCCCCGGTGACTCCAGATGACCTTTGACCTCCACCAAAAACAACAGCATTCTTTGCCTTCTATAACTCATCTACGTACTATGCACAAAATTTATCCATGCTTCCTACATCAAGATAGCGTGTTAACAAGGTCTTCAGTTTGACCCCAGTGACCCCAACTGACCTTTGACCTCCACCAAAACAACAGGGTTTTCCTCTTCCCATAATGCATCTACATACTAAGTATGAAATTTATCCAAGCTTTCTACCTTGAGATATTGTGCTAACAAGGTTTTCAGTGTTCGACCCCCAGTGACCAAAGATGACCTTTGACCTCCACCAAAAACAATAGGGTTCTTCCTCTTCCCATAATGCATCTGCATACTAAGTATGATATTCATCCAAGCTTTCTACCTTGACATATTGTGTTAACAAGTTTTTTAGAGTTTGACCCCCAATGACCCCAAATGACCTTTGACCTCCACTAAAATCGATAAAGTTCTTCCCATTTATATAACACATCTACATACTATATATATAGTGTTAACAAGGTTTTCAGCATTTGACCCCTGGTGACCCCAGATGACTTTTGACCTCCACCAAAAGAAATAGCATTCTCTGCCTTACCATAAGGCATCTACATACTATGTATGAAATTTATGCAAGCTTCCTACATCGAGAGATCGTGTTAACAAGGTTTTCAGTGTTTGACCCCCGATGACCCCAAATGACCTTTGACCTGAACTAAAATCGATATTGTTCTTCCTCTTTCTATAACACATCTACATACTAAGTATGAAATTTATCCAAGCTTCCTACATGGAGATATCCTGTTAACATGGTTTTCAGAGTTTGACCCCTGGTGACCCCAAATGACCTTTGACCTCCACCAAAATCAATAGGGTTCTTTCTCTTCTCATAACGCATCTACCTACTAAGTATGAAATTTGTCCAAGTTTTCTAACTTGAGATATTGTGTTAACAAGGTTTTCAGAGTTTGACCCCTGGTGACCCCAGATGACCTTCGACCACCACCAAAAACAATAGGGTTCTTCCTCTCAATATGGGGCACCTATGTACCAAGTTTGAGAAGTGTCAGAGTTTCCCTTCTTGAGATATCGTGTTAACGAGCAAGTGTCACAAACACACATACACACATACACACACACACATACATACATACACACGCCAGCACAGTTGCAAAGGTTTCTCTTATCATCGAAACCAATAATAATAATAATAAAAACAAAAAATAACTAAAATAAAATAAAATTGTTTCACGCGAGCCTATGGTGTCTATTACAACATTATCCACACACGAAAAACTTAGTGTTAAATTAACACCCCGCACTGTTTGAATTAGGGATAACGTTAGTTAGATAGGGTTTAACGACACACCAACACGAATATGTTATATAGTGTCAGCAAGTAAAAAAGTAAAAGTAAATTTGGGAGAAAGTTAGCTAAAAAGGGCAAGGATAAGGCATAATCCTATTTGAAATGTCAACACGAAAGCAAGCGCGGGTGTCATGTGAAAACGTCCTATAAAGGTCACTTTCCTTGAGAAAGTCCAGGATGAGATAAGGGTCTGTCTGTTGAAATAACGTCTTCAGGTCTGGCACAGTGTAGTACTTCTGACGAATATGAGAGTATTCACAACAGTCTACGAGAATGTGACTGACGGTGACAGCACAATCACATGGGATACAATATGGTCTCTCGTAACCATGAAGTAAGTAGGAATGGGTAAGGTAAGTGTGACTGATACGAGCCCTAGTCAGGACTAAATCGTCTCGTCGCTTTCTGGGGACTGCATTACTCACAGTTTCGACCGTTGGTTTAACTCGGTACAATTTGTTCTCGGGGAAAGAATCCCACAGTTCCTGCCACTTGGATTTTATGTAGCAGTTGATCTGAGGACGATAATCAGTGTGGGGGGATGTAGAGGTTGGTAACATCCATCTGTAGGGCTTCTTTAGCTAGTGCGTCGACCTTTTCATTTCCCCGTATGCCCACGTGACTCGGAACCCACGCAAGCACAACTGTTTTCTGCAGTCTCACTAAATTGGAATAAGCCTCACGGAGAGCTATTATACAAGGGTGTTTTTGCTCATGGCCTTTAAGTGCTAAAAGGCTGGATAGGGAGTCTGTGAATACAATGAACTGGTGGCTGTCCGAGATTTCGATCAGATCGAATGCCATCTTAAGTGCCTGGAGTTCGGCAGTAAATATTGATGCATCATCCGGCAGTCTGACTTGCAAGAATGCCTCTCGACCTGTCGCTGCGGCTGCAACCCTGTTCGTCGCTTTGGAACCGTCTGTATAGATTGCATGATAACGACGGTACTTATGTCTCAGCTCATTAAAGCTGGCACGGTACACCAGTTCATTTGTTGAGTTCTTCAGATATTTCCTCAAACTAAGGTTAATAACTGGCTCGACTAACTTCCAGGGAGGAGTGATGGAGAAGGTAAACTGCGCTACGAAATCGGGGTTGTTACACACCTTTGATAGTGCTTCCTTAACGCGAGTGGCAAATGGGGGGACAACTGCTGGTTTTGCGAGGTAAATGTGACTAAACCAATGGTTGAAGGCCATCTCAAAGGTCGGGTTGTGTCTATGGCTCCTCAGTTTCATGGCAAATTGGAGTGACAATTTCTCCCATCTGATCTGAGGGGGTGGTTCGTTGGCTTCGATGTAGATACTCTGCATCGGAGACGTACGAAAAGCTCCCAGGCAGATTCGAAGACCTTGATTATGGATAGGGAGCAGTTTTCTGAGGTATGACTCACGTGCTGAGCTGTAAACAACACAACCATAATCAAGTTTGGACCTAACAAGTGATCTGTAGAGGCGAAGCAAAACAGGACGGTCAGCGCCCCAGTCCATCTTGGAGACGACCTTCAACAGGTTTAGAGCTCCTTGACACTTCCGCCTCAGATGATATGGGCTTTGAAGTTGAGCTTACTGCCGAGTATTAGGCCTAGGAACTTAGTGTGGGGAACAACTGGGATGTTAACACCGTTCAAGTTCAGGTCCGGGTCGCAATGCGCACCTCTCCGGTTGCAAAAGTGCATGCAAACAGTCTTTGTCCGAGAAAAACGGAATCCGTTTTGGTCAGCCCAGTGTTGGATCTTGTTGAGGCAATTTTGCATTAGTCTCTCTATAGACCTCATGTTCCTTGAGGAACAGGTAATAGAGAAGACATCCACAAACAAAGACTTTTCAATCCCAGTGTTCACCACATTAGCGATGCTGTTTATTTTCATAATAAAAAGAGTAACGGGCAGGATGCTGCCTTGAGAAACACCCATTTCCTGATTGTGTAACTCAGACAATACACTCCCTACACGGACTCGAAACACACGATCTTTCAGGAAGTTTTGAATAAAAAGTGGCATTCTGCCCCTCAGACCCGCACTGTACAAGTCCTTTAGAATACCATATTTCCAAGATGTATCATATGCCTTCTCCAGGTCGAAGAACACCGATACAACGTGGTGTCCGCGAACAAAGCCGTCACGAATTGTGGACTCCAGGCGGACGAGTTGGTCGGTGGTACTGTGGCCAGTTCGAAATCAACTTTGAAAACTAGTTATCAGACTGTTGGTTTCAAGGAACCAAACCAGACGGGCATTAATCATTCGTTCAAATGTCTTGCACAGGCAGCTAGTTAACGAAATAGGGCGATAGTTTGTAGCCTGGGTCGGGTCCTTGCTCGGCTTAGCGATGGGAATGATGGTGGCCTCCCGCCAAGCAGCTGGAAAATTGCCATTTTCCCATATATCGTTGAAAATACCTAGTAAAACCAGTAAGGAGTCATCTGGAAGGTGTTTTAAGAACTGGTAGTGAACTTCATCTGGGCCAGTGGCAGTGTCATTGCTTCTCTCGAGAGCAATGCGAAGTTCCGTGATGTTAAAGAGGCTGTTGTAGTTCTCAGAGTTATCTGAGGTGAAGTTCACTTTCTGTTTTTCAACGGTATATTGGAATGCCTGAAAGGCTTGGGTGTAGTGATTGCTTGAGGAGTTTGATTCAAATTCATCTGCAAGCAAATTGGCAATATCTGCTGTTTCTGTGCATTTGCTACCGTCTGGTTTGGTTATGTGTAGAACGGAGGAACTGAGCTGCTTCCCACTAATTTTTCTTACCATATCCCATGCTTTTTTGACTGGGGTAGAGGAGTTAAGTTGAGAGATGTACTGTTTCCATGACTCCCGCTTGCTGGTTTTGATGATGCGCCGTGCTTTGGCACGGGCATTGAGGTACTTTCTTAGATTAATATTATTAGGGTACTTCTTAAAGATATTAAGGGCCTTTTTGCGATCTTTGATCGCTTTTTCACAATCCGTGTTAAACCACGGCTTGTGTTTACTACGTGGATTTGCAGAGGACTTAGGAATAGTTTTGGTAGCAATATTCACCAATAGTTGTGTAAAGTTGGAGATCTTGTCTTGTAAACCGTCAAAAGCGTCCTTGACAATCGTGTTGCGGCAAAGATTGCTAAATTCAGACCAGTCAGCTTTTTGAAGCTGCCACCTGGGGACTCTCTCTTCGGGCATTGGGTAGACAATATCGATTAAAAGGGGATAGTGGTCACTTCCACATTGGTCATTGTGAACTCTCCACTGAAGGTCCATCAGTTAGTTAGTTAGTTAGATGGGACTTAACGACACATCAACACAAATGTGTTATGTAGTGTCAGCAAGATAAAAAACGGTAAAACTGAAGAGAAACTGTTGGGAAAAATCTTAAAAGTCTAGACAAGATCAAACGCGGGAGTCATGTCAAAACTTCCTGTAAAGGTCACTTTCTTTGAGAAAGTCCAAAATGAGAGACGGATCTATGTGCTCGAACAATGTCTTCAGGTGTGGCACAGTGTAATACTTCTGACGAATATGGGAGTATTCATAGCAGTCGACGAGAATGTGACTGACGGTGACATCACAATCACAGGGGATACAATATGGTCTTTCATCCCCGTGTAGCAAATAAACATGGGTTAGGTAAGTGTGCCCGATGCGAGCCCTAGTCAGTACCAGATCATCTCTCCGTTTTCTGGGGGTTGCATTACCCACAGTCCCGACCGTTGGTTTGACCTGGTATAATTTGTTCTCAGGGAAAGAGTCCCACAGTTCCTGCCAGTTTGATTTTATATAGCCGTTGATGTTAGGACGATAATCAGTGTGGGGTAGGTGGAGGTTGGTAACGTCCATCTGTAGGGCTTCTTTAGCTAACGTGTCTACCTTTTCATTTCCGTGTATGCCCACGTGACTCGGAACCCACGCGAGCACAACTGACTTCAGAATTGCCGGAGAGCACATCGAGAGATCAATAGCTGAACGAGATCCAGAGGCTGGATGAATGTAGGTAGAACACCCATCATTCAAAAGGCACAGATTCGAAGCAGCGATCACAGACTCAATTAAACCACCCATCTGGTTGGTGTTAGTACAGCCCCACATGTCACTGTGTGCATTGAAATCCCCCAGCAGTAGAAATGGCGTGGGCAACTGGTAAACTAGCATGTCCAAATCATCGCGTTTTAGGCTATACCTTGGTGGGATGTACACCGAACACACAGTGACAGTGCGGTGAAGTGTAGCTCGAATAGCCACGGCTTGCAAGTTAGTGTTCAGATGGATGGTGGAGTGTGGGACTGTTTTGTTTACTAAGATGGATGATCCTCCGATTGCTCTATTGTCTATGGGTGATACAACAGTTTTGTTATACATGTCATACCCTTTAAATGTGAGGTGGTCAGTGTCTCGAAGGAAAGTTTCCTGCAGGTATATTACTAAAGGAGACCAGTCTGCTATGAAGCATTTAATCTCCTCGTAATTTGGTCTAAGTCCTCTGAAATTCCATTGAATTATAGCCGCAGCTCTCCCCAGGGTCATCCTTTGGAAATCTGCGGCTTCTTAGTAGAGCTGGTGGAGCCCCCTGACCCAGACCGAAGGTTCTGGCCACTGAGCTCCATCAGCTCCTCTCCTTCTCCTCCCTCTCTCTCTAATGCTCCAAACTTATTGTAAAGTTGAATAGGGTCATCTGACCCTTTGCTCTGTTTTGTCTGTATTTTCAACCTAGGTGTGCTTCTCGCTGTTGTTGATTCTGTCTTTTGTCGCTGTTGTTTTATGGTCGTTGGTTTAGGTGGTGGTTTAGGTTTCTGTTGTGGGGGTTTTGATTGAGTTACATTTGTCGGTGCTGTCATCGTCTGCATTGTCTTGGTTGTTGTAGACTGCTTTGATGGTTTTGGGAACGTGAAAGAGATGGGTTTTGGGAAGCTGCTGTCCCTTGGCCAGGTGACATCTGTTTGGGTGGCAGCAGAGACTTTTGCAGTCTTCACAGCTCCAGCATAGCTCTTGAGCTGTGATTCCTGCGATCTAAATGTGTCTCTAGCCTCTTTGTATGTGATGTTGTTACAGGCTTTTAGTTTTTGTACTTGTTTCTCCTCTACCCATCTCTGACATGTTTTGCTGTTTGCAGGATGACTGCCCTGACAATTAACACAGAGGGGTGGCCCCTCACAGGTATCACCAGAATGCCCCTCCTGGCCACATTTCTCGCAGAGGCTGGTCTACTGCAGTTTGACTTAAAGTGGCCGTATCGCTGGCAATTAAAGCAGCGGACAGGGTTGGGGATGTAAATCTCAACCCTGACCTGCATGTAGCCAATCTTCAGTGTTTTCGGGGGTTTGGGAGTATTGAAGGTTAGGATGAAGGTGCCGGTGGGCTTCCTTACACCTTCCCTTAACACTGAAATGCGATGTAGGTGACTAACATGTTGAGATGCCAGGTTATCAAGAATCTCCTCATCAGAGCAGTTCTTGATATCCAGACATCTAATAACACCTTTTGAACTGTTAAGTGACCTGTGAGGGGTCACCCGAACTGGTACGTCTACTAATTGTTTGGTCTTCAGTAGATTGTCTGCTTGGGTGCTCCGGCTGACCTCAACAAGGAGATCCCCAGAGCGCAGCCTCTTAATTGACTTGGGGGTGCCCACAACACCCTCAATGCCTTTGTTCACAGCGAACGGTGACATGTTGGAAAGGGTCTTGTCGTCACTACTGGAGACGACAAGAAACCTAGGCCAGTTAAGAGTGGCTTCTGGGTCGGAGCTGGACCCAGAGTCGCTCCTGAAACGTTTGTTAGCAAGTTTTCCTGGGTTTGAAGAATCCGTAGTAAAAAGTGAATACTTCATCACCGGTGCTCCCCACCCACCATGGAGCCCAACAAGGGGACATCAAAGGTAAGTGGAAAAAACATCACAAACCGATGCCAGGGATACACCAGTGATATACTCAAGGCCATTAATGAATCAATAACCCCGATTGACCTGATTAAGCAGCCGCCTTCTGAGAACACCACTCCTCTGATATACATGGGATGAAAAGTCCGCTTGGTGATGAGAACATGAAAAGTCAGTGCTAAGTTATTTAAGCAGTGTTTTAAAGCAGATAAGTGGAATCTCAGGGCAAGACGCCACCAGCCGATTGGTTGAACCAGGCCTATTCAACCTCCCGACTAGGTGAATTTGTGTCCAAAGTGGTGTGTTGCTAGGACCAGACCGCAGTCATGGCCTTCACTCAACCACCAGGACCCTCTCCTCCACCGACACGGGTCGCAACTCACGGCAAACGAGTTGTCCCTTTAGTCGCCTCTTACGACATGCCGAGAAAGCAGCGGGCCAATTCTACACCCCCGAACCCGCGGGGAGGGGGGTTTACTTAATCAACTGTAAGGACTGTGGGAAACAGTACGTGGGTGAAACGGGAGATGAATTACGTGCTAGACACCGCGGCCATAGACAAGAAATAAGAAAAGGCAATACTCCGCTGGGCCAACACTTCCAAATCTGTAACAATTTTGAATTAATCGGGCTTCAATCGCTTGCAAACGCTTCCAAACATAAACGGGAGGCCATAGAGCTCAGATGGATTTATAGACTTGGTAGCCTTTCTCCGGTGGGCATCAATGTAAAAGATGTGCGTACGGTGAGATAATCCTCTCTTTCAACTTTTCAACTTTGCTTTGGTTCTTTTTTTTTTTTTTTTAATTTTTGGCTTGGGTTAAGTCTTTGTTTGTATCACGGCCTTATCTGGAGCAGCTATGTTCAGGACTTTTTGTATTATTCGTTATATAGTGATCAAGGACAGCAGATCTATCCGAAACGTCTACTTTTTAATAGCGGTCTTCAGGGTAATTGGGTAACTCTGCAGGAACTTCTAGTTTTAGTTATTAAACTTCCTGCATTATGAAGTTTCGTAACAGTCCTCGTACCGTGTTATTCGTCAGTTTCTGTATATATATATATATATATATATATATATATATATATATATATATATATATATATATATATATATATATATATATATATATATATATATATATATATATATATATATATATATATATAGGTAGAGTGACGTAGCGACTTTATATGTATGAGTCAAATCAACGCTGTATTGAATAGTCGCATAAAGACCTTAGGCCATTTTTCCTCTAACAAAGCTACATGGACGCGTTCCTATGACGTAATAATGGAAAGCTTGACTCGATAGTATTTAAGCTCAGTTGACCGCGTTCTTCCAAATTGGCCTCAATGGCTCAGTTTTCCGAGCATCCGTAGTGTATGTGGGAGGTCGCTAGTTTGAATCCTGCTTGGGGCTAAGTTTTCCATTCACAAATAAATATCCTCTTTCAGTATAAGGCAAGTGCTTTGTTAGAGGAAAAATGGCCTAAGGTCTTTATGCGACTATTCAATACAGCGTTGATTTGACTCATATATATATATATATATATATATATATATATATATATATATATATATATATATATATATATTGGGAGAAAGTTAGCTACGAGGGGCAAGGATGGGGCAAAATCTTATCTGAAATGTCAACACGAAAGCAAGCGCGGGAGCCATGTCAAAACGTCCTGTAAAGGTTACTTTCCCTGAGAAAGTCTAGGATGAGATAAGGGTCGGTCTGTTGAAATAACGTCTTCAGGTCTGGCACAGTGTAGTACTTCTCACGAATATGAGAGTTCACAACAGTCTACGAGAATGTGACTGACGGTGACAGCACAATCACATGGGATACAATATGGTCTCTCACTGTGAGAGATGCTGGTGAGTTTTGTACCTGCAACTGCAAAAGCTTTACTGTGTATTGCCGGGCAGCTGGGATATAGAAAATAGAGGTACTGTGGCAGCATTAGTGTCGACCTTGGGGCAAGGCTATAATGCTCAATAAAAGTACAAAGAAATTTCAAACTGTTCTTTCACAGATATTTTTCATTTCATTTTGACTGCTGTAATCGAAATGTAGCTGAACAATGATTTGAGACATTTCAATCAAAGCACCGAGTCAGCTCGCATGGTGGTAGGTGTTGGGTAAAGTATAATATTAACATGATACTAGTGGAAGTTGCAACTTGATCAGAACGTCCTATACATTTTCAAACATTAAGTTTCATAGACAAATTACGTGGAATGTAGAACCTGAAAAATGTATTTCATTAGCTTAGTGGACCATTTTTTTTCTGCCTACAGGGTTTAATAAGTAAAGAGGGCCTATGCTGAATAGTTAGTTCTGAATTATGGTAATAAGGCTATTTCCAGTAGTGAGTGGGTACTCTCTTCAAAATTTTCAAACGAAACATTCCAAATTCATTCAAAAATGTCTAGCTAATACAAGGGTAGGAGTTTCGAAGCCAAAGCAAAATCTGGCCAGCACAAATGATACAAGTGCAAATCAACTTCTTCAAAAGAAAGCAAACTGCACTAGAATTGTCACTTGGAGGGTATGTAATTTTTGTTCAGGAATCAAAAATTTTGTTAGGATTAGTATCTTAAAATGTAGGGATGGAAAGTATGAATTACCATCTTGTCAAAATGATCCCTGTTCATAACAGCATGTTATAACTAAACACAATGCCCCAAAGCCTATAGAATAACTAAGCATACCAAAGGAAAGGTACAGCCCATGTTTGATGTACTTACTACTAAGGACTTCAGTGGAGAATTTGTGGCCTAGTTCCAGGTGAATTGGTTCAAATAAAGCAAACTTGCATGTGGATGAAAACCCCACAGGAATTTTATAAGAGCCGCTCTGCAGGTCAACTTAAATGACATTTGTTTAAATCCATATCCAGATGTAAAAGTTCCTTTAGAAAAATGGAATGATCAGATTGATGTAGGTGTTTTATTTCAAGCGTTCTAAATATCACTCAAAAAGAAGCTGACAAACTAGAGTTTATGGTGAGTTAGATGGGATTTTACGACACACCAACACGATTGTGTTATATAGTGTCATCTATAAAAGAAAAAGGTGCAATGTTGGGGTAAAAAAAACTTAAAAAGGTGGGGTCAAATTCCACTTAAGGGTGTCATGCGGGAGTCATGTCAAAAATTTCTATACAGTTTACTTTTCTTGAGAAAGTCCAAAATAAGGCAAGGGTCTGTCTGTTCAAATAATGAACTAACTAGAGAGTTCTTACAGAAAGTCATTAATGGAGATAAGCAGTACGAGAAAAGAAAAGTCTGACCTAGATGAAAAGTTTTGCAAACTCCAGGCAACTTAGGAAAGGACATCAGGCATTGTGTTCAGACAGATAATGCTAAGAGGGCCCAAACACCTCTTCACAGTCTCCGGATTGCTATGCAATTATCCACCACGCCGCATACTGTTCTATTCGAAAAATGACCTTCAAAATGCTACCGTTGCACTGTGTAACCATTTGCGCAGTCAATTTTTCTAATGCCTGTATCTCAGTGTATAAGCATCCAATTTCATTGATCTTTCCGTGACTTAGGTGTTATTAGTTTCTCTACAAGCCACTGAAATTTCACACTGATACACGCCCATTTGAAGAAGTAATTAATATTTTTTCGTTTTGACCACACCTCTAAACTACCTTACTTTGAACGTTTCACGTAAGCGCCACACGGTACTTGCGACGATGAAGACTACCTCCTGTCGATCATTATACTTGTTTCTATATATGAAGGTTGTTTCTCCCTGTTCGAACAAAGTTTTGCTGATATTTACATCCTTAGAAACTCCTATCACATTCAGCTTTCACACCAATTGCTTTGTTTCAACGAACCGCGCCAAAACGTGTTTCGTCATATTTCAATGATATGTTAATCAATACGTCACTGGTTGGCAGGGGAATGCTTGTAAATAAACACAAGCCAAAGTGAGAAAGTTGGTAAAATTGCATTGTGGGTAATGTGTGTTATGCTCTATTTCGCATGCATAGGTGCGTTCGTTTTATCTCATTTTATGCGGATGAAATACATGCCTCACCATGAAAAATTGATCTCTCAACGAACAGGTACGTTTCTTAAGTCGTTCTTGATATTAAATTCCCGTTTAGAAGTGTTGATTGAACTTTGAAATTTGAACGATTTCAAATTGGTTGAGCGAGTTGGATGCACCTGTTGCGATTTCCCATTTAGCGAAGCCTAAGGCGTCAGAGCAATATTAATACACAAAGGCCCTGGCCTAGCCTAATGGTTGTTAAGGCCAGTTGCTACCCTTTGTCTGAAAATTTGTTTCAAATTAGGAGTGAGACAAGGTAACCCTGGCCAGAGGCCGGGCCTACTAACATTAACCTTGCCAGACTTGTGGGAGGAGAAAATTTATTCTTAAGGGGTTGAGATCTGTTAAAATTTTAAGGCAATGGCAGAATAGTACATTACGAGGACTAGGCCTAGTTGGACCATTACTAGAGTACTCAGTAGCCTAGGCCTAGGCCAGACCTATAGGTCTGGTAAATCAATGCATGCAGTTCTATAGAACTGCATGCATTGATTTACCATATTTTTCATCACAGGCGTTCGAACATTACGTACGTATCCCACACACTATAAATATATCTAGGCCCCTGTACTAACAAGGTAAGACATCTCCCAGTACAAAGCACGGATCTGGCCTAGGCCTAGGCCTGTTTTTACACTCTTACCGTGCACCTCAAAAGGTTTTGCTAATCATGTCATCTGTTCCATCAGAACATCTAGCACCTCATCGGATACAATTTTGTACATAAGATTAATTTCCAAACAGTAAAAAAATGTGAGAAAGTAAAATTTGGAACACAAGCGGTTTATATATTTATATTGTGTAGTATAGGGCACAACCGAAATTCGAACCATAGGGACAATCAGTGTTACAGGTATAAGGCAAAAACCAGAAAATTCATATTTACTACAGATCGGAATCATATCGGGAATCCTTACAATGTGTTCTACCTTTTTCAATGGCAAATTTAACTAAGATATAACTGTTCTCAAAGTAAGCCTATAACTTTTGTGTTGATAGGCTAAGTCAAATTTGTTCATGCAAATTTTGGGGTTGCCATTTTTTATGTAACCTGTTTAACTTCACAGTTCCCCATAGGCCTAACCTTATGGAACTTCCAAAAGGTTATCGGGAACTGGCTTCCAGGAAGCCTGTGGACATAAAATATAAATATTAGCCTATAGGGTAATTTCTTACGGGGAGCGTGCATGCAGACGTGGTTGTAGGGACATAAATAATAGTTTTTTGGGGGGAGTGTAATATAGGAAACCGGATGGAGAGCCATGTTGAATGTTTTCTGAGCATATCTTTATCTTCACCCACTACTAGCATATATAAAATTTTGCACAATTTTGGGGAGGGGGGGGGGGGGTGGGCTAGGAAATTTGGGTAGGGGTTTCAGCGCCCTAGTCCCTTCCCTGTAGAACCGTGCCTGGGACCATGTATCTGAAATGGATTTCATATAGCCTACATTACTAAGGTGTAGCCAAAGAGAAAACTCCAACTGCCTCCAGTGGCACAATAATTTCGTCTTTGTTCATTCATTAATTATGCCATGGTAACAGCAGGCTAGTGTTGTAATTTGGGTGCATCTGAAGTTTGAGATAAGTTCATTGGCTTCCTATGATTTTTGTTTTGTTCTACAGACCATGCATTGATATTTTGGAATACTGTATATAAAATAAAAAAGTGGGTCCCTTTTATTTTTACAATTTCACTTTTAATGGCTACCAACACTTCTGTCAAAATGGTATATGAACTGCGGTCAGTTAGGATGTAGACTACGTAAAATTAAATCATAAAGTGCATGAAATTGGGTGTACTGATGATGGACCTGTAAATGTGAACTGGGAAAAAGTCAGTGTGGCTACACTTAATACAAAAGGAATCTGAGCCTACCACATGGGCACATGTGCTTCCTGAGTTGACCCAAAAGTAATGGACAAAGTGTGAGTTTTTTTTTTTTTTTAAAGAAGTCTGTCCAGTGTATTTAGGGCCTACAAGTATACATGAATATCTACCAAACAGACAAATTTCTCAGCATGCTATGTGTTCTGCAGATGGCTCAGTATCAGACTGAGTAGTGCATAGAAAATAGCATCAGTTAGCCGAGTGATAACAGAATATAGTGCCAATTGTCAAAGTTCGAGGCTGGTGCAAGTCATAACCTACTGATGTATCAATGTTTTGCTTTGAAAGAAGGGTGGTAGAAGGAACAAAAGATGGGGCCGCAAAATAGAAAGTTGATAAATTGTTTTTTCTTTGCCTTTAACTTGTCCAGTAAAAGGGAGAGGTCTTCCCAACCCCCTCAACCCCCAAGTCTTCCCTTATTCTTTCATTGTTAAGATGTGGTTGCAATTTATGAAGTGGTTGATTCATTCTTTCTTTGACACATTTAAACATGTGAGTCAAGTTAGGCTGTGTTGAACACTGTTCTGGTTACTGCAGATGACTAGATGGAGGGGTTGCAAAATAGTATGAGTGTATGCAACCATTCACTCTGTAAGCTTATTCAGAAAGCTTTGATAAACTGGGTTTACCGGAATGAAAAATAAATGCAAGAGTAAAAACATGAATAAAAAACAATATAACATTGGAATTTGATATAATTGCATGGCATGATTGACACTTTGGAAGGAGATAATTTTTTCTATTTTTTAGGGCTTTGTTTTGTTCGTACACATTATTTCTTTCTTCAGGCATGCAGTCTTGAGGGGCGGGCTAGTTGGGGCAAATACAATTCGTGGGTTGTCGTGGGAAGGCTTGAAAAATGGTGTTTCAATTTCCTTGAGTTTGTAACAGTCATACACATAGTCTGGGAGATTATCCCATTTTAGAGAAAACCAAAATTCTCCAGAATCGGGGAAAACTTATGCAACAGACTGTACTGGCTTGCCAGCCTAACAAAGACAAGGTTTAGCAAAAATTCGGCATAGAGTACCATAGATTTGGATGTGACCTTTTGGTAGTCATGATGATACACCCAGCAAATATACATTCATATTTATTACATTAAATGGAGAAATTTTGCTAGGGGTAAAGAAAACCCACTCGTTACAGGCAATGTACTGTGCACAAAGAGCATGTGGAATCGTGGGTTAATAGACACAAAAGGCAACACCCAAGACCACCTTTTCTTTCTACCAGGGGACAAGCAGTTTCTATCAGAACGGAGGATCTCCTGAACTGATGAAGAGTGTCAGCATCAGAAATGTAATTTTATCTTTTTAGCTCAGCTGAAAGCTTTCAGCTGAGCTATTGCTGTCGTGCACGGCAAACGTCATTCACCATAACATTTACGTTTTTTGCCTGCCCTTTCGCTGTTTTTCGTTAGATTTGGCTGAAATTTAGTAGAGATGTTAGCGAAAGTGATATCTGTATGCTGCGACTCTTTTCGATTAATTTGACCGCTCTTTGACCTCGGGAGGGGGCTTTATTTGAAAATCTAAAATTCCCTACTTGTCTTTCAGTTTTGCATCAATTTTGATAATATGTTTCACATAGATAGTTCAATTTGTGCTGAACAAAAGTTAAATTTTTTTCGTTTCTGCAATCATTTAAGGCGTGAAAATGGCATTTTTTGAAACAAATTCTGACGAAGTCCCCATCTTGAGAACAATTTTGTGCAAAATAATGAGATTCAGATCATACCAATACTAATTAGGTGATTTGTCGTGAAGGAGTTATGTGATGCCAGTTTAGATGCCATAATAGTAGTTGTATGGGAAGTGCATGCACGTGAATATTTACTTTTTTAGTAAATTGTAGAATGGTAAAAACTGTCATGTTGTTTGATGTGCATATTTTCCCCCATTTTGTGACTCGGTTTTCCTCTCCCCCCCCCCCCCCATCCGTGGTTCATGACACATGTTGGTTCGTTGTATTAGAGTATAGGTATATTTCTGGCCAATAATTTCTATGAGATATTGTGATTGCCAGGAACAATGCCGTAAATGTAGTGTTGTCAGAACGTCTTGAAATATGTTTTGAAGGCTTTTTATTTACCCTTTAAGCATAAATACAACGTTATTTAAGACACATAACTAAAACTGTCCCTGTGTAAAATATATATTTCTACTTGAAACTATGACGTAACTTGGTGGTACTACTTCCACTTCATGTGGTTCACTAGGCACAAGCAGAAAAAATCATTGTTCTCTTTTTCAGCGGTTTTTTGTATGTGATTACGTATATGATTTTAATGATTTTTTTAAGCTCAATATCAAACTTACTCATGTCTAATGAAGTTTGTTTCGAAGGACCTTTTCTGTATTAAATAACTGTGACCAGCTTTATACAAGAAATGTGGAAGTGTGCTGGTGTTATCGAAGTTCATGGTATAATCACGCTCCACACACGCCTTCAACCCAGGTAGCATCACAGTTGTTCACTATTGTTGAAAGGAAGCAATTACGTAATAGTATGCAAATTATGTAAATCAGTTAAGTTTAGCGTGGGTACGCAACGCCATCGCCACATATATGCACATCGAGTGTGTTGAGTTTTTATGACAATATTATCATTTGATTACGAAGTTTCACACCTGCTACAACCATCGACGAGTTCCTTATTACGACAAATTGGCTGTGCGTTTCACACTACTACGTTATTATACCTTGTTCAAGAAGTTTTCTGTGAAGAGGAACGATCCCTAAATCATTTTTTGTAATATTACTATGTTATTATCACTTTTTCAAGAAGTTTTCTGTAAAGAGGAACGATCAGCAACTGAGGCTTGTCTGAAACGGTAAGTTATGACATTATTGTCAATGCGTAACGGTAGGCTGTAACGTTAGGGTAGCCGAGGTTAGCGATAGGCCTTAGTGTAGCTCTTAAGTCTACGCCTGCAAACATGTTTGCAAGATACTCTCAAAATTTGGGCACTTTGCTCCGTGTAGGCCTAGTAGGTTCTTAGGCAAAGCATTGACAAAATCAGGATAGGCCTAACAGTTAGGCCTACACATTTGGGTATGGTTGTGGAACGGGATGCCTAGTAGGATCATGGATTAAGAAGTCATTTTGTCTGCAGATGATTTACGGTAGGCCTCGCATCACAGGTGAAATTAAGACAAATTTTTGTGAAAATTTCATGGAGAATAATCAAACGATGCTCGCAAAGTTGCCAAGAAGGAAGGTGTAAAAGTAAATAAATGTAGCCTAATTCGCATACGCAGTCTAACGTTAGTAGAATTATATGACGGAACACCGAGTAGGACCATGGGATATATCTACTTCAATGGGCTAAGGTAGCTCTTACAATATGACACTTTTCAAATTATGATATAAAGATCATTCGCAAACGCAGTTGGGTATGGTTGTGGAGCGGAATGCCGAGTAGAATTATGGGATTAAGAAGTCAGTTTGTCTGCAGATGATTGAGGCCTCGCATCTCAGGTGAAGTTAAGACCGGTTTTTGTGATAAAGTTCATTCGCATGCTGTCTACCTACAGTAGGCACAAGACTGGTCATGATAAGCATATGTAATTGAATATGCATACCTGTATGCGGAGAACTGGCATTTTCCTGGGAAAAACTGGTATATACCAGTAAAAACCGGTTCTGTCTTGAACTGTTATTACATGTCTGTTATATGCAGGGTCTACAGTAGGCATAATACTGGTCATGATAAGCATATGTAATTGAATATGAAGATAATCTCTTAGCTTCATTTTAACCTATTTTATCACAACCTTTTAACATTGCGTAAGGAGTATTTTTCATATTGCACTTATTTTGTCACTTTTTCTCTCTTATTTCGTCGTTTTAGGGTAAACAGCTTATGCAGAAAGGTGTATGCAGTGCCAGTTGTCCTCTGTATAAAGTTCTCTGTGTAAAGTTTGGTGAGAAAACATAACTATTTGTGAATGTGAGGGATGAGGACACTGGCGTGGGTCGGCTAATGTGCTGACCATGTAACGTAATGCACAGCCCTGTTCAAGGGCTAGCCTGCATGATACTCCCAAAATTTAAACCTCTCTAGGCCTAGGTGTTGGTAATAATTGGGTGTTAATTCTTACCGTTAATTTTTGATGCTGCATTGACTTAGTCCGTAGTCCTTGGCCATCCCTTTTAAAAACATCCCTCCACTCCTGGCTGTAGACAGCCGTGGCCAAAGTTACAAGTGGATTCAGGGAGACAAAAACTTGCTTCAAGAGTCCCCCCCCCCCCCCATAGTGTGCAGTTTGAAGGGTTTTAAAGACTATATAGATGTAGGCAGCCTCAGGCATTGCTGCAAAACTGTCCTCTTCTTAGGGAAGGAACCAAAATAGTGATAATTTTTTTACATTTTTATGGAATCAAAAAGGCTGAGATTTTACTCTCTTTCTGGAAAGAGGCGGTGACAAATCTCCGTGTCCCACTTTAAATTTTTTGGCCTACTGTATGCTCAGACACTTCTTTTCACAAATACATTTACAAAGATCTATTGAGGTGAACATTAGATACAGGTAATTCAATGGAAATTGCTTTAAACTGTATACGGCCTAGGGCCTAAATGTCCACCGTATGGAGCAGTAATACACATAACACACACCCCAATTGTTCACCTTTATGCACACATAGTTTAATTATTATAACCTCATGCATGAGTGATTATGCATGAGTGAATACACACTTTGAGAGGTGGACAAGCGAGGTGAATTCAGATTGCTCGTTCCAAGTTTTGTGATGCGTTGCATTATATAGGTTGATAAACCACCTATGTAACAACACAGAAGGATGTGACATATTTGTGATGCGTTGTAATATTTGGGTTGACAAACCACCCATGTAACAACACATAAGGATGTGACAGCTATATTTGATGTCAAAGCATCGCCTTCTTCTACTAGGAAGGTTCCACAGGATTTTTTTAAGAATTCTTTATAATTTCACGTTTTTCCTAGTTTCCCAGAAAAACCTGGTAAAAACCAGTAAAGCCTGATTTTTACTGGGTGGTAAAACTACCCAACCCTGGCAGGAACAGAAAATATGTGAGATGGTTGCTTGTTTTCAAATTATAATTTGGGGTGACTACTTTACCCTTGAACTTTGTAAACACAATTTAATATATGGTCAAATGGTCTTTTAGACATGTTGA
Organism: Holothuria leucospilota; assembly: GCA_029531755.1. Classification (NCBI taxonomy): domain Eukaryota; kingdom Metazoa; phylum Echinodermata; class Holothuroidea; order Aspidochirotida; family Holothuriidae; genus Holothuria; species Holothuria leucospilota. The sequence goes on along the minus strand of CM055961.1, from coordinate 32,104,851 downwards.
GTTGGTGTCTTATACTTCAGGAAATCTTCAGTTTGTTTTCTTGCAGAGGCACTTGTTTTGATTTTCTGGCAGAAATTTTCCTTGGCAGCTGTATTTAATCAGTGGTAATGTAAGTATATATCACAGATTCACTTTGAAAAGTGAAATAAATATTCACTTGCAGTGAATGCCTTACCTATGGTCAATAGGTTAGTTTGATGAAAACTCTGATGCCTTCAGCCAGTCTCCAACGGTAGATATAATGAGCTCAGCTGGCATTTTCTTGTAGCCCCGCCCCCAAAACTTGGTCCGACGAATGAAATTTCGCGGAACTGGTTACGATCATCCCTTCTGGTTTAAATATTTGAATAATGCATCAGGAGGCGTCACTAACCATCATGACGTGGTAAGTTGAACCTGACAACTTTATTTTTTCGGATAAAATTGTAAAAATTCCGCATTTTCTCTTATTTTATGACTAATTGACCAAAGAAATTGGATACTCTTTTGTCAGAGCTCTAAAAGTAGGGTTAAATTTGCCGTGAACTTGACTTGTCTACAGGATAAAAATGCGCAATTCTGGTAGAATTGAGAAGATAAGACCATGCTCTTTCTATTGGTACCGGTTTCACAATTGGAAATGCACCAGGGATATAGTGTTATAAACTATAACTTAACGTCATATCTTGCGTGGAAGTACCGTACCGATGTCACTGCTACTGTTAGACTAAGGCTTTGTACCGTGTGCGTGTGTGAGGGCTTATACAAATACACGCCGTTGATAGGCTACGCCACTAGTCTTACTCTTCATTTTATGCTTACTTAGGCTAAGTATTCAGTAGCCTAGTTTACAAAAGTTAACTTGTAATAAGCACGGATAAATGCGACCTAGCCTAGGGCCTAGGTGGTATGATTTTTTCAGACTAATGTCAAGCCAGGCCTAGATGATATCCTAGATATGATTATGACAAGTTGGGCCTAGCCTACAATGTGTGTACCAATAGCGTGAAACATATGTGTTCACCGGTATCTTAGTAACATTTGCATGGTTATTTCAATGCTGTATGAGAGACTTGGTCTTTGTACTGCATGTGGAACAGACTCGACGTACAATTTGATAAGTTCTGAAAAATACAATCCAAAAATGTGTTTCATGCTATTGGTACACATACTGTAGGATAACGCCATTTTAATGAAGTTTAATTAGTAACTTAGCCTATTATTATAATACTTGATAATGAGGATGGCCTAGGTCTAGGGGTTTATGGACAACTCGGCCCCTGAGACAACTTGGTCCCGACATCTCGGCCCCATGACCTCTTAGCAACCGAGACTTCTTGGCCCCTGAGAGATCTCGGCCTCTATTGAAACAGTTGTAGGTAGGCAGGGTTTCCCCTGGTACTTAATTCCCGGGGTGGCCGCCTCGCTGCTGTTTGCAACCGTCTCGCCATGAAATTGTTGTAACTACCGCCTCATACTTTTTTCTCTCAAAAATTACTTGAAAGGCAACGAAATCGATCTTTCCCTTTAGTAGGCCTAGAGTGTTCTTACGTTGATAATGAAACCACACAGACCTCCTGAGACATTTCCCTTGCTTTTGCAATTGCTTTTAAATAACTTGGATTTGCACCCAAGGAGTACTTAAATAATACCCTGTAGATCGCTCATGACTTTAACTAAGCAGAGATAGAAGTTATCAACACCTTAATTGATATTTGTTTCCGATTGAAAGTTAGAATGAGTAAGTAGTGAGTCGCTTAGATTGGTTGACACCCGGGCAGTGGTTTCTTCGCAACGACATCAGGAAGCCTCCCTAAGGGAGCGGATCATGTAGAGTGTGTGGCGTCGCGTTGTGTTATAATGAAATCAACCAAGTTGCCAACTGGTATTGTCGTTGGAAAAGTGTTGAACTAATTATGTGTTTAGAATACTTCCTGTGTGGTGTTTTTTACTCTTTTTTTTTTCATTTCCTGGCCGGGCTAAAGGTAGGGCTATTTCCTTAGGGAGGATGACATTATACATTAGGGCGGAGATGTCTCGGTGGCCGAGTTGTCCCAACACCGGTCTAGGCATGTGCCATAATGATAAATGGATGACAAATGCATCACCTAAACACCTTTGTCATGATTTAGCCTCTTAGGCCTAGGCCTAATTATTCAAATAATGGCCAAAAGCAAGGTTTAGGGAAGTTAGGCTTGCCTCTTAATCTTACTGTCGGCCCTAACGTTAAAAGCTTTAAGGCCTACTCACATGAAGTGTACAGTATTGCAACGTAATGCAGGGTCCTGTTCAAGGGCTTAGTATACCAGTATACTTAATTAAACCTAGGGCCTAGTCTCTAAAGTTGAACAGGGTTTAAGTTCTGATGAGCTAAGTACCGTAGTACCATGAGAAAATTGCCATATTAAATTTTCCCAGCTGTGTTCATGGTGACTATGTAAACTGGCCTTAATGCAGTCAGTTTGGCTAAGTTCAGCTTAATTTTATGTCTTACTGTAATTACTAATTCACTTAGGCCATAGGCCTAATGTTTGTTGTTGTTATTTGTTTTTTGGTACCATTCAAACTCACGGAAATTGTGAGGTAGCCTGTGCAGTAATGGTAATAATTTGTTGTATAAATAAAAAAATCCAGTAGGCCTCTAGAGATAAATGCTGTGGCCTACTTGAAAAGAAAAACATGCTTGCCTTACAACCTGCTACTTCATGTAGGCCTACAGTACATAGGCCAGCCTTTTGTCCATGTTTATGCTTCTCATGCAAAGTGGGTCAATCATCCTTATTAACTTGATTAGGCTAGGATCAAATGCAATCAGTGAAATTGCAGACTTACCTGTGTTGTGCAATACAATGTTATTTAGTAAGGTCAATACTAAAAGATTAATGTCAAGTGCCTTTACTTTTTGTATTGTGTATCAATTGGTAAATGTTATAAAATTTTTTATTGACACCTTTCCTTCATATTTTTTTCTCCCTTTAGTGATGGTCTGGTAGACACTGTTAAGAAGAAAGTTAATTTTTGGTGATTCACTCACCAAGTACTTAGAAACAGATCTTTTTCATGATTGCATAGACTTTGAAGTTGTTTGTCAAAGGGGAGCACGCATTCACCATATCAAATCATTAGTTACTGACACACATACAAAGTTTGCACAGGTAGATGCTGTTGTTGTACATGTAGGCACAAACGACCTTGATTCTTACACATCACCCTTGCTTAATTTCAAATCTTACCACACACTTGTCAGAACAATACAGGCAACTTACCCACATGCACAGATATTTCTGAATGCAATCCTTCCTAGGTTGGACAGTGAAGAGCTCAATGAGAAACGTACATACTACAACACACAACTTCCACTAATTGCAAAAGAGCATGATAACACATCATTCATTGATTTCACACAGCACTTTGAAGGACTTAGATATTCTCTCTTTGGCTTTGATTACCTTCATCTAAGCAAACATGGATATAGGCTATTTGCAGATCTTTTATCAAAGGTCATTGCTAGAAGACTCCTCCCCCAAGTTCACCCATCATCTGAAGAAATGCTGGTCCAAAGGATGCTGTACATGAGGAAGAATTTAACTTCTGCAGGAACCAATCACGCAGCAAATCCATGTGAATTGTCCATCTTTCCCACCCTGATCTCTTCCACTCTCCCCTCCAACCCTAGGGAGGTAAGTGCAAGCAGTTTGATACAGGTAGGTAAAACTGAAAACTCTGCCAGTACCGATGTGGTGCAACAGAGACGGAAACGACGCCGAAAGAAAGGTAAGGTAAAACTAAAGGAATCCAAGCAAAGGTTAATAGATGAATGGGATAGTGACTTTACTGTGGTAGGTACAGTTGTTGAGAGTGTTGTCAAAACAGAAGTCACTCATAGTATCATTAACATACATTCTTTTGGATACAATACTCTCAACATGCATTTTGATCAATTTGACCACATACCAGGTAACAGCTGTACCCCTTTGCCTGCGGTAACCACCCCATACTTGAGGCACAAGAAGATGAGGAGAGCAGAACGCAAGAAGTGTTTCAAGCATAAGAGGAAGAGGCAGAGAAAGAGAACCAAACAACGTGGTGAGTATTTATGTTTAGTTTCATTTAGTGTGAAGTCTTTTAAGCCGTGTGTCAACAGTGACTCTTCAGATGTACTTGAGGCATTGCAGGGGTGAAAGAGAAGCAGGGCACTTTAAAGCCCTGCAGTAAAGTTGCATGTGGACCATGTGTTGCTTGTAAGAAGCAGTCCAGTACCTACAAATATGATCACATTTGTTCTCTGAAGAATCAAACTTTGGTTTCCTGGATATGTCAAAATACACCTTTGAAGGAGAAGGACTGTTTTTGTGCAGCATGTAGAGCAAAATTTCTACGGAAACTTACAGATTCACAGTACACTTCAGACAAAACACGTAAAAAGACACAAACAGAGCAAGTGGAATGTTGTGCAGCTACATTGAACAATTGCAAAGGTAAAATTGTTAAAGACGCATCCCATTTTTTCCTCCCACACCTTACAGAGGTGCTTCGGGCTCACATTTGGTGAAGAGAGTATTGCTTCACCCCTTGTCTCACTTTGTCATTATCATTACAATTAATTGTGAGTATATGAAAGTAAATGTAGGTTGTGTGGGGGAAGTTGCAAAAGCCATACAACAAAGTTGCCATGACTCTTGATCTCATAAAAAAGTTTACTTCTAATGAAAATCTTGCTTATCTGAGAGTGTTAGATTTCATATGTAAAAATGTTTCATTAGTTGTTAAAATGCTGATGAAGCTCTAAATCTTCCATCAATTCAGGCTGAACTTGAAAAAGATAGAATTCTAGATGTAAATCACGAGGATTTCATGGAGCAGGAAGCACTCAGGTTAACTCATCTCTATCTATGCAATTTATTTTCAAACGGTGTGTCTATCCTTCTGGCTGATCTCCATGACTATTTTTTCAATAGTGCTGAAAAGTTGCGAACAAATTATGAACTAGATGATTGTCAAAAATTCTTAGATTCAAACATTTTACCATGGCTGCTAGTTAATACCTTGCACAGATTTCAAAATGTAAACATTTCACGTTTAGTAAACAGGGAGCAAAGTGTGTTGATAACATGTGTAACAAGTGACCTTCATCAAGCATTACACAAAGCACATTTACAAGTCAAGGCCCTACAACAACAATTGCTGGCTGATCGGTTAGAATCAGGTGACACCTCTGAGCCAAGCAGTGCACCAGAAGTAATAGAAAAGGAATCCCACTCCACATTGCAAACTGCAGGACTAATTTTAAGGGATTCCCTCAAGTCTCAAATTAAAAACTTAAATTGCAACTATAGTTTTGATCCATTAAAATTGAAGACATTCACCTTTTCAGAACTTCATGGGTTGGTTCATCCATATGTTTGGAATTTTATATCTTTTCTGTCACAAAGTACAAAGTCATTCCAGCAGGACTTTTCCTGGGACACCCACTTACAGTTTGAAAGGATGGTGAAAAGCATTTCCAAAGGAAACTGATGGGTTTTATGCCCACACAGTTTTTGCAAAATGATGAGAACAATTTCCCTCTCCACATTCTCATAGCAGAGTCCATCAAGCGGCTGTCATGTTCATCTAAATTACTGAGTTTGTGCAACCACCTTGGCTTATGTGTCTCAGAGAATACACTGAATAGGTACATCAATACTTTGTACTTAGAGGAAGAAAGAGGCAGACCATGCACAGTACCTGATACATTCACAATAGTCTCAGTTGACAACATAGATGTTCAATCACCATTTGCTGCTGTTCGAACGAGTGACACAGGGCGTAGTTGGCATGGAACCTCTGTTATGTCTCAGATTCCAAAACCAGAGACAGAACCATTTCTTCAGCACGAAGTGTTGGGTAAACATATACACTGGAAAATTCTTATCCAGCAAGATGACAATAGGTTTTATAGAGCAGTTGTATGTAGCATGTGTGAAGAATGTTAAATTCCCCAAGGAGTTTGAATGGCTCTCCACTAAGCAATGAGCTGCAAGAGCTAGAATCAAAATTGTGTGTCATGCTACAATCAGAAGTATGTTGTACTCTTTTGAAGAACATAAAGGATTTGAAAAGATTGGATTCAGACTACATTTCTGACCTATTAGATGAATGTGGTACATTTGATTCCCTTGAGACCTTCATTAGTGATCACCAGAAAGGGCAATTTACCTTTGGTACTCTTATAGTTGTAGCAATTTCTTCTGTGCTTCAAACACAAGTTAGTTTGTACTCTGTCCAAAATAGCCAGTACTTCCTTGAAAGATGAATTCCATCACAAAACCTTTTAACCAGTATTCCACCACTTCTAGCTACAAAAATAGGGGTGAAAGGCCAGCTACATTTTAATGGACTATGGGAATGTAGTGTTAAAAGCCAAAAGCTGCTTCAGGCTGCTAACTTACATTCTTCTGATTGCTTGGGAGTTGTTTGGCAAACACTGCATGGTCTGACAGCACAAGTGCCTTTGAATGACATATTACTGACCTCAACACTTCAAGACACTTCATTATCTGACCACATTTACACTACACATTCCAACACAGATTCAACATCAGTGCAAATGGATCACAGTTATGCTAGTGAAAAAGCTCCTCCTCGTAAGAAACTGAAAACTGGTCCAAAATTTCTACCACGAACTTTGTTTTGACAGTGCAGATGTTCAAATTAATCCCGAGGTAGCATTTGAAGAGCCATTCTTTAACACACGTATAAATTTTCAACTTACATTTGAGCATTTTGTAGAAACTACAGATGAAGCCATCGCTAAGAGGATATATACAAATAAGGTGTTTCTTTACATGCTTGACAGAAGTGTTATTTTCAGGAATAAGCTTAATGTTTTTCTTCCAGGCCTCAAGTGCAAATTTTTCATAGAGAATATTCCGAGATGTGAAAAGTCAGATTTTGTCTTTCTTGATGTGTATAATGAACCCGCAGACAGTAAGGCTACTCTCTTAAAAGTTTTAGGGAGGTTGTATGAGCAATTTCATGTTTCAGAAAAACTTAATGATCTCATTGTTGTAGGGGACCTAAAAACTTTTGATTTATTGGTAAAGCTAAAAAGAGAGTACGGTAAAGCGATGGACTGGGTTGTACCATATCCTGGGGATTGGCATATTCTCAAAAATCTCCAGGAAGTTATCATAAAAATATATTGAGATGCAGGATTGAAAGATATCGCCAAAGTAACACACAGTGGCTTGACCCACCAATCACTGCAGTCATGTTCCAATTTCAAAAGAAACCATCGTTTCTTTTTACAAGTATTTGAAGCCTTTTACAATCATAACATAGACTCCCTTCACCAAAACCTTCTAGATACAGACAGTTCTCCAGGACCTTTTGTTGGTGGAATTTTTGATGAAATACACAACATCGTATCATCATACAACCCTGCTTCAAATAATGCATTTCTTGAAATGCAGAAAAAATTTTAAAGCAATAAGTTGGATCAGGTGCAAAATTCATTTAGTGAGTACATTGAAAGTCAATGTAACAACTCCAAAACTTTTAAATTTTGGGCTGATTTTTTCAGAGAAGACCTAGCATGCTACATTCAGTTGTGGATTGCTATAAGAACAGGTAACTGGGATTTGGGTATGAGTGCATTTAAAAGCATTGCAGGACTTTTCCATGCCTATGATCGATACAATTATTCTAAGTTACTACCAGTTCATTTTGCATGTATGGCAACTCTGCCAAAATCTGTTCTCAGTCACTTTCAAAGGGGCGCTTTTGTGTCAAATATAAAAGGTATTAACTTCTCTTCCATTGGTTTTGACGAAGCTCATGAAATGCTCATAAACAAAGATTGCAAGCAGGCATCTGTCAGATTCACACCACATTCTCTAGTTCACAGGGCCCACACACTACAGCATGAAGCCATACTCATGAAGAACTTTCTGCACCAATGTGCATGTCAGAGGGTTGAAATACTCCAAAGGGATTTGGCAGATTCTGTCATAAAGGAAGAAATGGAAAATGTTAAGGCATATAGAGAGAAAGTTTCAGTCGAGGCAAAAGGTCTTCACAAGCCCCATCTTGTCCATTTGTTCTCTGGTGAGCAAACTACTAGAGACCAGGAAACTGATCTCATGACTCATCGTACAATTGGGAAAAATTCTTATGAGTCATTTGTCAAAAGCCAGGTATTGCATGAGAGCAGTTCAAGTTTATGTCAACTGAAACTGCATAGGTTGAAAACCATTTCCAAACCCAGAGTTTAAAAATATCAATTACATTGAAAAGGAAAAGCGAATGATTACCCAATGTTATAAACGGCTACTGCTTGTAAGTAGTGATCGGAGAGATGATTTACTGACTTCGTTTCAGTTTCTTGAAACACCAAGGGCCATTTGTGACCCCAGTGGTTTGCCAATGAAAGGAACCAAATCTGTTATTTATGATTGGTTTTTAAAAAGGTACAATGAGCAGTACAATCCAATTCTCTCTAGCATACCCAAAAGAAATCAACCATCCAGTAGGGCTTTTATCGCTGAAGGTATGAATATCATTTACGCAAGTCCCCTTAAGATCCACAGAACTTTTCTCAATTATGCCCAGTACATCTGCTCACGCTGGGTTGAATATTACTTAAGCTTGGTTATACTGAAGTAAGAATCATCTTTGATTAAGTAGATTCCCAGGGCAAATCCCCATATCTTTGGAAAGGTCAAGGAGAGATAAGACTCAACCAGATAAATTACCAGTTGAAAAATTTTCAGATATTGTCGATTCTACTGCACTTCCCAGTGTTGGTACCTGGCAAGAGTTTTTTAAAGTGAGAGAAAACAAAAGGCTTCTATGTCAGTACTTATCTACAGCTGTTACTAACATTATCAAAGGGAAGCTAACTGACTCTCAAACTTTCATAACATCTGGTGGCTATTCTGATGGCTCATCAGTAATTGCTACACCTAACAAAATTCATACGTATCACCTATGTTGCAATCATGAGGAAACTGATACACAAATCTGGTCACATGCTGCTGATAGTCAGTGCCCGCTCATCCATCTTTACTCACTTGATAGAGATGTGGGTATGGTAGGGTTACCACTGTCATTTCCTGGGAAGGAAATTTTTTGCAGTATCGAATGGGAACAGTAGTTGATAGATATTTGCACATGAGTGCTTTGAAGAAAGCTTTGCACAATGATCATGCCTTAACTTTCATTTCACAAATAATGCAGTCATTGTTCATTTTATTTGGTTGTGATTTTGTTTCATTCTTTGCAAAGAAAGGTAAAACCACCCTTTTCCAGTTTTGTCAGTTTATTTGCAGCAATGACACAGACTTGCCAGGCCACCTGGCTTATTCTCATGTTCCGAATACTTCTGCCACTTCTGAAGATGTGCCTCCTGGGCTGCTGTCATTTTGGCGTCTCATATGATGTGTTTACTTTTGTGCCAATAGGGCTTGCCTTAATAAGTATTATACACCCAACACTTTATATAATTCTTTAACAACTCACAATGTTAACACACGGCACAGCCAGTTTTTGAAAAAAAAGTGCTGGAAAGGCACGTATGAAGATGAATTGCTGCCATCGGATGAGGCATTGAAATTACATTGGCTGAGAGCATGTTGGGTTCAGAGTGTTTGGGGTTGTGCTCTACAGGAGAAGTTTGAATACCCTTGTATTGACAGGTATGGTTGGGAAGTTTTAAATTCAGGTGAGGTGCAAGTTATTTGGGATTCCCCAGAGAATGTGAATGAAATACAAAAGCGGGTTAATCATCTCAAGAGAAGGTGGGTGCAAGAAAGTAAGTGTACCACTCGTCAGTGTAAATGTCTAAAAGATGGGATTCAGTGTGGGCCAGGTTGTACTTGTTGTAATTGTCAGAACACATATGGTTCTAATGTAATATCTGAACATGTAGAATTCCTTGAATCCAGGGAGAGGGAATCAGACAGTGGTGAAAGTGAACATGATAATTCAGTCAGTGACTCTGAAATAGCAACAGAAAATATTGATCTACTTACAACAGAGTTTGCAAACTCAGAAGATGAAGTGTAAAGTACAGAAGGTTATGCTTCTTGGGAAGATATAGCATCTTTTTGTCACTCATTGACATCTATCTACTAGTATTTGATGAAAATCAGTATTCATGTTCTGTGTTACTTCCAAAACCTTGCACTTTCCTTGACATGGACAAAAGTTAGGTTGGGCATGGTTTCCACTGATGTCTTTAGGTGAACACATTCCATAATGTACATACATTGAAAGTTAAGCATTTTACAGTATGTATTACTGCAACTGAGAGTAATAATGAAGTTTCTACATCTGGATACTTTAAGAGATGAGATGCAGTGATTTTTATGGCATTGTGTATTCATCTTACAAGCTATTTTCTTCCACAGCTCCTTGTACTATAAAAGTTCTTGCCATCTTTGAAATTGTCTTTCCTTAAACTGTTCCTTCCTGAACTTTCTTATTTACCTTAGCAGCCAAGACAGTACCAGGAGTGAAGTCTTTCTATTGTAAATATTGTACAATCATAGTCTATGTACCGTACAAGCTTGTACACAAAGAGATTGTGCCTTGACTGCAAGCCTCGACTTTCTACTAAGTAGCTGTTACTACTTTATGCCAGTTTTCTTCTCTGTGTGTTTGTTGTATCATAGTCTTTGTCCTAGTTTTATGTATTTCGAACAAGAAAAGAATAAAGATGTACCAAAACAGCCAAAAATGTGTTGTCATTATTGAAAAAAAAAATCCTCTGACCTAAAGTCCCACAAAGCTGACCTCATCGTGGTGTCAGAGTGGCAACCACTGTCTTTTCAGTGGGCGAACTAGGGCTTTGCCTGGGCATATTTGGATACAGACCTGTAGTCAAGAGCATAACCCCCCAAAATGATACCCCTCACTCCAAGAATAAGGCTAAACTGCAGCTATTTCCACAACTAGAAACCTCGTATTGTACGGATCTGATGCGAACTGTACTGATTCTTCAAACTCATCCTCCCCCTCTCATACCATCCCACCAATATTAGCTACTGACTATGGGGCTGTTTCCAAGACTTCTGGTGGTTGATCTCTACTTTGCAATTTTCAACAGGTTTAAGAAGTATAATGTCGAATGTCACATGTTATGCTATGTATGTATATATTCTGCACTGATTTCAATAGCCTGAGTATCTTGACTGTAATCTATGGGAGCAAACTTTGTCATTCCTCGGTCAGTTTAAGAATGTGGTAGAGTGTTTAATGTTTAGTGGAATATTTGACATACTGCTTCAAACTGTAATTTTGAACAACTGCACTTGTAAAAGAAATAAAAAAGATCATGACAAACATAATTTAACCCTTCATTTGAGTTATCATGTATGTAGCCTCTGTTGGAGCACATTTTCATCAAACAGACTCATTGAATGGTGTGTTGAAGTACATCAGTCTTCAAAGAGCAAATTGAATAATACCTCTTGATTCTCACTGGCAGATGATTTGCAGTACATACTTCATTCCCAATGCAGTGAGGTCTGTCACTGTTGGTATGGGCATTCTGCCAGGGACTGCTGTGACCTAGGACTACAGGGGCTTTAGCCGCCACATATATTTTTCTGGTGTCATTTTGGGCCACCTTAGACTAGAAACTAGGGCTTTTATTTTCTTGAAAATATATTGGGCTTCGATGATTAGCCCCCTTTCTTCAGAATTGACTCCGCGGTCCCTGTTGGCTATTTTTCTCAATCATGTGGAAGTTATTAGACCTTCATGACACAATCTATGCATTCCTTGATATTGTATACTCTTGATTTTATGTTTAGTAATGTTGCCTATATCATATTGTGTATGACATTACTATAGTGAATAAAGTGAATAGAGAATAGAAAGCTTATATGTGATACTCTACCTCATATTGCATCAGTCATGGAGGAGCATAAGTGCTTATATATTTTTAAATGGTATGAAGGGATCAGTGGCATTTATGAGGACAGCTAGCATAATTATTCTTTCATGCAGTAAGATATAACAAGCTGAAATGCATGCACACTGCTGCAAAGTCTTTTGAAATATAGCCAACTGATATGATAAACTAGCAGCCAAATAATCTGGATTAACATGCCACAGTGACATTTGAAATGGTTCTGCTTGTATGTAGTTTATCCCCCCCCCCCCCCCCCAGATTGCAATGTGCTTAGACGTAGGTCTACAGTGAAGGCTAAACATGCTGGTGCCTCAGTTGCATGCTCTCCGGCCAAAAAAAAAAGGACTGAAAAAGGGCCGGACCTGTTGAACCACCTGGGCTCAAATCCTTTATTTGGTGATAAGAGTAGCCCGGCTCAGGCAGGTTTTATAGGTTTTCATTTGGTGGGCAGGATAGGGGGGGGACTCTCTTGCAAGGATACATCCCTACAGTTTTTTTATTACAATTATTATTGCAGGACAGAGTGAGAGGTGCGGTTCAAAATTACAACAGCCACTTGCTCACTGGGACAGTAAACAAGCTCTGTTTAATCTGTTATTAGTACTGGTTTCGACGTAACCTTAGTTGCATTGTTGCAACTTAGTTGAAAACTATATGTGTGCACTGTGTTGGCAGTCAGTACCATGCACTACTCGTAGATACCATTTCACGGTCTCAATGCGTCCCCAGTGCCCCTACCAACCATGCTTCTACCCACACAGATGTGTTATTCTTGTGAGGATTTCATAACCAGGGGTTGCTTTATTTAGAAAATTGTACTTTACATTACGCAGAGGTCCGATCATGACATTTCGCGCATTACACACCAATGCACAAGACTAAACATTGCCGAGACTGACGTTGTTTACTCATCACCTGTATTCGAGTGCACTTATATTTGCCGTGAACTTGACTTGTCTTTTGGATGATCGTAAGAGAAATTTGTATTTTTCTGTGAGAAAAGAATTTTGCCAGCGAATATGCAAGATTTCAAAATTGGAAATAAGCAGATGTAATATAAAAAAGCGACTTTCTGAACCATTCTAAAGTAGTTACATTACTTTCCGGAAATACGGCCAAAATACATCTTTGGTTTATTTTGTTTTCCATTCTGGCACAAAAATTGAGTAAGACATTTCTTATTTATAAGATTCAACTATTAGTAAGCATAAAAACGTGCTAATTACTTATTAATAAGCAATGACGTCACGATACGTCATGCATATTCTACAAGATAAGAAAGCACTTTTCGTACGGCTGGAGACTGGCTGCCTTGCCTATGGCTTATAGTTTGATGATAATTTGATTTGCTAATATCAATATTCAACAATGCCATGAGAAGGCTCTTAAATTATGATCATTGAAATGAACAACTTTTAGTGCAAGTACTGTTTACAAGTTCATCCGTAAATGGTTTCCTTCATGACTGATTATACCAAAAATATTATAATCTACATTACCCACTGCAAGAGGATGTTTATGGTCATGTAGTGAAAAATTGTGTTCATACGTACTTCTTTGACATAATGCCTCGTCGTAATGCTAGATCAAAAGCTAGGTCTGCCTATTTTAGGATAAGAAGAATCAGAGGACCTGTGCAAAAAAATACAAAACCACTAGGTTATGCATACAGCACCGACGATTGTAATAATAGTCCAACAAACCCACAAAGTGTTAAAACATCTACATGTAAGAATGAATCTCTTGTGCAGTTTGATATTTGTTTGGAAAATGATTCTGTCAATCATAATGATCGAAATAGTAGCAATTTTGTATACAGTTTACGTGGAACATTTCATCAAGGTGTTGTACGTTTCTCACCAGATTCTGCTGGTCGCCAATGGGCATGTAATTCATTGGTCATGTTAACTTATATCCAAAGATTGCAAACAATAACGCAAAAAGATATTGATCAAGTACTTGAAAATGGGGATGTCTTATACCGAACAGTAGCTACCAAGTTGAAAACAATGAATTTACTGGATGATTCAATGTTTCTTACCACAGATGATCTTCCATCTTCTTTTGTGGTTGCTAACAATAAATACTCAGCACATTATTATGATAGTATTTTTGGGAAGTTACAGCCAGATCAAAGTAGTTCTTTTGAAGCACTTGATGTTGTCATACAGCAAGCTTTTACTGTGTCCTCTTACAACATTTTACTTAAAGGACATTACATGATGTCATTATTTCATTTTAGTATTGGAGACATTCTGTTTTTTGATTCACATTCCCGTTCTGAAGCAGGATTAGTTGATCCAGATGGCAGGGCCATTCTTCTACAGTTTAAAAGTTTACAAAGTTTCACACAATTTTTAATTGTTCTCTGCACAAGTCTGCACTTCGAAGAATCAACACTTGTCGAGTTGAAACCAGTATCAATTCAATTGATAAACAATGATGCCTATGGAGAACAATATAAGTCTTCTTCTACTGTTCCTCCATCTTTAACCTGTCTTTTGAAAGATGATTTTAATTGTGATTTGTCAATTCTCCCCAACAATTCCTCAAACATAGTTCATGCTGCTAAATTGAAAAGGAAAACAGAGCAAGGCATCCATAGCGTGCCCATTTCATCTCATGCCCGTAAAAGAAAAAGGCGCATATTAAATACAGAAGTTAAAGGGACACATGCAAAGGAGTTTTCAGCTACCAGTGTTTTTGGAAGTACTGAAAATCATATCATTGCAAACAGTGATCCAATTGAACCCATTGCAACAGATTATGATGTTTGCAAACAACAATTCCAAGATGCTATCAAACAAGGGCCTTCATTTGTATGTACTGCATACTTACAGACTTGGTTTAGACATTCTGTTGTTCAGTTGAAGTTGTTGAAAGTTTCGGATGATATAACAACATTGTTGGCAAAATGTTGGATAGGTTACATATCAATGTATGAAAAAGAATGGATATGTCGCACATGTGTTAAACATATTAAAAAGGGGCAAATTCCCCGATTGTCAATTGTAAACAACTGTCACTTTCCACCTAAACCACCAGAACTAAATATTCATCCCTTAGAAGAAAGATTATTGTCACCTCGCATTCCATTTATGCAAATAAGAGAACTGCCAAGAGGAGGACAACTTTCCATCACTGGAATATTGTGAATGTACCTGTAGATGTAAATGAAACTGTTACTACACTTCCAAGGTGCTTATCAGCTAATAACACTGTACCAGTTAAATTGAAGAAAAAAATGTGCTATAAGTCGGCTGTTTGTACACAAAATGTTCGTCCCTTTAACGAAGTTGCAGCTTTACAGTGGTTACTTACAAATGGTGACCTATTCAAAGAGCTCAAAATCCAATTTGATCCCACATGGGAACAAACCAGTGGAATTTACAGTGAAAGTTCAAATGAACTTGTCTGTGAAACAGTTTTGTCACAAGAACAGAATAGTGAAGAGATTCATGAAAGTGATAGTGAAGACAATTTCAGTGAAACTGATTCTAATGAAACACAGACTGGCAATCTTGACACAATGTTAACAGAAGCAGAATATGATCACAGCACAATACTAACATTTGCTCCTGGTGTAAACAGACGCCCTGTAAGCTTGTTTCAAGACGTTGATTCGGAATATCTTGCTTTTCCAACAATTTTTTTGTGGCCAAAAACGAGTTCCGAATTCTGAACGATCATTGCCTATCCATTTCAGTGACATATGCAAATGGAAACTTAGAAGTATTGATCGTAGAGTTGCAACAAATGTTCCAAACATCTTCTTCAAACTAAAGAAAATGCACATGAAGCAAATATCTGATAAAGTGATGTTAGCATTAAGAAGGTGCAAAACTAAAGGAAAACAATATACAGTAAAAGATATATTGCAAGAACATGAAACAATTGTTAAGTTAGATGATGGATACAAGATTTTCAAAACACTTAGAAATTCCCCTCCATATTTAGAGAAACGGCAAAAAGATTTGATGGCAATGATCAGACAATTAGGTTGCCCTACATACTTTGTATCACTTTCAGCAGCAGACACAAAATGGGCTGACTTGCTTAGAATACTTGACAGATTTATAGACAACAAAGAATATACTGATGTAGAACTTGAAAATATGGACTGGTCCACAAAAACGAGGCTAGTTCAATCTGATCCAGTTACATGTGTAAGGTATTTTGATCACAGATTACAAACCTTTGTACATGACATTCTGAAAGACAAATTACACCCAATAGGGTGCATTAAAGATTTCTTCATACGAATTGAATTTCAACAACGTGGATCTCCACATGCTCATATCATGTTTTGGATAGAGAATGCTCCAATTTTTGGCAATTGTTATTAGATTGTATTTAACGACACATCAACACGAATGTGTTATGTAGTGTCAGCTAGATAGAACAGGGTAAAGGTAGGGTAAAACTAAAACTAAATAAAAAAAAATAAATAAAACATTGGGCAAAATCCTAAAGTCTTGAAAAAGCAAATGGGGTGTCATGTCAAAATTTCCTGTAAAGGCCACTTTCTTTGAGAAAATCCAAGATGAGAGTGGAGTCCGTGTGTTCAAACAATGTCTTCAGGTCTGGTACACTGTAATATTTCTGACGAATATGGGAGTATTCATAGTAGTCGACGAGAATGTGACTGACGGTGACATCACCGTGGAGCAAATAAGCATGTGTTAGGTAAGTGTGACCGATTCGTGCCCTAGTCAGTACGAAATCATCTCTCCGTTTTCTAGGGGTTCCATTACCCACAGACCCGACCGTTGGTTTGACCTGGTATAATTTGTTCTCTGGGAAAGAACCCCACAGTTCCTGCCATTTTGATTTTATATAGCCGTTGATGTTAGGACGGTAATCAGTGTGGGGTACGTGGAGGTTGGTAATGTCCATCTGTAGGGCTTCCTTAGCTAGCGTGTCTACCTTTTCATTTCCGTGTATGCCCACGTGACTCGGAACCCACGCGAGCACAACCGACTTCTGCAGTCTCACCAAATTGGAGTAAGCTTCCCGGAGAGCTATTACACAAGGGTGTTTTTGCTCATGGCCGTGAAGAGCTAAAAGGCTGGATAGCGAGTCTGTGAACACAATGAACTGGCGGTCGTGCGAGGTTTCGATCAGCTCGAATGCCATCTTAAGTGCCTGGAGTTCGGCAGTAAATATTGATGCATCATCCGGTAGTCTGACTTGCAAAAAAGCATCTCGGCCTGTCGCTGCAGCTGCGACCCTGTTCGTACCTTTGGAACCATCGGTATAGATGGCATGATAACGATGGTACTTTTGTCTCAGTTCATTAAAGCTGGCACGATACACCAGTTCATTTGTTGAGTTCTTTGGATACTTCCTCAAACTAAGGTCAATAACTGGCTCGACTAATGTCCAGGGAGGAGTGATGCCAAAGGTGGACTGTGCTACGGAGTCGGGGTTTGTACACACCTGTGGTAAAGCTCCACCAACGCGAATAGCAAATGGAGGGATAGCTGATGGTTTCCTCACATATATGTCACTAAACTTCTGGTTGAAGGCCGTCTCAAAGGTCGGGTTTTGTCTATGACTCCTCAGTTTGTGGGCAAACTGGAGTGACAACTTTTTCCATCTTATATGGAGGGGTAGGTAGCTCGTTCGCTTCGATGTAAAGACTCTGCATTGGGGAGGTACGTAAAGCTCCCAGGCAGATCTTAAGGCCTTGGTTATGGATAGGGAGGAGTTTCCTGAGGTATGACTCACGTGCAGAGCTATAAACAACACAACCATAATCAAGTTTGGACCTCACAAGGGATCTGTAAAGTCGAAGCAAAACGGGACGATCAGCGCCCCACTCCATCTTTGAGACGACCTTCAACAGGTTAAGCGCTCCTTGGCACTTCCGCCTTAGATGGTCGATATGGGCTTGAAGTTGAGCTTACTGTCGAGTATTAGGCCTAAGAACTTAGTCTGAGGAACAACTGGGATGTGAACACCGTTCAAAGTTAGGTCTGGGTCGGAATGAGCACCTCTCCGGTTGCAGAAGTGCATACAATCAGTCTTTGAGAGAAACGGAATCCGTTTTTGTCAGCCCAGTGCTGGATCTTATTGAGGCAGTTTTGCATTAGTCTCTCTATAGACCTCATGTTCCTTGAGGAACAGGTAATAGAGAAGTCATCCACAAACAAAGACTTCTCAATCCCAGCGTTAACCACATTAGCGATGCTATTTATTTTCATGATGAAAAGAGTGACTGACAGGATGCTACCTTGGGGGACACCCATTTCCTGATTATGCAGCTCTGATAACACGCTCCCCACACGTACACGAAACACACGATCTTTCAGGAAATTTTGAATAAAAAGCGGCATTCTCCCCCTTAGCCCGGCACTGTGCAAGTCTTTCAGTATGCCATGTTTCCAAGCAGTATCGTATGCCTGTTCCAGGTCGAAAAATACTGATACAACATGGTGTCCACGGACAAATCCGTCACGAACTGTTGACTCCAGGCGGACGAGTTGATCAGTGGTACTGTAGCCCCGGCGAAAACCACTTTGATAACTAGTTATTAGACCGTTGGTTTCGAGGAACCAAACCAGACGGGCATTAATCATTCGTTCAAACGTCTTGCACAGGCAACTAGTGAGGGAAATAGGGCGGTAGTTTGCAGCTTTTGTCGGGTCCTTACCCGGCTAGGCGATGGGAATGATGGTGGCTTCCCGCCAAGCAGCTGGAAAGTTGCCATTTTCCCATATACCGTTGAAAATATCTAACAGCACCAGTAAAGAGCTATCAGAGAGGTGTTTGAGGAACTGACAGTGAACTTCATCTGGGCCAGTGGCAGTGTCATTGCTTCTTTCGAGAGCAATACGAAGTTCCGTGATGTTAAAGAGGCTGTTGTAGTCCTCAGAGTTATCCGAGGTGAAGTTCACTTTCTGTTTTCAACGGTATGTTGGAATGCTTGGAAGGTCTGGGAGTAGTGACTACTTGAGGAGTTGGTTTGGAACTCATCTGCAAGCAGATTCGCAATATCTGCCCTTTCTGTGCACTTGCTACCGTCTGGTTTGGTTATGTGTGAGACTGAGGAATTAACCTGCCTTCCACTGATCTTTCTTACCATATCCCATGCTTTCTTGACTGGGGTATTGGAGTTTAGTTTAGAAATATACTGTTTCCATGACTCCCGTTTGCTGGTTTTTATGATGCGCCGTGCTTTGGCACGGGCATTTAGGTAATTCCTATGATTAACATTACTAGGGTACTTCTTAAAAATACTAAGGACCTTTTTGCGATCTTTGATCGCTTTTTCACAATCCGTGTTAAACCACGGCGTGTGTCTACTACGTGGACTTGCAGAGGACTTGGGAATAGTTTTTGTAGCAATACCCACTAACAGTTCTGTAAAGTGGGCGATCTGGTCTTGTACACCTCCAAAAGCCTCCGTGATGATGGTGTTTCTACAGAGGTCGCTGAATTCAGACCAGTCAGCCTTCTGAAGTTGCCATCTGGGTACTCTCTCTTCGGGCATGGGATAGACAGTATCAATTAAAAGGGGTTAGTGGTCACTTCCACACTGATCATCGTGCACTCTCCACTGAAGGTCCATCAGAATTGCCGGAGAGCAGATTGAGAGATCAATCGCTGAACGAGATCCAGAGGCCGGATGAATGTAGGTACATGACCCATCATTCAAAAGGCATAGATCCGAGGTAGCGATCACAGATTCAATCAATCCACCCATCTGGTTGGTGTAATTACAGCCCCACATGTCACTGTGTGCATTGAAATCCCCCAGGAGTAGAAATGGGGTGGGCAGCTGGTTAACTAATATGTCCAAGTCATCTCGTTTCAGGCTATACCTTGGTGGGATGTACACCGAACACACAGTAATGGTGCGGTGTAGTGTAGCTCGAATTGCCACAGCTTACAAGGTAGTGTTCAGATGGATGGTGGAGTGTGGAACTGTGTTTTTAACTAGTATGGATGATCCCCCAATAGCTCTGTTGTCAATGGGGTATACAACAGTTTTGTTGTACATGTCGTACCCTTTAAACGTTGGGTGGTCTGTGTCCCGAAGGAAAGTCTGCAGGCAGATCACTAAAGGAGACCAGTCCGCTACAAAGCACTTGATCTCCTCGTAATTCGGTCTAAGTTCTCTGCAATTCCATTGGATTAAAGCCGCAGGCCTCCCAAGGGTCATCCTTTGGAAATCTGTGGCTTGCTAGTAGAGCTGGTGGAGCCCCCTGGCTCCGGCCGAGACTTCCAGCCACTGAGCTCCATCAGCTCTTCCCCTTGCTCGGTTTTGTCTGTATTTTAATTCTAGGTGTGTCTCTTGCTTTTGATGGTACTGCCTTTTGTCTCAGTTTTCTAGTTGTTGGTTTTGGTGGTGGTTTAGGTTTCTTTTGTGGGGGTGTTGACAGATTTGTCGGTGCTGTCATCGTCTGTATTGTCTTGGATATTACAGACTGCTCTGATGATTTTGCAAAAGTGAGTGTAATGGGCTTTGGAAAACTGCTGTCCCTGGGCCAGGTCATATCAGTTTGGGTTGCAGCAGACACCTTTGCAGTCCTCACAGCTCCAGCATAGCTCTTGAGCTGTGAGTCCTGCGACCGGTATGTTTCTCTAGCCTCTTTATAGGTGATGTTACTGGAGGCTTATTTTTTGTATTTGTTTCTCCTCCACCCATTTTGGACAGTTTTTACTGTTTGCCGGATGACAGCCCTGGCAGCTAACACAGTGAGGTGCCCCCTCACAGGTATCACCAGCATGCCCCTCCTGGCCACATTTCTCGCAGGTTGCTGCCCTGCTACAGTTGGTTTTGAAATGTCCGTACCTTTGGCAATTAAAACAGCGGACAGGGTTGGGAATGTAAACCTCAACCCTGACCTGTAAATAGCCAATCTTCAGTGTTGTCGGTGGTTTGGGGGTGGTGAATGTTAGGATGAAGGTGCCGGTGGGCTTTCTGACACCCTCCCTTAACACTGAAATGCGGTACAGGTGGCTAATATGCTGAGATGCCAGGTTATCAAGAATCTCCTCATCAGAGCAGTTCTTGATACCCGGGCATCTTATGACTCCCTTGGAGCTGTTAAGGGACCTGTGAGGGGTCAATTCAATTGGGGTATCGATCAGGGACGTTGTTTTCAACAAGTTGTTTGCCTGTGTACTGTGACTCACTTCCACAAGGATATCTCCAGATCGCAGCCTTTTAATTGATTTAGGGGTGCCTACAACACCCTCAATGCCCTTATTGATGGCAAAAGGTGACAGAGAAGTAAGACCCTTGCCATCACCACAACTTGATATTACAAGAAACCCAGGCCAGATGGGAGCGGCCTCTGTGTCAGAGCTAGACCCAGAGTCGCTCCTGAAACGTTTGCCAGCTGATTTTAGTGAATTTAGGGGATCCATAGGAAAAAAAAAGTGAAAATTCATCACCGGTGCTCCCCACCCACCATGGAGCCCAACAAGGGGACATCAAAGGTAAGTGGAAAAATACATCACAAACCGATGCCAGGGATACACTAGTGATATACTCAAGGCCATTAAATGAATCAATAACCCCGATTGACCTGATTAAACAGCCGCCTTCTGAGAAAACCACTTTTCTGATACACACAAGCAAAGTCCACTTGGTGACGAGTACATGGAAAGGTAGTGCTACGTTAATAAGCAAAAGTTGAAAAGCAGTCAAGTGGAGATCTCAGGGCATGACGCCACCAGCCGATTGGTTGAACCAGGCCAATTCAACCTCCCGACTAGGTGAATTTGAGGCCGAAGTGGTGTGTTGCTAGGACCAAACCGCAGTTATAGCCTTCACTCAACCACCAGGATCCTCTCCTCCACCGACACGGGTCGCGACTCACGGCAAACAAGTCGTCCCCTTACTCGCCTCTTACGACATGCTGAGAAAGCAGCGGGCCTATTCTACATCCCCGTACCCGCAGGGGGTCCAATTTTTGGCAAAAATACACATTCTGAAATTGTGTCTTTCATTGACAAGTTAATATCATGCTCATCCAATGTGAAAGATAGTTCAAAGCCTTTCTTGGAAATGCAACAGCCTAAACATTCTAAAACATGTCGCAAAAAGTCAAAGGCAATTTGTCGATTTGGATTTCCAAAACCCCCCATGCAAACAACTATGCTTTTAGAACCTCCAGACACACAAGCAAATATTAAAGATGATAAAGTACGTTATGAAAAAATAGCAGACTATCTGGACCAACACAAAGATGGAATAGATCTTTCATTTGCAGAGTTCTTGGACACTCTTAAACTTACATATCAACAATACATATCTGCATTACGAACAAGCATTAAAACACCCGCCGTATTCCTAAAAAGAGATCCTTCAGATATTCGTGTCAATCCTTACATGAAAAATATTTTGGAAGTGTATGCTGCAAATCATGATATTCAGTATATTACTGATCCATATGCATGTGCTGTTTATATTGTTGCATACATGAGCAAGTCACAAAGGGGTATGAGCAATCTCATGGCTCAGGCTTGTAGGGAAACCCGAAACGGAAATCTTAATTTAAGACAACAAGTGCGTAACATTGGCAACAAGTTTCTCAATACTGTTGAAGTAAGTGCTCAAGAAGCTGTTTATTTACTTTTGCAATTGCCAATAACTCGGTCTTCAAGATCAGTAGTTTTATTAACACTTCACCTGCAGCTGAAAGAACTTTCATCTTGAAAAGTAAAGCAACACTTAAGAACATGCATCCAGATGATACAGACATAGAAGCAGGAAATATTATTAAGCGATACAGTAATCGGCTCACAGTACTAGGTGCCTTGCAGACTTCGTGTCAAAGTTACAGATAACATATACATCAAACCTCAATGATCCATATCTTAGTGATCATGAAGATGACCCAAGTTCAAACTTAACTGAATCCATCCCTACAACAACTAACCAAATTGATAAAACAACATCGTCAGGAATTAAAATTCGAAGTTGCAAGCACACAAAAAAGTGATTAGGTTTGTGAACTACACCATGAAAACAGATCAAGAAAATTATTCAAGAGAAAACCTTATGCTTTACATCCCATGGCGCAATGAAGACACTGATCTTTTGGGATCATTTGACTCATTCTCCCATCATTTCAATGTCATGAAAGAAACCATTCTTTGCAAAATGGAACACTATGAACCAAACAAAGCTATTTCTAATGATTTTCTGCATCAGGTTACAATTGAAGACATGGAAGAAAGACAGTATGAAACAATAGTTTCAAACATTAACCAAATAGAAGCAGAAGATGCAACTGAAGGATCAGTTGAAAGTGCACAATATTCATTTTATCAACCACTCAAGTTCATGCAGTTTACGACATTTCCGCAGACATTGGCTTTGCACCAACAACATCACAAACGCAGCAGGTGTTAGCAAACAGAATACCAGATGATGACTTCCTGGCCAAGCTTTCATCACTTAACATAAAGCAAAGAGAATTTTTTCACACATGTTATGCAGCGGATTTCGACCAAAAAGCAACTTTTTGCATTTCTGACTGGTGGTGCTGGTTTTGGAAAATCAATTCTAATAAAAACACTGTACCAAGCATTACATAGACAGTTATGTTCAACAGAAGGACAAAATCCAGAAGATTGCAAAATTCTGTTGTGTGCACCAACAGGAAAAGCTGCATACAATATACAAGGAAATGCAAACCACTCAGCCTTTCAAACTGACCCTAACCGAGGATTCCATTACAAAAAACTCAGTGCAGAACGCTTAAATACACTGCAAGTGAAATATCAAACTTAACTGTTGTAATAATGGATGAAATTTCAATGGTAGGCAATGGTCAATTTATGTTTATAAATTTGAGACTTCAAGAAATATTGCAAAATCAATTACCTTTTGGAGGTGTTCATGTTATAGCTGTAGGAGATTTGTTCCAACTTAAACCAGTTACAGATGGTTGGATTTTTTAAAATTTGAAAAATGGATATGGTCCTCTAGCAACAAACTTGTGGCAGCATTACTTCACAATGCATCAGCTTACAGAAATAATGCGTCAAAAAGATGATCAATTTTTTGCCCAACTTTTAAATAGACTTCGAGAAAATCATCAAACAAAGGAAGACATTGAAGTTTTGAAACAATGCTGTGTCAGCCCCTCATCAAAGTGATATCCTTCAACAGCTCCACACTTGTTTACAACAAATCAATTAGCCAATAACCACAACCAAGCTATATTTGAACAAAGTACAAATGAAAAAGTCATTGTAAAATCACAAGACACTGTTGTTGGAGACTTCACAGTCTTCCAAAAAAAAAAAAAAAAAAATTATAGAGGGAATCTCTAAAAACGTAAACAACACAGCAGGTCTCATGAATGAATTAGAGATTGCAGTCAACGTTAGATATGACACTGTAGCCAATATTGATGTAGAAGATGGTATTATTAATGGATCAGGCTGTGTTGTCAAAAAAACTGCAGTACCTTGAACAGAACAATTTGGGTTCAACTAGATGATTTCAGAGTTGGGACAGCAACCAGGGCACTAAACCGTTCTTTTTACAATGAAAACATTACTGCAACATGGACAACTATTTTTGCAATCAAGAGAACATTTTATACATCTCAACGACACATTCCAGTAATAAGAACACAATTTCCACTTCGACCACCATCTGCAAAAACAATTCATAAATCTCAGGGTGACACTCTTGAACAAGTTGTTGTGCACATGGGCTCAACTGCCATCGCACATGCCCATTATGTTGCATTCAGTCGAGTAACGAAACTTTCAGGATTGCACATATTGGAGTTAAATGAAAACAAAACCAGAAAGCCAAAAGGCTTCGTGATTCCTTGCCGAAAGGGGGGTGCTTTGTTACACTGAGGTTCATCCATCAAATTTATACTTCTCTCCTTCATCATGTTTTATGATGTTGTCACAATTTCACCCCTGCTCACATCAGCTCATGCCACAGGACCTTTGAACCAAAACTTGAATAACCAAAAAAAAATAAAAATAAAAAATAAAAAAAAAACCTCTGCCAAAACAATAGGGTTCTTCCTCTCAACATGACAAATCTACATACCAACTATGAAAAGTATAGGTCATTCCTATCTTGATATATCGCGATTACAAGGTTTTGAACTTTGACCTCTGGTGACCTCGAATGACCTTTGACCTCTGCCAAAAACAATAGGGTTCTTCCTCTCAACATGACAAACCTACATACCAACTATGAAAAGTATAGGTCATTCCTATCTTGATATATCGCGATTACAAGGTTTTGAACTTTGACCTCTGGTGACCTCGAATGACCTTTGACCTCTGCCAAAAACAATAGGGTTCTTCCTCTTAACATGACAAATCTACATACCAATTATGAAGTGTCGGCCATTCCTATCTCAAGATATCACGATTACAAGGTTTTTGAACTTTGACCTCTGGTGACCTCGAATGACCTTAAACCTCTGCCAAAAACAAGTGTTCTTCCTCTCAACATGACAAATCTACACACCAACTATGAAAAGTACCGGTCATTCCTACCTCGAGATATCGCGATTACTTAAGGTTTTTGGACTTTGACCTCTGGTGACCTCGAATGACCTTTGACCTCTGCCAAAAACAATAGGGTTCTTCCTCTTAACATGACAAATCTACATACCATTTATGAAAAGTATCGGTCATTCCTACCTCGAGATATCGCGATTACAAGGTTTTTGGACTTCGACCTCTGGTGACCTCGAATGACCTTTGACCTCTGCCAAAAACAATAGGATTCTTTCTCTCAACATGACAAATCTACATACCAACTATGAAAAGTATCGGTCATTCCTACCTCGAGATATCGCGATTACAAGGTTTTTGGACTCTGACCTCTGGTGACCTCGAATGACCTTTGACCTCTGCCAAAAACAATAGGGTTCTTCTTCTCAACATGACAAACCTACATACCAACTATGAAAAGTATCAGTCATTCCTACCGCGAGATATCGCGATTACTTAAGGTTTTTGGACTTTGACCTCTGGTGACCTCGAATGACCTTTGACCTCTGCCAAAAACAATAGGGTTCTTCCTCTTAACATGATAAATCTACACACCAACTATGAAAAGTATCGGTCATTCCTACCTCGAGATATCGCGATTACAAGGTTTTTGGACTTTGATCTCTGGTGACCTCGAATGACCTTTGACCTCTGCCAAAAACAATAGGGTTCTTCCTCTCCACATGACAAACCTACATACCAACTATGAAAAGTATCGGTCATTCCTATCTTGAGATATCGCGATTACAAGGAGTGTCACAAACACACATACACACACACCCATACACATACACACACGACATCACCATCGCATAGATTCCTTGCCTGCCTACGGCAAGGAATCAATAAAAGTGACCTCTGCTGTTGAAGATGAAATGAAGCGATTGCAAAAAGAAGCACGTTTACAACTGTGTTATACACCACTGTATTTCATACAAGAAGGTAAACTGAGAATTACATTCCAGAATTCACGGTCATTTCATAAACATTTCAAAGATGTTGTAAATGATCTAAACATTACTTCATCTCATATCGTAGCTATTGCTGCTGAATCAAGACTAAGCTCTTCCGATTCAAGTAGTCATTTTCAATTACCAGGGTTCATTTCTATTAGAAACGATCAACAAGTTAACAATCGGCAACTGCGACCATCACATGGACAATTGGTATATGTCAATTCGAAATTTCCTGCAATCAATGCAAACTTACTAATCAAATCATTTTGAATGCATTTTTACAACCTTACCAAATTTCAACCACATACAGATCGCTACAGTGTACAAAGCCCCATCTTGCACTTGGCAAGAATTTTTACAACATGTGGATAACAGTCTTAAACATATTGACATAAGTAAGCCATTTATCATTGTAGGACACTTTAATATTGATGTCCAAGGCAATAACAACACAATAACAAAGTACATGGAAACTACATTTCATTGCAAACGTATACTTTCAAAACCAACGACAATTTATGAAACAACAATTGACTTATGTTTCACAAATTGTGAAGTTTACCATCATGATTTGCTTTATTGTGCTTGGTCTGACCATAAAACATTTCAGATTGTCATAGAACCTGTAACCATGTTTAAAGATAAGTTGTGGTGACTTGACAACACAAAATCCTAACAATTAGAACATGTTTAGGTCTGTAAAATGGTCAATTCTAACACATTTCCAAAGAGACAGAAGAATCAATATTTGTTTGAAGATAATGTATCACATACTAATTCATTTTGTATTGCTTTTAACAGAATGGCTTCAACTTTGATCCACGTTTTAACTACACCAGTACAGCATGGTAACCTGCATTTCTTCAATGCATTAATGAAGGACGGTGCACTCTTGGAAGGAAGATTGATTCCTACGAAGGAAGACAAAGGTCTTAACATGGCCAAAAAGTTGCAGAAAGGAGCGTTCGTCCTGATTCAAAAATACTCTTTGAACAGTACGGCAGAAACACAATACTTAAAATTGAACGTTGCTACTTCAAAGGTTTGTACCTTTCTTTGAAAAAATTCAATATAAATCAATCTTGTGTCGTCAAGGCACTAAAATAATCAGATGGATACAGGGTTCAGAAGTAACGACTTACAAGTAACGCCGTTACTGAAACAAGTTACATTTTGTGTAGCAAAGCCAGTCTGTTCACGTTTAAAAGCAGAAATTGATATTAAATGTACAGCGAGTCAACTGGAGCTATTTTAGGAACTCAAGTCTTTGATGACTCGAGTGTTATTTCAATAGGGAAAATTGCCCAGAGTTTTTCAACTCATTTGGAACAACCCTGGGTAGATATCACATTTCTTAATCAATAGAAAGCAATTCATGGTGCTCTACCTTTCCCTCTCCAACCTCTGTTGCCACCCCCAGACCCCTAAAAATAACTTCGGCAAAACAGTTTTAGCATAGTATACATTGAAAAATAAAGTGTGGAACTTGACATGCCACTCAATCAAGCTTTAATCTGTTCATTCTGTACACAGGTAAAAAATATAGTTCATGGCAAACTTTAAAACCAATATTTGTTACATATTCATTCAGATATTCCAAACAGGATCAAGTTTTGATTTGGATGAGAAGAAGTTGGACGATTTTTACCATGCTCCAATATGTACAGTACCTGAAGCAACATCATCGCCGAAGAAAAGGCGCCTCAGCATCCGGGGGAGAATTTCACAGGTAAGCAAAATTAATATCATGCTTTCAGTTCCTCAATTTTGGAAGCAGTACTTCAAAAAACCTCCTACCGTCACTTTCAGGGAGACTTCTATTCAACAGACAGCATAACTCCAGATGAATGCTGTCGCTGACAAAATACAATATGCCTGATATTTCCTACACCTTCAACATAAATTTTGAAGTGATGCTAAACATTTTGTTCATTGGCGCAATGCACTTCAGTTGTTCCACCCCCCACCCCTCCACACACACAAAGTTGGAAACAATGGGTTAGTTAGATTGGATTTAACGACACATCAACACGAATGTGTTATGTAGTGTCAGCTAGATAGACCAGGGTAAAGGTAGGGTAAAACAAAACCTAAAAAAGAATTAAAATATTTGGCAAAATTCTAAAGTCTTGACAAAAGCAGATGGGCGTTCATGTCAAAATTTCCTGTAAAGGCCACTTTCTTTGAGAAAATCCAAGATGAGAGTGGGGTCCGTGTGTTCAAACAATGTCTTCAGGTCTGGTACACTGTAATATTTCTGACGAATATGGGAGTATTCATAGCAGTCGACGAGAATGTGAAACAATGGGAGGTAAGTAGTAGGGGTATCACAGTTTTGTGATGATCTACCCCCACCCAACCCCTCACACATACACATAAAATAGGAAGCAATGGGTGGTAATTGGTTGGGGATATCACAGTTTTGTGATTTCTTGGCCACAAAACCACCACATGATGTTTTCAGTTCGTCGTTTTTGGAAGTATACCTTAAAAGGCCTTCTGCCTTCACTTTCACGGATTCTTGCATTCAACAGACAGTATAACTCAAAAAATGACTGCAACTGATGACAAAAGTAGGATATGCCTCATATTTCTCTTCTGTTAAAGGGCAACTGAAGGAGTGACCTTGAACATACAATGCACTTGCAAAATAGATCACCTGCAAGATGCAGCTTCCAGCCATCTGAAGAATTTGTAAAATCAAAATTTTCATTTGATCCACTCCCTCCACCCCCCCCCCCCAAGGAAACAATTAGTGGTGACTGCAGATATCAGTTTGATGATTTCATGGCCACAGAAACAGCACCTGATGGCAAAGATGTTAGAGAAACAGACTTCACAAAATTGTATATGATTTTATATGGTGCACCTTTTCTTCTTTTTCAAGGTATATGACAAAAAACAAGGTGCCTCATGGAGTCGGAAAGACATATATCTTGAAGACGTTCTAACCGCTAAGAGAATATGTGTCAAACTTTGGGACCACCATGCTGACAAATTCAGAAAGGACAAGAAGGGCAAATGGTCTTGATAGAGAATGTGGAGGTTGCTATTTACCAAGAAAAAAGGCAACTAAAAACTACAGATCTAACATACAACACAGTAAGTATAGCAGGCGAATCCCTCTTTGAAATTTGTTTGCCCCTAGCAAGTTTTCAAGTTGCCATTGGCTTAATGGCATTTGTATACATTTGGCCCCCTTAAAAATTTGTTAGCCCCTGGAAGCCAATTCGCCCCCATTCAGTACCTTGTCAGGCTACCAGCTAGGTGCAGTCACATGGGCGTCGTCACTGCACAAACCGCCTAGTCTTCTTCTCCACTGCCGAAAGCCCCACCAAGTTGTTAAGGGGAAGCCATGGGGGATGATATTTCAATAGCCTTAGACTTAGTATGAGTGTGCATATTTTCCCAACGCTCTCTACGAACTGTAGTTACCCTCCGGCCTGTTGCCATACATTCACCGGTCCAAAAAGCGGTCGGCGATTTATACCTGGTAGATCCCAATCATAGAAATGTTATGCAGTAAAATAATTTTGTAGGGGAAAACGGGACTAAAGAGTACTCAGAATTAGGGGTAAAGAATTTAATTTAGAAATTATCCCTTTATATTGAGTAATATAGCAGTTTTGGTTTTCCAAATCATAGTGGCAACACGTATTTGAACTTTTGTCCCTGGACAAGTTCCAGGAATATCTTTGGGGCAAAATATCGCTTTTAAGACCTTTAACTATTTGTAAATTTCTTCATCGGAAGTTACTATCCGGGGTCTAATTATGGAAAACAAATGAGGTCTACAAAACAGCACACTCATAACCATTCATTATTTGTATACTAACATCTGTGCAGTATATAAAGTTAACTTTGTGTACCAGATTTAGTCTTTCACAGACTTCGGCAGTTCAATACATATTTCATTGCATTCAGTTTATATTTATGATGAAGTAACTGGCTCTTTAACTTGACAATCATCCACCAAAATCCTTTCTCACCATCACCATCCCGTTTCCCTGTCCCCAATAGTGTTGTTCAGCTTGTAAATGGTTTGTTTCTGCTTTCTTTGTACAACTTATGTGCGTATAGCCTTGGACAAGTGATCCCCCGCCCCGCGCCCACCCCCCCCCCCCCGGCAAAATTATTTGGTCATAATGCAATTTGTCGTACCAAATGCAAAATTTTATTGCAAACTACAACTAAAAAACAAACTCATTATATGCTCCTTACAACAGTAGAAATGCCATTTCCTTCTATCTGAGGATTCGCAATTTTTCAAACATTTTTCTGGATAAAAAATAAATCATATGTTCTATATGTATTGTATTTCAGATTGAAGAAGGAGAATCAACACAAGACTCATTCGAAGAAGAATGTGAAGTCATTGGCATTGATGAAGAAGAGTAAGTTTTCATGTAAAATGAATGCAATACAACAAAACTCTGCTTTCAGCACTGTACGTACGTGCATTGTACAGTACAATACAGTATTTCTAATTAGCAGAGCTGATTGAGCTTGCTGAACGAACCGGGCCATCATTACGACATAACGGTGCTGGAAGTATTAGCAGACACACGTATATTACGTATGAATTGCAGCAAGATCACAAGGCACCCTACAGTACACTGTTGTGGTACCTTTGTACTCGACACTGCTGTAGGCGTTTGTGATACTGTATCGCTGTAGCCGGAGAAGAGTATCTTGAACTGCGATAATGCCAGTGATATCCATAGGCTTTTCATCTTACGGTGCTATGTTAGACCGCAAAAATCTCGAAAACGGTAATGAGTGGCATAACAAAAAATATGCTATTTGTAAAAAGTTTGAATAAATGCGTGATTCGCCCATGCGTACGGACTGCTTGCCAAGCCATTTCAGCAAAACATACATATGAAGTATCTGGCTAAAGTACAATCTATAACCTTTAATACTAATCCAACATCTCAAATTTAGAGAGAAAATACCTTGGTTCTGTCCTCTCAATCTCAGACAACATCTCTGGTACATTACCAAAGGTGACACAAAGAATTTTTTACAGTTCATAACGTAAATACTACATGGTCCTTTCAATATTAATATTTACTTTTCATTTCTTTACCTTGCAGAGACGGATGTACTATTGCATTGGCAAATGATACCCACTATAAGGTTGCTGGTTCTCTTCTTCAGCAACAAGGAGTCACAGTAGAGGAATTCACTTTCATGACGCCAATAAAAGTTAACATTGTGGTTAACAATGAAAAAGTCGAAAACATTCACATCCCTAAGATATAACTTTTTCTTTAAACCCAGTAACCCTTGGTAAGTGAACTAACCAATGGATGAAAACAGTATTCAGTTAGGAGGCAACTATTTTTATATAGATTTATTTCTTCTTTATTGAAACTTCAGTATTCTAACTTCATCATTCTGTCAATAAATATTGATTATCTTTAGAAAAAAGAAGTACAGGTTTCAAATCAAGCCAAAATTCCACCTGTTTTTCCTAAACTCCAACCAAATTTGCTTATCTGACGATACCTGAAATGTAAAATTGTACTATGCTAAGTGTTCCATCACATGGTCTGTCACTTCACAAAGACTGCTTCTAAATTCTACCTCATGAACAACTATTGTACACACTTGTGTGCGACTTTTATTACATGATTGTAAATAACATTACAAAATAACAATAAACGTACTGTCAACTTACCTGTTGAGCACTAGATTCAAAGTAAAATCTCCCTTCATATGTATGAATTTCCTTACGACAACTTCTGCTACCAACATAAGAATCACATAATGGTAGCATCTTGTATTATGAATGGAAAAAGAATTCTTACATTTAACTATATTGCCATTGTTTCAACACCCACTGTTTTCTTCTGTAAATGTATTCAGATAGTAGTCTGTGTGTCTACCTGTACATATTTCATTACTTCTAAGATGTTATTTCTATAAATGCATTTCTTTTCCATACTTCCAAATCCGTCCAATTTATTACTGCTAAAGTAACTTTGAATAGAATTAGATTGAATTTTCTGTGTAACTTTTTCTACAACCTTTCAACAAACTACAGGGGTCGAAATAGGCATTCAAACTTTGGAACCCAACACAGTTCCCTACCACATCAACTTTAGGAGCCTAATGAAAAATCAAGTGGACAAACATAAGTAAAAACACCCATTTCATCTACAAGCTTTGAATGAGCACATTTTACATGGGCATCGGGTCACCTGTTATTTCGACCTCTCAGTTTGTCAACATACAAAAATAAGGTCTAAAGTCTCTTAATATCTTCAATGTAAATAAGAACCACATGTTTTGCACATTAACTTTATAAATTTTTACTACATTGTTGTATATTGTACTGTTAATACTTTATTTAGTCTTTTGCAATTTTTCAAAATACAAACATACATTAAGAGATCTTCAGTGTAAATTTAAACTACATCTTTTGCAGATTAAAGTTCATGTCTTTACTATGTTGCTATACTTTATACTGTTAATACTTTCAAAACTTGTGATAAAACATACGTAACACGTTTATACAACAGGGTACAATACTATTTTTATCGACTTCAAGATAATTTCATCATATCAAGCCAAATATCCTTTCTATGTCAACCAACTTCAAGAGCAGTTACAACTTTATCAATGCCACAGGGATTGCCACCGTTTACTATTACATGCCTTGACGAATAGTAAAGTTACTTAAGCCAAAATAATTTTTAAGTTAAGATTATATTTTCTTGGTTAACTTGCCATTTTTTTAAAACATTCAAAACGAAGCCATTCCATTTCCTTGCTACATTCAGAAGTTTAATAAATATTTTTGTAATACATTTAGTGTCTCTTACAATTATTTCTTACTTCAGTGGCTTCTCTGTTAGTAACAGCTGAGCTTCAGCAACATTGTTGCTCTTGTTTCTCTTTTTTATCAACAGTTGACATACTGTAGGTCTCTCGAGGTGGCCTCTTGAGGTGGTGGTTTTGAACAGGAACTCTGTGGTGGCAATGCCCAAGGTATGTTATACTTAAATGCTATGAATTGTCAGAAAAAGCAACAAATGATGCCAACATATCCTTCCAAACCGTCAAAAGGAAGTTTCGATCCTGTTAAAATTTTAAATACCCAGTCAGGCAGGGTTGAAACAATTTTTTTTTTGGGCTGCTGTTCCACAGAACAGCGCTTTTTCCAAAACTAGTGTTTGGGATTAAATTTTACTGTGTCCTGAAGTACCGTACCTCGGTGTACACAGGGTTCGTGCTCACGTGCAAATTGCTGTCTACGGAAAGGGGAATTTTCGCCTGCAGTGGGGATTAGCCTATGGGATATCCTGATTTTCGTTTTGTGCTTCTTTTAAAGCATAACTTTATTGCCGATATAAAATCTTCTTGCACATGGTGTCCCAAGACCTAGGATGACATCCGCTCAAACTTGGTGCAGAACGTGCAACAAGCAAGGCAAGTGAGATTGGAGTGACAGCAAAAAAGTTACACTGCAAAGGAATGTTTCTTTGTTTGAATCATCCTTTGCATTGCGGTTTATTGATACAGCTACATTTCCGTACATAGCAAAGCAACGTGTTGGTTCTCCAACATACGCTTATTTTCTGGCTGCAAATTAATTACATAACTTGCGCTTGCAGGGCAATAGTGACATACTAAAATGTATACTAAACTGGGGAAATAACATGTGCAAGTGTGAGACGCGTATTATTAGTTGTTCTTCAAACTTAAATATTTCCGTATGTCTTCTGCTATTACACTTATGAATTGGGTTGTAGCTGAAGGTCACACTCAAGGTCAGGATCATCTGACTTTTCCATGGCTAGGCTTGAATCCTTGCCACGTAGTCACGCGTCGGAGAGTTGTCAGTGTTATTGTGATAGAATGCTTGCAAAGAAGCGCACGCTGTTGCTGCGTGATCTCATATTAGGATCTAGCCATTCAAAGAGTGTTATTATAATTTATGCTTATGAGGTAATTGCTTGAACCAATCAGCTTGTGTGAAGCTTTTGGCGGGCAGGATTTCTGAGCATTGGTGCCCAATTTATAATATGAAGTCAGTTTGATTTTAGACATCAGCTCACCCAGACCCGTATATCGACCCTTTAATAAAATTTGTTCCAGACCGGCTTGTATTCCTGTATTCTGTTCGAGTTTGTTGACTAAAAGGACAATAAAACATTCTGAACCTTCAAGGAACGTTTCTCTCCATTTTTCTGGATTCTCCTGTCGATATGTTTCCGCTCGGACTCTGCAAACTTTGGGTGAGGCCCCACGCTACTCATCATCTGAAAACCGGCCTGACACAAGTCTGACTTACATTGATCACAGTTGGAAGTAGATTGCATTTCATACTAAAGCCAAAATTGATGGGGATTTTTTTTTAATTAACAGGCATGATCGCTATATCAGAGATATGCGTTTATATAGAATGTGCTTCTTGTGGAAAAACACTCTTCCACACAACAATGGCCTTTGAAAAGTTAATGTTCAGGTATGTAAAGCACTGTTTTCGGAACAGGGAACAGTGGGAATTTAGACATCTGAATCAGGGCTGGAATTATGTCTGGAAAATGTGATATCTCTGGACCTCATTCTGAAGTAAATCCTGTGTAAATTTTAAAAGACTTAACACTGTATTTCAGTTTCTCCGCTAGTGGTTGAAATTTATTTCGGTCTTACAATATTTTAAATATTTTAAGCTATAAACGGTACAGACACATAGCCCAGTAAGTGGCAGAAGGGATGGCCCCTGGTATGTCCCCACCAATAAAATTTTTCACTTCTCTCCCCCTAGATTGTTTCAGTGTGCATGGTAGTCATATTGTTTTGAGTTAAATAAGATGTTAGTAGTAAGCAGCAGTTACATTTGAAGTTATTACTGAAGCTTGAAGACTATTTGAGGTCAATAGATGTTGAACTGACAATTATGGTATGTACGGTAGGAACAGCAGTCTGAATCTTACATTCAGAATGTGCGGAATTTTGTGCTTAAGTGCAAAAATGGTAAAATGTCATTTCAAACTGATGTCCATTTAAAGCCAAATTATTCTTATCTAAATAGCAGTGGATCACAGTGTGTTTTGGCTCTTTGATGGCTTTGTTTGTCATGCACACCCGTCTTTAATTTTTGTGTGTCCTTGCAATGTCCCAAACTTGACACATAGGTACCAAGGGACATCTAGAGCGGATGACAAAAGAGATGTTGCTAATTCAAATATGTTTTACATTTTGCAGATACCACAAAGATGTCAGCTAAAAGAAAACGACTTCCTGCAGCCCACCCACACAGAGACTGTGCTGAAATCTGTGGTGCAAAGAACTGTCCTACTAACATAGCAAATGCAAGAACATTCCATGTATGGTCTCTGAAGGAAAGCAGAAGGGAGTTTTCTAAGGCACTGCTAGACATAAACACTTGCCTCTGTGGTAGATGTTACAACCGTGCTAGTACACTCTGCCAGCAACACAATACCTCACAGGCCTCACCAGATGCACCACCCCCAGAGAAGAAACAGGTAAAAGTGAGGGAATTGTGCATTCTCAACCAGTTTCAGAAGTGTCAGCAGCAAAGTAGACACTCAACACGATGTACTGACTGCAATGTATTTGTCGTGCAATCTGAACTTGTTTTAGAACTTACCCCATACCACACACTTGAATTATGCCCAGTTCATTACATGCAGTGGTACAGAGCTCAAAGACAAAACCACTGTGGAAAATGTAAGAGGAAATTCAAGAGTGACATGAAGTTGTGTAATATACCAGACTTTCAATGACTTCATGCATACTTTGTGGAACAAGGTGACGAACAAGGTGACGAACAAGGTGGCATCAAAGCTGCTCTCCAAGAACACACAAAGGTATGTCTGAAATGTTATCACAGCCTACTGTAGCTGAAAGCACAGCTTGACACAATATCGTTCAGTGATACTTCTTCTGACGAAGATATATCATCTTTACTTTCTTTATACAAAGGATATGTTTCTGAACCAGCCAACCCTGAAAATGCACCACTTCATCATGCTATTGTCTATTGCCTCCAAAATTGATTAAAGCATATACCATTTCTGTTAAGTGATGTCTATGGAGTGTACAGAGGTCACATTGATGTCATGGCAGGGTCTTCACAGGTAGCTGCACCAGCATATATGACACAAGCAACACTGCTATCAAAGCTCTTGACAA
Organism: Holothuria leucospilota; assembly: GCA_029531755.1. Taxonomy (NCBI): domain Eukaryota; kingdom Metazoa; phylum Echinodermata; class Holothuroidea; order Aspidochirotida; family Holothuriidae; genus Holothuria; species Holothuria leucospilota. Next base: position 32,068,350 of record CM055961.1, on the reverse strand, counting down.
CTCTTTCTCTCCACATGAGACATTCAACAGTTAGTAATGAACCTTCCCTTGGTACTGTTTTATGAAGAGCTGGAGACAACACTGCTGACCTGTTGCTTAGGCAGCTTAATGCTCAAAAGAAGTCATTCAGAAAGTCAGGGGAAACCATTGAGCAGGAACTAGGCGAGATTAGCAGTGTCAAGGAAGATACAGATATACTTCAAAAGGCAGCTGTGGTGCTGAGGAATGACATGAGGAATCTTAGCACTGATTTCAAGGGCAAAACTAGGACCCAAGATTTTTCCAAATTTGATTTCTCCGAAACCTTTATAGACCTATGGTGGAGAGTGATGCTAATCATCGCCAGCTTTTGAGACTGCTTTTTCAGGTTTGTCATATTGTTTACACCTTTGACGATAGATGTTGCTATCCCCTCCATACCTTGCTGGGTGAAGCAGTGCATGGTCTTGGTGGAGCAGATGAGTTGGTTCGAATTCTGAACAGGTTTGGAATAATATCTTCACTCTCAAAGATTAGAAGCCATGAGCTTGATTTCATGTACACAAAGCTGAAGAACGGATGGAATGAGGTCTTTATCAAGGGGGCATTCTGCTTTGTTTCCATAGACAATGTGGATAAGGCATCATCCCATGCGTCTGTCAAGGCCAGTGGTGGACAAAGAGGAATCCATGCCACGAGCTATCAGCTGGTAGAACCCAATCCCTTGAGCTTGAGGACAGTAGAAGGGGAAACATCCCCAGAGAGTGGCTCGGAGTCTATATTTACATTGCCAGATAATGTTACTGTTAAAGATATACTTGAAATAAGAAAGCAGGCCAGACCAACCAATGTTGCATGGAGTCGAAGTCATACCACACGACCCTGTGGCAGAATTGCAGATTTTCATATCAAGTCTGAAGAGCAGCATGCAGTTGATGAAACAACGTCTGCACTACTTGCATACGGAGTGATAAAAGCCTCATCATCACATCCTGCCACAGAGGATACCATTCTTCCTGACTTGAATCTTGTGTGCCCAAGACCACCTATTCCCAAAACTGAGAAGTCAAAGGTTTACTATCTTGGGGTATTAAATGAATATGCGGACAAGATTAATACAATAAGGGAAGTGATTGAAACAATTCACCAAGAAGTAGTAACACAACGAAAGATGGAAACTTTAATTGTGGTCGGAGATGGAAAGACATACTTCCACCTTGTCAAACTCAAGCAACAGTATGCTGCAGAGTTGGACTGAATGTTTCCTTTCCCAGGGGATTGGCATACCCTAAAAAACCTTCAGCCAGTGCTGATGAAGATTTATTGGCATGCCGGCTTTGCGGATATAGCAGGGAATTGTATATAAGGGGGCAACACACAGCTCTGTGTATCAGTGCTCAAATTTTCGTACAACTCACTTCATCCTCTTGTCATGGGAAGCTCTATTGAAAACACAACTACACAGTTTCTAGAAGTATATCACAAAGTACCCAAATGCAAATGTGAAGGAAGGGTTTATGGAGGCAGTATCTGAATAGTTGGCTACACTGGAAATTGCAGATGCTGCTGCAGCTCCAAAAGTCATGCTGGAGGTATGGTCCCTGGTTGGTGGTGAGCAGTTTGCCTCAGAATTTGCCCAGTTTCGTCGCAAGATGGCTGCTGATGAGGTTTTTAGATTTTGGGATAGCTTCGTCCACAGGGATGCCTTGGTATATATTATGTTTGTGGCCATGCGTACTGGCAACTGGAGCTTACGACTTGGAGCTTTGAAGCTTATGGCCCCTTTATTTCATGCTTTTGACTGCACAACCTATCTGAACCTCATTCCACGTCATCTGTTACACATACTACAGATGCCTCAGGCAGTTCTGACATACTTAACCAGAATGCAAAAATGCATTGAGGTTTCGATGATATATATTCTATTCCAAGTAAAGCCATTATGTCCCATCTCTTTCAGTCAATGACCAAATGCTATCTTAACATGTTGGAAAAATACAGTTTTGTACTCCTATTTAGTCTTGGGAATTCTTGGCAAATTTGCATTTTGACCTATGGTGACCCCAGATGACCTTTGACCTCCACCAAAAACAATACGGTCCATTTTTCACCATAACACATCCACACACTAAGCATAAAATCTATCCAAGCTTTCTCCCTTGTGAAATTGTGTTAACAAGGTTTTCAGTGTTTGACCCCTGGTGACCCTAGATGACCCTTCAACTCCACCAAAACAATGGGGTACATCTTCTCACTATAACACATCAATTTACCAAGTATGCAATCTATTCAAGCTTCCCACCTGGAGATATCCTCTTGACAAGGTTTCCAGACATTGACCTCTGGTGACCCCAGATGACTTTGACCTCCACCAAAAATAATAGGATTCATCTTCTCACTATAACGCATCTACATACTACGTATGCTTTCTACCTGGAGATATTGTGTTAACAAGATTTTCAGAGTTTAACCCCCAGTGACCCCAAATGAACTTTGACCTCCACCAAAAATGATAGGATTCGTCCTCTTACTATAGCCATCTACATACAAAGTATGAAACTTATTCAAGCTTCCTACCTTGAGATATCGTGTTAACCAGGTTTTCAGAATTTCACGCCCGGTGACCCCAGATGGCCTTTGAACCCCACCAAAAATAATAGGGTTCTTTCTCTACCTATAAGGCATCTACATACAAAGTATGAAATTTATCCAAGCTTCCTACCTGAAGATATCAGGTTAACAAGGTTTTTAGGGTCTAACCCCCGGTGACCCCAAATGACCTTTGACCTGCACCAAAAAAGATAGCGTTCTTCCTCTTACCATAACACATTTACATACAAAGTACAAAATTCATCCAAGCTTTGTAACTCAAGTTATTGTGTTAACACGATTTTGAGGGTTTGACCCCCGGTGACCCCAGATGACCTTTCACCTCCAAAAATGATAGGCTTCTTCCTCTTACCATAATGCATCTACATACAACGTATGAAATTCATCCAGGCTTCCTACCTCGAGATATTGTGTTAAGATTTTAAAAGTTTGACCCCCGGTGACCCCAGATGACCTTTGACCCTCGCCAAAAACAATAGCGTTCTTCCTCTCAATATGGGGCATCTATGTACCAAGTTTGAGAACTGTCAGAGCTTCCCTTCTTGAGATATTGTGTTCACAAAGTTTTCAGGGTTTGACCCCGGTGACCCCAGATGACCTTTCACCTCCACCAAAAATAATAGGGTTCCTCATACCGTAATGCATCTACATACACAGAATGAAATTCATCCAAGCTTCCTGCTTCAACATATTGTGTTAACATGGTTTTCAGAGTTTAACCCCCGGTAACCCCAGGTGACCTTTGACCCCACCAAAAACAATAGGGTTCTTTCTCTCAATATGGGGCATCTATGTACCAAGTTTGAGAACTGTCAGAGCTTTCCTTCTTGAGATATCGTGTTAACAAAGTTTTCAGGGTTTGACCCCGGTGACCTTTCACCTCCACCAAAAATGATAGGGTTCTTCCTCATACCATAACGCATCTACATACAAAGTATGAAATTCATCCAAGCTTCCTACCTCAAGATATTGTGTTAACACGGTTTTCAGAGTTTGACCCTCGGTGACCCCAGGTGACCTTTGACCCCCACCAAAAACAATAGGGTTCTTCCTCTCAATATGGGGCATCTATGTACCAAGTTTGAGAACTGTCAGTTTCCCTTCTTGAGATATCGTGTTAACGAAGTTTTCAGGGTTTGACCCCCGGTGACCCCAGATGACCTTTCACCTCCACCGAAAATGATAGGGTTCTTCCTCATACCATAACGCATCTACATACAAAGTATGAAATTCATCCAAGCTTCCTACCTCAAGATATTATGTTAACAAGGTTTTCAGAGTTTGACCCCGGTGAACTTTGACCCCCACCAAAAACAATAGGGTTCTTCTCAATATGGGGCATCTATGTACCAAGTTTGAGAACTGTCAGTTTCCCTTCTTGAGATATCGTGTTAACAAGGAAAGTGTCGCAAACACACACACACACATACACACACGCACCCATACTCACCCTCGCTTCCTTAGCGGTACGCGGGAAATGTGCCGGTAAGGAATTCGCGGGATTTCCCCATTAGCCTGGCTGACCTCCAACTAACCCAGCAGACGTACGTGTCTGGAGGGCGGGCTGCTTGCCAAGGCAGGCACGTGCAGCCGCGCGAGACTTCTCATTGCAGCGACGGAATTTATGGGCAGCTACGCCAGTTTCGAGCTCCGCGTGAGCTAGGAAAGACGTGCGAGAGCGGAGCTCTCGCCGGCTGTACCGTGTCCTGTTAAGGACATGTCGCTTAGTGCACCCATAGCCACAGGATCGCTCACACACCGCGGGTGCACCCACACACACACGCCAAGCTGACTACATAGGTTCCTTTTGCTAACGCAAGGAACCAAAAAGTCAGAGAATTCAAAAAACGACGAAGGATATTGTAGTTCAATCGCAGAAGAGAACACAACGAGTGACGACGGAGGATTGGTTCTGTACAAACAAAATTTAGTTGTTTAGTTGTTGCTATGCATGGCAGGTGCATTCGATTGTCCTGGGTAGGACTTTAAACTGTATTCGATTGTGGAGTCTGTTTAAACGTGGGAGTAATGAGGTTACCCTTTGCCACAACTGCCTCCGGGGCACCCTTGGGCAAGGTGCACCTGTATTTGCCCCGGTGCTATTTAAGTGGTGTTGCCTTCGGGCGTGGTGTTGCCTTCGGGCGTGGTGTTGCCTTCGGGCGTGGTGTTGCCTTCGGGCGTGGTGTTGCATTCGGGCTTAGTACTGCCTTCGGGCGTGGGGTCGCCTTCGGGCGTGGTGTTGCCTTCGTGCGTGGTGTTGCCTTTGGGTGTGTGGTGGATTTGGGTGTGTGGTCTTTGTGGGACTGTTTTGGGGTTGTTTGTGGTGGTTGGGCTGGCGTGTTGTTTTTGGGTTGGCTGCAGTGGCAGCACTAAATCTCAGTAGTAACAAAGACTTTTGTTCCTTGTTGCATGATATGTGTAGTCTGTTTAACATTGTGTTCGTGATCCGTCAGGGTTTCTTTGGGTTTGGGATTATCCTTTAGTTTGTCAGTGCCTGTTTCTACGTACTTAAGCTCTGTCCGGTGGTGGGTTCTCCTTTGTTTCTACGTACGTGAAAAGCACACTGCCAGTCTTGTGCCGCTCGACCGTTGGTCGGGGCTGCAGTGTAGATGTTGTTTTCCTATCTGTAAATAGTCCTGTGTGGTGGGTGGGCTGGGAGTGTCGTATACATTAGCCACAGAAAATTTTGTTTTGCCAGCTTAATGTAAGATAATTGTAAATAGTTCATGGTTGTGTTTTTGCCGGTCCGGTTGGGGTTTTTCTGTTTTGACAGTGTCCGTTTCTATGCACTTAAAAAGCTCATTCGATTGTAGGAAAATCTGTACGATGACCCGCACGTAATCATCATGCGTGGAGTATTCGGCCAGTCAGGGTCACCGATCGTGATGCAACGTCCTTGTGAATCTATACATTTCGTTATCCAGGATGACCCCGCTATAATTTAGCACGCCCCGAACAAGCCTTGACACCAAACCATTCTATTCGACGGCCAATTCTTCAAAATAGAGACTTACAGGGTAGAAACTAAAAAACAAATATTTGCCACTTTTCTTTGTAAAATTTCTGCATTAACATATAAAATACAACAAAAAATTCAAATATTTTTCTTTTTGTCTTAACGAAATAAAGAGATCTTCAAATTTATTGCATTATAATAACTATTTACTGCCTATGAATGGTACCACCCTCGTTTTCCATCGGTACGAAACCTTACGTAATCATCATGCGCGGAGCAGGAGAATCCAGCCACGGTCCCAATCTTGATAAATAACTATTTACTGCCTTTGCATGGTATCATCCAACGATGCAACAATTGACCTTTGGTGTCTGTTTATTCAGACCTTTGGTGTATGTTTATTCCGATGAAAAACAATTCCCACTTAATATCAAAAATAGGTATTTTTCCAAACTTGCGAGACAATTAATTCCTAATCGAATAAATTATGAATGAAATCAGTTATGAAACAATAAAATTTACCCATTACACAGCTTTTAGCAGGCCAATATTCGAAGTAAATCCAATTATTAATGGTTCGATAACAACAAAAAACTGCTCCTCCCCATAGATTTCAACTACTGAACACCAATTATTTCACACCTCACAAACTACGAACAATGTACTGTAGAGCAGTGAGGTACTGATGTTCGTGAAAAGGCCGAATTAGCGTGCTTTTTAAGTGCATCGAAACGGCACATACAAACAAAAAACAAAAACTCAAACCGGATCGGACAGGAACATAAAGGCCGAATTAGCTGTATACGTACGGAATTAACAGCGATTAACTGCAGCTGTAAAGGTTAGTTTGATCTGTGTGCACTGTTCACAGAGCAGGAAACAGCTGCAGTTAGCCGCATGAAATTTCCACATGACATCACGTAGTGCTTGGTGCCGCCTTTCGGCGGACACGTGCAAAGGACGGTTAGCTGGCAGGCAAGATCGACCTTTTACTACTAGGGACGAAAAAGAAGGCAATTTCATTTCGGATTTTCTCCAATATACTCTGATGAAACGAAATGAAATTGGCAGAGATGATGACTAACAAGATTTAAAAGCAACTGGCACCAGTTAATTTTTTATTCCAATCAGGAGTAAATCCTCCCAACGTTGAACGGTCAATTTTCAATTCAAAATTGCCCCCTAAAAACATCGTTTTTCGTAATATCGATTTTTCCTGAACAAGATATGAGCACGGTAACCCATCAACTAGTCTTCAAACTTTCGGGCACAAATATCAAAATCCCTAGAGGAAGATAGGTTTTATAGCCAAACATTGAAAAAGAACTCTAACGACTCCCTACTACCATCAATCACAACAAAATTCTAGTGGTAGAATTTGCGTGACACGTAATGCATCCTCTCCAAATTTCAGATCCGTAGCTTACGAAACGGCCGAGAAAGCGCAATTCAAAGGCGAAATCTCGGAACACCTCGCCGAAACCACTGTGGCGTTCGCATTACTTAGACAAGATTCTTTCTAGTCGAAGTAAAAAGCTAGGCCTACCTCCTTTAACGTGTTTCGAAACGGACACGATCGAAGACAAAACCAAACAAAACCCGTCGAATGCCAAACATAACACCAAAAACCACCCACACGCCGCAAAGAAAACGAAAGTCTTTGTTACCTCTAATAAACAAACCACCACACCACACCCACTACCAACGACCGCCCTTAGTACCCGCAGCGATCACCGCCCCAACCCCACACCAAACCCAAAACACTCGAGCCTCCCATCGACCCGCAAACCAGAACCACCCCAAACCGCACGCTCGAAGGCAACAACACACGCTCGAAGGCAACAACACGCGGTGTACTGTCAATTTGTTTAGCTTATTTCAGTCTTTTCCTTCCCGACCTGCGAAGCCTCTCAACCTATAAAGACTTTTTAAGTTGTTTGCTTCAAAGAAATGGAGATGTTCTTAGTTTTTATCCAGCGCGTCTTCTTTTTCCTTAAATTTATTGTTGGTTTAAAGAAAATCATTACACTGCAATGAAAGTAAAGAGGAAATTGTGTAGTTATGTCATATTTTTTGTGACATTTGTGGTGGAATGTAAACAATTTGAAGTAGTTGTTGTAGGTACAAATTTTATCGAAACAATTTGTTTCGTTGGTCTCGTTTTCAGTGCGTGGCTTATGTAAAAGAATAAATATGCCTAAAGTAAGTGTTCTTCAAAATGCCCATATTTTTTGTTTTTACTTAATACCTTTGTGTAAAATTTGAACGTGACGATTGTAAAGTGTAGAGTATGGAAATCCCTTCTTTTACAACGGTGCAGAGTGGGGTTTGCCAGATTACACTTTGATATGCTCCATTCACCAATCTTATGACATGCCACAGTTACAGTTTCGTTTCACAACGAAACCAATAATAATAATAATTAACTTATTAGCAGTACGTTTTTGGTATAACCGATGATGATCAACCTCTCATGTGAAGGCTTTTTGCACTCCCTTTGTTTAATACAGTGACATTTGTTTCACCTTAGAGGAGAGCTTCCCAAGGAAACAGCTTTTAAATTTATTATTTAATTTATTTATTTTAACCAAGGCATGGTTATATTGGAGTGATTCTGGGCCTGTGAAAACAAAATATCCAAAATATTGGCTTATCTTGTAAGCAGCCCATCCAAACGATGAAGTCAAAGTAATTCACAAGAAACAGGTGGTGTGCAGGTGCATGTGTTTGGGGTAGGTGGGGTTAAAAGCTTGAACAAATGTAATTTTAGGTAAACCTGTGTCAGCTAAGAACACTTTATGAGAAGGCAGAGTGTGTGGGACCAATAAGGTGTGAAAGACACCAAAATCTGAATCTAATGTAACCGCGTAAGTGCAGATTCACTCTTCTTGAAAAGGTTGTAGGCTACGTACGTAGTATATCATGTTGACTGCTGTGCAGTATTCGTATCTTACCATCGCATTACCATCATTAGTGCCGAATAGCGAATAGGTGAATACTACTGAAGGGACCAGATAGCGCAGACCCTCTACAGTGTGTATGTGTTCAGGGGTCCAGGCTCAATTACCCCAAAGGCCCAAAATGGCACAGACAGGAGTGATAAGAGTTAAACGTATAGAGGGTAGTGGTAAAAACTCGGATAGAAGGAATTGAACATTGAAGAGTTCTAGCTGGCTTTTACTTTAACAGTATATACACATTCGGCCGCTGACAATTCTGGTCGGAAGTCAGAAAATCAGTATTTAAGAAAAGAATACCCTGATACAAAACCAATAACAGAAATATATGTGTAGTTCATATCGTTAAATATAAATTGTTCATATTAAGACATAGAGGTCTCTATCCATATTAAAATCTCATTTCCAATAGACAGTACTGGGGTGTCAACGTAACTTGCCAACTTTGTTAAAGAGTTATAATTCAGTAATGGAATTTCTTCCCCCATCAAATTGGTTAACAGTAAAAAATACATTTTACCAAACTTCCCTTACGGCCTACTAAGTAGACGTATACTTCGCAAACATTTAACGTATGAAACAATGAATTTACTGAAAATGAGTTTTCAGCAAAACACAGGTGAAATATGAATGTAACACTAAGGAACGTTTAACCTGTATATCTAGCAAAAACTTCCACCTTTAAACAAATAGTAGTAGGGACCGCAAAATACAAAGAGTCCCTTTACACTTTAGATTGAGCCAATGGGCAAACTTACGCCCCCACAGGTCTACAGCATGTAGGTAATAGCCCATGTAAAACAAAACGGCTTCAACATCTCAGTGGTCTGGAGGAACAGTCTATTACAACTTGCAATGCCACTATATCTTCATTTCTTCTTCGAAAATTGGAAAACCATTCTTATAACCAAACACTTACGTGGCTTACGAAGATTATGTAGGAACTTGGAAGTTTCCACTCAAATGTGGATATGCCTGGGCAACTTGTGACAGGGACTGCTTTCCTAAGCCCAAATTTAAATGCATACATCTACAAGAACAATTTACAACTCGTCACCGATCGAAATTTGCAGGTTGACTGGCTCTTTATCTTTCCTATTAAGCCTGGCCCTTCTACAGTTCTATGAGATCATGCAGAAGAAAGTACTTTCGTTTCAAATTGATATTGGTTTATTATAATTACTGTGTTTGCAATAAAGAGTAGGGACTTCCTCAAGTTCAGTTTGAGAATTGTATGTGACTTAACATGGCGAGATCACATACGGGAAGTTAGCAAAAAGGTATCTAAGATAATTGGAGTAATCAGTAAAGTAAGACACTATGTACCCAGTAAGACACTAAAGATTATTTATAATGCTTTAATACTCCCACATTTGAATTATAGTTTACTTTTATGGGGATCTACAGCGAGTTCCTACCTTGATCATTTATTCGCACTCCAGAAACGTGCTATTCGTCTTATTTCAAATGCTGCATTCTACGACCATACACAGCCACTTTTTCATTATCATAGATTGTTAACTCTGAAGGACCTTTATAACTATCAGCTTGGCATTTTTTGTACAAACACTTCCACCAGTCCCTGCCTATCGACCTCAGTCATTTCTTTCAAACAAATAACCACTTTCATTGTTATTCTACTAGGATGAAAGATAGTTTATCCCAACCCCTCACCAGAACTCAACTTGCCCATTCCCAAGTAAGAAGCTCAGGAGTTTCCCTATGGAACTCCGTGAGCAATAACATTAGAAATGCTGCCAGTTTAAGTACTTTCAAAATTCAACTGAAATCTCTGTTTTTGGATAACACTTCATAAGCTTCTTTCTTCTTTTTTTCTTTCCTTTTTGTATTATTATTATTATCATTTTTGTTTTCTCTTTTTCTAAGCCTAATCCTAAGTTTTGTGTAACTTCTCTTCATATTTGTGTACTTTTAGGGGCCAGACTAGAAAAGTCTCTCAACTTACTTCTGGTCCCTCTCCCTTCTCATCCCTTCATGTACTATTAGTACTGACAACATTCTTTAATAACGTTCTGTATATGTGTTATTAAATTGTATCATTTTGATTGTACATATCTTTTGTAATTATGAGAAGGAAGAAATAAACTGAACTGAACTGAACTTTAGCAGATGTCTGTAGGCAGTCATCACCAAAGAGCACGTCATCATTATCAAAATACTAACCACCATAATAGAATATGCGGTCATTATTGTCAAAATAAGAGCCGTCATAGTCGAAATGTTTGCCTCCATCATCGAAAATGTGGTCATCATCATGAAAAGAGAATTGGTTGTCATCGTAAAACGGAAAAATCATCAAAATAGTGTTCATGACAATCAAATTTCTCCCTTTTAGCGTTCCATATTTAGCAAGTGTCTATTATAATCTAAACTGTAAATTCAACCAGCATGGGAACTCAAAATAAAAACATTTGTTTAAATGCAAATTAAGGTCTTTACCATTTCTAGCATATGAAAGGCACTGTGGTAAACAACTTCTTGGTAGACTACGGACTAATTGTCAGGAGTCGTTTCTGGCCACAGTAAAATGCCATTGACAAAACGACGAACACGAAAATCTCAATCTCATAATCCTTTGTAATTGTTATTTGGAAAGGGATCTATATGTAAATGTTAACAGAAAGAGCAGCCTATTTTATTCTTTCCTGGCGATATCTAGATGACAGGAGAGTTTACTGTCCATAATGGTCACAGGAATATGACAACTCGTGTACAGCTTTTCTTAATGTCGATTGTTTGATACCTATCACATTTGTGTGGCAAAACGGGGAGAGAGTATCATTTCCTTGACGTTCAGAGAAATATTCTTTTTGTTTATGAATCAGACGTAAAATACAGACAACGGTAGTTGCAGACAACGGTAGGAAGCTGGCCATGGAAATTCTAGTGCCGAAATTATTTCTCCTTGTGTAGAAACAAAGCCTGTCCCAAGTAAAACTAATACTATTCCAGGTGTTTTCACGTCTGGCAAAGGTTATTTTAATAAAAATGCTAATCTTATTCACTTTGGGTTTATCAATATTAATCATCTTCATCCAAAAGTTGATCAACTTCAGTATGTAATGAATAATCAAGATGTTGACTTCAATATTTTTGCAATCAACGAAACATTTTTGAATGAAACATTTAATGATTGCGAAGTTAGCATACCAGGATACACCATATTACGTAGAGACAGGAACGGAAAAGCAGGGGGTGGGATAGCTGTTTATATTCAGGACAACGTACCGTTTATTAGAAAAACTGAATTTGAAAACGCCAACATAGAGGCATTGTGGCTTGAAATCAAGCTACCATATACAAAAAACATTCTTTTATGTGTACTTTATCGTCCTCCTGACTCCAAAGTAACGTGGTTTGACAACTTTCACGAAATGCTCACTACACCATATGTTTTGTACTCAGATATTATAGTAGTTGGAAATTTTAACATAAACCTTTTAAACGAGGCAAGTGTAAGATGGAAGCAGGAAATAGAGTGTTTTGCTCTGAAGCAAATGGTAAATAAGCCCACACGGCAGACGAGTAGTACTGTTGCTTTAATTGATCATGTGTATACCACTAATGAAAACCAAATTCAAGATACACGTGTGCCACATATTAAGATAAGTGATCACTACCCAATATTTTTTACTTGGGTGTGTAGTTCTAACCGAAAGCAATTAAACGTGACAGGACTTACAGCCCCGCTGGTTCAATAAGGATATACAGGAAGCAATTAAAATGAGAGATAAATTGAAAAGAAATGAACAACATCTTTATCGGTTCTGGAGGAATAAGGTTACCTCACTTATAGAAAAGCCAAGCAACAATATTTCAAGGAAGAATTAAATTCAAACAAAGGAAACTCTAAGGATATCTGGGAAATTCTTAGAAATGCACAGTCTAACGACCCTCAACAAAAGAACAAACACACACCTCAAATGATAATTATGAATGAGAAAGAAGTATCAGATACTTTGGAAATCGCAAACACTTTTAATAAGATTTTTCACTTCTATTACTTCCCAATATGTTCATGCATGTGAAACTAATAATTCTTCGTGTTTGGAAAGAGTCAAAACTTATGTTTCTTCTAGATTACCGGCTGGAGTAAAATTTAATATACCACTTGTATCTACTGACTATGTTCTTAAGTCATTGAAATCTGTTAATTCTCGTAAACCTACTGGTCTTGATGGTATTAGCGCATACGTCTTAAAAATGGCCGCAGACGAGCTCGCTTGTAGCTTAACTCATATCCTGAACAGAAGCATTCAATGTAACACATTTCCTACAGAATGGAAGAATGCAAAAGTTATCCCAGTTCACAAAAGTGACTCAAAGCTTGATGTCTCAAATTATAGACCTATATCCGTCCTACCAGTTCTGTCAAAGATCCTTGAAAAGCATGTTCATGAGGCTTTAAACTCATATCTTACGAGTTCAAATTACTTCGAAGTAATCAATCAGGTTTTAGGGAAAAACACTCATGCGAGACAGCTCTTATTAAGATCATTGATGAATGGATGGAAGCTATAGATAATGGTTACCTGATAGGAACCGTGTTTGTTGACCTTCGAAAAGCCTTTGATCTAGTTGATCATAATATATTAATACAAAAGTTGTCCTTGTATGGTCTTTCTAATGATGCAACTCAATGGTTTAAGACCTACCTTACTGGGAGAACGCAATGTACTGTAATAGATAAAGTTTTCTCTTCTGCGATGACTGTGACCTCTGGGGTTCCACAGGGCTCCATTCTTGGGCCGTTATTATTTCTACTATTTATTAACGATATGGATTTAAGTCTTCTTCACTGTTCTGCGCACATGTACGCTGATGATACAACATTTTATTTGCATAGCACTAATGTTCAGGACCTGAATAATAAGTTAGAGGAAGACGCAACACGTATTCATCATTGGTGTCAAAACAATAAAATGGTCCTAAATGCAGAGAAAACTAAAACGATGATTATAGGGTCTAGACAGAGGATTGGTACACTTGGGAATGAAAATTCACTCCATGTTAAGATTGCAGACGCCACTCTGCTTAATGTACATTGGGAAAAGTTATTAGGGGTCAGAATTGATAGTAACTTAACATGGAAAATGCAAGTAGATTTTATCTCTAAAACAGTAAGCCAGAGGTTAGCACTGCTTAGACGAATTCAACCTTTTATTGATATAGAAACCAGTTTAATGTTTTATAATGGCTATATTTTACTATTTTAGACTACTGTAGTATCGTATGGGGTACATGTACTCACAGTGATCTGCAAAGGCTTATACGAATGCAAAAGACAGCTGCAAGAATTATTTTAAGTGTTGGTTTTGATCAAAGATCACATGATATTTTTAATGCATTGAACATGGAAGGCCTTGACATAAGAATTCGTAGGAAGAGACTAATAATGGTTTATAAATCTCTTAATAAACTTGCTCCTAACTATATGGAAGAAATGTTTACATTTAATAGAAATGCCCATTCTCACTCTTTGAGATCAGCCACAGAAAATAAATTATAATAGTCTGGTGGCAAAACTGACTATCACAAGAAAAAATTTTCATATCTAGCTGCTAAAGAATGGAATGAACTACATATGGAGCTTAGAAATGCTACATCACTGAATATTTTTAAAAGTCAACTGCATGACCTCATATCTAATACATAGTTTTATGATTCAATGATTCTAATAGTTTTAACTGGCAATTTTAATTAATGTACACTTTAACGGCTGTTCTTAAAGTTTTATGTTCTTATACTTTAATTTTAGAATTGTCACGTGTTTTCAAAATTTTGACTGTTTTTTAGTGTTCTAAATGTTTAATGTTGTAACTTGTTTAAATTGTTTTATTATCTGTTTTGACTCTGCTGTTCTATTCCTTTTTACATTGTTTTTAATGTTTACTTACTCCTTTACTTTGTTGTAAATTATGTTTTATTTTGGTCCTTGTGTTCGTGTACTTTCTCTTCTTAACATTTTACTTAGTTTCTATTGTTTTTTATGCTTTTTAAATTCTGTACATTCAGTGCATTTCTTTTATATGAAGACCTCGGGGGAGATTAGCATTTTTGCTAACCGAGTCTTACCCTCCTTATAAATAAATAAATAAATAAATAAATAAATAAATAAATAAATAAATAAATAAATAAATAAATAAATAAATAAATAAATAAATAAATAAATAAATAAATAAATAAATAAATAAATAAATAAATAAATAAATAAATAAATAAATAAATAAATAAATAAATAAATAAATAAATAAATAAATAAATAAATAAATAAATAAATAAATAAATATTTTTTTTTTTTTCCTCTTTATTGTTCTTTCAATCAATTTTTGTCATGAAATTAAGGTTAAGTACACTGCATAGCACATATATAACAAAGTAAGCAGACATTTCAAATAAAGGTTGAATGATAAATGTAAGGCAATGCTCTTTTGGAAAGAATGAGTAATAAAAAAATTTTGCATACTTAAGAATTTCAAAGAAAGTCAAAGATACAAAAAGCGAAAAATTGTTTTATAAATCTGGCAAAATTCACTGTAGTATAACAAATCTCATAAATCTTATCATTTATTTACAGTGATATATACAATAATGCGATTAAACCAAATGCGTGTCATAATTACTGCACATCTGTTGATATCATAATTTCTTTTGCCAAAAAAAAAAAACCATCAGAAACATGAGGCAAAAATTTTTTGTAAATCAGGGAAACTCACTTTAGATTTACTCACTCTACTTCTTTTAAAATAATTGAAACGTTCCACCTGTAAAGCAAATTTCATTTTGTAGAAGAAACTATTAATATCTAGTTCTAACTTTTGCCTTTTACAATTAAAGATGAAATACTTCATGTGAAGAATCAAAAAATTTAAAGAAAATGCATCAGAATTACGATAGCCAAACAAAATATCTTCTTTAGAAAAAAAGAACTGTTTGTTAAGAAATCTTTGCTCCACCTCCAATATAAAATTTGAAGTAAAAGTACACCCCCAGAATAAGTGCTCGAGTGACTCCTCTTCTAACTCACAAAAGGAACAAAATGGGTTTTCGACTTTTTTCATATAAAAAAGTAGCTTATTTGTAGGAAGAATTCGATGAATAAATTTAAACTGAAAGTATTGTAATTTCGTCTCTGATACACTCTTCCAAGGTACATTAAAAATATCACGCCAATCATCATCGTCGAAATTGTAACAAATATTCCACTTGGCAATAGCTGTAGGTTTCTTACATAATACATCACAATAAATGGCATATACGGTCTTTGAAACAGATGTCCCTTGGATAATTTTGTCGTAAAAAAGAGTATTCTGATTGGAATGATTTACTAATGTACAACCCACCTGCCTCCACGTTGACGGAATGGCCTTAATTAAACCCCAGTATAAAGTAAAAGGTATAGAAGATAAGTGAAATTTACGCTTGAAGGCAAAAAAAGAAAGGGGTTTTCCCCTTTGACCAAAAAGGTCACCAACAAACAAAATCCCCTTGTCAAACATGGAATCATAAAAAACGGTATTATTGTCTAAAAGGATATTGGAATTATTCCAAATAATTTCATCACCATAATTCTGAGTTGGTTGTTTGAACGAAGCTTCACACCAGGCTTCTACCACACCATGAAGGAAACGACTGGAAATAACTTTAACATCGTTCGGTCTGCAATTACACTTAAACAAAAGCTTTCGGCCGTAATGTTTCAAATGAATATCGAAGAAAACTTTCCATGGCCCATTAGTGTCGTCACAATAACGTTTAACCCATGAACATTTTAAACTTTTCATAAAACTTGCAATATGTGTTACCCTTAAACCCCCATCACAAATGTTATTAATCATAGTAGTACGTTTAATTTTGTCAGGATTACCTGCCCAGATAAAATCATAAATAACCTTCTCCACGTCTTTTATAAAATGAGCAGGTGCATTATTTTCAGTTCCGTTTCTTGCAAAGAAAACTTGGTGTAAATAATTTTCTATATAGGATAAAGGTTAAAGAAAGCTCACTTTGTACTGTAATTGTATTTAAATTATTCAGCTGTATTAATCTCATTGATGTAAATAATGTATATAACAGTTGCATTTGATTGATCGTGTTATACTATGGGGTACGGATATATGAACTATACGAAGAAAAATGATAAAAATGTATAACTTGACGTTAAATTCCTAAAAATGTTCAGTGCACATGACTGTAAATATTGTAAATATTGAAGATCGAAAATCAATACAGAATTGGAGGAAAAAAAAAAAAAAAAAAAAAATAAATAAATAAATAAATAAATAAATAAATAAATAAATAAATAAATAAATAAATAAATAAATAAATAAATAAATAAATAAATAAATAAATAAATAAATAAATAAATAAATAAATAAATAAATAAATAAATAAATAAATAAATAAATAAATAAATAAATAAATAAATAAATAAATAAATAAATAAATAAATAAATAAATAAATAAATAAATAAATAAATAAATAAATAAATAAATAAATAAATAAATAAATAAATAAATAAATAAATAAATAAATAAATAAATAAATAAATAAATAAATAAATAAATAAATAAATAAATAAATAAATAAATAAATTAATAAATAAATAAATAAATAAATAAATAAATAAATAAATAAATAAATAAATAAATAAATAAATAAATTGAGAAGAGAGACATTCAAAAGCGTTTAGAATTTACTCAACGAAGGCACATACTCGATTCTAAAAGCTCAATGGTCCTGGTCTGCCATATTATCGTAATTTTTATGAGTTACACACAACTTTTGCAAGTATTTAATTTCTTGTATGGCAAATTTAAATATCTGTACATATAATGCGAGAGGCTTAAGGCAGAGCAAAAAGAGACGTCAAGTTTTTACATACCTTCTTAGAAGTAAAAAAGACGTTTATTTGCTTCAAGAAACTCATAGTATTTTCAGAGATGAAAATTACTGGCAAAATGAATGGGGTGGGAAAATTATTTTTTGCCACGGCTCTTCCAAAAGTCGTGGAGTTTGCATTTTATTTCATCCCACTCTTGATTTTACTGTTCATCGTTACGATTCCTGCAATAATGGTCGTTTACTTATTGTTGAAGCGACTATAAGGAAAAAGTTTTTGACCCTAGTTTGCTTGTATGGCCCGAACAATGATGATTCTATCTTTTTTGATTCTCTTCTGCATAAATTATGTGATTTTCATTGGGACTCACTTTTTATTGGTGGAGATTTTAATTTTGTGTTTAATTTGGACCTTGATAAGGCTGGAGGTAATCCTCACACAAACTTTAATGCAAGGGACAAATGCCTAGAAATTATGTCGTCCTTAAACGTAGTTGATATCTCGCGTGAAAGAAATCCTTATCAAAAAAGTTTCACGTGGTCCTCTAATATTACTCCGGGCATACATTGCAGACTTGATTTTTTCCTCATCTCTAGAAATTTGATTAATTTTGTTGTGAAAAGTAATGTTACTACCGGTTTAAATTCAGATCATTCTATTGTTAGTCTTGAAGTGAAAATTTGTGATGAGAAAAAAGGTCCCGGCTTCTGGAAACTTAATAATTCTCTCTTGCATGATACTCATTATGTTGAAATGATCAATGACTTAATTATAGAGGTTACGAATCAGAATAGTACCTTGAATGATAGACAGAAGTGGGACTATGTGAAGTATGCCATCCGCATGGCTTCCATTAATTATAGTAAATCTAAAGCCAGGGAAAGAAGACAGAAGGAGCAAAATCTTATCAAAGATATTGCCCGTCTGGAACAAAGATATTTCATTTCTAATGCCGATGATGATCTCAATCTTTTGAGGCAAGCTAGAAACGATCTTCAGCATATTTATGACTATAAGCTCCAGGGAATTGTAATACGCTCCAGAGCTCGATGGGTTGAGGAAGGGGAGAAATCTACTAAATATTTTTTAAATTTGGAAAATCGTCATAAAAGCTGCAATGTTATTCGGAAATTAAAATCTAGTGATGGTACTGAAAAACAAAAGAACTCTGATATTATTAAAATTTTGTCAGAATTTTACCAGTCACTTTATAAGTGTGAAAACTGCTGTCCAAATGCTATTTTAGATGACATTTATTGTAATAACCCTCTTTCTCAGGAGCAGGCAGATAGTTGCGATGGTAAACTCACCTTGAAAGAGTGTTGGGATGCCGTTGATTCTTTTGCAAATGGTAAAAGTCCTGGAAGTGACGGGCTTTCAGCTGAATTTTACAAAAAGTTTTGGCCCACTATTGGTAATTTGGTTCACAACTCACTTAATTTTGCGTACGATAGCGTAGACTTGTCTAATGAACAAGGAAGAAGCATTATTTCTCTAATTCCAAAACCGAACAAAGATCATACTTTAGTGAAAAACTATCGCCCTATTTCTTTATTAAACGTCGATTATAAAATTGCAGCTAAGGCTCTGGCTTCCAGGACAAAGAAAGTTTTATCCACTATAATAAACCCAAATCAAACTGGTTTTGTTAAAAACAGATTTATGATGCGAAAATATTCGTTTTGTTCTAGACTGTATTAATTATTGCCAAGACCATGATAAGCCTGGTTTTCTTCTCCTTGCTGATTTTGAAAAGGCGTTCGATCGCCTAGAATGGAATTTTATTTTCAGTTGCTTACATTTTTTCAAGTTTAATGATGATTTTATAAGATGGGTTCGTACATTATATTCAAACGCCACTGCTTGTGTCCTCAACAATGGTGTTTCCTCAGCTTTTTTTACAATTTCGAGAGGTGTTAGACAGGGCTGTCCTCTGAGTCCTTACATTTTTATAATTTGTGCTGAGATTTTAGCTATTCGTATTAATAGTACCCCTTTAATTCGTGGAATCACCATTTTGGATAAAGAGGTTAAAATCTTTCAGTACGCTGACGATACTACTATTTGTTTAGATGGTTCTGAAGAAAGTTTACGTCAGACTGTAACTGTTTTTCACTTATTGATGATCTCCTCGGGGTTGAAAGTAAACTATAATAAGACCAATATTTTTCCACTGGGACCATTGGCTAGTAGGAAACCGCAGTTTCTGTTAAAGTTTGAGTTTGCTTGGACATTGGGACCAGTTACCGTTTTGGGCATTACTTTTGATAACCAAAGAGAACATCTCTTTCGTTTGAATTATACCCCAAAGTTGTCCCGACTTAAAAGTAGGTTAAATTTGTGGTCAACAAGAGATTTGACACCTGTAGGTCGGATCACTATTGTGAAAACGTAAGCTATTTCGCAGTTGGTTTTTCTATTCCAGGTTTTGCCAGACCCTCCACGGTCTTTTATCAAGGAGCTCGAGACTGTCATTTTTCGTTTTATATGGGCAGGTCGCCAAGATAAAATTAAACGTAGTACTTAAATTGGTTCATTTGAGCAGGGGGTTTTAAAGGCCCCGGATATTAAGTCATTTATTAAAAGTCTCAAATGCACATGGGTTAAAAGATATATTGATGATGCCCCTGCCGATTGGAAAATGTTTTTCGACTTTTATCTCCAAAGTTTTGGAAAGTTTTTTATTTAAATGTAATTTTCAGATCAATGACATTTCTCTTGACAATGTATTTTTGAGGGATGTGTGTAAGGCTTGGTCTAGTTATTCTTACAGGTATCCTACGGATAACTTCAAGAATGAAATTATTTGGAATAATTCCTCAATCAAAATAGATGGTAAACTGTTGTTTTATAAATTCATGTATGAAAAAGGAGTAGTGAAGGTTGGTGATTTATTGGATGACACTAACTATCCATTATCACTTATCAATTTTAAGAGGAAATTTTCACTTCATGCGTTCCCCTTTACTTTGTATTACGGTATCATCTCAGCAATTCCTAGACATTGGAAAGAAAATTTTTCTAATGAGAATGTTAATTTGACCGAGAACAATGTTATGGATGACGTTTATCAAGCTCCTCCCCTTTCTAGGCATATTTATAAGTCACTAATTAACGATATCATTGTGCCGCCTGTTGCAATAAGTAAGTGGAACAATGAGTATCAGTTCGATGATGTGCAGTGGCAAAACAAGATTTCGTACTCCGTTTGCATCATGTGCTGAGAGTAAGATCCGTTATTTTCAGTTCCGCTTTCTCCACCGCATTTTAGGGACTAACTATTTACTTTGTCGAATGAACATTATTGAAAATCCACGGTGTACGTTCTGCGGTACTAATGATGAAACAATAGATCACCTGTTTTGGGAGTGTACCTATACTTCTACTTTTATCTTAGATGTTGAACAATCGGTTCTAGGTAGGCAGTTTGTTTTGAGTAAGAAAGATTTATTTT
Source organism: Holothuria leucospilota (assembly GCA_029531755.1). Classification (NCBI taxonomy): domain Eukaryota; kingdom Metazoa; phylum Echinodermata; class Holothuroidea; order Aspidochirotida; family Holothuriidae; genus Holothuria; species Holothuria leucospilota. The sequence goes on along the minus strand of CM055961.1, from coordinate 32,047,530 downwards.
TTGGTTACAATCTTCTTTTATGCCACCCATTCAATTTTCTCATTCTACATTTGAAGTATTATGTCTTTAGTCAGAAACTTAACAACGATATTCCAAGAGTAAATCAGTTTTTAAACAAATTCAAGTTCGCTTTGCAGGTGGAAAATTATCTTGAAAGTACGAAAGGTCATCGCAGAATCACATATGAAAATTTTTGTGCTGTTTTTCGTCATTGTAAATACTTGTTTGATTGATTATGCTATGTTTACACGTTACTTATATTTTTTTGAAAGATTGTCTTTAAACCGGAAAGTGAAGTAAATGAATAAGAGACTTCAGAGAAAAAGTGATTAAGTAAGAAAACGTGTAACAATGTAAATCCAAGATTCCATGTTGTATATTTAGCTGATTTTTGTTGTGAACCTGTGGACAACAAAGAAAATTTCAAGACAAAGAATGAGTGAAAGCATCAAAGAACAATAAAGATGGATTTAAAAAAAAAAAAAAAAAATAAATAAATAAATAAATAAATAAATAAATAAATAAATAAATAAATAAATAAATAAAATAAATAAATAAATAAATAAATAAAAAAATAAATAAATAAATAAATAAAAAAAAAAATAAAAAAAATGAAAAATAAATAAATAAATAAATAAATAAATAAATAAATAAATAAATAAATAAATAAATAAATAAATAAATAAATAAATAAATAAATAAATAAATAAATAAATAAATAAATAAATAAATAAATAAATAAATAAATAAATAAATAAATAAATAAATAAATAAATAAATAAATAAATAACCTGGCAAACCTTTTAACTTTCATCATGAGTAATCAGCGTCGCCTTCTTTCAACCTCAACCTTATCTATTTGGTGACTGTCAAAACCCCTTTTTCTTAGTGGAAGAACTCACTTTTTACACATATACGTTATGCCATGGTAGGACATAGCACGACGTTGAATCTTTCACAGACGCTAAGTCTTTTTTCATCGGGAAAGTCAATTTGTTTTTGTGTATGACTATGTGGATGTTATCCTCTTTGTCCTTTTCTTGTGGATTGATGTTTTTATTTGTTACTATACCTCCTGGGAACTCGAGCTATGTTAACACTGTATTTCGTGCTTCAAATAGCTTTCGTATTCTTAGCAATGTCTGTGGCCGTTATTGTTTTTATGTCAAACTTGTAAGATGGCATCCTCCGTAAGCTTTGCCTTTTATAATGCGAGAGGCCTCAGACAACCTAAGAAGCGCCGTCGGTTATTTGCGTTTTTACATCGTAGACAGTTTGATATATGTCTCCTTCAAGAAAGCCATAGCTGTCTTCAAGATGAGAACTTCTGGCGTCATGAATGGGGAGGTAAAATTATTTTTTCATGGTACAAGAGACAGTTGTGGGGTTTGTGTACTAATTAAGCCCTCCCTACATGTTGTTTTACATAAGATGTTTATTCACAACCATGGTAGATACATTATTTTAGACCTTGAAATTATACTAAAGTCTTCACCATAGTATGTGTTTATGGGCCAAATACCGATACTCCTGCCTTTTTCACAGAAATCAGTTACAATTTGTCCAACTTCCTTGGGGACACGGTTGTTATTGGAGGGGATTTTAATTTCGTATTTTCCTTACAATTAGACAAAATGGGTGGCCAAGCAAGAACAAATTTTAAAGCTAGGGACGAATGTTTGACTTTAATGTCAGTACACAATTTTAATTGATATTTGGAGAGAGAAAAATCCTTTGCAAAGAGTTATACATGGGCCTCTAACATACACCAGGGATTCATTGCAGACTTGACTTTTTTCTTATATCTAATCATTTGAAAAATTCTGTTCGATCTACTGCTTTCTCACCTGGCATCCAGTCGGATCATTCCTTTTGTATTTTAACTATTTCCCCTCAATCTATGGAAAGGGGCCAGGTATTTGGAAATTTAACAATTCTTTGTTAGAAGACCCTAATTACGTTTTTCTCGTTAGTAACCAGTTAGGAAATGATTTAAACCTTGTAAATGTTGGCATTGCAGGGTGTGCTTGGGATTTTATTAAATACAAAATTCGTCGTTTTTCTATGAACTATTCAAAGTCTAAAGCCAAAGAGAGAAGGTTTAGAGAGGAACAACTTTTACATACAATTTCTTACCTTGAACAGAAATTTTTTGTAGACCCTTCTCATGAGTTGTCTGCTAGGCTGAAAGAAGCCCAGAACGAGCTGCTACATTATTACGATTTTAAGTTGCAAGGGACAATTATTAGATCTAGAGCCAGATGGGTGGAAGATGGCGAAAAAACACCAAGTATTTTTTGAGTTTAGAGAAAAGAAATAAGCAATATAATACTATTAATGGCATTGTAGGTAGCGATGGTCGTGTTATTGAGGACCATCACAGGATCCTCAGTGAAATTATGCAGTTTTATTCCAATCTCTATCAGTCTCGTACTTCTACACCCGGCCCCTTTTTCAATGGTCTTCCTGACCGTGGTGCCATCGATCTTGATTTAGAAATTTGCGAAGGTGAACTTTCGTTAGCTGAGTGCACAAAAGCATGATTTTCTATGCCTAATGACAAATCACGGGCACCGATGGCTTATCTGTTAACTTTTATAAAAAATTTTGGCACTTAATCGGCCCTTATCTTGTGGAATCTTTAAATCTTGCTTTTTATACTGGCTCTCTTTCTACTAAACAGTCACGAGGGTTTTTTTCACTTATTCTTAAGCCTGGCAAAGATTCAGACAAATTACATAATTATCGTCCTATTTGCTCACTTAATGCAGATTATAAAATTGCAGCGAAAGCCTTAGCTATTAGATTGAAATCAGTAATACCTTCTCTTATTAGACCTACCAAACGGGTTTTGTTAAAGGTCGTTTTATCGGGGAGAATATAAGGTGTATTTGGACTTGATTAATTATACTTCTGACTGTGATATTCCTGGTTTTATGTTTTTTATCGACTTTGAAAAACCGTTCGATATGATTGAATGGAATTTTATTGAAGAATCTCTTAGCTATTTTAAAATTGGTGATGATTTTAGGAAGTGGGTCTCTATCCTTTACAATAATAGTAACGCATGTGTGGTCAATAATGGCTACTCAACGGGGTACTTTCATATAGGAAGGGGCGTCAGACAAGGCTGCCCGTTAAGTCCTTATTTATTTATTTTGTGTGAAGAAGTTCTGGCCCTTAGGGTTCTATATACTCGTGATATAAGAGGGATTCGTGTGGATGCTTATGAATATAAAATTTTACAATATGCCGACGACACAGTTTTTGTTTTGGATAATTGTATAGATTCTTTGCAAAAGATATTTGATATTCTTAATGAATTGAAAATTGCTTCTGGATTGTCAATTAATGTCACTAAGTCAGTGCTTTTTCCGCTCGGTCCCCTCGTACAGAATTATCCTTTTTTATCCTACAACGGAATTTCTGTAAGTATTGGACCCATTAGTTACTTGGGAGTGTCTTTTACTAATAATAGGAAGGACTTATTTGAACTCAATTATCCTCCGAAATTATCTAGGCTAAAAAACTCTCTTCGTTCCTGGTCGGTGAGAGATATGACCCCAATAGGCCGTAACATAATTACAAAGTCCTTTGGTCTTTCACAACTCGTGTTTTTGTTCCTTGTTTTACCTAGCCCACCACTCACTTTTATTAAAGAGGTTGAAAGGGCTATCTACAATTTTATTTGGTGTGACCGGACGGAAAAAGTCAGACGCACCACAATGATCAATAATTTCTGTGAGGGTGGTCTTAAGGTTACACATATTGAGAGTTTTGCAAAATCTTTAAAATGTTCATGGGTTCGTCGATATCTTAACGATTATGAAAGCCCGTGGAAAATTTTTTTCACTAGGGCTCTTAAGCCTTACGGCTCTGATTTATTTTTTTGTTGTAATTGCCATAAACGTGATACTAGATTGCCTAATGACAATTTTATTTCCCAAGTCATAGAAGCCTGGTGTGAAGTTTCATACACAACTCCTATAGGAGACTTTGGGAACCAGATTATCTGGAACAACTCGCATATAAAAGTTAATGGCAAAGTAATTTTTTATAAAAAGCTTTACGAACAGGGTATATTAAGAGTAATGGACCTTTTCGACAACCATTATAAGCCACTTGATTTTTATAACTTTACTCAAACTTACAATCGCCTAGATATCTCATTTATTCATTACTGGGGACTAATTAAAGCTATCCCTAGTCATTGGAGAAATGCTTTAAATAATGCTGAAGTCAGTCCCCGGGCAAATGTTACTAACTTGTTACAGAAGGTGATGAATTGTGTGTCAGTGTCTCGTTTTGTTTACCCTATTCTTGTAAAGAATGTTTCTGCTCCTGCCACTTCCTTAAAGAAGTGGAACAATGATTACTTTTACGATGATGACAATTGGCGAAGCATTTTTAGTATGCCGTTTAAAAGTATTACCGAGCCCAGATTACAGTATTTTCAGTTTAAGTTTCTACATAGAATTGTGTATACAAACAAGTTTCTATTTTCTTTAAATATTGTGGCTTCTCCATTTTGCTCGTTTTGTGACTCAAATGAGGAAACAATTGATCATTTATTTTGGGAATGCAGTTTTGTTTCAAGTTTTATTTTAGATGTTGAAAAAAGGCTCTTAAACAAGCAGTTTTTCTTTTCTAAAGAGGATATTTTCTTTGGTTTTCAAGGAAAAGACTATAGTCCTTTTAACTTTGTGATATTACATCTTAAGTATTTCATTTATTGTTGTTCAAGGAAAAATGAGAAACTGGATGTAGAAGCATTTTGTTATAAGTTTAATTTTGCACTGAAGGTAGAAAGCTATAAAAAGAAGCGTAAAATTTACAATGATGTATTGAAGATATTAAAAAACAGTGATTAATACGTTGTGTTGAATGCAGTGATTGATGTAAATATTGTAATCATATAAGAAATGAAAGATTACTCAATAAACAGGAGGAAAAAAAAAATAAAAAAATAAATAAATAAATAAATAAATAAATAAATAAATAAATAAATAAATATTTTTTTTTTAATCCTCCATGTCTGTATTGAATTTTGAACTTCCTTATTTTACAGTAATTACCATCATGCTTAAAAGTTGGTTGTATGATTGAACTACATAATAACATATATACACTATTACATAATACTATATACAATAATCCAAGCAATGCAAAAAGTGTTTACAGTGAATCAATAAATACCTGTATCCCAAAATGAAAGTGTTTTAACAGTGGGTTGTACAACACAATACATAACAGGACTAGAAAATAAACACTGGAATAGAGTTAACGGATAGGCATGAGACTAAACGCATCAATGATCATGAATACCTGAATAGAACCAATTCGGTTTCAGAGGGAACGGGAACAATCGATTCCCCTTTAAAAGTCATGGATGAGATTACAGTGAGCAAAGGCATCTTTGAGATCCATGAAGTTAATAACACTTTTACCTCGTTTTTTACTGTTTACATAAATATGTTTCTCTACTCGAAGGGCAAACTGAAATTTATACAGAAAGTCAACATAATTTAAAGTCTTATTTTGGCGTTTCATACTAAAAATGAAATATTTCAGATGCAGAATGAGAAAGTTATACGGATGGAGTTTTTGCTTTTGGAATCCAAAGAAAATATCCTCTTTTGAAAACTGAATATCAGAGCCAAATATGAAACTTCCAACATCGCTTAAAAATGAAGCTACATGGTTACATTCAACAAAAAGATGACTTAGTGTTTCAGTCTCAGAGTTACAAAAATAACATAAATCAGATTCAGAAATACCCATTAAAGATAACATCCTATTCGTTGGGAGAATTCTGTGTAAGAAACGGAATTGAAAATAGGAGAGTTTGGTTTCAGAGACTGAGTGCCATGGCATACTAAATATTCCTTCCCACTCATCAGTGGTTATGTGAGGAAACTCAGTTTTCCATTTTGTAAGGGCTGTAGGTTCAGCAACGACTTTGACCAGATACTTCGACCTGTACACAAGTTGTGAAACACAGTTTGACTGCATAATTCTATCAAAGAAGTCTATGCAAGAATTCGTTAAGTTACCTCGCGAACAGCCAGACTGCTTCCAATGCAAAGGGATACTTTGGATAAGGCCCCAATAAGTTGTGAACGGGAAATCATTTAAATGAAACTTCTCCCTAAAAGACTGATAACTTAACGGTTTACCATCATTATTAAAAAAATCTGATACAAACTTTACGCCATTACTGAACATAAAATCATAGTAAACCATGGTATTATTTATGCGGATATAGTGGTTATTCCAAACAACTTGATCTCCAAAATTTGCAACAGGTAGATGGAAAGTTGCATCCAACCACGCTTTCACAGTATGGTAAACAAATTGGTTAGGTAGAACGGGAAGATCATCAGAATACAATTTACAAATGAAAACTAAGCTTTTTTTTTTCCCACAGCAGACCAAACTTTCCATCAAAGAACAGTTGTTCCCAAAACTCCCTTATTAATGTCACAATATCGCTTATAATCGCAGGTACATTTTAAGCTTTTAATAAAACTGGAATATGAGTTACGCTTCAGGCTCCTTTGTTAAAATTATTGATAATTGCAACTCCTTTTTTGACTTTATCCTGGTTACACGCCAAATGAGTCTAAATAACTTCTCAACATCCTTGATGAACGAAGGGGGCGGGTCGGGGATACAATAAAGGATAAACTAGCTGTGATGAATCCAAAGGTTTATAATCCAAAAGAGTACGGCCAACCGGAGTTAAGTCTCCTCGCGTGGACCCAAAACCCGGAGACCACTTTTAAGCCTAGATAACTTTGGGACCAAATTAGCCTAAAGAGATCATTGCCATTAATGATTAAAAGTAATACCTAACATTTTAACTGGACCAAGAAGAGATCTTAAGGGTAAGAGATGGTAAACAAATTCAGGGGGCTCTGGATAAAAGCACCAAGAGGGAACAAACCGCCTTAGAAGTATTGATAGTTAAACCGGATGACCTTTGAAACAAGTTAAGATGATGAGGGTCTCCTCACAAGAGATTCACGACTGCCATCAAGGAATAAAAGTAGTGTCGTCAGCATACTGGAGAAGTGTCGTTTCTCTACCCTTCAACCACAATACCACTTTAATCTTACGCTTACTTGTAATAAATAGCTAATACGTCAGTGCAACAAAATGAAAAGATACGGACTGATGGACAGCCTTGGCGTACGCCTCGTTGTACCGGAAAAAATCCTGTTGAGTGTCCATTGTTACAAATACATTTGGGAAGGTAGCATTGTTTTTGTAAAAAGGGAAACCCACTGAAAAACTATGACAAAATTAAAATAGCGTAGACAATTATGATAAAATTCCATTCTAACTTGTCCAAAGCCTTCTCAAAGTCTACAAATAACATAATCCTGATATATTTTTTGCGATTGGTGTGAATCAGTGAGGTCCTAAAACAAAACGAATATTTTTCTCACGATGAAACGACCCGGTAAGAAACCAGTTTGATTTGGCCAATTTATTACCGATACACGCTTAAGCCTAGTGGCAATCAGACCTTCGCCCCATTTTTAATAATCCGTATTCAATAGTGAAATTGGTCTGTAATTTTTCAGGAGTGTTTGGGATCTTGTCGGTTTAGGGATAATTGTAATTCTGCCTCTAGACTGCTCGTATGAAAGCCGTTATGGGAATAAGCATAATTTAAAAGAATACTACTACAATAATTACCGATGAGATGCAAAACTTTTTTGTAAAAATTTAAGAAAAACCGTCACTCCCAGGAGCCTTATCATTTTTGGAAGTAATTAAGCGACATGCCTGAGCTTCATTCAGATTCAGTTCCACCTTCACACTAGAAAACTTATCGATCAGTGCTGAAGGAGTAGGGGGGGGGGGGAGGTCATCAAAATTAAACGGTGGGGAGCAGGGATTGCTACATACAGATTCTCATAAAAACATTTAATTTGTGGAGAATAGATTTTCCATTAATTACGTATTTTCCGGTGTCATCACAAAGTTTTATGGATAGTATTTAAAAATCTTATTACGTCTTTCTAGTTAAAAAGTATTTAGTGTTCTTTCTCCCTTTCGACCCAGCGGGCCGTACTGATCGGCACGGGGGGGGGGGGGGGGGGGGGGGGGGGGGGGATGATGGTTCCTTGAAGTTTCATGTCATAGAATAAGAGAAGTTCATTGCGAGCATCGTTTAGCTTAGTTCGAGTTTCAGTAGAATCAGATATATAGAGAATAAATATATATATTTTTTTTTTGCATCTCTTTATTAACCTTTTATATTTACAACTTTTCAGATTTTTTTTGTCTGTCTTCAAATTCATGAACAATGAAAAAGAGTTTAATATAATACATAACTTGTGGCAGCCTTCGGTGAAGTTGATATCTAGAAAATCATATTTACACAAAGCAAGATTTTCCATGTTGCACTCCTAATAAAAATGGACAACATACATTCGAAAACATTATAAAACAATACAGAGTCAATATAGGAAAATAACGAACGAGTATACTTGTAAGCAATGCATATTTATTTTCGCTTCTTTCAAATGGCAACGTCAACCTCTACACTGAATTTAACTTATAACAAAAAGTCATTGCATCAGTTATTAGGTCTTTTGTTTACAACATATATGACCTTCTTTGCATGAAAAATAAAAAAGTAGTTAATGATGTTGTTCCATTTCTCAAAAATTACCCAAGTGTTACACTTAGTCATCTATATCCCTTACATCCTCTAAACAATTGGGACCCAATGTCCTCCAAACTTTTTAACAACAGGACAATGCCAAAACAATGTATAAGAGTTTCATTCTCTGAATTACAGAGGTGCACATGGGAGTAAACTCCATTATAAAAATTAATAATATAAATAAATAATAAATAAATAATAAATAAATAATAAATAAATAATAAATAAATAGATAACTAAATAATAATAATAAACGAACGAACGAACGAACGAACGAACAACGAACGAACGAACGAACGAACGACGAACGAATCGAACGACGATAACGACGAACGAACGAACGAACGAACGAACGAACGAACGAACGAACGAACGAACGAACGAACGAACGAACGAACGAACGAACGAACGAACGAACGAACGAACGAACGAACGAACGCATGCATGCATGCATGAATGAATGAATGAATGATTGAATGAATGAATGAATGAATGAATGAGTGAATGAATGAATGAATGAATAAAGAAATAAATAAATAAATAAATAAATAAATAAATAAATAAATAAATAAATAAATAAATAAATAAATAAATAAATATTTTTTTTATTGTCTCGTTTTTATTTCATCCTGGAGTTTTTTTGATGCACATATATGTACTTATTAATCAATATCTATTCTTAACAAGGGTTGAACCCATAAATCATATAGCATACTCATTTGTTACTACTGAGGATTTAGTACGCTGGTGCCACTGCAGCTCATCACCCAAAAACAACACTGCCAGCCCAAAAAAACTCCAAACCCCCACAAAACAACCCCAAGAGCAAAATTCGCCGATCAAAGACCACACGGGAACCCAAATCGCACCACACCAAGCCCTCCCAAAGGCAACACCCACGCCCGAAGGCAAACACCAAGGCCCGACGGAGCCACCCCCCCCCCCAAAAAAAAAAAAAAAAAAAAAAAAAACAAATTTTCACCGCCCCGAAGGCAACACACCATACGCCCCCGAAGGTACAACCAAAACCCCACTGGCCCGAAGGCAACAGCACTTAAAAGATCACCTGGGGCAAATACAGGTGCACCTTGCCGCAAAAGGGTGGGGCGCCCGGAGGCAGTTTTTGTGGCAACAATAGCGTAACCAGTCGCGTGGGTACTCCCACGTTTAAACACAACTCGCACAACTCGGAATGCAGACACTGGGGGCCATACCAATGCGAGACGCGTAGGTCGCTAAAGAAGACAAACTTAAATTGTGCTGACATGGAGGCAGGACATGTTTACTATGGTACCGTAGCACAAGGTCATTGGCAAGGCGAACCAAGCATGTAGCATGTGTGGCAGTTGGGTGGCAATATCTCTCAGAAAGATACAACAGCGCATTGTCTAACAAGGTTCTCCAGAAGATTGGAGAACACCATGAATCATGAGCACAAGTGTCTGATGTAACACAAGTATACTCAAACGCGTAGCGTTTGGGTCTTCGGAATATTCTCTTGCTTTTGTTCGCAGATATCAAATGAGAAGCGTTAAGGAGGTATAAAACCGCTGTGAAAAAGTAAGAAAGTAAAGCGGTGAGGTCAGTGCCACCATCAGAAACGGTGCATTGGGTGGAACCTACCCGAGTCTATCAAGTGACTCATGCGAAAAAGTATTCTTTATGAAGTCCGGGTTTGTAAGTTAGTTAGATGAGATTTAACGACACACCAAGACAAATGTGTTATATAGTGTCAACAAGTTATAAGTACGTTTCAAGTCCTTCCATTTAGTCGCCTCTTACGACAGGCGGGAAATACCGTGGGCTTATTCTACAACCCCCAGCCCACAGGGGAACAACCATGGAGCGGCTTGCTCGGTTTTGTGGCGCCGACAACCCGCCAGTCGTGGGATGAGTAAAAACGGTCTTATGTGCGCATTTTATAGGCGATAGTCGGAGACAAACTACTCGCCACACACGACCTCCTCACCCCACCTGGATGCAGTTTAACGTCATACCCAGGACGGGTTTGTAAGACAAATAAGTTCCACTATAAGGCTGGTGAAGGTATCACACGCTTTATTTTCCCTGGTAGGTAGCGGGGTTAAAAACTTGATTTGATATTTGTGATCAAAGCTAGGTCAATGACATCTACCTGGTCAAGTTCTATTCCACGCACAATTGCACGACTGAGCATGGTGTACAATGTTCAGTGTTTTTAACTCTTTTTTTTTTTGTCATTTTGTTCTGCACAACTGTCTGAACATTATAACCATGAAACCCAGGAATTTTATAGCCAGTGCTAAATCACTACCCATTTGTTTTAATAATCTGTACCGTTCATTAGTATTTAGTGTTTATCAGTATTAAGGCCCAAGTATAGCGTAGTTGAGAGTAGTTGCAGTACATTACATGGCTAGGAGGTTCAAAATAACACTCTAAGATAAATAAGCAGGGCCCAAAATTAGGCACAAAGCCACCCTAGCCTCAAGGGCGTAGGGATCTTAACCTTTCCCCCACATCAGAAATATGGGAGATTAATGCAATTGTCCAAGGTCGACAACCGCTTGCCTGTTCTCTCTGGGAAAAATATCAAAAATTTCTAGTAAATTCTTCCAATTTGCGCAAATTGTAAGTACCAAATTCCATCTATAATGCCCCTCAAATAAAGGGGAAGGTGGACCTCCTCCAAGGACGGCGATCGGAAACGTCTTGGCCCCCGCTGAGAACAATTTTCTGTGCCTAGCCTAACACTGTCATTAACTTGGGAATGGATGGAGAAGAAAGCAGTGCTCGAATTCATGACTTAAGTTGCGCTTCTCAGTGTAAAGGAACAAAGCGTTATTTTTTCTAGGAGCCCTACGTTTCAAAAGTTACAATGTTTAACCGATTTTGCAAGTTCCTCAGTGGAGTTAACACTACATTCACGGAACGCAAATCTCAATAGTTTTTAGACTTTAGTCTTCAGTTATATGTTATATATATATTCCCATGTTTCTCCGATCGAAAAATATTTGCCGGAGTATATGCGATTTGGTATCGTCAATACACTCTACCTGTAGCAAGCCTAACCTTTATTTAAAGTTTCTGCAACCCCTTTAACAGTTCCAGGTAGGAAGCTGTCACCTTTATTTTTGCACCCACGCCCGTATCCGTGTCTCTCCAGTTGCCAGGGAGAGCCGTCACCTTTATTTGTGCCGTCTTGCCAAGATCCGAGTCTCTGTCCTGTTTTTTCATCTTTCGTATGCGTATGAAACGGGGCTAGGCCGAGCCGAAAACCGCCCCCAGTGCATGACACGCCCTGTCCTTGTCCACAACTGCCCTCCTCTTCCCCCAACAAGCAAGTGCTAATTAATAAAAATACTCCGCTTCCATATTGCGGTCTTAATCAGTGAGAGACCTTAAAGCGCTTTACAAATATCCATCTCAGTTCTGATAGTTCCCAAGTTTTCAAGCGACTAAGGTCCTTAATAACCAGTACGGCCATTGTGGCGCTACTCGCCAATTTCACACAATTCTTAAACTCTTCCATATGTTTCGACCAGGATCTGAACCTGGCACCCCCCCCCCCCCCGGCTTAAAGGCGGAAGCTAAAACACTAGGCACATCATAATTTCAAAGTGCTCCTTAATTTCTAGCATTTAATTTTGTCACGTGCTCTGAAAATACAATGTTGTAAAATTTGGGAAATATCTGCATGCGTGTAAGAAAAAAATTACAGGTATCAAACAGTCGTCCTTTCATGATGTAAACAATACTTTTTACTTAATTTACATCAGAATAATACTAGAAATAAGTTACAGTAAAACTAATTATTATAGACTTTACTACAACTTTATTCTAGCTTTTACTACCTTCCTTTCCCTAGGAGACCCTACAGGTAAACTGTACAGGAATTTTTGACTCCGGCATTTGCTTGAATTTTTTAGTGAAACCTGAAAAGTTTTTTTTTTAGTGGAATTTGACTATAATAGTTGATATTTTAACTGAAAGAAAAGATTTCCAGAGCTAAGGTTATGATGTAACACTTAACCTTGATCATGTGAAGTACCACAAATAAAATAATCCAGCAGTAAATGCATCATAGTCAATTGCGGAGCACATGATGGTTACGTTGGTAACATGTCTGTCCCCTAATGGTTACGTTGGTAACTATCATATTAACAGGCCTGTAGGACACAAATTACCAGAGAATTTGATAAAACTGCATCTGTTTGCAGATGGCCATATTTATCACTGGTTTGTGTGCTTTCCTCCATCTTTTTGCTTACAACAAGGGTATGAGAGCCTTCAAGGCGATGTCCGTCCAGATGTTACCAACGTAACCATGTCCTTGTAGGTAGTATAACGTAGGCACATGGGGACATTGGTTTTTGATGAATGTTTCACATGTCATCAGTTTACACTTCAGGAAAGAGCAAAACTTGTGTCACAATGCATTCAAGTGTTTAAAGTGCTTAATTTTCTCGAACATAGTTTGGTTACGTTGGTAACGAGGACGGACATGTCCGTCCTTGTTACCAATGTAACCATTGATCTCCATCCTAGTCCATGTTTAACTAATGGTAATGCAATTTCAGTGAAAAAGTGTTTGTTCTTTATCATTCTATTAAATACAGGGTTTATTTATACATGTTGTCCTCCTTAAAGATTTCTGGAGCAAAGAGTTTCCATGTCTGTCCTCGTTACATACGTAACCAGTAACACTTACCACTTAAAAAGTGGTGATAGGTGAAAAGAACTATCTTCCTGCTCTCAGGAAAAAATTGAGACTACCAATCAAACAAAATAACACAACAAAAATTTATTCTTAGAGGACTTCAAATTTCACCACCTTTGTAACACTTTTATACCCCTTTATTGTAGACAAGCCCATATAGATTTGTCATGTCGAGAGGAAGAACCCTATTGTTTTTGGTAGAGGTCAAAGGTCATCCGAGGTCACTGGAGGTAAAACTGCGAAAACCTAAACAGCTTGTAAACACGATATCTCAAGATAGCAATGACCGACACTTTTCATATTTGGTATATAGACTCGTCATGTTGAGAGGAAGAACCCTATTGTTTTTGGTGAAGGTCAAAGGTCATTTGAGGTCACCATAGGTAAAAAGCTGAAAAGCTCGTAATCACGATATCTCAAGATGGGAATGATGTACACTTTTCATATTTGGTATATAGATTTGTCATGTCGAGAGGAAGAACCCTATTGTTTTTGGTGAAGGTCAAAGGTCATTTGAGGTCACCGGAGATAAAAAGCTGAAAAGCTCGTAATCACAATATCTCAAGATAGGAATGACCGACACTTTTCATATTTGGTATATAGATTTGTCATGTCAAGAGGAAGAACCCTAGTGTTTTTGATAGAGGTCAAAGGTCATCTGAGTTCACCGGAAGTTAAACTTCGAAAACATCCTAAACGGCTTGTAAACAGGATATCTCAAGGTAGCAATGACTGACTCTTTTCATATTTGGTATATAGATTCGTCATGTTGAGAGGAAGAACCCTATTGCTTTTGGTGAAGGTTAAAGGTCATTGAGGTCACCGGAAATAAAAAGCTGAAAAGCGCATAATCACGATATCTCAAGATAGGAACGACCGACACTTCATATTTGGTATATGGATTTGTCATGTTGAGAGAAAGAACCCAGTGGGACCTGTTCTATTCAGCCAGTCTAGAACGGGACCACTGTCGGGTAGTGTCAGTTAAGTCAAAGTTTGTCTCTTGGGGACGTTGTTACTCCTTCAGGGAGCAGAACTCCTTCGGGAGTATTGTTTGGTTTTCGCCCCTGGCTCTTCGCCAGAGAGTCAGGGGACTTTTGGAAAAAAAGGGTATATAGATTTGTCATGTTGAGAGAAAGAACCCTGTTGTTGTTGGTGAAGGTGAAAGGTCATCTGGGGTCACAGGAGCTAAAAAAAAGAAAAGCTTGTAATAACAATATCTCAAGATAGGAATGAAGGACACTTTTGATATTTAGTGTATAGATTTCTCATGATGTAAGGAAGACCCCTATTGTTTTTGGTCGAGGTCAAAGGTAATCTGGGGTTACCAGAGGTCAAAAAGCAAATATTTCCAACAATTCCCAAGACGTTATATGAGGTCACCAGAGGTCAAAAAGCAAAATTTCCAAAGAATTCCCATGATTAACATCTGGGGTCACCAGAGGTCAAAAAGCAAAATTTCCCAAGTATTCCCAAGATCGTGATCTGGGGTAACCAGAGGTCAAAAAGTAAAATTTGCCAAGAATTTACAAGATCCAAGATCCATTGGAGTTGAATCCCTTTCAAGACACTTCCTTCCTTTTTCCTTTTTTGTTATATTTGGTGGTGTTCGGAGGTCATGTGAGGTCAGCAGAGGTCAAATTGGTAAAACATCATAAAATGATGTAGCCAAGAAAGATAAATTTGAGGGATAAGGCTCAGTGCAACAAAGCATCCCCATTCGGCAAGGAATCACTAAGCCTTTGGGCTTTCTGGTTTTTTTTTTTTTATTGTACCCAACATTGCCCCTTTTTCTTTCTAGGTGACACTATATGACACATGCGTGTTGGTGTGTCGTAAAACCCCATATAACTGACCAACTAACAGAAGTATTACACTGTGCCAGACCTGAAGACATTGTTTGAGCACGTAGATCCCGTTCTCATTTTGGACTTTCTCAAAGAAAGTAACCTTTACAGGAAGTTTTGACATGACTCCAGTATTTGCTTTTCTCTAGACATTTTAGGATTTTCCCCAATGTTTTTCTGTGGGATTCCTTCCCCGAAAACAAGCTGTACCAAGTTAAACCGAGGCTGGAACTGGGGGACATAGAGCCCCCCGCAAACGGAGAGATGATGTAGTCCTGACTAGGGCTCACATCGCCCACACTTACCTTACCCATGCCTATTTACTTCACGGGGACGAGAGACCATACTGTATACCCTGTGATTGTGCTGTCACTGTCAGTCACATTCTGGTTGACTGTCATGAATACTCCCATATTCGTCAGAAGTATTACGCTGTGCCAGACCTGAAGACTTTATTTGAGCGAACAGATTCTTCCCTTATTCTGGGCTTTCTCAAGGAGAGTAAACTGTACAGGAAGTTCTGACTCTGGCATTTGCTTGAGTTTCTTAGTGAAACCTGAAAAGTTTTTTTTAGTGGAATTTGACACTTTTGACTTTTTTTTTTATTGTACCCAACATTGCCCCTTTTTCTTTCTAGGTGACACTATATAACACATGCGTGTTGGTGTGTCGTAAAACCCCATCTAACTAACTAACTAACCCAATGTTTTCTTTTTTAGTTTTACCTTTTTCATCTAGCTGACACTATATAACACATTTGTGTTGATGTGTCGTTAAATCCCATCTAACTAACCCTAGGAGACCCCTTACAACGCACTTGAATTTTCCTGATCCCATTTTGAACCCAATTTTCTTTCCTTTTGAGTCACGTCTTAGGCCTCAGGGGCTATAGCCAAGTTTTTTTTAAATTTACCATCAATGTTTGGGAGATTTTACACCTTCAAGTAGTACTCCCATCGGTCTCTTTTTATTATCGCCCCCTTTGTTTGCTGCCCTTTGGACTAGTCTTCGTACACTTCACTGAAAAAAATCTGACTTTGTTACTTCTACACAATTTATCCAGTTCCTATTAAATCCCCTTTTACACGAGCCACAACACTCCTTTTGTATGACTCTTTTGCGTTGAAGATGATTACATTTTGCTTCGTCTGTGCACTTGTTCGGAATTGCGTAACAGCTGTTTGGACTCGTTTCAAACTAGCAAAACCCTTTGCTACCTCCTTTTAAGGTCGTGTGACATGAAAATAACATAGTTGGATATTTAATGTAAAAAGCATTAAAAATCCAGAAAATATCCACAGTCCCCATTAAAATCCATCAAATATTGACCATTTTACAGGTAAATTTCTATTTCACACTTGTATGATGAATGAACATGAGCTAAATATGCAAATATGTGACATCGAAAGAGGGACATACCATATATGGCTCGTGTTAGCTTTTGTTTTTTCAACCTTAATTTCAAAGACACTGGCAGCATTGTTCTTCCCCGAGAGGTTTATTTTAAAAGTTAAATTTTTTTCCTTGAAAAATATTGATATCACTCACCAAACTGTAATCTGTATGATCAGTAATTAACAGACCCCTAGCTTCAGTGAAAAAGGGGCAGGGGGGAGGAACATTAGGAGGGCAGAATTTGCGCGTGCGAAGCGCTGCGCACCATTGGCCGGGGGTCCAGGGGCAACGCCCCGGTGGGGGCCCAGGGGGCGAAGCCCCCGGAAGCTCCTGGGTTTTAGCTTCTCTCTCAACCCAGAATATGGTCTTTTTTACCTTTCAACACCCATAGACTGGAAGAATCTGAGCCACAGAATATGCAGATTCCAGACCCTAAGTTTTTAGCCAAGTGAAAAATGTGAATGTAAGATAGATATATGTATTATTTTGTCTTTACCTTTAATATCTCTTGACTGCATATTAATTACTAAATTAATACTACAGATTACATTCTGTTTGTATGGGCATGTGGTTTTGAAAGTGAAATTTATCTTACACATCCCCTTCTAATTATTCGCAAATGATGTGCAGTTTTAGTATACAAAATAACCTTTGCTAGCTTACACAAAATATATGAAATCTTTTTCTCTGGAAAACAACAACATATTTTAATGACCATAAAGTCATATTATTATCAAGTGTAGCAGCATCAAACTGAAGCAGCAGCATTTGGGAATATATCAATGTTTGATAGCCAAAGTACGTAGTACATTGTTTTAAGGTCCTCATGTGTCTTCAGAGACACTGGTTGTTACTGACTTACACGTACATACGTACATTCTTGAGACAAACGAGCCGATTCAAAAATTCACCATGAAACCACTGAATTATATTTAAACCCTGTTTCACCTCTTACCAATCTCCCCTAACGTGGTGATTGTGATTAAGAAATCACCCATTAATTATCTGGATCTTACATGGCAACCCAGGATTTACCCATGTGATCGCTGGCCCAGAAGTGTTCACTTGACAGCCTGTTTCATTTTGTAGAATGTCATATTACAGCAGTCCTACTCCTTTGCGAAACCGCAAAAGTTTTGAAAGACCAGAATTTATTGTTTCAGTGCATACACAGCCGAGGAAAGTGGGATCGCATCTATGAAGTTCCATGATTGATTACATAATCTGTCAGTCAGTAAAATGTTGTCATTCACAGGACTGATTATATAATAACTAACTCAGTAGCTTGCTTTAGCGGAGCTAGGTTATGGCGTGTTTGCTAAAGACGATAAAAAGTGAAATTCCCACGACTCTACAGTATTTTCATACTTTTATTTTATACCAGCACTACTGTTATAGGCTAATTGTAAACTTGGGAAATATGAGTAGCTGTCCACAACGTCCGCCATTTATATTTGTCAGTCACTGGTGTATACGGATTAGATGCAGTTACTGCTTTGTATGAAAGTTTTCGACTGCTGTAAAAATGCCTCGCATGTAAATTAAACTTTATACAAGAGCCCCGATCATCATGCAATTGGGCGGTCGAAGTATACATTGCATTCAACTTCTAAATTTCAGGCACATAAAACTGTTGCTCAGTTATGCCTCCACCTCATCTCCCACCATGAACGTTCTCTCCATTATGCTGCATTCACCCTTCCCCCTACCCTAAAATGGAGGCACAAGGGGCGTATAAGTATTCGTGTTGACCCATTTGCAATGTGTGACTTCGCAATAGCGAAGCAGTGTTGCGATCAAGTCACTGAATAGTTTGTTGATAACGATGTTCACCTGTGTACTATGTGTACACGTGTACCATGCAACTCAGACTACATCTGTGAGCGCCTGCGTTTGGCGAAGCCATCTTACGTTTTACATGTAATGAGTAGCCTTCTGCTGGGCCCCAGCTAGCCTAGCTGCCCGCACTCATTGGTTGGTTGTAGTCCGCGAGCATAGCTACAAGCTTTATAAACACTGAACTGGTTTACGAAACCCGCCCAGCAACTTCACTACTTCATGTCAACCCAGTGCATACTGTATAAACCTCGCTTAGCTTCTTGCAACCTTTTCCCAGAAAATCGCGTAGATAACTTTACTAAATTATGCCATAAATATGCGAGAAACTTTTCCTAAATATAAGATTCTGAGTTTGGCGTACGGCGAACAGCGGTATGATTTGCGCAAGTGCAGTTGAGAGACTGAAGTTCGAGACAACAGGCGTTAACCTACAGTACGTACAGCACGTGAGAAAGTTCGCTCAGATGCGAGCGTTTTTCCACACTGTACGTATTGGGAATTTTTAAAGGCTGGTCGTTGAATTAGCCTGCGTAGCGGATCTCCGGACTTCTGACACACAACATTGTCGTATAGCGTAGCTACAAGCTGAACAAACAACTTTGGGATCGCAGGTCAATGCATGGTGCTTCGATAATAGATTGCAATGTGAACAACACGCTGTACGTTTCTATAGTAAGCATAACCACTGACATATAAACGTGTTCAGCTGTCTTGTCTCTGCCGTTTTAATAATTTGGCGTTTTAATTTGGCGCAGTGCAGAGCGGAAAATTACAAGGGCGGCTGAAAGAAGGGGCAGGGCGGGGATAGGAAGTCAAGAGAAGGGGCAGGGCGGGCGAAAGGAGGGGCGGGGCGGGCCGCCCCTGTCAAACAGCGAAGCTAGGGCACTGATTAAGAGATAATTAATATAGGGTTAACAAAAGAAATCTTTACACTGTGCAACACTCCACACCATTCTTTTTGCATGGGCAATTAGTTTCTTCAGAAACCATAAAACTTTGAAGACGTATATTTTGAGAACGGTAAAAGATATTGAAATAATTCCAATGGATCTTTGATTGGAGGACTTTATTGACAAGTGAAACAGCTCTTTTTGGTGGCATGCCACACGACCTTTAAATTTTACATGTCTTGTACAAGTTTTGAGATATCATAGCTTGCAAGTCATTCAATCTTATGCCAAACGCACAAAAATAACTTATACCTGTCCTCGATTTCCTTTTCAATCGTAATATATTAAACAGTTTCTTCTCATGTTAAGCAATATCGGTGAGGATCTGTCCTCTTTGTAAGAACCTTATACTGTGCTGCAGATAGACTAGATCACATTTTTGGCAGAAATGTTTATCACAGTTGTCACACTCCAGAAGCTAGCACTTGCCTGCTAAAAATTCGTTTTCGTAGAGTTCCCACAGCCATAACTGCTTGGTGCCTTTTACGGCATTGACCCGGCTCTGGGGCTGATATTTTTTGAGATGGCACTGCCCCTTGGCTACCTTATCACATACCACACAACAATTTGGAGAGCTTTTTGAATACATAGAAACAGGCACTGAGGAACAAAGAACCCAAACCGGACCGGCAAAACGCAACCGACAACCACACAACAATTTAGACCCAACACTATCCGGTCAAGATCCTAATCTCGAATGGAGAACAACTTGTTTACCAAATAAACCGAAGAACGGGTCCACCAATATGGAAGCCTGTCAAAAAGGGTAGGCGGTGCACTATCTGGCGTTACACTCTGTCGGTGAACCTTGCACATTTTTTAGGAAAGGCTAGCGCAATGTACAGAATTCTGTAAATAGTTCACCTTTGTACTTTTGTCCGGTCAGATTTAAGTTCTCCTTTTGTTTCTTCGTGCCCGTTTCTACGTACGTAAAAAGCTAGCTGTACATAGTTATCACAGACATTTTGTTTGCTAGCGCAATGTACAGAATTCTGTAATAGTTCAGAGTTATGTTTTTGTCCGGTCAGGTTTAAGTTCTACTTTGTTTCCTCGTGCCCGTTTCTACGTACGTAAAAAGCCCACATTTTTTAGGAAAGGCCCGAAATCATCGTGCGTGATTTCATGCGAAAGATTTAATGGCTTTTTTAATTTGCCGGAAGTGAATATTTTTAAGCTAGACCGGTTTCTGTTGTCTCGCTCATATTTAATATGGCAGCAACTTCATCAGTAGCAAGCCGTCATTGCGGCACGGGTTTAAATATTCGTAATTGCTTCTAATAGAGCATCAAGGAAAGTATCGTCTGACACTAGTTCTTCGTTATCCCCAGAACTCGTAAACCTTGATTTAACAAGGAAATCTTTTAGATTTTTTGACCTTTTATAAGCGATTATGGGTTGTTGGGGAAACTAATTAATTGCGGGTTTTGAGCAATATGGTGCCAATTTTTTGTTAAGGCACGTTTTTTATGCATTGTTTTTATATGCGGGGTGTAGACAAGTTTATAAACCAAAGGTGGCACTTTTGCTTTAGTCTTCTCAGTTAAGAGGGTTTTTCGGTCAGCGTAAGCCACGTCATTGGTGGCGCTGTTGATTTCCTCTAGTTAGAGACCCTATAGTGGGAGAGATTGGCCAGCTTATTTCATGGGCGCCATTTTGGAGCCAAATGGTAACTATGGCCAGATATCATATACACTGTGTGCGTACAGTTTTCCGTACAAAATGTAAAACAAAGTGAGTTACAGCGTTCTGTTCTCTTGTGACAATCATTCGTATTGGTTGACTCTGGCTGGTACTGTCTGTCGGATCCTTTAGTTTGTCACCCGGTGCAAGAAAATCGTCGTAGGAGGGGTCTAGAGGGAGGGGATAACACCCTCCATTTTGAGTAACTTTTGCAAATAGAAAGTGACGAAAATGCAGAATGGTGTATGCTATTTTGACAGTTTTAAAAGTGATTTTATTTTAAAAAAAATCTCAGTTTAGTTTGTCTTATTTTTGTGCTTGTAAGAGAGAGGGGGGGGGGGGGTACGTGGGTCTATTCTGGGCTGGGTCTACCCCTTCTTTCTAAGAAAACTACTTGTACGTTAATGGAGGATGGCATACTACATGCAAAATGGTGCTTTTTATGGAAAGTTTAAGCAAGTTGAACTAATAATTTAAGATTTTTCATTATTTAGTGAAAGATTCAGGAGAGGTCTGGGGAAGGGGTAAATATAGGGGAGCACTTCTTAGTGAGACTTTTTATTTTATGGAAAGGCCTAGGCATGGGCGTCAATCTTTACTCGAGTGTGGGGGACACGGCCACTTCTGTCAAAATTTACTGTGTAAAAATCTTAAGTCAATGGGTGTATTTCCAAAATGTAGGGGACATGTCCCCCCAGGATTGACGCCCATGGGCCTAGGCCAAGGTTTTATAAAAATGTGAGTGACCAGGGTGTATTCCATGTAAAAACCTACATCGAAGTCAAAGGTACGCAAATGTTTCAGTTTTCTCATGTTACTAATAGATCCATTAGCAATATCTGATCTGTTATTGTGTCCCCCTCCCCTATGAAAGTTTTTGAAAAATTGGGTGTCCTTACATGCAATCTTGTGCCACATAGGCTACATTTGAAGTAAAATTTGTGTTAAAAAATTGATGTATTTTTAGGAACTAAAACAAAAATATCGGCATCAGTGAGGGGAACCATGGCCCACTGGGTTCCCCCTCCCCCTTTGAAAATTTTTGAAAAATTAGGCTAGGTGTCTTTACATGCAATCTGGTGCCACACATGCTAGGCTAAAATTTGTGTTAAAACTTTACGTATCTTTAGGAAGTAAAAAAAATCGGCATCAGTGAGGGGGTGGGGGTATGGCTCAATGCCCCCCCTAAATACGCCACTGCTCCTACACCTATGACTGGGAACTGCAGCTCTGGTATTCCAACGTCTCTATGGGTTTGTTTCGACAACTCTCCAATAGGGTTAGTACTAGGATTAGGGTTAGCCGGTTAGGAGTTGTATTTGGGTTTATTTGTTGGAATATCAAGCAGTCTGAATATAGAGATGGAACCGCCGTATACGGTATAGGCTAGGCCTTGTACAGAACGTCGTAATCTAACTCTAAGCCTACCCTAACGTTAGGCCTACATGTATTACTAAGCTGTATAATGTAAAGTTACGTCGCATAAGCGATCGCTATTTGATGGATTCCAATTGAACCTTCTAACTTTTACAGCCCACTGAAGCCTTTTTATACAGGATGGGAATCTATACAACTTGTAACCCTTTTCTGGTCTGTTCCTGCATCCAAATGCAGCATTACTTGGCCGCAAGTTTGGAAACAAAACATGTTTATCTTACATGGTATGCGTACGTCCGGCCGTACGTACAGTACAGCCTGCACCATTCTCAAATGTACATAGGCTACACATGATCTTGCAAGCACGGTACTTTGGCTCCAAAATGGTGCCCATACATTTCATCCAATCAGAACGCGTATCTGAGAACAATGGTTGGCCAATCTCTCCCACTATAGGGTCTCTACCTCTAGTGAGTAATTTCTCATAAGCAATTTTTCTGTGAAGGAGTTTCGTTTCTCCAGGAAGTCACTTTCGTTATTGCACAGGCGGGCGTATCTGAGTACTTCGCCTTTAATGAAGCCTTTGAAGGTGGCTAAAGGGTGTGCGGAATTTCGATCTAAATATTGGTAGGTTTCCGTGGTCTTTGTATAGACTTTAGTGTCAAGGAATCCACTTACGCGGAATCGCTCGCCTTTAAATATTTTAAGATCGAGATATGTAACTTCCGTGTTAGAAGCTTCAACTGTGAACTTAAAATGTTCGTGTGCTTCATTCATGTGGGCCACTAAATTAGAAAGTTCCTCAGATGAGCCATTGTACAGTAGGAGAATGTCGTCTCTATAGCGAAGCCACTTAATAATATTGGGATCTGTCGGTATTATGCAATTTTCTAAGTTATGCATGACAATATCGCAAATCTCGGGGGAGGCTTGGCTTCCCACTGCGCATCCAATCTTCTGTAGGAAAAACTGGCCGTCAAATTCAAAACAATTTCTTGTGAGAATTAGTTTGACCAGGTTACGCATGGAAGAGGGTGATATTTTCTTCATATCATAATAGCTTTGCGGGGCTTCCGCATATCCTTTTTGTACGACATTCAAGGCTTCCTCTTGTGGAGTATTTGTGTACATGGATACTACATCAAGGGTAGCGAGTAAGACATTTTCTGGTAGGGGGGTGGCTTCCAGGATTTTTAAAATGTGATTGGTGTCTTCCACATAGGTGGCTTGCCTTACGACAATTGGAAGCAGAAAATAATCCACAAATTCAGAATTTTTTTCTGTGGGAGATCCGTTGCCGCTTATGATCGGGCGGCCGGCAAATTTTGTGCCTGGGGGTGGTGCTTTATGTACCTTTGGAAGGACATATATGACCGGGGTACGGATTTTGTGGTTATTTGGGTTGAGGTAGTTGAAAGTCTCCTCGCTAATTTCCTTAGTTAGAAACATATCCCGGAGGGTTGAAAGAACCATGATTTTAGTATCTGATGTTATGTCGCCCTCTAATTTTCGGTAGTGATGACATTTTAATTGTCTTTCAAGTTCGGCTTTGTAGTCAGTGCGATTCAATATCGCTATACCTCTGCCTTTATCAAAAGGTTTCAGAACGATCGTGTTGTCTTTAGCTATTTGCCGCAGTGCGATTCGTTCAGCCTTTGATATATTACTCTTGGCATTATTAATCGGGATTGCCGCTAAGTCTTCCTTAGTAGCTTTTTAAGTACGTAGAAACAGGCACTGACAAACTAAAGAAAAATCCCAAACCCAAACAAAACCACGACGGGTCCCAAACACAAACGCTAAACAAACTATACACACCGTGCAACAGGGAACAAAAGAGTCCCCGTTACTACTGAACTCCAGCAACTGCCACTGCAGCCAACCCCAAAACAACTCCCCACAACCACACACCACCCAAACAAATTCCGCCCACACGCCCAAAGGAAACACCACGCCCGAAGGCAACTCCACACCCCACGGCAACAACACGCCCGAAGGCAAAACCACGCCCCAAAGGCAACACCACGCCCGAAGGCAACACCACGCCCGAAGGCAACACCACACCCGAAGGCAACACCACGCCCAAAGGCAACAACACTCAAAAAGCACTGGGCAAATACAGGTGCACCTTGCCCAAGGGTGCCCCGGAGGCAGTTGTGGCAAAGGGTAACCTCATTATCCCCACGCTTTAACAAGCTCCACAACCGGATGCAGTTTAACGTCCTACCCAGGACTGTATGTCACTTGTGGTGACCAGGTCGAGGATAAGCGGAACTTATGGAGATAACCCTGCTTTTTATCTTGCATTACGTAACGAATTCTCATTTTCCGTGTTAAGTCTTTAAAAGACCTGAGAATGTCGATACGATTTGGTTTCTCGGGGGTTGTTATAAACTTTAAGCCTTTACTCAACGCAATTATCTCTATATTTGATAGTTGTCTATCAGAGAGGTTTTTGACGTACATAAGGGATTCTTCCGCCTTTACTTTTAGGTTTTGGGCGTTTAGGTGGCTACGTATAGCCTTAACTTTCCTTTGATGGACATGAGACCGTTTTTGATTTTTATTAATCTTAACGGAAAGGGTAAACTTACGTCTTTTGTTAGACGGGGGCTGGGGGTTAATATCCTTAGAAATAAAAGACACGTGAGACACAAGCATGTTCACAGAGTAGGATTAGAACGCTCTTTCTGAAACCTTTGGTGGCCCTTAAAAGAGCCGTTGGGTTTAGGACTTTAAGTAAGTTGAGTCTGGTTCTACCTTCTGTATGGGTGGTGACGCCTTTCTGACTTTTTGTGTCGGTGGGCTAACTTAGTCTCCGTTCTTTGTGATGCCTTCTGAAGCAAGTGCTGAAGTAGCCTCTTCGCCTCCACGCTCTGTAGCTCGTTCTCGAGGTCGGCTGTGGCTCTTTTCTCCTTCTCGTACCGGTCCTTCTGCCGTTTTGCTTGGCAGGAGAGCTCCTGTCTCCAAGCTTGACCAAGTCGCTTGCCTGTCTTAAGGAGAAGAGAATTCCAGGAATCTCTTAGCTCCTCCGAACAGCTCAAAGACCCGGGCAGCTTGGGTAGGTTTCTCTGAACCTGGAGGTGTTTAGGGACGGTGTCCGTAGTCAGTTGCCTATCAAGCCGTTTGATTTCGGTGGTGAGGCTGATGATTGTAGACTGGAGCTGGATGAGAACAGCCGAGTGCTGCTTGACCTTTTTATAAGTGTCGTTATTTAGACGGATTTGGTCAGGTTTTGCTGCTGCTTTTTTGGGGTTTTCTGGACGGGTTGTATTCTTGCTTCGTCGTCGGATGAGTCTCTGAAGACAGGAGAGCTTGGGATCTCTGGAATCAAGTTATCTATGATACTGATGCCAAGCCTAAAATTTTAAAGGATATATGTCCTTTTGCGGACGTGAGAGAGAATACCCAGGATTCTGCACTCTGATTGGTCCATTTTGGAGGCGCCAAAGCCTCCGTAGGGACAAGTGCGGGATCTCATGCCAAGTTGTGCTAGTTTTAAAGCTCGAGCTAATTTTAATTGCGCACGAGTAGGCCTCCGTTTCTTTTGTCCGTGACAACCAATGAGAGTTTAGTTTGAGCGATTCTCTTAGCAGTCCGAACTTGCTTATAACAATGGCTCGCTCAAATAAACTCGAGTCAAAAAGGGTAGGCGGTGCACTATCTGGCGTTACACTCTGTCGGTGAACCTCGCACATTTTTTAGGAAAGGCCCGAAATCATCGTGCGTGATTTCATGCGAAAGATTTAATGGCTTTTTAATTTGCCGTGTATGAATATTTTAAAGGCTGGTTCTTACGACCCCAGCCCAATGTTTTGAAAAATCCGATCAAGCTTTCCAACCTCATTAAAAGAGAAAAACCAAATGTAAACATTGAACAAATAAAACCAATTAACAATAACGCTATACTTATCCACCCTCTCGATGAAAAATCGGCTAATAGTTTGCTTAAGCCTTGGTCCCAAGAGACTGATTTGGGGAAGCCTAAGCCTAAACTACCCCAAAATAAGTCAATGCCTTCTTTTGGAGTTGTATTATGTGGCGTTAGCCCAGAAATTTCAGATAATGAAATCAAAACTGCTCTAACAGACCAAGCTTATGAACCAGTCTTCGTAAAAAGACTAATATCCAACGTAACCAAACAAAACAGATGGAAAGTTAAGGTTATTTTTAACCACAAAGAGGAAACAGAAGATATAATTTCGACAGGATTCTATCTTGGTTATGTTAAGCATAGGGTCGAAGCCTACAGAGAGTTGTCCAATGTAGTGCAATGCTACAAATGTCAAGGGTTTGGGCATACTCTGAAAAATTGTAGCAATACCCAGAGATATCTAAGATGTGGTGGGCCACACCAACTCAAAGAATGTACAATTCCTAAAGAGGAAACAATGTGTAAATTGCGGCGGTAATCACGTGGCCTTATACAAAGGGTGCCCCTCTTTTAGAAATGCGAGATTCGAGGCATCCAAAATCCAAAATAACCAACAGGGGAAAACATATGCCGATGTTGCACAACCAAAACCAGTTCAAATTAACACAAAAATCGAAAAATCAGAAAAAGGAAAATTCATGGCCTACACACTGAGTTAATTAAAGCCTGTCTCCAGAAACTTAATTTAAAAATACCAGCTAGTGACATAGCAAATTACTCAGCAACGCTGGCTTTCTCACATCTGGACATCTCAATAAAGGGGGAAGAACTGTTTGATATTATTACAAAACAGGTCGTCCATGTTCCAGAACACTCACCCACACCAGGCACACCACTTTCACCACACAGTAGTAATGACTGATGGTTCCGTACTTACATTTCTCTACACAAACATAAACTCTGTAAGGAATAAACTTGAACTCCTTTTCGACTATATAGATGATTACAACCCCGATATAATTTTACTTAATGAAACTAAATGGCCAATAATATCCCTCTTTACATCCCCAATTTTACGATTATCAGGAAAGATATTTCAAGTTTCAAAGGAGGTGTTGTTATAGCCATAAAAAACAATATTCCCTACACACAAACGAATATCGATAAATTCATTAATGATCAAGCTATTAGTATTGAACTGTCTGTCAAAAATTCCCCTAATCCTGTTAAAATTATAACCTATTATAACCCCCCACAGAATTATGTAAATGCAAATATTTTTGATTACATGGATGAAGACTCTATTTTAGTAGGAGATCTAAATTCCCATAATACATACCTTGGTTGTAATAAAACTACCTCCTTCGGTAAACATTTACTGAGAATTATTAAATCCCGCAATTTAATTGTTAGCAATATGAGCACTATGACCAGAAGAAACCCTATTAATAACAGTGAGGAGCTTCTAGATCTCATTATAGTTACTGGTAAGTTTAATAAGAAACATATCTCCACTCAATTCTTTGAGGAACCTAGTCTAAGTGACCACTATGTTGCCATCTCTACCTACAAACTTAATAAAATTAACAGTTCCCAAACTAAGTATTACAGGCACTATAAAAACACTGACTGGGAGGGTTATAAAGACTTCTCAACTTAAGAGGCCTTAGATTTGCAAACCATGTTAAATAACAATGGTAATTTGGTATACTGCAAACAAAGTCCAAATCTCCATTGACCGTATTCAAAAGGCAGTTAAAGTAATTGAAAAATGGTGTAATAAATGGCGTCTAAAAATCAACCCCCAAAAATCCCAACTTGTTCATTTTAAAGAAAGGAATAAACCAAACCTCAATACTTCTATTAATCTATTTAGCAACGTAATTTCAAACACAAAAGAAGCCACATTTCTAGGTGTAATTTTTGACCACCATGCTATGTTTAGTAATTATATTAACACTATTTGTGGTAAAGCCTGGGGACGCCTACAAAGTTTAAAAAATCTTCTTCAAAATAGTAAAATAAAACCCGAACTAGGCCTTAGAATTTATAAAACCCTCATTAGACCCATTTTGGAATATGGCAGTATTTGCTACCTTACTGCCTCCCCTACCAATTTTAGGAAACTTGAAAGAATTACTACAACAGCCAACAGGTTAGCCTATAAAATATAACTTGGAATTTTATAGGCTAACCTGTTGGCTGTTGTAGTAATTCTTAAAATAAGCTCAAAAAGAAAAAAACTTGTAAGGTTATAACACAATGGATCAGCATGCAAACTATGCTTTAAAACTCCTTGAGTCAAGCGCTGGGTTAAGTACAACAACATGGACGGAAAACCTACTGTACTGCGTCCGCATGCAATATATCCCTTTAACCTTAGCTACGTCATGACCCTTTACCCCTTAAATACCTCTTTCACACTAGTAACGTATGCTGTCGTTATGTAAAACTTACTCTAATGAACGTAACGTTAAGAATATATACAACTGTACAACAACGAAAAGTACCTGTACTGTACGGTTGGCTTGGCTGCAGTGGCAGTACTAAATCTCAGTAGTAACAAAGACTCTTGTTTCTTGTTGTATGGTATGTGTAGTCTGTTTGACAATGTGTTCGTGATCCGTCAGGGTTTTTCTTTGGGTTTGGGATTATCCTTTAGTTTGTCAGTGCCTGTTTCTACGTACTTAAAAAGCTCACTGTACGGTAAACTCTAAGCTACACTCTGAACAATAAAATACAAAGACTTTAGCGCAATTGATACCTACATCACGCAGGGCTTCATCGTTTTACAAAAACACGTGTTTTCAAGCGAAACAAAACAATGCAAATTTCTTCAAAGTTTCAAGTAATCTGCTTGCAGAAAACACCTACTCACTTCCTTGGCGCTATACCAAAACAAACTTGTTAATTAAACAGTCTGATTAACCAGTTCCTAACATCAAAACAGTGAATTATTCGCAGTCTGTAAACAACGCGACCAGACAAATATGTCGCTGTTGTTCCCCCTGACCAAACTGAAGTTAGTAGCAATGATAACAGAAACGCTTGGCTTTACTTAGAACACAACACTGAGGATGTTTTACATTTAGTTGCCACACGGAATGTGCAGGCAAATTGGTTTAGGCCTATTCAGTCATTGCATAACTTGTGTTGTGAAGGTCGCCCCACATCACTGTGGGATGATGCAGTGTACACGATGTCTCTAAAGGAAGACCGATAGTGTGATTGCACTCAGTTGTTATTGAACATCGACCCTGTGACATGGAACTGAATAAAGGTGCGTGCCTGGGGCAACTAACATTAATACTACAAGACAACAAACGAATAAAAGAAACAAAAGCAAAACTGCAAAAATGAAGAAAACAGAGAATGATGAACAATTTAAAGAAAACACAAAGAACACATACCGCAACACAGGATGGTTGATAGGTCATGGAGTATGAGCTTCAGACTGCAGTATGCTTATACATCTTCCTTTCATGTATATTGACCACGTATGAAACTCACAACATGCCTGGGACCCCTTTGATGAGTTGGACCAATACGATTTGACTCGATACTTTTAGCTGACTGCCTGTCATTGTTAATGGACGCAGTCAAACAAATACAATACCGTGAAACTTATAAACGAACATAAAAGGAATATAAAATCTGAGAGATCAGCCTTTTGTTTGAATCCCCAAGATTTCCTATTGAAGACTACAGTACATGGTTTACAAAAAATATAAAATATACACATACATTACTGCAAAATATGTACAAGTATCCAGAATGCACAAATGCATTGTTTTCATGATGTACTGTACTGAATATTCTCTAATAAATGCCCCCACCCCCTCTAAAAAGACACCTGTAAATTTTGAACAGGCGGAGGTCAGTTATTGGCCATTTGCCGAGGGAGAAGTAAAAGGTGTTTTGGTTTTTTTTTTTTTTTTATTTAAAACCAAAGGGATTATAACAACAACAGTTACAGGAAAACAACACTGCAAAAGCCGGGGATGAGAGGTGCCCTGCAAGTTAACCTTCCACTCCACACCTAACAAGCTCATAGCCCGTTTGAAGACACTGACTAGAAGCTTTAGTGGTAAGTTTTTTTTAATTAAATGTACCCTCATATAAATGCCCCCATTTTCCAAAATGCAATGCCCCGGGGGCATTTATTAGAGAATACATACTGTATGTTCTGTTCCAAATAATGCCATGATGTCATATATCTTTCAGTCACTGGGCAAGTGCCATCTTAACGTGTTGGAAAAATACCATTTTGTGTTCATAATTTTGATCCTGGGAATTGTTGGGAAACTTGCCTTTTCATTTTTCAGTGACCCAGATGACAATCTTAGGCAGTCTTGGGAAATTTTGCTTTTTGATGTACGGTGACCCCAGATGACCTGTTGACCTCCTCCAAAGACAAAGGGGATCTTCTCATACCTCATCCTTATACTTTGTATGAAACCTATCCAAGCTTCCTACCTGGAGATATACAGCTGCGCATGTTAATTTGGTTTCAATGTTTTGACCCAAGTGATGATCTTTAACCTCCACCAAAAACACTAAGGTTCTTCCTCTCAATATGGAGCATATATGCATCAAGTTTAAGAACTGTCAGATTAACTTCTTGAGATAATCATGTTAATGAGAATTATTATTCTAATCAAACTTATCAAGTACCAACAATATAAGGAAATAATCAAAGGTGCTGTACAAAGTTAAAACAATATATGAAAATGAACGAGGACGACAAGCAAAAGAAACAAAATTAAAATATTAAAATACTATTAGAAATACTAACAATGTCACAGAGCAGCAGTGAAAACAAAATGATTGAACAATTGTTTCATACAGGCTTTTGCCTTGAGACTGTTTATTTAATTTAGTGAGCATGCCCCTCCAGATAAAGCTTATTTACTGTAAGCTCAGTATCATGTTATATAATCACATTATCCATGGAGTGAGACTCTAAAAGGAATGGAGGACCAGAACAATGAACAAAATGACCACTTCAGCTAAAAACGAGGGTAATAACCTTAAACTGTAAATTATTCTGTAAATAACTGGTAAACAGTGAACCTGCTGGAGGAGAGGAGTGATGTACAGTACACGTGTAGAAGATGGAACATTAAAAAGTTTAACAGCGGCATTTCGTACAGGCCTGTTAAGGTAGATAGTCAATGTGACTGATTACAACAGGAAGGATTAAATTATGGGAAGCTTGAAAAGTGAGAAACCAATTTAAATTAGTTTACCCTCAAGGCGACATCATCATGCGTGCGTGAGCCGATGTCTTTAAATATTCCTGTTCACAAAACTCT
Organism: Holothuria leucospilota; assembly: GCA_029531755.1. NCBI lineage: Eukaryota > Metazoa > Echinodermata > Holothuroidea > Aspidochirotida > Holothuriidae > Holothuria > Holothuria leucospilota. The sequence continues at coordinate 32,015,874 of CM055961.1, read as the reverse complement.
AGAGGAATATCACTGTACAGTAACAGTGGTATGTTAAAAGGTGTTGTTGAACTTGCATGTGATGTGACCTCCATCCATATACAGTAGTCCACACAGTGAACTTAATGCCTGCCCACAATACTATTTAAAATAAAACATGTAAAAGGTATACAAAGGTATTGTTAAACTAAGAGGACTATACAAAGTTCAAGTTCATAAGATCACCTACATTTCAGTGGGAAATCATGTGAACTAAAAATACCTACATTACATAACAAGGGAAAGTTTACACCATGCGTTACACAGGTATGGTATGACTTACTTCATTCAAACACTGAGATGCAAGTTGGTTCCATTGTCATTGTATAATAATAAGTTGTTTTATCACCTGTTCTGCGAATGCCTGGATGAGGCAAGGTAAAATTACATTTGTAAAAAATATGGGAAGAACATAATTTTTGCAGAATTTTACGTCACAAAATCTTCACTATTTGTCATGAGACACCAACAAGAAACAGGGAAAAACTCGAAAATTTACGGGAGTATGTTGATTGTATTAAATATAGCAAAACAAACAGTTAATGCAATTCATCCCATACAAAACTTAAATTCATGTATTCACATCAGATTTAATAAGTGATCGCTCACAGGTAATACACCATATACTGATTATGCCCCAGCCTTGTGGTACTCATATACTAAGTGACCAAATAATGTGAAAAGTATGCATGAATTCTGATAGACAGCCATCCTTTGAATCTACAAGAAGAAAAAAATGAATACTTGCAATAGTATGTGGTAATAAACAAGTGCAAAACACACAGAGACATACACACATGATACTTTGCTAAATGGCAAAATTCATACAAGTAAAAAAATACCTTCTTGGTCAGGGTATAAAAACGTTTAAAATTTACAGTAACGTACAACTGTATAAAGTACATGAAGGAATGTAACAGTTATAGTTTACCCTTGAGCAGAGAGCACACATGAGACTTCGTCACATATTCCAGTTCCCACACCACATAGAGGAATATCAGTGTAGAGTAACAGTGGGCACCATGAGCATGGGTGATGTTGAACTTGAATGAGATCATTGTGATGTGCCATCTACAGTGCACACCGTTTACTTAATGCTTCATAGCATTACAATGTAAAATAAAACATACAAATAATACAAAACTACTGCTAAATCAAATCGAAACCAGTGTGATTATAGCTACAGTATATACAAACTCTTAGGTTCATAAGATCACCTAAAGGCGATCTCGTCGCATCGACATCCAACCCCACATTATAGGGCCAAATGAACAAGTTTCTGAGTTTGGTATCAAAAATATATTAAAAATGATAAGAGAAATCACAAAGCAACGGCTTCGGAAAATGACATCCATCCACCAAAGTGATTTCCACACGTAATTGTGAACACTTTGGGAGGAAAAGAGGAATCATGCCCCCCACCCCAAATCGTTGAGAAAAGTGCTAGTGCGCTTGCGGCATGCCTTTAGGGTGCACCGCGGATCATGTGTTACATGTTTCGTTTTCTGAAATGACAATGTTGGCAAGTATGTGTATTATTACAATGTATAAAACGCACAACACATATGAGATGCACTATAATGAGTTGGACCAGTGGGATTTGAATTAATTTATAAGAGAACCAAATGCGTTTTCATAAAATATTTCAGTAACCAAATAAAAGTGCAAAACACACACACGTAAACAGTACTGTGCATAACGGCAAAATACCTACAAGGAAAACTTGAATGATTGGATATGTCTTTTCAATATATTTTGAAAGCCAAGCCACCTCTTTGAATGTAGAATAAAAAAAAAAATGCAAAACATATAAACAGTACCGTGCATAATGGCAAAACACGTTCACTTAAACGCTCTTTAAGTACTACTTGGCCAGGGTATAAAAATTATTGCAATTAAATGACAATTGTCTGTAAACGGTAAATGAAGGTATGTATCGTTTAAATGTGTCTACCCCTGAGGCGACAGCAAACCTGAGCTTATGTCTATAAATATTGTATTCCTGTTCACAAAATCACAGGCACTGTACACACAGTGACAGTGAGCAACGTGAACAACAGTGTAAAATATAATACATATAGTCATATATACACACTGAACTTAATGCTTACTTCTCAATACTATGAAAATAAAACATGTGAAAAGAATGCAAAGCAATATTTGAATTCAAACAACACGCGTGTGATGACAGCTCACTATACAAAATCAAGGTTCATAAAATCACCTGAAAGCACAACTTGGGTTGAATGAAATGTCCACTCCACACTCACAATATGAGAGGCTCACTCGGCTATTTCACATCTCTATAACAATGGTACTGTATTAGTGCTCTGAAATTATTCAAATTGGTCAAGAACAAAACTCAACATTACTTCCAAGTCCCAAAGAATGTTTCGTATGTTTTTCTTCACATAAATACAGTATATTACCATGTATACATCTCATAACATGCCTGGGATGCACTGTGATGGGTTGGGGCCATACGATTTGAATAAGCTACGTAAGTGGAGCCAGTCAAACAGTAAGTAACTAAATGATGTAAAAATATGTGCATATGTACATATTTTCTGAAAGCCTCTCCTTCGAATGTTGAATCAGGGAACAGTGGCAGCTCCCTGGTTGAATAAAAAAGTGCAAAGCACTTATAAACAGTACTGTACATAATGGCAGATATGTTTAAAAACGCTATTTAAGTACTTCTTAGCAAGGATATAAAAATCATTGCGATTAAATGACAACTAAACGATAAATGAAGGAAGGTACACTTTAAATGGGTCTACCCTTTGAGGCAGCGATATACCTGAGCTATAAATACGGTATTCCTGTTCGCCAAACCCCACAGAGAAATATCACAGATACTGTACACACAGTAACAGTGAGCACTGTGAACAGGGAGCTGTCAGCTCCCTGCCATGAACAAAGGTGCTGAACTTGCATGTATGTGACATCTACAGGACACACAGTTAATGCTTACTTGCAATACTATGTAAATAAAACCTGTAAAAAGGATGCAAAGCAATTTTTATCTTAGCTGAGCTATTGCAACAGTCTGCAGCAAATGCCTGTCACTTTTGTACATCATGTTTAAATGTGTGACCTGTCACTATTTTTCCGTAGATTTGACTAAAATTTGGCTGACGTATATAGGTGAGGATATCTTAATGATGCAGCTTTTTTGATAAATATGAATGTTACTTGACACTGTGAGTGGGGTTTGTTTGAAAACATAAAATAACCTACTTGTCATTCAGGTATGCACCAAGTGTGCAAATGTTTCATACAGATAGTTTGATAAGGGCCAAATGAAAGTAAATTCCGAGCCAAGGCTGTCAATTGCGGGACCAAGGCAGTACTTTGTGTACAGAAGTATAGGCCTGCTGTATGCAAATAAACGTACAGGAAGTCTCATGCTTCCTACCATGGGAGCGTTTACACAAAATGCAGTAACTCAACATAGTACTGTAGTACCGTACCAAAGTTTTTGTTAGGGTAGAGACAACCATATTAAACTGAGCCTTAGTCTTGTTGCTAATCCAGCTAAAAATGAGACGTTGAGCTTGCTTTACAGAATGGGACAGGGAGTGAGTTGGCTTAAATTTTAAAGGGAATAAGCAGTAGCCTCAAGTTTATTCGAAGCTCTATTACAGGTGTGTACCAATCCCGATTTCATAGCAAAGTTTACCTTTTCCACCATTCCTCCCTGGAAGTTAGTCGAGCCAGTTGTTGATCTTAGTTTAAGGAAGTACCTGAAGAACTCAACAATTGAGTTGGTATTCCGAGCCAGCTTTAATGAGCTGGGACAAAAGTACAGTCGGTATTATGCCATCTATACTGACGGCTCCAAGACCGCGAACAGGATTGCAGCCGCGGCAACAGGCCGGGATGCATCTTGGTAAATCAGACTACCGGATGATGCATCAATATTTACTGCCGGACGTCAGGCTCTTAAGATGGCATTCCATCTGATTGAAACCTCGGAAATTCACGAGTTCATCGTGTTCACAGATTCACTATCCAGCCTTTTAGCACTTAAAGGCCAACACCCTTCAGTAACAGGTCTCCGTGAAGCTTACTCCAATTTGGTTCAACTACAAAAATCCGTTGTGCTAGTATGGGTCCCTAGTCACGTGGGCATACAAGGGACTGAAAAAGTCGATGCACTTGCTAAAGAAGCCCTACAGATGGACGTCACCAATCTCTACTCGTCTCACACTGATTACCGCCCTAAGATCAATGGCTTTGTAAAATCGAAATGGCAAGAAATATGGGATTCCCTTCCCGAAAACAAATCGTACAGAGTTAAACCAACGGTCGGAACTGGGAGACATGGAACCCCCAGTAAACGAAGAGATGATTTAGTTCTGACTAGGGCTCGCATCGGTCACACCTACCTTACCCATGCCTATTTACTTCACGGGGATGAGAGACCATACTTTATACCTTGCGACTGTGCTGTCACCGTCGGTCACATTCTAGTTGGCTGTTATGAATACTCCCATATTCGCCAGAAGTACTTCGCTGTGCCAGATCTGAAAACTTTTTTTGAACAGACAGACCCGTCCCTTATTTTGGACTTTCTCAAGGAAAGTAAACTGTATAGAAATTATTGACACGACTCCCGCATTTGCCTGGACCCTTTAGTGGAATTTGACCCCGCCTTTTTAAGTTAATTGTGCCCCAATATTGCACCTCTTACTTTTCTAGGTGATACTATATAACACAACCGTGTTGGTGTGTCGTAAAAACCCGTTAACTAACTGACTCATGTTTATTTGTAAATAAAATATTATTTTAATTCTTACAAATCTTTTCTTATTTCCTTCACAGGCAGTTTTTTTTTTCTTTTTTTACGAACATCAGTGGTTATACACTAGTAATACGACAGATTGTCACAATGGGCAATAAGAAGACTAAGTATGATCCCCAGGGCTGGAAAAAAATGTTAATTTCCCGGGAAGGGAGCCAAAGTTTCCACAATTCCTATATTTTCATTTACATAAAAGAGGTTAATTTCCCTTCAATGACCAGAATTTCCCTCCAAATACCCAAATTTACCAGGAAGGAGCATACTGGCTTCCCAACTTTTTTCCACGGAGAATGACCCCAGTTCCCAACAATTTCTTTCATGCCATAAAGTATTGATATTCCATAAATATATAAAAAGCTATGCAGAGTTTGTGTTAAATGAATGATAACTGTACTGCAACACTTGCGAGACCACATCTCATGGCAATGATCAGGCAGTATGCAATTCAAAAAGAGAAAAGACTTATATGCTGGTGGCTGCAGTACATTGTGTCTTTCTAAATCGTCCTGTCGTGTGCGCCTAGCCATTCCATTTTTCATTGCCTCATTTGATCTCTTTTTCCATTCTGCCTCTACCTTCACCTTCTCCTGTTGAGGTAGTTGATACCATTCTTTGAAAGAGGTACGATACAACTGCATGCTTTCTTCAAATGACAATCGTCGCCTGCTGGAAACTTCTCGTCGTTTTCTTTGAGCATAATACACTGCAGCATTTCGGGCATATTTATTTGGTGGCGTTGCTCGAAGAATTTGTGATTCCGTGCCTTTCTCAGGATTGATATAACCCTTTTTCGCCTTGAAAATTGTTTTTGTTCCAGGCTTTGTGCTACCTTTATGTTTGGAACAAGTTTCTTGACATCAACTTCAAATTGTTCACACGGAAGGCACTGACCTTTACTGATACAGTATGTGAAAAACTCATACTTAACAATGGCACAAGATTTTCGCACGGCATCTCGCAATAGAAACGTTAAGTTGGTAGATGAAACTGGTTCAGTCAAAATTATTAACCTCTTTGTTGAACACACTTCTTTGTCGGGCAGTCTTTTTCGGATCCTTCCACCATTCTTCTGTATAAGAGCTGTAAATTCAGCTTGTGAATACTTTGCGCCATTGATTTTAGGAATTGAGCCATTCAATATGAAAGTTAACCCTTTAAAAATCGGTTGCTGTATGTATGTCTCTTCAACATTTAGTGCCTCACATGCTGGCACTTTTTTAAGATTGTTGTCATTCTCTGCATCAGGCGGCCGTTTTGGGGTGCTATGAATTGTGTTTTGGCTCAATCTTCTTTTTGGTTTGTCTTTTGGGAATGTGAGACAGGCACCTAAGTTTGTATTCCTCAAATGCCTTTCCTGCATTGATACCTTAAGGTGATGTATGTTTCAATGTCATATGATATCCGCTTAAAGACATTTAACACAGAGGGAACTGGATCAGTGGAGTGCTGCCCACCATGACGGGTCGTGTGTTGATAGAAGAAACAGTTGTGGATGTAATTTGAATGCTCCCCCCCCCCCCTTCCTGCCTGGAAACGACTCAGTGAACAAGGGAGTTCCTTCATTAATACAGCGCCATAATCTATGTTCATATATGGGATGAAAAATTTGAAGTTGAATCGAAGACTGAACAGCTGATAAAAAGTTTCAGCGTGAAGTATATAATTTTTGATGTCATCATCGTTGTATCCCCAGTTGTAGTCAGCCGGTTGAGTGGACCCTTTGGGCCTTGAATCTTTAAGAATAGGCTCTCTATCGGTGTTCAGTAGTTTATGCATGTTGAAGAAATGGTTCCATATCTCTTTACTTAGCTCTTGCTCTGTGTGTGAATTTTTCAGTTGAAGCTTCACCTTCACCAGTGAGTGTAGAGTGTTACTGATTACCTTTTCAGAAGCGACTCCAGCCAGTACATGTGGATAATGATCAACATGTGAATCAGCCAAAATTGCCTCGGCATAAGTCTTGTTCAACTTCACTTCCTCTGGAACATTCTGCTTGTTCAGATGTATGCGGAAGCTCCCTTGTCTAACTCATGGATATATGCCACACTGTCTACAGCATTTTTCTGCGCAGCAATATGTGCAGATGATATCACTTGTTGTACTTCCAAGTTGACGAGTTTTTCAGTAACTCTTGCTAGGCCATGTACGAGGCAAAAGACAACTCGATTAGTAGGAATTGACTGGAGTATTGCTTTTGGATGAACCCTATCGATACTTTTTCCGAGGTCTGTGCGACACTTGGTGGTAGGATGAGTATATTACTATAAACCCCAATCCTTCTTTGAGTAGTTGGAACAAAAATTCCACCCAGTATCCATTGTTGGGCCCAGTTTACCCTGATCAGCAAGCATATGCTCCAGGAACATTTCATCTCCACAAAGGTAGAATGTACGTCCATTCTTCTGGGCGGTTACAATTTCTGCATTTAGGTCACTATCTGGAAAATCAAGGTTCTCTTCCAGAATGTCCCTTGTATCGCTTTCATAGAACATCCAAATTGGAAAAATTCCCATTGGACTCTGAAATGAAACACTATGCAAAGCTGCTTCGTCATTCAAAACGCCGAGAGCCAAGCAAGTTGTCTTTCTGCCACCAATATCCCTTCCATCTCCATAGAGCGTCCATTTAATAGGTTTCTGCAACCAGTAGTAACGAAATGACAGGATATCTAAAAGTCTCAGCAAGTCAATCCTCCAGCCAGTTGCAGTTCTTTGTGGCAAGAGTAATCCATTGAATTCATCCCAATAAACATGTTTCTGCTGAAGTTCATTTCTGTAGGAAGGGAAACAGTTTTGAAGTTTCTTTCGCAACACATTGAAAAGTTTAACACCACCATAGTTTTCCTCAGTGTTAATTAGCTCTTTGGTGGATATCTGTGGAACCACCTGCAACTGAACTTCTTCCAGCATGTTTTTGGGCGACGTTTTACCAGATGTCATGGTTGGTTTCATCGATGACAACATATAAAGTAAGTCATCTTTGTTGAAATAAGCAGCAAAAAGGCCTCCTAGAACACTCGGGGGGTATGTTTTATCACCCCTAAAGTCCTTTTTCATCACTTCAAGGAGGGCAGCTGTCAGAGCGGTTTTTTTTTTTTTTTTTTTTTTTTTTGATTTTCTCGTCTTGGACGGTTTTCGCTTCAGTAAGATATCGCTCTGGTTTGTACTGTTTGGGTTTACTTTCAATGGCAGCATGCGTATATCTTGCTCAATGGAGCTGTCCACATTCTTAATAGCCCTAAAGTCTGAGCTTATCAACTTCAACACTGCCGTATACGATGTGAATGACCGTTTATTTTTAGTGAATATGAATTCCTGCATTTTAGTAGGTCCTAACTTCATCAGATGCCGATCAATATATGGAAGCCTTCTTTCTTATTATGACTCTGTAGGCCCATCAAACTAAACAGTTCCTTGCAAGACAGAAAGAGAATGTCATCTTTCAGAACATAGGGCAAGCGGTTTGTTCGCACCACCACAGTTCCTCTCACTGTTGAGTTCTGCTCAGAGTTGTGTTTCAAGCCATTCTGTGTTGTTATCATTTGAATCTATGACAGGATCTTCATCTCTCTTTCTATCATTGCCATGTTTTTGAATCTGGTCCAATGGCTTATGTTTGTTACGGTCCCTTTGTCTCTGACTGAGCTTGGTATCTTTAGAGGCCAACTGTGTCCCTTCCTGTCCAATTCCACTGAAGACTTCTGTTTGGACTGGACTATTTTTGCACGGGCTTGGAGGGTTTTTGTGGACATGCAGGTCTTCAAGTTTCATTAGATGGGTTGCAGCATCTTGTTCAGCTTGCTTTCTAACAGGCTTTCCTTCTTTTTCAAATTTGTCTTTCCTGTCATTCCCCGTGCTTTTACCCTTTGAAGCTACGACATGATCTTTATAACTCTTTCTATTATTGATGTGTTCTTTACTCTGGTCCAATGGCTTTTGTTTGTTATGGTCTCTTTATCTAGCTGACACTATATATAACACATTTGTGTTGATGTGTCGTTAAATCCCATCTAACTGTTATGGTCTCTTTGTCTCTGACTGAGGTTGGTATCTTTAGAGGTCCCCTGTGTCCTATCATGTTCAATTCTACTAAGTACTTCTGTTTGGGCTGGTCTATTTTGGCAAGGGCTTGGAGGGGTTTTGTGGACACGCAGGTCTTCCAGTTTCATTGGATGGGTTGCGTCATTTTGCTCTGCTTGGTTTCTAACAGGCTTTGTTACTTTTTCAGTCTTGACATATATCAAGATGTGAACACCATCGTGCTCCTTGGAAGTGAAGTGAACCCGAGATGATAGAGATGGATCCTTCATCAGTGCAGCAGAGAATGAAGGAAAGGCAATGACACCATTTTCTTCTTTTGTACGAATGTTATAAATTCTTAAAAAATTCATCACCAAACTTCACTATGCACAAAAAGGGCAAGTGCTGAACAAGCACTGCAGCCACCAGATGATAAGCACAATGAAAATGATCAAGCCATTCTCTCCTCTGCAATGTACAACTTCAAATGTTCTCTATAACCTGACAATTGTGAGATGTTGTTAGGGCAATGTGCTTTGTAGATGGTGCCTATCAATGATTCTTTGTTGATTAAAAATGTTACCTGAGTAGCAAACTTTTGTCCCTCAATATCCCATTTTTTCCCACAAAAGATTATCCAGAAAGTGTAGGTTTCCATTTTTGTAGCTGTACGAAACCCTTCGAGAAGTGAGAGGTTCTACTCCAAACAGGTCTGCATCGAATTCATGGTTGTATAGCCCGATGGAAAATGTTCTCCTAAGAACTTTTGAGGCAAAAGCAGCTTTCATTTCTCTCCTGATGACACCTCTAACTCTGCTCCATCTCTCTACAGCTCGCACTTCCCTGGAATTTAAAATTTGTCTAAATTTCCTAAATTGCTCCTGGCCAATTTTTACTAGTTCTTTCCGTACTTGAAGTGTGAGCTTCCTAACATCTTCTTGTAGACGATCTACAGGAGCACTCACCTCAACAGTTCTGTCAATTTGACCATTGTCACCGAAAGCAAACCCTTTTGCGAAAAATGAGCCTCCAAAATATCTCATTCACTGCAATATTAACCTTTTGAGGCAGCAAGAGGTAGCTTTTGCCACATGCTACTCTCCCATCTGCTTGGTATAAGCCTGAAAAAAATCAAACCATAAAAAAAATAAAAAAAAAAAAACTACTGATCAAACAAAAAAAAAGAACAATGCAAAAATTTATTGTGGTTTCGATCAAGGTTCGATAACACATGCACCAATGCATGTAACTTTTTATCAGTGCATGTAACTTTGAGTTGTTTACCTGCACATGTGCATGTAGGCCTAATAATAATTTAAAAATAAGGGTCAGTGATTTTCCCATTTTGGCCTCACAAATTGCAAAATTCAGTTTGTAACTTTCCAAAAAATTCCATTTCAAGCATAGCCATATTCTGGGATTTTCCTTTTTAATAACTTAATTGTACAGGCAGATCAGAGCCTATACTGATGAAATATTGCCAATTTGTGATAAGTTGCTCCTCTTTTTTGGAGCAAATTTTGACAATTTGAAATGCCAACATTACAGATGGTAAAATGTCTATGTATCCATTCGATATATGCAGGCAATGATTTGGCATGGCTTTGGAGAATAAACTAACTCAAGTTGCAAATTACACAGGATGAAAATTACATGTATTTTGAGCTGAATCTCACATTTAGAAGATACAAACATTCAAGCAAATGTAAAACCTGACATAATGCATGTACTGTAAGACTTTATTCGTGCAGGTAAAATTTTTTAAGTTATATGCACAGGTACAGGTACCTTTTTTCTTTCTAATTCAAACACTGGTTTCGATGATACAGGTGTTTTCTTTTTTTTTTAATTGTACCACAAGGTCCAATTTCTACCAGTCAGTGGTCAAATGCTACCTAAATGTGTTGGGAGAATACATGCTTGTTTCATCTGTAATCATGGGAATTCTTGGGGAACTTTGCAACCTGACCGATGGTGACTCAAGATAACATTCAGCCTTCACCAAAAACAGTCAACGTGAGCTAATATCCTCGAAAACCTTCACAAGTGAATGCCTACATTTATCAAAGAGATACACAGATATTTTACCATATATAAAGATGGCAATTCACACATACAATTATCCAACTCCTTCAAAGTTACGATCCAAAAGAAGAAGCAACTTATAGAAAATCGGCAATCGGCAAAATATTCTTGGTACAGGCTCCAATTTGCCAGTGCAATCGTGTGTTAGGATACTTTGCACATGCACAGTAGGGTATTATGACTGTCAAAACGGAAAATACTGGACTTTGCTATACGTGAAACAGAGTTTTACAGAATTTTGTATGTTATAAAAATGGAATTTTGTGATTTGTGATGTGGAAAATCTATAGCCTTTATGTCTTAGAGTTTAAGGTGATTTTCATGATATACTCTGTTCATTGATTTAGTGCATCATTCAGTATGTACTCGTCCATCAGGAACGATTGGACAACTGTTAAACTTCAATCCTGTTGAATATTGAAAAGTGGTTGTTGGAAACATTCACCCACTATCAACTAGATATCAAGTTATATAAACAGCTGATATAGTCATTGCCACTGGTTATTTGTTGTACATTTACCTGAAACAATGACATCAGGTGACTGGGTTGTTGGTACCGATGGGGATCCAGAGTCAAGTAGGTTATCTGCAGAAACAAATGGCAATGGATAAATACTACCTGTTACAGGGAACCATAATTTAAAATTTAAATAAAAGTATTTCCATGAGTGTATGTACTATGTTAGTTAGATGCGATCTAAGGAAACACCAACACGAATGTGTTATATAGTGTCAGCCAGAAAAAAAGGTAAAGCTCAAATACGATTTCAAATATGGTTCAAGTTCAAGTTCTGTTTCAAATATGTTTCAAATATGTTTCAAGTTGTCCCCTTAAGTCGCCTCTTACGACAGGCAGGGATTACCATGGGCATAGTCTGCGATCCCCAGCCCACAGGGGGATGAATGTACTATGAGTGATGAGTACACTAAGTACTGCTGTACAAAAGTAGCCCTGTGAAACTATCACTTGTTGCATTGAGGTGCTGATATAGGGTGACATATCGACACGTAAAAGTGGCAGTGTCGACCCGTCCCTATACGGTAGTTTACAAACAGATGGCATGGGTGGGAGACCAGTCAAATTAACAGAAATTGTGCTGTTTGGGCATGTATCTGCGGCATGCACAGCCTTAAAAACCCACCTATTGACCAATACAATACATGTATCATTTTGATGAATGCATCACAAAAAATTGTTTCCTCATATCAAAACTGAAACAAACTGAAGTACACATTATTTAAGTTACGATGTACTGTTTGGGACATTGTTATTTGGATACTCCCTAATTAGCATAATAAATGTTCAAAAGAAAACAATATCTTTTTAAAAGTACTGGAAAGTTGTAAAATTTTTCAAGTAACGAGTTTTGAGGGATTACCTATTTGTGGGGCTTATTTCTTTTATCCAATGTACCACTTCACTCGCCCACATAGTAATCCAGTTAACCACCAGATTTTTGAAGCTCGTCTCTTTGTCATGACACGAAGTGAGGAGATCAAACAGCTTTGCTCTTACTTTGTATTGCCATGTACACTCAATTTTTTGCAATCGTGTAATCTTCATAAACTTGCCAAGTTGTTTGCCTTGGAAATCCAGTTTGAATAGCTTGCAAAGTACCTAAGTTAAGTGTTAATGTATGCTTTGTCAATGCAGCTTATCTTGTGAAGCAAGTACTGTACGACATAGATTGATACAGCAAAGTCGGCTATCCTGCGGCGCGAAACATGATTAATCGCTAATATAAGGCTTAATATAATAACCTCTGCACCTTTTAGTTCATAACGAATGCAAATTAATTTGAGGTATTGTGATGTACAAGATTTTAATATAATTAGGTCACAAAATAAACACAGCACCAAATTTTAATTCATCAACAGAATGCACAAACAACATTCATTTAGTTATCCATAACTCACCATCATTGCATTGTGCCATTGAAGCTCTCCCATCATTATTTGTAACTGATGATTTGTTTTTTTTTTTTTTTTGTCTTACTTCCCTTTTTGACAGGAGGATCACGTGTAGCAGGATCTAAAAGTTAAAACAAAGAACTAGCAAAAAGGTGTATGCTACAGTAACTTGAAGCATGTATGCATGTACGGTTTGTACAGTATGCACCAGGTCGATCTAGGCAAGAGAATAAGCGAGTTCGGAATTAACATAAGGAGCGAAGGTCAAAGATCAAATGAGGCAAAGCTGTAGGGAACGGACGAGCTTTTTGCGACCGTCACTGTGTAGCTGGAGCATATACACAGCCAATGAGAGCCGCTACGAAGACACTCGGCTGATGGCTGGATGTAAACTTTCAAAAATTACATGTACATGCGAAGGTACGCGATACGCATGGTATGTATGTATGTATGTATATATATATATATATATATATATATATATATATATATATATATATATATATATATATATATATATATATATATATATATATAATAAGTCGTGATTGGTAGATCGAAGTTAGAATGTGTAGGTTGAAGAGTAATTGGTTAATACATTCGATCTTGAATTGAAACCAATCCTAGATAGAGCTTAGCCCTTATCAAAGAAGGAAAGGTTGAAAGAAAAGCACCAGAGAGGAAAACTAAGCAGCACTGGAACTTGAACTCGTGCGGTCAACGGCTTTCGCGGCTGTGCCTAGAACCACCAGCCAATGCAGCTTCTGATTTCCAGACGAGACAACAGACTTCTTATACCAGCGAGCTCAGTTTCTCTCTCCTTGTTACCATAGTAATCCCTGAAGCGGGAATGAATATTCAATAAGTCGTGATTGGTAGATCGAAGTTAGAATGTGTAGGTTGAAGAGTAATTGGTTAATACATTCGATCTTGAATTGAAACCAATCCTAGATAGAGCTTAGCCCTTATCAAAGAAGGAAAGGTTGAAAGAAAAGCACCAGAGAGGAAAACTAAGCAGCACTGGAACTTGAACTCGTGCGGTCAACGGCTTTCGCGGCCGTGCCTAGAACCACCAGCCAATGCAGCTCAGTTTCTCTCTCCTTGTTACCATAGTAATCCCTGTGATGCGTGTGATAATGATCACTCGAAAAAATGGTAAAAAAAAAATAATCTACGATTTCCCTTCACTAACCTTGTAGGCCCTCCTTGATGAAGTTCTCTAGCGTAACCCGGCCCACACTGGCTAGTCAGTCTGCATGTGCATGTGTGCTGCATTATTATAATTTCTGCCGTATACAAATATGCTTATAACAGATATAATTAACTAGCTGTGCATAACATACGTAAATGCCCTTCACGCTTCGGTAGCTATGCAGAAGATATTCCACATATATCTGCTTACAATTCCATGTACGGAGGAGGAGGAGGACGACGACGACGGCGATGGCGACGACTTTAAACTGCATTCGGTTGTGGAGCTTGTTTAAGCGTGGGGATAATGAGGTTACCCTTTACCACAACTGCCTCCGGGGCACCCTTGGGCAAGGTGCGCCTGTATTTGCCCATTTCAGTTTGGTTCCCTTAGAGAGTGGACGTTCCTGATCCCCTGCCGGGCTCGTTCGATCTCTTTTGGAGTTTTGTTTTTGTTGCATGTTAGTAGTTGTATATACTGTAAATAAACTATAAATAGTGATTTGAGTGTGGCAGGTGGACCCCCCCCCCCCGTATCCCTCCGCCCTGTGATTGCCTTCGGGCGTGTTGTTGTCTTTGGGCGTGTTGTTGCCTTGGGTGTGTTTGTTGCCTTTTGGCGTGTGTTGTTTTAGCCATGTGTTGTTGTGATCGTTGATGGTGGGTGTGGTGGTGGTTTCCGTTTGCAGTGGCAAAGACTCTTTCGTTTCCTTTGGTGGGTGTGGATGGTGAGAGCATGTTGGCGATTCTGTGGGTGGTTGTCGGTTGCGTTTTGCTCCGGTCCGGTTTGGGTTCTTTTGTTTCTCAGTGCCTGTTTCTATGTACCTAAAAAGCATAATGATAATAACCATAAAATCTGTTCTTTTTCGGATCAAGTATTGACTGTAGATTGGCGGAAGAATATTACTTATCGGCAAGTTGTGTCGAAGCGTTGTTAGCAACTGCTCTGGTTAGTGGCAGCCAGAACGCTGCGTAATTTGTAAAGAATGGACCAGCTGTTCGGTGTTCGGTGTGTTGAAAGATATAGTTACAGTGATTATCGTGCATGACAGGTTTTGCTGGTGTTTAATGGCCTAAATAGACAGTTGATACACCCGCGTTGGCTATTGGCTATGGAACAAATCGGATGGGTCACTGCGAATCTTTAGAGAGGATGTTTATCTCATGATGTTGAGGGAGAGGGGTCAATGAAATGATATTAACTGACTTTTTATTTTTATTATGTCAAGGAAACGATCATAGGCTGACAGGCAACGAGAAGTGTGGTACTTTCTTTGAATTGAAAGTCAAAAGGGGATGGCGCGGATGGGGGGGGGGGGGTATTGTAGAAGATACGAGTGCAAAAACTGTACACGTGGCAAATCGAGAGGAAGGTTAAACATCCATAAATTACTCAAAGGTAAGACAACGGGTGTGGAATGTCTACCGAAAGCGTGTAGAATGGAGCAGACCGTTACATCCCATCTAACTAACTATCCAGCGTGAGATGACAAGGACAGAAATTTTACGGAGTTTTCTCACTGAAAAATGTGTCACTGGTTGTGAAGGTGATTGGTTGCAGTTGGCCACAAATATTTTGCACAGAAATGAAATTCCTTTAGAAACGTTCACTTCAGCTATATTTGAAGCAGTTGAGAAGGGGAGGGGGAAATATCGCAACGTTCTCATAACGGGACCGGCGAATTGCGATAAGACCTTTATTTTGTCTCCATTGACCGAGATTTTCCACGCATTTTGTAACCCTGTTCCTTCCAGTTCTGCGTGCGTCGGGTCAGATAAGGCGGAGATTATCTTCTTTAACGATTTCATGTGGAAGCAAGAAATCATACCATGGCATGACATGCTCATACTTCTTGAAGGCCAATTGGTGCACCTTCCTGCTCCTAAGTCTCATTTCTCACAGAACATTGTTTTTGAATGGTACCACACCCGTGTTTGTACTAGGAAACACGAACTTATTTATATTAAAGGGACAGGTCGAAGAGAAGGAAAGAGAGATGGTGGCTGTACGTTGGAAACATTTCCTCTTTCGGGCTCAAATTCCACAGCAAGAGCAACGTGAACTGCCGGCATGTGGACATTGTTTGGCCAGCTTTATTCTGCAAGCAATGGGACTGATTCATAATGTATTTTATTTTCACCGTATAGCTTTATTCTGGAAGTATTCTGACAGTTCGGCGTTATACACTGTAAATTGTAATGTTTAGATTTGAACGCCAAACTAAACACCTATTTGTAACAGCTTAGAAATAAACACATGAAGACGTTTATATGTTGTAACAGTTTTTAAACACTGAATGCCGTACATTAATGATCACACTGCTTATAAGTACACACCTACTGTTATTATTAAACACAGTGCTTAATACTAAATACATACTGTTTGAAATAATATCACTAAAAACATATGAAGAAAACTATTCAAGAAGTAATCTGCAGTTAAATAAACTTTGTACAAATTCAGCATTTGCCTGGACTTTTTAGTGAAATTTGACCCCACTTTTTCAGTTAATTGTGCCCCAACAGTGCAACATTTTCTTTTCTAGATGACACTATATAACACAATCTTGTTGGTGTGTCGTAAAATCCCATCTAACTCTTCAAAATAACATGACTGAAAGATTTTTGAAATCTCGAATGAAAACTGTGCCTGGGGTTTTCAAAAGGCAAACTAATATCTTCAAAGCAAACTGACAGATGATCTATTTATTACTTTTACTGTTCATTAAAGCATTACTCTCATGCAAAATAAAGCAATTACAAGAATACATGATCACCATATTTTACTTAGAATATAAACGGATAGAAACCCATCCTCTCCCTCCTTATGTTGTCCAATTGGCAGTATATCAGAGGTGTCTATGAGTCACCATAGATCTAATATTGGGCTGAAAGATGAATAATCATCAAATAAAAAAGGTATATGCAAAAAGAATATTTCTGCAGGAAAGGTGATAAAGTGTGAATCTTGATAAACATCTCATCTGATTCATTGTCAACACCCACCCTAAATAGACATACACACTCTTGCAGGCACTACATTGCTGAGTGAAATTTACCCATAACGAGAAATATCAATAAAAAGAGTAACAGTTTTAAAAGGAAAAACAGTGTGTTTGTTCCAGACGTTATACAGTGTAATAATATATCCATGTTACATATTTAAAACTAATAATCAAATAGCTTCTTTTAAGGGGTGGGTTAGATTTGCAACTTGATGTGGTTTTGAAAGTTTTACACCTACTTAACAGAGAATTTGCTCAGAATCCACACCAAAGCAGAAAACTGGTTGAAATTACGGTTTTATTAAAAGTAGATGAGTATATTAAAAGTGGATGCACACTACCCCAATTGAAACTGTAATAGAAGAACATGATAAAAATGACAACAGCAACCATTCAATGAGATAGTGCATTAAATAAACTGCAACAAAGTGTTCAAGTATCAGCCTTTTCTTCACATTCTTCAATGGCTTTTTTCAGTTTTGTTGAAAACATGCAGTACCGTTTGCTTTTGATGTCATCATACGGTACTGTTCCTACAATGAAAGTTTGACATATGCCCAGTACTTGGGAATATATTCTTGGGTAGTACAAGTCAAAAACGTAGTGTGCTGCCAGGAGGGCCAGTAGTGCTACACCAATGTTGTACAAAATGTACCACAGGATAACATTTTGGTAACTCATCACAACACTGAAGTTGTCAGTTCAATTGTATAACTGGGAGCACCAGTAACTAAAGCTGGTATTGTCTATTGTGACTAGTTCTTTCTTTATTCATCTTCAACAAGGGTAGTCCTAACGTGTTAGATTTCCACAGCACCTATCCCCGATTCACCGTGTGAGAAGATGGGGGTCAACATGCAGATGGATCCCTCAGTTTCCTATTCCAATTTCATATCATGAGCGCCAAGCAAGATGGCAGCAGATTCCACTGTTAAAGTCTTTGTTTGGTATGACTATGACCGTACCTCCAAGTGGGAAGTGGATGCCATCACAGCCAGCATACACACTTACTTCCAATAAAAGACAAGGATCAAGAAAATGCACACGTTCATAACACACAAAGAAATCATTCCTGATTTAAACTGGAAATACGATGCAACAGAATGAAGAGAAGAGCTGCTGTATAGAAATCTAAATTGCTTATGGCCTGTGAGACACTGTTGTGTCCATTGTGAAATTGATTCTAGTAAAGATAGTAGAAATCAGAAATTCAAAGCCCCCTCCTCCTATCATAGTTAATACTCAGCAGTGCCGGATCCAGAACCTAATTCTAGGGGGGGGGGCAAAGCATGCGATCTTTGCTCGCATGCCGAGGGCGCGGAGTGCCCGAGGGGGTGGGGGAGGAGAGTGTGGGAGAGGGTAGGCCCTATCCCCCTTCCACGTTGTGGAAAAGTTTTGAAAACCATATTATGAAGATAATAATTTGAGCATACTTACTGTAAAATTTTAAATCTTTTTTCATCCTTGCACAACTCGTCATTCAAGAATGTTTACTAATTCCATCCTGCGGGGTTGCCTCCTGGCAAATTCTGTAATAACAGTGTCCCTGTTTATGTCTTTGTCATAATGAATGTTCATTAATGCCAAGCCACTGAGCCTCGTTTGTGTCATAGCACCCCGCAGATATGTCTTCAGTCTTCTAAGACAGGAGAAACTCCGTTCACACTCACTGGTAGTCACTGGGAGGGTTGCCACAATACGCAAGAGGATGTGAATGTTCGGATACAATAAATTGTCCGCATGGTCCATTGCTTCTTCAAGAGTTGTAGGTTTGCGACCTGGCCATGACTGCCACTTGGTTTTCCAACAGGAAAGTTCACATTCAAAGTTTTCTGGAAAGGGCAACTCATTTGCATACATAGTTACTAACTCTTTCCAGTCCATATTTTCTGGAAGCTGTGATGGAATGAGGAATAGAGCAAGTGTGGCTTTTTGCTGGCTTTCTGCAAATTTGTCATTCAGTTGTGTTACCATGTGATCAAGGAAAGGCACAGTAATGGTTACCCTGTAGTGTTCTTCAATGTTCTTTTCAGGGGTATTATCTTTGTGTTTTTGACGTCCGCATTTTCTGGGTAACCGGGGCTCCTCTGCATTTACACTTTCTGCCATACTTTTTGCCTTTTGAAACCATTCCTTGTGTTTTGACTCTACTTGCTCCCTTGCTGACTGAAGAGATTTCTTAACAACTGACACTTCTTGCATTGCCTTGCAGATGTTATGGTTTTTAGCTTGCAGACTGGTAGATAGTCCCTTCGCGTAACCTAAAACATCCTTGGAAACTGTAAATGCCATCAGAAAGTCGAAGCTGGTAATAGCCAATAGAAGTGATTTTGCACCTGTCAAACTCTCCTGGTTCCAGTTTGAGGGGTTTTCTGTGATTTCTTGAAAAACTTCCACAACAGGAACATACAAGTCAGCAAATGTTTCAAAGGCCTGGTGCCTTTCCACCCATCTCGTTTTACACAGGTTGATCAACTTACTCTTTTTCTCTTCAGGACAAATTTCGTTTATTTTCTTCTCAAGTTTGTCTTGCCTTTTGGGTGAATATCTGAAGAAAATAGTGATTTCTAACATGACACCCATTAAATTTCTAATTGGTTGAAGCTCACATGATCTCACTATACATAGGTTTAATATATGGGCATTGCAGTGCACATAGAATGCTGTGGGAATTTCTTTTTGTATCAGAGCTGCCGTACCTCTTATTCTACCAGACATATTCCCAGCGCCATCATAACCCTGTCCTCGCAGGTAGCTGGTATCCAATCCATATGACCTAAGTCGGCCCAAAATTGTTTGTGCCAGTGCCTCGCCAGTGACTCCATCCTCGCGGTGCACAAAATCAACAAATTCTTCACGAGTATTATTTTCTTTGTCCACAAATCTCAGCACCAACGAGAGTTGTTCTTTATTTGACACATCAGCGCATTCATCAGCTAAAACACTAAACAACTTGGCATTCTTGACTTCTTCAATAATGTTCCCTCTAAGGAAGTCTCCACATAGCTCAATCAGTTGATTCTGAATAGTTTTAGAACGATAGGAGGCATTTCTGGGGCATGTCTGAAAGTGCTTTTCTAAAATTTTGTCACCAGCTGATATACGGAAATCCAATAGCACCTGGAAATTCCCTGGATTGCCCTCAGTTTCTGTTTCATTATCCTCTGAACCATCAGTATCATCATCGTTACCATGCTTATCTTCTAAATTCCCTCGAAATGCAATGTTTTGCTTACCACATAGTATCACTGTGTCCAAAATTCCACGTAGTTTGCTTCTGTTGTCTGCTATTCTTTTTGACCTTACATTGTTCAACTGAACGGCTACGTTTTTCTGTTTTTGCTCTGCTATGGACATAAAGCTTGCCATATCTTGCATTGAGTCTAGATGGTGCTGGCTTTTTCCATGGGCTTCAAATTCCCCAACTGCCTTTTTGAATTTTGTCAGAGGGCCCTTAACCAGGGTTCCCTTCTGACGGTGCCCTTTTGCAAACATGACACATGGAACACAAAAACCTCCATTGAGAGATTTGCTGTATACAAGCCAGCAATGCCTCTGGAGCCATTCATATCTGAAACATCTGTTCACTGCACCTTCCTTTTGCTTTGGAAACACAAAATCACTTGCTGGCTTATAGATATTTTGCACTACTTTGTACTTTTCTCCGACAGTGAGTCGTCCGAGAAGACTGAAGATATCCCCAAAATCATAAGGGGGGCACAGACTAGCAAAGTCAACTGAATTTTCATGTGCCCGTATAGCATTCCATGTCTCTTTACCAGTATCTCCTTGCTCATTTGTATCAAAACAGTCTAAAGTACTGACTGACTGGTTTTCAGCGACTGATTCGCTGGATGTTTTAGCTGCTAAGTTTTCATCACGTGGGAAAGATGTTTGGACTGTTTGCACCTCTTCAGTTGATCGTTGGGATGGACTAGGCTCTAGCGATGTACCCCCTAAATTAAATTGAAGTAATATGTAAGAATAAACCTATGAACAAAAAGACCGTACCATATTCTCAGATAAATTGC
This sequence comes from Holothuria leucospilota, assembly GCA_029531755.1. Lineage (NCBI taxonomy): Eukaryota > Metazoa > Echinodermata > Holothuroidea > Aspidochirotida > Holothuriidae > Holothuria > Holothuria leucospilota. Next base: position 31,994,810 of record CM055961.1, on the reverse strand, counting down.
ATAAACCTATACAGAACTCCATTTTTTTTTGTAAACCACTGACCCAACAATGCAATATATCTGATGCTCTGTAACTTTAAATTCAACAGGTGTAGATCGTACTTATAGGCCTATAGTTAACGGGTAAACAACGCTTGAAAAACACGGGGGCGGAGTGCCAATCCGCCCCGGAAATGCAAAAAATCACCCCAAAAATTGCCGTGACTGGGGCGAAAAAATGAAAATTTGAGCAAATCAACCCCGTACATTCCCAAGAAGGTTCGAGCTGAGAATGCTTCACCTTTTCCTCTGATGAAAAACAAGAATTTGTAATCAAATTTTTGATGAAACGTGGCTTTTGAAATGCTCAAACGAGTCTGACGTGCAGATAATATCAATTTGCACAAGCTTTTAAAACCTGAGGCTGTAGCCTATATCGAGATGATATAGCCTAGTGATTATTCACTGACTTCTTTTTAATTTACCCAAATTTTTCAATCAACAAAACCCAAATATCAAATTTGCAATCATTAATCGTACGTTTGATGTAGGGCGGGCCAAAATGTATGCAAACACTCATACCTTAGGCCGTTTCTGTGTAACTGTTCTGTAAAGAAGTTCAAGTGAAACGCATGATAAAACCACAGTAAAGTCGCAGCATGTGTTAGGTCTATAGGTCCGTAATAGCATGCAAACAGTACACTAAGACGTTAAGGCTACGTAGCTACAGAGCAGATGCGTACGCACCTGCTCTGTACAAACGTTAACGTACATCGCAAGAACATTGGGCAAGGTACTGGAAATTACACTGATCGCTGCTTGTACATTTACGTATTTTCATATCATTGTTATTAAAACTAATAGAAAGAAATGTACCTTCAGGACTAGAATTCTTTTTCCGCTTTGTGCTGAAAAATGTTTTTATTGAGGACTGCCTTTTGAGAGACATACTGCTGACCAGCTAGCTCACACTAACAGAATGAAGCACGTAACAGATAACACATGTGCATGTATATGTAACTACTGATACATGCCTGCAGAGCTTTGGTAGGATAACACAGTGACACCCTTACACAATTACACAGCATGACAACAGAACACTTACAGTGCACAGGTATCCGTCGCTTTGCTTGCAGGGTCTATTTACAACAGTAGTCACTGGTCAGCCTGTGTCAACGTGTGTAAAAATAGGGAAGGTTAGGGCTATGGTTGGCCCTTAAAGCTTTCTCTTGTTAGGGATTGTAACTGGCTGCATGTGTGCGGTTTCATCCGTACGCAAGAAGTATGGATCTTTGGGGCTGATTTTAATTTTTCCCTTGCTCTGAAAATTCTAGGGGGGGCAATTGCCCCCTTTGCCCCCCCCCCCTTGGATCCGGCACTGCTCAGCATACTTACATCTTAACAATAATAACGGGGCAGGTCTTTCCTCTTTCTCTTTCGAATGCAGTAGATGTCGCCACATACTGCAGGAGGCTTAGCACTTTACCAGGGCCCTGTCAGTGAAAGATGAAAAAGAGTTTAACGATGATGAAAACCTAAAACTTCTTAAGAGACACACATTGTAGAGCAAGAGAGTAAAGTTACTTTGCGAAAAACTACGTTCAAAATCTTTCGGTTTTTTTTTTTTTTTTTTGTAGGGAAGGTGTCTTTAAATTTTCAGTTTGTCAAAAGTTGGAGCTGTCAATGGATTACATAGTGCTGTGTGATGTTTTCAATCCGTAATGTTGCATTATTTGCCCATGAAAAATCTAATTATTTTTAGTACAAGTGATAGTGTAAGTTACATCAGTTGCCATGTAAGCTGTTAAAATTAATACAGTGAGATATTATTCTGGTATACTTTGCTAGCTTTAAGTCTTCAACTTGTCAAATTTAAAAAGCTCAGGAGCCAAAGGGTGACAATGTAACTTTTTCATGATCATTAATGGAATCTTTTTGTCAATGACTACTATCACAAGTGCAGGGACAATCCACAGATTGTATACAGAAGGATATGAAGCTCTTGAGTTCTAGCACCTACCTAGTACTCTCCCTAACCTACCCTAACTAGGCAGCATAATAGGAATAAACTATTACTTTACACAATATTTCAAGGGAATAAATACTATTGATGCTCAAGTTGACAAAATGGCAATGCCTTGCCAGTTAATGTGAAAAGTTTAGGATCTTAGATTTAGCTGTTCATTCAACAGTAAAAGGTCTCACAAATGCAGATTGCTTGGATAAAATTTTACCTCTTCTGACTGCCCCCCCCCCCCCGCCATCATCTCTATGGCCTTGGCAAAACTTGCCATGGATTTCTTCATTAAAGCAAACACCTTAACACCAAGGAAAAGGCGGAAATCACAGATGAGCTGAATTAGTCCTTAATCAGGCCCCACACACTACGCTCCATTGGAACTTTGCTCCGTGTAGTAGGTCCTTATGCGATACATTGACAAAATCAGCATTTAGCCACAACCACGGCGTTGTGGCAAACACTTTAAGCTCTCAAGACTACAAATCGGCTTCGTTACTTACTAAACTGTCACCGATGTAAGTTGACAACGATAAAAACACTATTACACCTTCAATGAGTGAAAATGTTGATAAATTTTACGAAAAAATGTCTAATTATTGCACTACTAGGCTGCCTTCAGGTAGTCGTGTGCTAAGAGCTATCTGCTGTGACCTTTGACCACTGTTAGCTCAATCGTCTGCGTCAATGGGTCAAGGTGATTTTTTTTTGTATGAAACTTTTGCAGCATACTGTATAAAGAATCTTCGCATACGCAGTCTAGTAGAATTATATGGCGGAAAGCCAAGTAGGATCATGGGATATCTGCGTCAATGGGCCGAGGTGGTTCTTACAATATGACACTTTTCAACGTATAATATAAAGATCATTCGCATACTCAGTTGGGTATGGTTGTTGAGCGGAATGCCGAGTAGGATTATGGGATTAAGAAGTCATTTCGTCTGCAGAAGTTAGGCCTCGCATCGCAGGTGAAATTAAGACCAATTTGTGTGAAATTTCATGCAGAATAATCAAACGACGCTTGCAAAGTTGGAAGAAGGAAGGTGTAAAAGTAAATGAATGTAGAGCTCGTCAATTTCTTATGTGATCGCGTGATATGGGAAATCTGTGACACATCGTTATTAACCCATTTACTTGAAATGTCTATGTAGAGAATAAGGGCGTTGTATTCGGAGTGTAGTCTTACGGAGCGTAGTATACTAGGCACTGAGGGCTAGAGCTGAATATGCTATGAACACCCCCATATTTGTCACACGTATTTACACTGTGCCAAACCTGAAGACGTTGTCTGAGCACACAGATCCGTCTCTCATTTTGGACGTTCTGAAAGAAAGTAAGCTTTACAGGAAAGTTTGACATGAATCCCACATTTTCTTTTGTCTAGACATTTTGGTAGAATTTTGCCCAATCCTTTTTCCTTTTAGGTGATTTCACCTCACCATTACTCTTTTTATCTAGCTGATACTATATAGCACACTCGTGTTGGGGTGTCGTTAAAGGGGACCTAAAGTCTAGAATTACAAGAATATATATTTTAGAGTTTGGAAAATGAGTTCCATTCATCCACCTCCCATTTTCATAGCTTACTCCATTGCTGAGATATAAAATGTTGAAATTTATTCACTTAATTTAAAATAGTCGATTGCGCAATAATTTGTAAAGTCCTTCTTGTACAACTCACATGAACTGCTTTTGTTTCCTTTTGAAATTAAGATGTTAATAGGACCTTGAAACAATGACAGTTCCCTTGCATGTTATGTTGTACTGGGAGAACTTATATAGCCATGTCAGCCTATAACAGTAAGAAAGTGATCACATTTTGGCACAAAGTGTAGTGTCTTTCGAAAAAACAAAGAACAACAAAGACTGTTATTTGAGTAGTACAAGAATGACATCACATATTATTGCGCAATCCACCATTTTAAATTTAGTGAATAGTCTTCAACATTTTATATGTCAGTTCAGGAATGTCCTATGAAGATGGGAAATGGACCACTTGGTTGCATTTTTCAAGCTTTATAGCATATATTTTTGAAATTTCAGACTTAAGGTACACTTTAAACCCCATCTAACTAGATGAGCTAAAAATAAAAGCATTTTTTACAATATATTGTTGGTAAAGGGAAAGGAAGAGTTTGCATTGAACCATTTAAAAACTAGTGATTAACTTAATGATTAATTAAGGTTATGTGAGAATTGATTGCCCATTTTTACCTATGCACCTGTTATGGCATGAACCATCTATCCTAAACCCCAAACCACCTACTGTATGTTACGTTTGTGTAACCAATGGAACACCATCATGTAGCCATATCACCGCCCACCTTTCTTTCCACAAAACGTACTGAATTTTACTTACATAGGTTGCATCTTGAAAACGGAATTTTCACCAGGATTAAATATTGGAATCAGGCAACCCCTTTATCCATTGTTGCCTGTTGACATGTGTTTCCCTCAGAAGACTCGTTATATGGGACTCATTTTGCTTTACAACTGGTTTCTCCCATTCTTCACAAAGTTGAGCCATATGAATATTATACCCATCTTCTGGGATAAGCGTGGCAGGCATCTGGTGGCACCTTCGTTTTGGCAGAGAAGCAGTGGATGTGCTGGAGGTAGATGCACCGGGGGTCGAGGGTAATTTTTTTTTTCGCCAACGCATGTGCCTAATCCGTTGGCTAACATTGGTAGTCAACAAACTGTAAGTGTAAGAAGGAAGATGAAGAACTGCTATAAGTATTACATTTTGAGTATTGAAATATTTCAGTAAGGCATCCAATAGGTCTTCTTCTTTCGTATCACGGTGACACATCCAGAGGACATTACTACACCGCACATGCGTCAGGAGTGCCCTAAGCCCTAATAAAATTAGTAATATATTGAACGGGGTATGTGACCATCTAAACCATCAATCAAAGCAGCAGGAAGATTATTCCAATCTTTCAGAGTCCTGGGGAAGAAATTAAATTTATAACAGTTATATCGAGAGTAGAGTTGACAAAAATGGAGGCTGTGCATCCCACGAGTAGTACGGGTTGGGTGTCTAAGTCTGTCCATGGGAATATTAGCCTTACCGAAAAAACCTTTCGAGAAAAGACTTAGTCTATTTTGCTTGCGACGCTCAGCAAGCGTGGGGAGATCAAGGTCCTTGAAAATGGATGTCATCGACCCTGGCTCACGAGAAAATTCTGAACTTATAAAACGAGCCGATCTCCTCTGAATGCTCTCCAGCTTATCTTGTAAATAAGACTGATGCGGATCCCATACGCAACAAGCATACTCCAAGACAGGCCGGAGGAGACCCTTGTAGGCAGCTAACCTCACATCGCGGGAGCAAAATGGGTAAAGAAATAATTCTTCCCAATTTCATTTGCCACTTTAGGAAATGTGACTAACTTGCCTTCTAATTGTTACTGACGGAATATTCCGTCATGTGACAAGCTTCCAGCTGAATACTGCCTTCGGGGACAAAATTGTAATGTATTTCCCATTACATCCTGCCCAGTGACCTGGTCTTTTTCTACACAGGACTGCTGAAGAGTGCCGGTGTCACAGGATATTTGGTCTGCCGGGAGAAATATTCCATAGGAACATATATCCTAGGATATTTGGTCTGATGGAACATAGGATACTTGGTCTGATGGAACACATTTCCTAGGATACATTCCGCTGGAACATTTATGCTGAAGTATGTCAGGATATTTTACCTGGGACCATATGGACCACATCTCCTGTTGCACCGGGAGTAATAAAAGTCAGCACTGCTCTGGCAAAAACTAGAAAAAGTGGTGACGTGTTGTCACGAATAGACTTTTTATGGTTGTTAAACCTAAAGCGACAGAAAGTCTTGGTTTCACCTATGTAAAGACCCTCATTACATAAATTACAGTGAAAAATGTAAACATTACAAGAGTCACAATTTAGATTAGGGGTATTCAAAGCAAATTTTACACTAGGAATATTGACATGTTCTCCAAGGGTGATGCGTTTGCAGATCTGGCAGCGCTTTTTGTTGCAGCCAGTATTGCCCTTAATGGTTTGACCAGGGGTGGGTAATTTGGCGGAAGTAAGGAGTCTTCTGAGATTAGGGGGTGAGCGGAGGGCCAGGAGGGGAGGGTTGGAGAAGATAGTCGGGAGAGTGGGTTCGTCTGTAAGGGTGGCAAAAGTTTGTTTCAAGGTGCGAGCAAGTCGCGGGTTTAGAGGATGAAAATTAAAAACGAGGGGGATGTGTTTACTGGGAGTCTTAACTTTGTAGGATAGAAGATCATGACGTGGAGGGCGGCAGCTTTAAAGTAAACCCTGTTTAATAATATGTATTGGGTAGCCATTTGAAAGAAAATGCCCGGTGAGAGAAGAAATTGAGCGTTCGCAGTCTTTAGGGTCGGAACAAATGCGTTTAATGCGAATTGGCTACACACAATTGACTTTTTAAGTTCGTAAGGGTGGACACTATCAAAATGAAGCAAGAGGTGTTTTTCAGTAGGTTTGCAGTATAGGGAAGTAGAGAGGGTGCTATCCGTCAATTTAACTAGCACATCGAGAAACGGAATTTGGGTGCTTGAAACTTCAAAAGGGAACGTAATACTAGAACTAAAAGAATTAACAGTATCCTTAAAAAGGTTAAGAACTTCCTTGTCATGTGTCCAAATAAAAAAGATGTCATCAATATAGCGGTAATAGTAAGATGGTTTTAAAGGGAATTTACTTAACATATCAACTTCGAGTTTATGAATAAAAATGTTGGCATAACAAGTTGCCATTTTTGTGCACATGGCGGTACCTTTGACTTGTTGAAAAAATTTTCCATTGAAACTGAAAAAATTATTCTTAAGAATGAAATGAATAATATTGGACAGATCACACGCAAGTTCAGTATCAGCGGTGTGATCGAGAAAAAATTCCTTACAAGCAAGAGCACCCTCCTCATGTGGAATATTTGTGTAAAGTGAGTTAACATCAATAGAAACAAGGAAAACATCCTTTGGGAGGGTGCCTATATCGGAAACAGTCCTAAGAAAGTGCGTGGTATCCTGAAGGTGACTAGGTATTTTATGAAGTAGGGGATTGAGGATACTATCAACATAGCCAGAAAGGCCTTCAGTGACGGTCCCGATACCCGAAATAATAGGTCTGCCTGGTACTTCAACGGAGTGAATCCTAAATAGGCGGCAAATCTCGGGAACTCTTAAATTGTTAAAATCAGGGACGGGGGAACTGGATTCACATCTTCCAGCTAAGTAGCTGTGGAGAACCTTAGGAAGTTTGTGAACTTTGGGCAACGGTGTAAAAGTAGCCTATTCTAGGTTTGGGGGAGTAGTTTGCTTACCGTACAAAAATACGTGCTGAAAGATCATCCAAGAGAGTTCCTTAGTTTAATATATATATATATATATATATATATATATATATATATATATATATATATATATATATATATATATATATATATATATATGGGCTTGTCTACAATAAAGGGGTATAAAAGTGTTACAAAGGTGGTGAAATTTGAAGTCCTCTAAGAATAAATTTTTGTTGTGTTATTTTGTTTGATTGGTAGTCTCAATTTTTTCCTGAGAGCAGGAAGATAGTTCTTTTCACCTATCACCACTTTTTAAGTGGTAAGTGTTACTGGTTACGTATGTAACGGGGACAGACATGGAAATTCTTTGCTCCAGAAATCTTTAAGGAGGACAATATGTATAAATAAACCCTGTATTTAATAGAATGATAAAGAACAAACACTTTTTCACTGAAATTGCATTACCATTAGTTAAACATGGACTAGTATGGAGATCAATGGTTACGTTGGTAACGAGGACGGACATGTCCGTCCTCGTTACCAACGTAACCAAACTATGTTCGAGAAAATTAAGCACTTTAAACACTTGAATGCATTGTGACACAAGTTTTGCTCTTTCCTGAAGTGTAAACTGATGACATGTGAAACATTCATCAAAAACCAATGTCCCCATGTGTCTACGTTATACTACCGACAAGGACATGGTTACGTTGGTAACATCTGGACGGACATCGCCTTGAAGGCTCTCATACCCTTGTTGTAAGCAAAAAGATGGAGGAAAGCTTACAGACCAGTGACAAATATGGCCATCTGCAAACAGATGTAGTTTTATTAAAGTCTCTGGTAATTTGTGTCCTACAGGCCTGTTAATATGATAGTTACCAACGTAACCATTAGGGGACAGACATGTTACCAACGTAACCATCATGTGCTCCGCAATTGACTATGATGCATTTACTGCTGGATTATTTTATTTGTGGTACTGCACATGATCAAGGTTAAGTGTTACATCATAACCATAGCTCTGGAAATCTTTTCTTTCAGTTAAAATATCAACTATTAAGATTTAATATCCAGATGGACGGACAAATCTCAAAATTTTACTCCAAATTGCTGATAAAATTTTGCGGTGTTTGTGCACCTAAAAATATTCATTTATCATTTACCATTTATTTTGTACATTACATTTATGAATGAAGACAAAGAACCTGCATCAGTCACATCTGCAAAGGTCTCACTCACATCATAAATTTATTCCACATCCTATGTAACACTTACAGGTAGTAAAAAAGGCCAAAATAGCCCCAAATTCTGCCCAAAACATCCTTTATATAAGTTGTACATTGATAAAATTGTCTTTATTATCTCTCTAACAGTCCTCCAAGTATGGCGAACTGTAAAATCACCAAACCATTGTGACATCTTTCAAAATATCATCAAAGCAAAAAACACACACTGAATATTTTCCTTTACTGTAGACAAGCCCATATATATTATATATATATATATATATATATATATATATATATATATATATATATATATATATATATATATATATATATATATATATATATATATATATATATATATATATATATATATATATATATATATATATATATATACAGTAAGTGTATTTGCGACGTACCTTTCAATGAAAGTAACTTTACACACAAAATCTTCTCTACGTCGGTCCCGAAGAAATGGCAACAGAGAATATGAAACAGCGCGGTACAAAGCGATTTACCGCAACGGTTTACCCTTTACAAATGCATATTAAGTCAATGCGAAATAACGGTAAACCCTCAAATTTTGTTTGTGAAGAAGAGAGTTATCAAAGACTTTTCTGTTCCTTTCATAGTAAACCGTACGGAATTTGTTGTTTTCTTTTTTGAAAATAACACAGCTCATGAACAGTTACCTTGTCTTTAGTAATTTCAGTTTTCTTGATATTAATAAAATTAATGAGTAAAATTTTAGGAAAAAACACACGGTAAACCGTTGGTTCATCGTGATGAGTGTCGTAAATCCTCCTCATAAGCACAAGTTGTGACGAACTTGGAGTGTAGCGCCATCAAATTGATCTTGTTCGTGTTTCTTAATACTTACGTCTGCGCTTTCCTTCTTATAATTTCATCTATTCGCTTCGGCCTGGAGCATACAGTTCTGATGGTGACGTCAGTGGGTATCTGTAATAAAGTTTCTTTAACACTTGTTTGAAATTGTTCGAAAGTTTCTTTATGTTTCTCTCTATTGCGTCCTTATTTAGTTTATCCCCGAATAATTTGAAAATATTCTCGATGGGGTTTAAGTCTGGGTTGCTAGGTGGAATCTTGAAAACATTAGCGTTGATGCGTCGTAATGCACGTGCAACTCGATGTGAATTCTGGGAGGGATCACCGTCCTGTAGAAAAAGTCTATCACTTCCTGTCTTTCCACAACGTTCAAATAGTGACGGGAACTCTTTTTGCACAAACTTGGCAAATTTCGTTCCAGTCAATTTTTTGTACGGTTTCGCTAATACGACACCCTTCCCATATGCTATTGCAACATACAAACGCAACACTTTTCCGCCACTTCCTACTTTACTTTTTTTGGATGTACAGCGAAATGCCAGTCCTTCGTTCCTCCTGCGCCAAATGCGCCTTTTATAGCTTGTGCTTAGCGTTGTGGATTTCTCTTGAAATAAAACCCTGTAGCATCAAATGCAATATTCTCCTTCCAGAAAGTGTCCTTATGGAGGCGTTTGACGTTTCTGGCAATATGTAAAATCACTTGGTTAGAGAAAGTGATATTGTTCTCCATGATACCGCTCGTGGATCCAGACTCTCATGGCGCATGATGGTCCGCACGGTAAAGTTACCATATGTCCCTCTCAGCTTTTCTACACGTCTCAGAATTCCTCGTATTTGGCGTTCTGTGATAATGTCTGGTCGTCCGGCCCTATTTCCTTTCACTTCATTCCGAAGGGAATCATTGTTGCAAATGCGCCACACTGAAGATTTTGATATTCCTGCCGCACTAGCCACACTACGAAAACTCATATTTTGTTGAAGTCTTAACAGACGGACGTAAGCTTTCTTCTCAGACGTAATACGTACAAGGCGAGCCATGGTACAACTGTGACAGACTGTACTCGGGAATTGAGAGACAGAAACAGTATGCACGGGGCACACTCATGAAGAAATAATTTGCCTAGCAGTACATTACTTCCTCTGCATTTGAAATTAACTGACGCTTTTCATATCGTAAACACCATCACGTAACCTATTTTCTGTTTAAGACATGTATAATAACGAAAACAGACAGGAAACCCCTTCACACCTAAAGCCACCACAGTCTCTCTTTTTCTTCGAAGGCCTTCGCAAAGTAGCCTACCCCCATAGATGCTTTCAGTATACCAAACTCGTTTATTACAACCCCAACCCCAAACCCCCGTTTTCTCGTGAGATAATTATTACTTACTTTATTATTTTTAATTTTGGAAATAAATTTACTTTACAAATTGCTGATATTTGACCCAGTATAGGACAAATTGTAACAATCACCACTTTAAAGGACAGTCATTATAGACGTTAAGAAATAAATATGTTGCGCGCTATTTCACCTCCCAAAAGTTTGTAATACCAGACTCGTTTATCCCAAAGCCAGCCCCCCCCCGATCCTCGTGAAATATTACTACATATATTACTTTCATTTTGAAGAAAAATTTCTTTACAAATTGATCATATCTGACCTAGTATAGACGTTAAAAAATAAAAATGTTGAGCGCCATTTCACCTCAAAGAAGTTTCTTCTCAACGTCATCCCGTCATGACATTCTACCTCCTATACCTCTGTACAGGCATTCAATCCTGGCCAAAATTATTAGGACACTTCATCAGCTTGATGATATTTTAGTTTCTTCGCTCCCCGCCACCCCTCTTTCAATGTTGCATTGGCGCAATGTGTTCTTGTCCTTCTATTATTACAGCGATATTTCATAAAGTTATCACACAATATTGAAGAGGGGTGCGGGAAAGTGTCCCAATTAATTTTGTCCAGGATTGTAGTTATCATCAGAGCTGAACGTCGTGTGTAACAACCCTACACTCTAGTTGTAGTTGTTCTGTTGATTAAATGTCCCGCCTACCTGTATAGGGTATTTGCTCGTTTTGAAATGTGACCCTGAAATAGTAAAATTGTTATCGAAACCTACCTTACATTCAAGTGAAAACCTACATTTCATTTTAATACGTTTTTGCATGTGCTTACCATTAGCCAAAACGTTCACTGTACGCCTAATCCTCGATTTGGGTTTTCTTACTCTCAGTAAGTAGCGTGTACCTTGCACTTTCTTCAGAGTGTTTTGGGGTATAAGAGTTCTCCCCAAATTTGCTGTACCCATTTCAGTACGTTTTGCAAGCGTAAACCGCCATATTGTTTTTCATGAATGTTCCCCATCGTGTGAAAGCGCTGGACAATTTTCTTCTAATAATGAGGTACAATATTATACAATATTCACTCTATGATTGATAACTTTGTGGTGGCGTCACGTATTTTTTAATGACGTAAGTTTCAATCTGGCTCTTTTAACAACTTTAATGAATGTGCCCTTATCAACTGAATTTGTTAGTTAGATGGAGTTTTACGGCCCATTTTACAACCCATTGGTTCAAGTCGAGCCGGCTAAGGCCTTTTTTCCAGTTGTGGCTCACTGGCTTGTTTTCCCCACTCCATTGCTTATGCGGAGCATCACGCACAACGGCAGTAGGTTCCATTTTTAAAGTCTTTGGTATGACTCGACCTGGGAATCGAACCCGGGCCTTCCGCGTGAGAGGCGGATGCTCTACCGCTAGACTAAACACGCGGTCGGCTTATCAACTGAAGTGACTTAACAGCCTCACGTACTTCGGAGTACCAAGTGCTAACCCATGCCAAACACATCATAGCCATATGATTGTTGCATTCTAACTCAGTCATGGTTTAGTATCTTAACCTAATGTTTACGTTTTTTAAAGTACATTAATTTCCTGGTAACATTTCTATAATCTATGAATTATTAATTGCCCTGCTAATATATTTTATTATTTTGAAATCAGAGAGACCAGTCCAGCGTACTGAATTTATTGTGCAACTTTGTGCATAAATTGAATTTATTTTGAAAATAGCTTGACTCCAAGTTGTTTATGTGTTTGTTGGCAGCATTTTATCCCTCCAAAAAGAGCAGCGATACCTTTACTCTCTTTAGTGGCACTGACCAGTGGTGTGGTACTTGTAAGTATGACCAGGTCAATCTGGCCGGGGGAGTACTCAACTCAATAATATCTTGCTGCTTTCATTTTTATTTAGAACTGCACTATATTGACTTCCGATTCTGCGCAGTTACCGGCGCCAGCTTCTACGTACGACGCATCAGCAATCTTTTGTAAGCTGCGGTGGATTTGAAAATAGTCATAACGTTCTTGAAACTACAAGACCCGACAGCGATAAAGAAATGAAAATAAAAAAGGTCTGTAGTTTGAAAGCCAGTATGTTTAAGAGGTGATTCACTATCTTTCACTTACTGCTCTTACACTAAATAAAGGTTGTTTCCTTCTTTGTGATGTGTATAGACTCAGCAGAAACATTGGTCACAAACGAAAAAATTCATGGGCTCGACCTATGCTACGAAGAGCATAAACCTCTTCTCATTTTACGGCCTCGCTGGAGCCCTAACCTCTTTGCAGAGGAACCCTTGCATTGAGTATATCACACATCTGGTCTTTGATTTTGATAAATCTGTTGGTAGACTCAAACCCTGCAAAGTAAGATAGCTGAAAACATTCCCCACAGAAAGTGTTAGCGACAGTTCCACTAGAACTGTCTGGGCTGCTAGATTCACTTTCATCTCGTTTTAGTCCAGGCAATATGGGATAACCTCAACTTGTTCCAAAGATAGACTTTGAAGCTTATGTAAGGCAGACTGATGTTAACTGATATGTACTTCTTCACCTTCCATGTTTGCAATACGTATGAGGTTAAGTATACGGTAGGCTATTAAACACCATCATTAGATCTAGAATGGATAAAAAAAGGGCGAATACAGCATTTTAGACTGATGGTAGTTCCTAGTTCTTGTAACACTGAATACTTACGGACCATCGCATATTAATGAAAAGCTTCCTGATGTACCACCGTATTTATTCGCACATTCGTTACCGTTTAATGTAAAGGAATAGTAAGTCTAGAACGTTGTAACTTCAATATGTGCAAACTTCTATGGATGTTTGTGTTTTAGATCCTGCGAGGAGTGCTTCTTCATTGTTGACATCTTTACCAATGTCTGCAAATCATACATCTCTGTGTAAAAATCATTCAAAATTTTACCGAATTACGATCTCATCTACCAAAATATAGAAATTTTTGACATGACCCCCGCATTTGCCTGGACCTTTTAGTGGAATTCGACCCCATCTTTTTTAGTTAATTGTACCCCAACGTTGCACCTTTTCCATTTCTAGATGGCACTATATAACACAATCGTGTTGGTGTGCCGTAAAATCCCACCTAACTCATCTACCATAAGGTTACACAAGATCTGCTGTCCCAAATTTCGTACTTTTGCTTTCGTTTGTGGAAAAGCAAAAACCCCATCAATAGAGGAAATGTTCTCACTCCGATACTGGACCATTGTCTGACGGTAGTGATGTGAGTTAACCACGTTAAAAAGGTTTATATTATTCAAAGCCCAATTTGACGAAAACAAGATTTAAAGCAAAGTGATTTATGCTGGTCAGGAACGGTATAATTCCTTAGATCAGAAGTAAGCATCGTTTTCTTTCATCAAGGACACGTTTGTTAATCCTTCAGTGGTACACGAGCAAATGGTTGACGTGTCTCAGAAGGAAGGATACTCTCTCGACGTACTTTTTTACTTTATGAGTCTTCATTTTCGTTGCTTTCGAGTGAAATGCTTCCCATGTTGAACAACCAGTGGTGTTTCTAGCATTTCTTTTTTTTTTTTTTTTTGTGCACGGGAGTATCATTTGTTACAAGGGTACGGGCAACATTTAACTCACACTGACAATTATTGCTGAAACCGTCTGCCACAGAATGTCTTCTTATGCTTTGATTGCAAAAGAAACGCGAGAGAACCTTCCTCTTCTGTGTGTATTGTTATGAAATTTGGATACTGCAGGGAATCTGATAGACTTTGAGAAATTACGGAGGGTACATCTGTAAGAAACGGGGAGAAAATTCAAGTAACCTCTAGTCGCTGCAGTAGGTTTGTTGTAAAGGGACGAAAACTGTGGAATCTTTGAGTGTAACCAATACGTCAAGGAAGGGTATATCTTCATAGGAGCGTTCCATAGTAAAAAACGCTATGATGAAGCTCGTTTGCCCGCTGGTAAAATGCTTGGAATTCTTTCTCACGGTGGGTCATATGAAAAAATATATCTATGTAACGGTAATAGTGGGCCGGTCGGATTGTTGAAGAATTGATTAGCTTATCTTCGAAACAGGCCATGACGATATTAGCATTACTCGGAACCATTGCTGTGCTCCTGGCGGTCCCTTTGACCTTTAGAAAATACTTTTTGTTGAAAGTAAAGTTGTTTTGGCTCTAAATAAATTCAATACGGTCACACATATCACTCACAAACTCAACGGGGTGGTTTTGTTGTGTGAGTTCTCTGGAAGCCTGAACACCGTCAGCATGGGGAATGTTAGAATATAAAGATATGACGTCCATGGTGACTAGGAATGAACTACTGGTAAGGGAAGGGATCTTACCAACAATTCTAAGAAAGTGGGTGGTATCCTGCACATAGCTAGGAATCATACTAGGAAATTTAACACCGAAATAGTGAAACCTGATAAAAGGTCCTGAGTGTGCCTGTTCCTGAGATTATAGGCCTTCCATGGGGAGAGAATTCCATTGGTTTTAGATAGATTCACGATTTCAGCCGGACTGGCTTTCGAAATGTCACCAGTGAGATCGGGATGTTGTTGGCCTATCAGCTTAGGTAGTTGTGGAGCTTACGTATAGTATAAAATTTCCCTGGATTGGGGTTCCCAGGTATGAACGCACCCACCTGTTGTAGCTCTGTAGACCTCAGATTTTCAGCTAATAATGATTTGAGTACTCTAGTGAACTCATCAGTGCAGTCATCATTTAAATCTTGTAAGGTGAGGTTGTGCTTCACTGGTTCCTTGTCGTTTTCGCTGATGAAAACATCCATGTGGGATTTTGCGGCATGTCCGAAAAGATCAATATGGTGGTTGCGGCCTCAGGGGGCGTCCATTGGGGTCGGTTGTTAGACTTTTTACCTCCTTGCTGTCACTGTTATCGTCCTTGTAGTCATCATCGGCGCTTTCTTTGAAGTATTCCTTTAGGGTTAACCCTTTGATGGAATTGCGCGAATCTTCACACAAACCCACTGGATCTAGCTTACGAGTAGGGCAAAATGAGAGACCCTTGGCCAAGAATGGGCTTTCGTCTACATCAAGGGGAGTGTCAGACGAATCGGCTGTTATCAATGTGGTCTTGAATAAGATGGGAGGTCGAACGAGATCCGGGAACCAACGAAGATGCTGGGGTGGCCTATTTCGCTCAAGTATTTAAGTATCGGGTCTTTTTTGCTGTTTTAGTTTAGAATTCTTAAGAAAACTGAAACGTAATTTCCGGTTATATAAACTGTCAAGCCCTGCGAATACCAAATCAGCCTTCATGTAACGGGGGACCAGTCTCTTAAGTCGGGATTTGCTTGCTTGAATCTGGTCTCTGAAATTACTTTGTTTAGCATATGCGGTCTTTAATGTGACGTGTCGGAGGTTGCGAGATGTACGTAAGTGAATTTTATCTACCAAATGAATGTTGCTGAATCGGGTGCGAATTGTGAGACCTTAAGGGATGATGTCCAGCTCCTTAAACTGCGTTAAGAAAATGATGTCCGAGCGTGTCGTCGCTAGTCTCTTGAGAAGAGTTTCTTGTCTTCGTCTTTCGTGGAGTGAATCCGTGTCCAAACGGGGTCCAAATAACATGATGAGTTGAATGTCCCGGTGTACTTCATAGAATGTAGAAATTAAAGAACGATCCCAAACGAAAGATGGACAAAATGAAGTACTGTTTTAATACACAGTAATATATTTCTACCCCAGTTGGGGTCTTCTTCAGTGGCTTCTGATATAATAGAAGATACGATCAAAACAAAAGCGCTTTAACACAGTATTGAGGAACGGTAAAGATAAATACGCAATAAAGACAACGATCGCTCGACTACAATAGAGGCGAGGGAGCGTGGGCGCGATCCAATGTGGGACGCGTGTGAGTTAAATGGACAGATATATAAGCTTACGCCTTCTCGCGCAATAACTCCTAGAAAAAATGTAGTAAACAAACAAGAAACAATTGTGGAGCTGATAAAAACGCGCACCAAATAATACCGTGCCGATAGTCAAGATTTCGCCTTGCGGGGTCGATAAAAAATCCACGAATTCCGAAAGCCTTTAAATCTTTAAATTAGGGTTGCTCAAAGTTAGGGTTAAGTCTTCTTAATTTTTTGTCAGACTGCCACTCTGGATTGCAGTTGAACATTTAAACCCAATGTGCCTTTTAGTAGGATCGAAAATTTAAGATCACCCATCTGTCGTGTAGACTTAGTGGATCCTCAACGAGTCTCAATATAAAAATAAAGAATAATCAACCCTCAACAGAACACGAGAAATCAAACAGTTTACGTTCTTCTCAACACCTTTCATTTCTCAGGAAATGCGAATCACCCCAGAATGCATGAAGACACATACATGTTCATATCATTAAGCAATTTTAGTTCCGCATCAAGCTATTAGTACCAAATGTGTTAAGTAGAAAATGCTTCCTTTTACCTGGAAACGGTCAAATTTGAAAATTATCTGTCTGTCATTTACAAAGCTGAACAACAGACACACAGGGATATTCTTCAGAGGAAACATGCTCCTTTCCTATAATGTATGGGTCTGTCTCAGTGCTTTTTAAGTGCATCGAAACGGCACATACAAACAAAAACTCAAACCGGATCGGACAGGAACATAAAGGCAAAACTATCCACACACCACCAAATCAAACAGAAAATTATGTGCATTACAACAATAGAACCACACACACACTGACAACCCAATGCCCCACAAACCAACCTCCCCCCGGCCACCCTAAACCAATATTACTACATACCGCCAACGAAAGACAACACCAGACCAAACCACCACCCAACAACAACCAAAAAAACCAAAACACCAGACCAAGCAATCATCACAAACTGCCCCAAGGGGCCACGAGGGGTCCGGGGCGGGGTCCACCTGCCAAGAGGGGTCCGGGGTGGAGTCAGTTAGTTAGTTAGATAGGGCTTAACGACACACCAACACGAATGTGTTATATAGTGTCGGGGTGGAGCCAACTTGCTATATTTACAGTATGTACACTATATACACTATTTACACTATTTACACAAAAACAAAAACTAAACAAAACTGGGCCAAAAATACAGGCGCACCTTGCCCAAGGGTGTCCCGGAGGCAGTCGTGGCAAAGGGTAACCTGTCTGTCTCAGTATACTGTAGCTTTCCAATTACTCCTCACCTTTTCCATTGCAAGGCATTACTGCACATTTCTATATGTTCACCCAGGTCACTGTCATAACTCCTTTGGCTAAACTGCAAGTGACATGCCTTAAAAAGGCAGGTTTATTTTGAAGAAAATCATTTCTGAAATGCTATATGATTGCATATATTGTAACAATGCCGAGGCTTGCAAATCCCCTCCCCTCCCCCCACACAGACCGCGTGTTTGGTCCAACTGTAGAGCATCCGCCTCTCACGCGGGAGGCCCGGTTTCGATTCCTAGGTCGAGTCATACGAAAGACTTTAAAAATGGAACGTACTGCCGTTGTGCGTGATGCTCCGCATAAGCAGTGGAGTAAGGGAAACAAGCCAGTGAGCCACAACTGGAAAAAAGGCCGTGGCCGGCTCGACTTGAACCAATTGGATGGAAGCTGGGCCGTTAAACCTCATCTAACTAACAAACCCTCCCCCCACGCACACCATGAGTGACGGTACTTTCACCCTATTGCCTTCTAGATGAATGCGACTTTAAACCGTACATGTTGGTTTGTGCTTCGTAACTTTCACTGCGTTACTGCAATTTTTCCATACTCTTCAGAAGTACCACACTGTGCCAAACCTGAAGACATTTGAACACACAGACCCCTATCTCATTCTAGACTTCCTCAAGGAAAGTAACCTTTATAGGAAGTTTTGATATGGCTCCCACGCTTGCTTTTGTGTAGCCATTTCTAACAGAATTTTGCCCCATCTTTGCCTTTTTAGTTAAATTTCTCCCCAACTGTACATTCTTTTTTACTTGCTGACATATAACACATTCGTGTTGGTGTGTCGTTACACTCCATCTAATTAACTACTGCACTTTTTCAGGGAAGACGTCATCTTCACTACATAATGCATTTTCTGATCTTCAATTTTAAAGTGATTGGAATGTAGAACTGAGTGATCATTTCATGCAACTTAATTAAAAACCTCAAAAGTAAACTTGATACTTTCATGGAAGGAAGTCACGTAGTCTTTCAAGAGTTCAAGGGCATCCCTGTTGTAGGTCCAAATGGAAAAATATCGATGTAGCGGTAATATTGTAACGGTTTTAAGGGGAAATTGGTAGCATTCCAACTTCGAGTTTATGCATGAAAATATTGGCAAAACCGGTGCCATTTTCATGCCCATGGCGGTAGGTTTGATTTGATGGGAAGTAGTTGCCGTGAAAAGTGAATTGAATGTTTTTAGGATAAAGTTAATTTTGGAGAGGTCTCATGAGAGCGTTTGATCCAACGTGTGATCATGAACAAACTTTCTGCCTCCAAGAGTGCCTTTACGGTGAACATTAGTATACAATGACGTAACATCCATGGTAACAAATGATCTCGTGGGGAGGGTACCTATTTCACAAATGGTTCTAAGGCAGTGTGTGGTATCCTGTAGGTAGCTAGGAATTTCGTAAAGCAAGAAGTGGAGCATACTGTCAACGTAATCTGAAAGACCCACAGTGAAGGCCCAATACCTGAAATAATTGGTTTCGGGTAATTTTCGGAATGAATCCTAGGTGGGTCGCAAATTTCGGGACCTCACAAATTGTCTAAATAGGGTAGAGCCATTGTAATCAGTGTTACGAGAAAAGTGGCTATGGAGTACCTTAGGTAGTCGGTGTATTCTAGGTAGGGGTAAAAGTAACCTAAGTTGGGTATGGGAGGGACCTTAAATACCGTACCACTGATGTATCCAAACAGTGCATTCACAAGATCGTTAGTGATGGAATCAAAACTGGTGATCGGGTCACAAATTACACGAGTTATACATGCGTACACGCAAATTTTCTTCACACATATACCGAGGACCGTATTGTTATCCCCATTGTGTTTGCTTCCTTAGCCCTAACTTTAACAAGACTGTCTATTGTTAAACCTAGGAGGACTTGAGAAATCTATTGAATTCCCTTCAGAGGACCTTGAAATCCACTGTTTAGGCCCTCAGTCTGACAGTCAAACAAACCCACACATGCATACACTAATGAAAACATACGCCGCTTTAGGTGGACTCAGTCGCAGAACATAACTAGCTGGACATGGTTTTCCAGCAAGCAGAAATCCTGGTCATTTTCCACGGTGATTAGATGGAGCATAAGTATGGTTTACACCTAACAATTTTTACTAAAAATATCTTGCTCTTTTTAATATTGATAATTTTACAAATTGCAGACTTACACATAAAAAGTTTGCTAGATTAGAGCATATGCATGTGGACTTTATTGGTAACAATCCTGTGTGAACAATAAAGTGTAACAGCAACAAGTTGACACTTCAGTGAGGTCAACAGTCGTAAGTGGACTCCCCAGTGTGACAACCTAATGTTGACATCTGTGTATAGCAATCACAAGTGAACATCTCATTGTTACATCCCAGAGTGATAACTACAAGTGGACATCGTATTGTATTAACAACCTTAGGAAGACAAAATGTTAGGAGAGAGCATATCTATCTGTACTTTCACTTTCAGCCAGCAATACACAAGTTATTCATTTGTATCCAGTAAAATACTGTTGTTTTCAATGGTCAAATTCCTTTGATCCTGCTAAATGATGAGCACATGCAATTTCAGCACCCATACTCTGGTTTCCACATTTTCATGGTTTCCATTCAAATTAACAATTTATTAGTACCTGACCTTTGCAACCTGATCTTTCCATTCATCATTCTTGCAAGATGGAAAACGATCACAAGCTGAGACCTATCCAGGTTTCTAAAATAAATGATCAACTTTGTGTTGAAAGGGGAATAGGCACTACGCTTTGGGTGTGGATCAGAAAGGAAAAGGGAGGTAGCTCTACTGGGGTGGGATTCACTAACATTTTCGAAAGATTACGAACTGCGTTATTACTTTCTTAAGTGGTATTCACTCAGTTCGTAAAGAAACGTAACGTTAAGTCCACTGAGATCTCTTATCCAATCACGGTTGCGCTTTCATTGAGTTCCGCCTCTAGAACGGATCAGTGGAATTCGTTGTAACACCCAGTTACCTTAGTTACTCGACCGTATTTCGTTTGCAACGTAAACATTTACAAGGTACATCCCAAACATTGCAATGAAAAGTCAATCTAATTTTAAGCAGGATGAAGTTTCTGCGTTATTGGAGGAAGTGGAAAAAAGAAGGGCTGTCGTCTTGAGTCAAATGAGTTTGGAAGAAGTTGATAAACTTGTTTCATTGCTGGGCACTGAGGCTAAGGAAGGAATCACCGTGGGAATTTATTCATCTTCATATTGCAATGTGGGGGTCCTGCAGAAGAGTATCTTTTTCCTTTGTCCAGGTTGTTCGAGTTGTTTTCTTTCTTTGTGCACTTCCAGACCTGTTGTCGTGGGATGAAGAAGGGTTCCTCGCCTCTGGAATCTTGAAGTAATCATCTTCCCCTTCACTCATTTCATCCTCACTGCATTTGTCCATGACATCCATCTCCTCCAGACTCTTGCCTTTGTATGCTGACAGATTTCCCTTCTCTGCTGCAAGGAGGACTTTGCTCACCTTTGCAAGAAAGAGGACTTCTTGTGGAAGCCTGTAATATTGCTGGTGCACATTAACATCATGGCCAAGGTGATTTGCCAGCTGCTCCAGTTCATTCCTGTTCAAGTTTAGAACCTGTGATAAAGTAGCCAGATGTTTTCGGAGCTTTGTTGCTGTTAGCTGGTTGGAGTGCCCTCTTCCATTTTCTTTTCTTCGTGTTACTTTTAAAAGTTGTCACTTTCACCTTTACCTTTAATTCATCTTGATTCTCTTCTTCCCCATCACTGCTATCTGAGCTGTGACTTCTTGTACCCATAACATAGTCGGGGTCATCATTTTCATACTCGCTAGTAGATGGGCTTGACAAAGTTGTGGAGGGTGGATTTATTTCTGAAAGCATTTTCAATCGAGTCTGGAAGAAAATATTATAGAACTTATCGATAACAGTCATAGATGTTTTGTCAGGGAACCATAATTGGAATTACAAAGTGTGTATTTCCAAAGGTGGTAAGTTGCTCACCAGTTTACTTGTTTTCAGTCTCATGGAGGGCAAAGTTTTTCAAGTTACTACTTTCTCAAAATTTCTGGTGTGCTTCATGCAATATAATTTCCTGTTTTCGCCTTCATAGTAAAGCTAAATAGTATAAGTCCCATCCATCAACGGATAACCTAGACTAAAGCCTGTACTGTAGGCTACCCAATTTTTGTTACAGGCTGGAATTTCTACTTCAAATGCATTGTTTTCTCTTGTTTGTCACGTACCAATATATAAGCACCAGTGATATGATTCCCTTCGCGTCATTTCCAGCACTGGTCAGTGTCAATCAGTGTAACAGTTGATCTATTTTGACTCCCAATGAGTAAAGATTCAACCAGTTTGCATCCCAATTTGGCATGCTTGGGAAGCTGTGCAAATCTACAAGTCGAATGTTTTGGAAAACACTAAATTGATGCACTTCCCTATGGCTGGCATGCACCTTCACAGGTTTACCAAGTTTTGCTCTCAAAGGGGGGAGGGCAGTTCTTTAATACTAGCCTAATATTTCTGGCAAGCTTTTCAAGTAATTTTTCTTTCATAATTTGGTGTTGTGAAGCCACAGTACACAAGCCCACACCTGAGCTAGTTATCTAGACTACTTGATACAGCCTACACCATTTTCATTTGAGTTGGAAAATTTCATCTTTGGTCGGAATGTTTTTTTTTTATTTGCTTTGTGTTATAGGGTAAGTGACTCTGTAGGAGTTGATCATTTTTGTCCAGTTGACAGAATGCATGATGTGATACAATGCACTCACACGATAAATTCATTACAATTCAGAATTCTGGCAAGCTCTTCAATTGCCAAAGCCATAACCGCATAACAAAAAGACAGGATCATAAGATGAAAACTTGAGGGGATTACCAAGAAAGTTGGCGGCTACACATACTGTAGAATGGGGGATGCTTTGGCCTATTTTTTATTACATTTTTAGTCATGATATGGGACATGAATCTTCTTGGTTAAAGTATTTATTTTGATTACGTCCATATTGGACTGTCACATCAATATTCTTCCTTCAGAAAATTTTGGGAACCTCTTTTTGTCAAGTTTGGATGGGCTAAAGTTAGCCCATGGGGGATGGAAACTTTGATTTTTCAAAGTTGTAACTTGGAACAAATTTTCTACTTTTGATTTGTCACCATCAAAACATGCGGCAAAAGGACAGCTATGCCACAGGGATAGTTTTTATGCTAAAATTAAAATATGAAAGTCATTACTCAAAGGTCTTGCCTAGTTTTCATGCTTTAAAATGCACACTTCCATTTTCATCCACTTGGGCTCCCAAAAACTATAATACTGTATTTAGCTAAAAATGTACTTTTTGGTACTAAGTGGGTGACGTGACCACAGAAACTCCAGATTCACGAGTGTTTTCAACACTGCTGACCTGCATCTCTTCAAAAAGGTTTTGAAAAAGAAATTTTGTACATTATTTGTTGTAAATAAAGTGGCTAAACGACCACTACTAAATCTTGTAAACACATATCACCTGGATGAGGCAATGGCCATCTTGCAAGACTTTTTTTTATTGGATTTATACTGAAAAATAAGAGAGCCCTCTGTAAGACACTGGGTTTATTTTTAGCCCAAGAGTCCCACATCAGTGTATGGCATGGGTATTGGCAATCCTAAGTATGCTGACTAGACTGTCACTACAAAACTTTTCTCAAAACTTGACGAAAGAAGAGTTGTTTGGAGTGGGCCAGAGTATCCTCATTCTACGGTAACTCTAAAACTTAAGACCGGAATATTACCTTGCTGTATCTTCAGCATGCAAACATTAGGCCGTGTCATAAAAGTTATACGCAGAAGGCTTTGAATAAAAACAGACTAATATGTATCTTTAACAGAAGACTTAGTTATCCAAACTTGAGAATCTTATATTTATAATCACACTAACAGAGCTATTTTGCAGATAGTAAAGGTCAAGAATATGTTGACTATGGTAGCAGTGGATAAATGCAGCAGCATGTATTATTAATAAATATGCTGTAAATGTACGGCTTATTGAAGTTTTCCAAACTACACGGCCAGTGTAAAAAGCCTAAATTTACTTCAAAGAAGGTTATAATCCCAAGTCAAGTTTTGATATATTAGAGGGGTACTTATTTTAGCATTCGGGTGAAATTTGCATCGAAATCGGATGTGTGGTTCTCAAGATATTAGCACTTAAAGTTGTCACATTTTCAACATAAAGTGAACTTGAAGCAAGCACATGTGATGTCATAGCCTCACATTAATGAGCAATCTTTTCTTTTTGTTTAAAATTTACATTTTCTCCTCCACAATCCCATGTTATTGGAATGTGATTGCATGAGAGGCATGAGAATTTTTTACAAACTCCACATTCCCCCAGGGAGGTCCTATCCCTATTTACTGCAAGGTCAGTACAATAGACTGAAAAGACAAAGGAAACCGAGCATTTCTCATCGCTGTTCGGAAGTGATATAACCACTGCTTGACTCAAGCTCACTTTGGGTCACAAATGTGGTAACTTCATTTGCTGATATCTCCATAACTACTACATATCCGATTTGAATGGAAGTTTTACCAAAGTGTGTAGATTTGAAGCTCCTTTCACATACGAAAATCAATTTTTTGCTTAAACCTTCTTCTAATTTCCTTCTTTCCTGTTTACATCCTGCAATTTTTCTGTAATGTACTCTTAAATCGTTCCTGCTCATATTTTTTTCTAGTGTAGAGTGACCCTGACACTCGAGCCGGTCCATAAAGAGAGCTGTTGGGAAGTTGAAAGAAAAACAAAACCAGTGAGTTTCTGCTGGAACAGCATTAACCATAAAGTGTAGATGGCTAAAGGGGGCATCCCCGTAAATTAAACACACAGACATACACCATATACAAAAGATATGCCACAGATTCTGTAAGGTACAAGGTTGTAACAACGTAAATGCCAGAAAACCTGTGACAAATTGTGTACATCGTTTTGGTGTACAGTAATTTAAGTCTTCAAATGCAAGAATACACATTACAGTGCAAACATTGCATTATAATGAAGCAATAGTCACATAGAGCAAAATTTACTCTTTGTCAAAAGCTAGTGTGACAAAAAATCCTGTTAAGTCATGACACCTTACAGAAATGGCCTTTAAGTGTTCCAGGTGAAGGGATACTTTTTCTTTTGTTGTGCTTTAAATTTATTGCGAATTTGTGATAGCCACAACATCACGTAACAGCATCTCTTTTACTGCATGCAAATTTAGAACCCCCCCCCCCTCTCGACAATCCTCTGAAGGCCACCACACTGTAGTACACGACCTGATTTAAAACACGTACTTGATATTCTCAGCTCAAAGCGATCACTTTTGCTTCAAAGGTAATCACGCTTTGAATCATGGTACTGCGGCTTAAGGAAACTGAACAACACACAATTTTAAAAAGTCAATAAACTATGTTTATACGTTTTCCATGTACCTCAGTACAGAAATGTCCAGTGAAGACAGAATTTGGTCCAATCACATTACGCAGGCCTTCAATCCATGTAACAATATTGTCATAATATTACATAAGGTACAATTAAGTAATTATGTTAGTTCAGCATGCATGAAAGGATTTCTGGGAAACGAGCAATAAGGACACAAAACGTATAACAGTAAATACAAACCTTCGATAGCCTTCAGTTTCTCGGGTGAGAGTGCAGACTTGGCCTCTTTGCCTCCAAACCGTTGGCACTTGTTTCCATTGATAGAGCGATTTTCAGCTCCTCTGATCCCCACACAGCAGTGACAAAATTCTTGACAAACATAGAATGTCGTTCAGTTGTTGGCCCTTATTTACATTCCATTTATTGTTAGGCATGTTAATGCCACCACCAATGTTTATCTGAAAATTCAAGAAAAATAGACCCTGGCCAATAAATGGTAACTAAAAGAAAAAGTTTGAATAGGCCCAATGACCAGAATCCCAACGTCAGCAGCAATGAGACGGTTTGAACATTGGCTCAACACAAACTCAAACTCAAAGAATTTATGGTATTAAAAATATTTTGTTCTGATTGGCATCTTACAGTATAGTTACCTTGATGTATTTGGTGTCCTTAAGTTCAGCTGGATGCTTGAAGGTAAAAATTTTCCTCAGCAGTTTGTACTGTTTGTGTGGTAGCCCAATGCTTTCCCTTATGGAACTTTGGACAGTTGACACTCATACACACATCCACACTCAAAATGGCTTCCACACCCTCAGCTTGAAAACAAAGTTATAAGATACTGCCAAGGCCCAAGGATCTTTGCAAAGCCAGAATGATAAACTCCTAAAAGGCTTTTTTCACACAAAGGCACACCAAAGGTCACATAGTTATGTCTAAAACATGGAGAATGAGCACTGATCAATTATTCACATGGTATAATCCAGACTCTTCACAGGCAGACTCTGTATCTATGGATAAGACTGAACTGTGTGGAGATGATGATGAAGACGGCGGCGGCGATGTTAGAGCGACTCCACTGAACCTGTAAACAGTTTCCTGCGTGGCTTATGGTTCCATTCTGAAGAAAAGAAAGATCAACACAATTATGCCCCATCTGAAAAGTGAGAGCAAATTGCAAGGATCATTTCTTAAGGAAACCGAAAAGGTATACATGAGTATCAAAATGGTCAGGCTAAAAGTTGGTGACAGTACATACTCCAGTACAACACTATGAAAGTTGAGAAGTGGACTACAGTATGTGAGACGGGCACAGATGCATAAAGGATCACCATACATAAACCAGATATTGTAGCTTTTAAGGCTCTCTAAGCTCACCCCAGACAGTAACCATACTCCCAACTAACCTAACTTCTAGCCCCGCCTCCAATTCAAACAAAAAGAACTGTATAGTAGTAGAATGCTTCCAAGACAGTGCCACCGTGGCCTGCGCTGAGTTTTAATTGCTCGAGGCAATATTGAAAAACAAACTGTGGCTGTGAGCCTAATTAGGAACTCAACAGACTGTCCAAGTCATCATTACCAAACAGAGTGGTGCTATTGTTTGAATGTGTCTTAAATCAAATTTTACCAGATTGAATAATATTCATCAGCACAGTGCCAGGGGTAGCCCATTCAACTTTCTTGTTCCTAGAATAAAAGGATCCTCTGATCGTACCTTTTTCTTTACAGGTATTGAACTTTGGAACTCCCTTCCTAATGCGGCAAAGCAAATTAAAAATGTTTCAAGTTTTAAACTGTACGTTAAGAACTATCATGCCAACAAATCACTTTTAGCGGAGCAATGTCTCTAATTCATTTTTTACTGACTCGAGTGCCGCGTCTTTCATCCAGTGCATTATTTCTGTTAATTTTCCATTCCTTGTGTAAGTTTTCCTTGTTCCGTCTTTAGGGACCCCAATGGAAATAAGCTTTTGGTAAGCTTTTTGGGTTATCCCTGGTACTCTGTTTTGTAACTCCTTTTCCTCGTTTTTTATGTATTACTCTCGTCTGTTTGCCTGTAGTATGCCTTTCTGAATGTCTTTGCTTTTGTTTGTGTTTATTGTTTTATTTTGTACCAAATAAAATCAATCAATCAATCAATCAATCAATCAATCAATCAATGTCAATCAAAGAACAATCACCAACTGGATTTAGAGCTATGGGGATATGTCTAAATATATTTGGGGATGTCACAGATCCTTTAAAGGCTATGACAAAATGAACCAGCCGTAAGATCAGCAGGACAGCTGAAAAGTTGAATATTGCCGTAATTGTCAGTAACTAGCCTGTCATTTTGAACTCACCAGAAAACTTGTGAAGAAGAGTTTCTTGCAAACATATGGTCAAGGCTTGGTATTTTCCCAATTCTAGCGTTGACTTTTCTCCATCTTTTGCCTTCTGTTCACACAACTGAAGCTGACGTTTCAGGCTTTTCAGCTCAGAACGCAACTTTGAGCACCGAGCTTTTCAAGTACATAGAAACAGGCACTGAGAAACAAAAGAACCCAAACCAAACCGGACCGGAGCAACTTTGAGCACCCTCAGCATTCTTCTTTTGATTTCAACGGAGGGAAGAGTGGCCTCTTCTTCCTTGCCTAAACACTCTGCTTCATAATGGTTTTCGGGGAAGTCACCTTGGCATTTGACTTTTCTTTCTTTAATTATGAAAAACAGTGAAACTGAGGAAACCGTGCAGTCTTGATTCACGTTTGAATTTTTCCAAGTGTGTAGGTTATAAATTGTGTTTCCAGAAGATGACAAAGTAGCAAATTTCGTATCACCTGGGGACTGATGGTACCATTACCTGCTACCCACTCTTTGAAAATGAAGAATAAATGACAACTCTTGACCTCATTATCTTCCAGCTGTGCTTCATTTGTGATTCAATGTACATTAACCTCCCTTTGGACACATTACTCAAATTTGAACCCTAAAACTTTCATAACCACACAACTCAGGTAAACAAAAACCCTAATGGTTTCCGTTCACCCGACCTTCAGGACAAGTGAGTAGCCTCCTTTCACATTTCAAAGGAAATCCACTGATCACAAGGGATCCATAAGGTTCAGTTGAATAAGCACTGACACTGTGCCTCAAAACGTTGCCTATTTTCTGAATGTTACCTCCTCTGTATGTGCTGCAGTGTACTTTACCAAAGATTTTTATTCTGGTTTTCTTTAAAGCACGCAAGCTTGCATATTTGTCACTGAATTTTCCAGTTTAGGTCCACAAGTTGCTTGCAAAAGGGAAACGATCATAATTATGTACATACTGTGCGTATGTAGATTGTAAGTAAACACTAAACACCTATGCTACAGTAAGCAGTGCAAAGACAATTGCAGGTATGGTAAACAACCATGCAGCCAGTTCAGGTCTTTGTAATGTACAAGTAAATCTATATACAGTATAAGGCTGAGCAGATGTTTCATAAGTTCAAGAACAAAGTGCAAATAAACATGGCGTATCCCAGAGCTAGTATGGGTCCTTCATCTTCACCAACATCCATTAGGCTAGCTACACTATGTCTTATTTAAGTGCAGCATTACCTGTAGCTTGTTACATTGTTCACTCCAGTGAGGTAGTACAAATGTTGTGTTTGTACAGTTAAACACATTTCGTTTCCTTTTTCACACTCTGCAGTAGCTTTGATCCACATTGTTTTGTAAGCTTGCATTATGAAAAACAATGCCATGCATATTTATTTTAATACCTTGAAAGTGCTCTTGTTGGAAGGACAAGCAACCCTTCTGAATCAAGATCATACTGATGAATGACCTGTGTAACAGAAGACCCTGCAAAGATAAACATACAGTACATGTACTCTTCCAGATATCCTACCCATTCGCATCACCCCGACAGTGCCTCTTTCACTCCCATCTTCACGTACCTTTTCTTTTTCAAGAGTCCTTGATATACTGTCTTCTTCACTTGAGGAATCTTCCACACTTGTGTGTATCACTTTTGGTACTCTAACACGAGTACTATCTATCCGTTGGTGGAGTTTTTCTGTGGTGGCTGTATAATTAATAAGAGAAATGTTTAGTCCGTGTTAAGTGGGGTTTCCTTATTTAAAGACTCCACTGTGAACTCTTGCAGAAGTTGCAGTGAAAGATCTGTAGAATACCCAGGATTTGTAACCGTTGGTAAGGCCAAGTAAAAACACAATTGATAGTGGCTACTGTATAATCTGTTACTGCTAGCATACATGGTAAGTTATTGCCTACAACATCATCCACAAAAACATTAACTGCACAATGGAACACTTCTTTTATTGACAACTTCAAGTAAAAAAAGACATGCCTTAGTTACAGAACTGGCGCAAAGTTTGTGATTTTGGTAGTGGATCACCAAACTAACCAATAAGGTCAGTGGCAGATGGCAACATGTAGCATTTGACCCAAAGTGAATCAATGATCTGGGTCCGCTCTATAGTCCCCCGTCTCATTGGTCCCCCACGTTATCATTTCGTCTCATTGGTCCCCCGTCTCATTGGTCCCCCGTCTCATTAGTTCCCCGTCTCATTAGTCCCCCACGCTATCATTTCGTCTCATTGGTTCCCCGTCTCATTGGTCCCCCGTCCTATTGGTCCCCCATCCTGAGTTTGGGGATGAAAAGGCGGGCGATGATGAAAAATCCAAGAAGAGCACAAAATAAAAAAAATAAAACAGCGAGAGGACGGAGGTATAGGAAATTTATGGGCGGAGTGGAAGGGGGAGGGAAGGATAATTGGAAATATTAAGCTTTACGAATGTGATCTTTTCATGATAGTGAAAATGAAGTTGAAACAGATTAAAAGAACAATTGAAACAAGCCTTTCGGGATGGTGCGAACTTGTTGATTATATGTTTCCATTGGCTATACATGCGCCAGTTAATTACTTATACGCAGTCGAACAATATAGATATGGCGTCTACGAGGTTGAAGGGTAGGGAAGCCATAACCCCTCGCCGGCCGTGATGGCTGCCCCTTCGGTTTAACAAGTCAATGTCTTCAGGAGCCTTAATCACGATAAAAGATGGAGCCCCGATTAGCTTCTGCGGCCGGCCCCACGATCCTCTGGAGTTTGCTCACAGAAAAGGCACGTTCTTCATCAAAACCATTAATTTTTCAATTTTCCCCATGTAAATCCAAACATTTACAATTTCCCTCATTACAAGCTCCCGACTTTCGAGTTTTGGTAAAACTCGAAAGTGAGACGGGGAACCAATGAGACGGGGGACCAATGAGACGGGGACCAATGACACGGGGGACCAATGAGACGGGGGACCAATGACATGGGGGACTAATGAGACGGGGGAACTACAGACATTATCCCCAATGATCCACCCCTTGGTAACTGTGCCGACTGAAAATTGAGGCAATGTGACTCAGCTCTCAGTCAAAGTTAATCGTCCAGGAACGGACATACATGTATCACACTGTCACTGGTCAAGATTTAGAAAGCTGCGTCACTTAGCTGTTGTGCATTAAAACTGATGTACAAAGGGAATCATTAGTGGATCACTGAGGGAACATTTTGACGGTAAAAATAGAGAAAACCCAAAGTAAAAGAGCTTTTTAAGTACGTAGAAACAGGCACTGACAAACTAAAGAAAAATCCCAAACCCAAACAAAACCAAAGTAAAATGATTAGAAGTTTACCGTAGCATTTTTAAGGTCTCTTTATCGTTCTGATACATTCCAGTTTCTTTTTCTTTTTTTTCAGATTGAGCATTCCTTAGGTAGTGACTTTTGAGTGAAAGTGGCAGTGCAAAACAATGTTTATGATGAATCAAAGAGCAGGGTTTGAAATAAGCTTGAAAAAGGGCATAGCCAAAATGAGTAAATTATATGTCGGTCTATTTTACTTCATAGGACATTAACTGAGGGACACCACCGCCATCAGTAAGGGCCCGACAGCCATGGCTGTCGGTCCTGCCGGTTATTTCGAGCCCTGCAAGCGTCAATTACTTCTGAAAAATAGCAGCTAAGGTATTGTTCAATACCAAATTCAATAGCAATAATGCTTAAAAAACAAGAAAATATATTTTGTATTAAACTATTGAATCAAGTTTCTCCTCAGTCATTCTCATCTACTTTTATGTGGAGTATGCCTAACACCAGTAAAACTTTTTAATTCTAATAACCAAAATTAAAAAGTTGGTACTGAGTAAAATTTTACCCCTCAAATTGAAAAATAATGCCATAAATAACTTGTTCCTGATATTGTTTGAAATATATGCCATGCACATTGTGCTCACATTTGAAACACATCTTTAGGCAAAATTTGCCTTTGCTGGAATCAGTCATAGCCACGGCAGTTTTTAGGGGAACACCGGTTCCCAATTAAAGTACCCGACCACTGGTTCATTACTTCAACTAGCTGCTCCATTGAGCAGCAGCATTGTTAAATTTTGATGACTATTCTGGTACAACAGTAGCCTAGCACTGTGGGGTTTACATTACAACAAACAACAAATCCTTCCCTGTTATTAGTACTGGCAAAAGGGATCAAATTACTTATGGTCATTGAAGGTTACATCACCTTTCAGTTTTATCTGAGAAAAACTGCCATCAAATTTCAACCTTTAGGGTTGTTGAAAAATGCCTGAATGAGCACCTAATTGGTATTGATAACAACTCTTGACAAGTTTTGGCATAGGAAGATTTTGCGAAATGTATGGCATCTACTGTGGGCCCGCATGCTAGTGTTTAGAACACATGGATCAACTCAAGATTCCAGATACCCCTACTATACTACTGTTGACTATGACGTAAGGCCTATGACAATATCTAGTTATGCTGGCGAGTGTAAATGAAAGTTAAGGGAAACCCTTGATCAATATTCTTAGAATGAAGGGTCTTAAACATAATAATTATTCTAAAGATCAATTAGGAGTACTGTATGAGTGAATTTTAAAAAGATCGACACCAGTCAAAATTTTTGCAGATGTGGTAGCCCAATTTCGCAAATGGTGCATAATGCATGACCTGGTATGGCAAACCCCAAGCGACCCAAATACTGTAGACTGATACAGGCCAACACGGTTTGTGCAAATTGGCACTGGAAATAGTGATGGGTGTGGCTGCTTGCAAAATGAGTGTCCTACTGTACCTTGTAACAGTGTTGTAACGAGTCATTTAATTATGCAGTCGAGTCGAGTCATTTAATACATTCAGTGTGACTCGAGTCATTGTATTATTTCTATGAGAAAAATTGCTTGAGTCATTTCCCTTTCGAAAAATGGTGACTCGAGTCATGGCTTGTTACAACACTGCCTCGCATGTATAGTGTAGGTTACGTGTATATAATGGTGTTCTATTTGATTAATGTGACTGTGAGTGACTGAGCCCCCAGAGAAGAAGTGAGGGTTATTATTGGCGGGGTATTTTATAGCCTAGTTGAAGGATACCATCACTTTGAGGCAACGCTTGATAAGTTTCCTTATTTAGCGTTACATCAAGCTAGATCAGTGCTTTCCATCCTTTTGAATCGCACATGTATCGTTGCCAGAAAAGTGACTAATTTTTTTTCAAACAGTCAGTTTGTAGATGGCATCTTATTCTAATATGAGTGAACAAAAAAATCTAGGATAATCTTATCCTAGGCTTGGTTTAGGGAACACTTTTCGTTACTAATAACATATGAGACTTGTTTAAAGTTTCCAGGTTTGAGATGTAAGAACCTCAAGATTTGCCTTTTTTGAGGTTGGCAGGTCTGCTGTGCTACGACTGAACGCTTACCACTACCAGTCAAAACGTCTTCACTATACGTAGGTCAAAACGCCCCCGTGCCAAAATGTCTCCAGGTTGAATCGTTGGAAGTTTCATGATAGTTTTGCAACTAGTTGGTCAGTTTCTTGAAATGTTTTATCGTAGATCAACTTTCTGTTTCGTCAAGGAAAATGGAATTCGATCACAACTTACAGTTTACAAGGTAGGCTATTTCATTGAATAAAAGTGTTGTATATTGCAGTGAGAAAGTACAGAATAGGCACCCGTTACAAAAGGTAGGCCTAGGCCTACTGTTATAATGGCGATAAGAACTTTTCTCATGTAATAGGAGGCCCTAATTCTGTTCTGAAATCTAAAATGCTGTCGCTGATTTCCAAATTCCTGTGACAAATCATTACAACTGAAGTCTTCTTACACTTAAAGCGGTTATTCCTAGGTCTAAATCACTTTCCCCTCACATTACCTAATGTACGTTGCAATTTGTTGCTTATTTTAAGTATACATAGGCCTAAGGGCCTAGGCTAGGCCTGTTATTCATGTCTTGTGCGGATACGTGGGTATGGGAGTGTAATATTCTTTACATCGGGACAAAACTAGATCGTGTAAAGAAACTCACGTATCCATCATGTTGTGGTCCTTACGTAAAGATGACATGGAGGCAATTTTACGGTAATCTTCCGTTTAATGCGTCCCACTGAAGGCGACGATAAACAAAGACTTTAAAATGGAACCTACTGCCATTGTGCTTAGTGCTCAGCACAAGCAATGGAGTCGGGAAAACAAGCCATTGAGCCACAACTGGAAAAAAGGCCGTGGCCGGCTCGACTTGAACCAATTGATTGGAAACTGGGCCGTAAAACTCCATCTAACTAACTGAAGGCGACGATTGACTAAAAAATAATCAAAGATCAAACATACCTAATACTAGAATGCATCTTTCTCCTTACACTTCTTAACTCGATCTACACTTCACACAACTAACATACTCTTACTCACAAACACTGAAGGTACATGTACACATAGCCTGTTTTGAAGTTAAGCAGATGAGAAAAGCTCATGACACTGGAATTCTAACATGGAGGTGAGCACTTCTAAGTATGTTTAACACATCACAGCTATGAATACCCTCCCTTCAGTAAACTCTCATACCAAACATAGCTCATTCATGAACCCAATAACCAAGCCATAAATTTATATGTTTATATGTATGTATTAATCACACAGCAGTGAGCAATCTAACCATATCTTAGTTATCCTGAAAACAGCTTTCCTTTAATAACATAAACTGCAGCCTGGCTTAAACATTTAATGAATACACAATCTGATGATTGCATTAACCTTTAATGAAATTTGTACGCACATCACTTTGATAAACTGCCAGTACTGAACATGACAATAAATTTTCAAACTTACTTGTAGTAACCCAGTAAATACCAGGATTTAAGAACAATGAAAAGCTTACAGGCCATCAACATATCCTGCAGTAGCTTCCAGAACATGCAATAAATAACAAATGTTTAAATAAACTCCCTAAAGCACTACTTCAGCCTCCTCCAAGTAATCACCATTCCTAAAGCATCTTAACAACAGCCATTATCAAAAACATGGGAAAATCACCGATTCCATGCCCCTTTAAATGTGAGGACTACAACCATACTGTTCCACTGACGACAGGTAAGTGGTGTGAGGGTTCCTTGACAATTACACCTTACTCATCAATGGAAAAGCTACGCAGGGTTCGACTGCCCCCCAAACCATGGCGTAGTTACATGTCACTCGCACCCCAAAGCGGTCAAAACAATTGCTTCAGCTGTATGATGCAGAGCTGGTAACCCCAACTCCTCCAAAACTAAGAACATTACTTATAGCAAACAAGCATGCTTGCCGAATTACAAGAACAACTTA
Organism: Holothuria leucospilota; assembly: GCA_029531755.1. Taxonomy (NCBI): domain Eukaryota; kingdom Metazoa; phylum Echinodermata; class Holothuroidea; order Aspidochirotida; family Holothuriidae; genus Holothuria; species Holothuria leucospilota. Next base: position 31,959,871 of record CM055961.1, on the reverse strand, counting down.
TTCTCACCGAAACAATTTCCCCACCTCCAATAAGGACCAAGAATGACGGCTGTCCATCTTCACCATACACTGAGGACATAAACAATGCAATAATAAATGAATCATTTTCAGGACGGAAATACAGTAACGCAACATAAATCATTTCACAGAAATGAAGTCTTAAGAAAGTTACAATCCATGCCTTCATAACAATTAATAAACCATACCGCATCGAAATAGCTAAAATGATTCTAGAATAGCGCCCTCACTCAGGCTAAGAAAACAACGTGACACCTGTGCTAGCTGAAGACACAGCTAGGCCTATGCACGTGAATGCAGAGATTAATGTAACATGCCTGCCAAACAACAAACCGCAGGCTCCCTGCTGGCTTGTCCTAAACAGCAAAACCCATAATATACATAATCTGGCTCATTAATATCTATTGTACAATAGAATACATTTAACCGTTACTCGAATACATTTTTCAATACGATCAAGTAAATCTGGAACCAGCTTACATTACTAAGAGACATGGCTCAACACAGAACCATCTAGGCCAACGGTCCATTGCCTGCTGCACAGTAATGGTAGTCTCACCAGGGAGTTGTTATTTGGAAGGAGATTGTTCGCTTTGAAGTGAAGTTTACACCGCCAAGGTCACACAGTAATCTGTCTCTTGTATCCTTCTTGGCATTTCTATAAGGCTTACACTGGATTACGTAATTCAAACAAAGGAGATTTGTCGTCTGCCACATCAACAGTAAAACTGGGGGTTTGTCGCTACTGCCATAGCATTGCCAGTCGCTGGAAAATTAGAAATTATTGCATCTTTGGACGTTCGGTGTCGCGGATCAGAGTATACCAGTAAAGGTTTATGTAAAAATCTGAATCTGATTGTATACATGGTTATTTCAGGAAGCTTCAGGAAACTTTCCAAATTGTTGCGACAAAATTTAAAATACTTCTGCCTCTGCAGCTCATTTGCATGACGTTCTTTCTTTAGGAAGGGGCAGACCTCATGGGTTTATTTCAACGAAACAGTCGTTTCGAGTTTTATAGCACCTGCCCCTGAATTGGTGGCGGCGTAAACCTACTCATCAAAGCATTGTCCAGAGTAAGCCAATTGTGATAGGATTACTAGACCTGAATGATGTTGCTAACATATCGATGTCGCATTGAAGCAAACGAATAAAAGAAAGAATTCCCCATCAACGGAATAAGTAGCTTATCATTAATAAACTCCTCGGTATTTAGTGGATCGTAGCGTATTAGCATAAATTGAACTTTCCGTTAAACCTCCTTCCAAATTACAACTCCCTGGTCTCACTACTCCTCTCTACTTCACCACGAACTTAGAACACTAAACTTCATAAATAAGTAATGTCGACATACCTGGTATACGTCAAAATACTCGCTACTATCTTCTGGCACAGTCGCAAACAATTCATCTGTGGCCTTAAAACACGGCCCCACAAAATGCATAATAAAGAACGGCACAACGTGACTGCTGCCGAGCAAGATGGCTACCACGGCAACAGTGCCAAACTCCCTTACTCCACAAAGTAACAAACAAATTTGACCTCAACATTTCAAATAGCAATCGAGTTAGGCTTATTAAACAACCAAAATACTTTCACTGATTTTTAAACATCTGCAACAAATCGATTTAAATTGAATTGATCTTTACAATCTCAATCTAGAGGTTATTCCTGCATCCATTACTTTCCATTTTTAAATTTCTATCACTTCCGTGCTAGAAGTTTCCGTTTTCCAATTTTGTGTTTGAAAATCCTATGCGGGGACGTTTTTGTATTACATACATAATACCACGGGGACGTTTTGGTAGCTTTGAAGCGGGGACGTTTTGGTGAAGGGACGTTTCAACTGGATGCCGGCTTACCAGTCGAAAGGTCCCTTTACCAAAACGTCCCCGTACCAAAACGTCTTCGTTTGATGTTTAAATGCTGATTTCTTAGTTTTGTAATTACAGTAGTTGGTAAACACTGGGATTGAGAAGTCTTTGTTTGTGGATGACTTCTCTATTACCTGTTCATCAAGGAACATGAGGTTTATAGAGAGACTGATGCAAAACTGCCTCAATAAGATCCAGTGCTGGACTGAAAAAACGGATTCCGTTTTTCCTCGGACCAAACCTGTTTTCATGCACTTTTGCAACCGGAGAGGTGCCCATTGCGACCCGCACTTGAATTCGAACGGTGTTCACATCCCAGTTGTTCCCCAGACTAAGTTCCTAGGCCTGATACTCGACAAGAAGCCTAGCTTCAAAGCGCAGATCGACTATGTCAGGCGGAAGTGACAAGCAGCACTAAACCCGTTGAAGGTCGTATCAAAGATGGACTGGGGCGCTGATCGTCCCGTTTTGCTTCTACTTTACAGATCCCTTGTTAAGTCCAAACTTGATTTGGGATGTGCTGTTTACACCTCAGGAAACTTCTTGTACATAACCAAGGTCTTAGATCTTCTTGAGAGCTTTCCGTACCTCTCCAGAGCAGTCCCTCTTTCGCAAGAGCATCAACCTTTTTATTTCCGCGAATGCCAACGTGGCTAGGGACCCACTGAGGATTGTTTTTGCTCATGGCCCTTAAGTGCTAAAAGGCTGGATAGAGAGTCTGTGAATACAATGAACTGGTGACCGTCGGAGGTTTCGATCAGATCGGATGCCATCTTAGGTGCCTTGAGTTCGGCAGTAAATATTGATGCATCATCTGGCAGTCTGATTTGCGAGAATGCATCCCGGCCAGTCGCCGCGGCTGCAACCCTGTTCGTGGTCTTGGAGCCGTCGGTATAGATGGCATGGAAGCGACTGTACTTATGTCTCAGCTCATTAAAGGTGACAAGGATCACCAGTTCATTTGTTGAGTTCTTCAGATATTTCCTTAAACTAAGGTCAACAACTGGCTTGACTAACTTTCAGGGAAACGTGCTGGAAAAGGTAAACTGTTCCACGAAATCGGTGATAAAGCTTCCCTAACGCGAATAGCAAATGGAGGGATAGCTGATGGTTTTGCGAGATATATGTCACTAAACTTATGGTTGAAGGTCGTCTCAAAGGTTGGGTTGTTTCTATGGCTCCTAAGTTTAAGGGCAAACTGGAGCGACAATTTCTTCCATCTAATATCAAGGGGTGGTTCATATGCTTCGATGTAGAGACTCTGCATTGGGGAGGTACGGAAAGCCACTAGGCAGATTCTGGGGCCTTGGTGATGTATAGGGAGAAGTTTCCTGAAGTATGATATCGGTTTAATTCTACTAAGCTTGAGTGAAGATAAGTAGCGTGAGTTATTTACGACGGATACAGATATTAGATCTCGTGGCACAAGAGTCAAACAATATTAAATATTCTTTCCGTCCTTTAACTGAGCCTTGATAAAATTCCTTTCATTTAACTGAATATTTACTTTGGGCTCATTTCCAAGATATGGAGCCGTGTCACTAGGCGCAGCAGAATTTAGTAAATCCTCTTGTCGGAAGGCCCGTGCAGTACTCCCATAGGCATTTCTTAATGAAAATTCTGATTATTTGAAGCCGACGGAATCAGGGACCGGATTCACAAAAATTTGCGTAAGTCAGACTTACGCAACGTATCTTTTTAGTTGGTATTCACAAAGGAGAAAGTTTGTAACTTTTTTGCGTAACTTTACCCAAACTTTTGAGTTGTCTTAAGTCAAAAATAAACATAGTTGCTCAAGATGGCGGCGCTATTGCGTATTTAAGAAAGAAATCGCATTCGTCGGGAGACAATTTTTCGCGATCGCCTCGATCCCTTGGCTGTGCCAGAGGAAGATCTAATTAGAAAATATCGACTTCGGAGAGCTGAGATAATCAACTAGATAGAACTATTAGGAGAGGACTTCGAACCGTAGCCACTCCGTCCCCGTTGCTGTGCAAGTGGCCACTTCATTACTTTTCGCAAGTGGAACTTTTCAAAACGTTATGGGAGATAGTTGTGGTTTAAGTCAGCCTACAATGTCTAGAATTATTATCTCCTTCACAGAATCTCTTGTGAGAAGGGTAAATGAATTTGTGTATTTGCCAGCTGGACGAGAGAAAAGAAAAACGATCGCAGAATTTGCTGCATTGGGCAACTTTCCTAATGTTTTAGGAGTTATCGACAGCACCCACGTTCCAATTAAGACTCCTTCGGAAAACGAACACCTTTATATAAATCGCAATACCTTTCACAGTGTTAATGTGCAATCGGTGTGTGTTAACTATTTTGTGATGGATGTCGTTTCAAAGTGGCCAGGCAGCACCCACGACTCTTTTATTTTTCGAAACTCGTCACTTTTGCAACTGTTCGAGAATAGTATTATCACAGGTGGCTGGCTTTTGGGTGAGTTACTGAAACGACCCTCTTTTTCTTTCTCTAATACTTTATGAACACAACCTGAAAAGATCTAGAACTGGTAAAAAACATTTAACGTCTCAACGTTTAGCCGTGGAAATGATGCTAGGCTACCCAGGTTTTCTTTGGGACTTTGGTTGTTCTCTATTTCTGTTACACGCCCCCACATTGCCATGCTTGATTTGAAGAAGCGTAAGTGTGCAACCTACAACATTATCAGTAAGCAGGGTTGCCACATTGGCCGATTACCGGCCAAATCGCTAAATTTGGCATATTTGAACCTCTTTGGTGCGTTTTCTCAGCTACCGGCCAAAGCGGTTTTGGCCGATTTTAGGCTGATTTTGGCCGATTGTGATTTCGGGGGTATACAGCTAGTAATAAATGTATTCATCGCTCCTGATGCCGTTTGTGATTACTCATCATACACAGACCACACACAATTTCCAGCCCGAATAGTTCCCTATTTTTACCAAACGCGGGGAATGGTAACACCTGTCAGAACTCTGGACCAATCAGACCCGAGCATATGCTTCTAAGCAGCTGGTCTCAGCTTGCAACAGAGTACCAGAATAAACAATTGATACAGAATACGCCGCAAAATTTTTTGTCTCGCAGGTAAGCCATTTTTCAGGCATAATTCGAGGTTGCGTAATTGCATCATACGTGTGTACAGGTATGTGTGTGTCAGTGTGCCAGGTAAATTTCATTTGGGAATTTTTTTACCATTTTGGCTCATTTTCGGCACATATTTGACCGGTGAATGATGGAACAATCTGGCAACCCTGTCAGCAAGTTAAGACCAGACAATAATCAATCAGCATGAAGAAAGGGTGGCTGGACTTTGCCTAAATTGACCAAAATTTATTCGTCAATGGATACTAGAAGAATTCTGAACGGGTAGTATTCTTTCGTGAAAGATTATGTCCTTTCAAAGTTTGCATAGATAGCCATGCCCCTAGTAACGTTGAACATACTACAACGTGAACTTGAAGTACTGTAAACAGGTGCTGTAGGCCTATTGAAGAATTACGTACTGTACCGTGCGTGGTTAAGCTGCCAGTGGACTAACGTTTGTGTTATTTCTGGGCCTAACTAGGCTAAGAAGAGGGTATGATATTGTGTTTATAGAAACTAGTTTTAGAATAAAAAATTCTGGTAAGAGTAGCAAGCGTTGCCCATAACCAGGAGGGGGAAAGTTTTCTCCCAAGCATTAGAAAATCTCCAGTTGTCAATGTCATTGCCTTGACACATCTCGCCCCTCATAAGAAAGTATTTGCACCCCATGGAAGCCATCTCGCCCCCATCAGTATGTACCCTGCCTTGTGACTAGGCCTGAAAAGTACTAGGTTTATGGTCAATTTGGGTCACCACTTTCAGTTCTCCCGACCAGATTGCCACCAATAAGACTGTTCACCCCAAGTTGTTTACCAGTTCACCACCAAAGACCTTGGCTCACCATTTCTCTCCCCAAGTGCTGACCAGTTTGCCCCTGATAAGTTGAATAGACTGGACTAAGTTAAATGTTGCTTATGTCAACTTGAAAAATGCACTGAAGATTGATTTAGAGGCTAAATCTGATTTTAGGTGACAGTCACTGGATTTACAGTAGTTTTCAGTTAGCACACCAAAGTAGCCATATACTCTCGTCCTTTGCACTAGCTGTGATACTTCTGGTTGCAAAGGCTCCTTTGTTGTTGTGTTGTCCATACTTAGCCGCTGTACTATTCTGCCACAATACAACATAACTTTTGAATACAATGAAATTTGTTCTGAACATTGAGACTTTCTTGGTCAGTCTACAGTACTAAAATTTTCCAAATTATTATTTTTTTGAAATGCCCACCACCTTTAATAGAAATTTATCTGTCTTCAAGTTTGCAGTACGTTCTATTTTGAAAAATCCATTCAGTTCCATATTTTTTAGTGTGGCCTTTTTTTTTCAAAATGCTGATCGTGCATTTTCATGGAAAAATTCTTTTCGTCCGCAGAAGAGAATTTCGGGGGGGGGGGGGAGGGGCAAACCCTTAATTGATCAGATCAGCAGGCCTGCGGCTGGAGTAACCACTTGGAGGGGTCACATCAATGTAAGATTGTCGCTGGCCTGGGGGAGGGGATAAGGGGAGGGGGTGCAGAGAATGAATTAATTGTAATTACTGAAAACAATGACATTTTACACAAAAAATCATTGCCGAAAGTTTGCTGCAGTAAATTTGGCGTAAACATGGCATATCTTACTGTTTCGGCTGAAAGAAAGCAAAAGGTTTTGAACGTCGAGTGACGTTCGTACATGTACAATTTAAAATTGTTCTTGGATATCTCTGTAAAATATTTTGTGTTTGGATATAATCTATGTTGATTTCAAGTCTGCCTTTCTGTCTACAAATTCATACCTATCGGAGCAAAAGGAAAAAGCCATACATTTTGAGATATTCATGCCACATTGTGTGTAAATCATTGATGGGTTGTTCGAGATGTCAGCTATTCTCTCACCAGTCTCCATATATTTCCTTACCTTAATTCAAGGAATTCAGTGAACCTAAACCCTGCGCGTATGGAATGGCAAAATGTGTACAAGGATAGGTCTATCTTGGATATGGCCTTTGAAGTATATGGCTGACAAAGGACACTGTCTGTCTATTGGTTGTTATTATTTGGGTGTTTGACTTTTGGAATTAATGTTGTTTGCACGTCACAAACGTTTGTGAATATAGTATGTTTAAATCTTGTGCAAAAGTTTTGACTTATTATTTTTGGAGGAGGGGGGGGGGTATGAAAGACACAGCATTTGTAGAATGGATTTATCAATCCTCACAAATAATTAATATAATACGTTGCTTTTTATCCCGAACATTATGTAGGCTGATTTGGGGGGTTCATTGCATGGACAGTACAAAGTGTTGAACCATGCCCTATTTTGTCTAATGTACTATGAAACCTGGGATAGACCTATATACTGAAAGATCTACAGATACATTTTGATCAGTACTACAAAAAGATATGACAGTAGGTGATGTTTTTATAGTTATCATACATGGCGCCCATTCTCTTCTATATTTTTAGGTGACAGTGGATATCCATCCAAACCCTGGCTACTTACACCTTTGAGGAATCGAGTTTATCCCGAGGAATGTAGGTGAGTGTTCAAATGATGGTATTCTAACAGTCATCCGTTGCTGTCATTTTGGTGAACGTGCAACACATACTTTTTGTTTAGAACCCCTTGCCCCTATCGAGGACATGAAGGTACCAGGTGTGTCTAGTACGTGACACACTACTTCGGCGGGATAAAAATTTTAAAGGCTTACCACTGGCCGTCAAATGGTAAGCCATCATCTACAAAATGTAATCTGTCCCGTATAGTATCTTCTCAAGCATCATTTGAAGTACATGTCATTTTCACCTTGGAAAAAATAATTTCAAAACAGGGGATTAAATTAACCATTTAGACCTTTCTGACAGTTGTGTAATTTTTACATAATTCTTATTGTTCTTGTTTTTATCTTCAGGTACAATAACAGCCATGGAATCACCAGGTGCATCGTTCAAAGATGCATCGGTATTCTGAAGTCTCGCTTTCGATGCTTACATTAATCCTGGTGGTAGTCTGCAGTATGATTAAACAAAATGCTGCAAAATCATTGTGGCTGCAGTAATTTTGCATAACATTTGTATTTTGAGTAAGATGCCTTTTCTAGGTGATATATTAGTGAACGTTCCAGATGGCAATCAAGAGGAAGGAGCACAACATCATGATGGTGTCGCATGTCAGCAAGTCAGGAGGAGGCTCATGGTTGAATGGTTGGCTAATTTAAATTAGAAATGGTTTGGAATGTTTTAAGATGGAAGGGGATGGCATGGAAGGTTTCACATTATTTAACATTGCAAAAAGTTATTTGAGCATGTGATTGTATGGAATTGGGGGCCGAGGAGTTTAAAATACATAGAGCAGATACTCTTTTTCCTGAGGGTGCACTACTTTACCTTGGAAGTGTTCAAAGTGTACATGGTTTCAGAATGAACAACATTTATTGCAAGTGCAACTCAAACAAAAATTGACATGAAGTTATAGTAATGCATATGTGGAAGTTTATTAAATGGCTACATGGTGCCAGTAAGTTTCTTTTACACCTCATTTTGCACTGATGTCTTCATCTCAGAGCAAATCTTAAAAAGAGTAAAATGTTGTCGCTCAAGTTGCAGTCTTTGTTTCTCAATAAGCCTCCTTACTTATTCTTCAGCAAGTCTTGCTTTCTCAATCTGAAAGAGATATGAAAATAAAAAATCTTGTAAAGTACATTTGAACAAGCAGATAGCATATTTGGGTGGTATTTATGATAACGAAAATCTTCCTTAAAGGAAAGTAATGTTTTAGATGTTTTATGTAGGCATACATACTTAAAAAGGTAAGTAATTGAAGAGTTCCATTTTTTGTTTACCATCGTTGTTTTACTTGGAATTCAGTTGTCAGAATAACTTCCATGTAAGAACAATATGTACTTCTCTACAGTCTATTTACCTCAAGCCGTTCTTTCTCAACTTGTAAACGCTTATATTCCAGCAATAGTAATTCATTATCAATGTCTTGTCTTGGTTTTAATGCCTGCTGAAAGAGGGGAAGAGTTATTTACTCCAAAGTTTTAGTGTTGATATCAGTCTTGAACATTTGTCCACATAGCTAGGCCTCCACATAGTTTTAGTGCTTTCATTTCAAACCTAGCAATTCGTACATGTAACTTACTTGCAGTGATGAACCATTTTGTCAAATTTTGTCTTATGAATTATTGAGCTAGCTGCAAAGCAAAAGCTGATAAAGTTTGACATAAGAAGTACCTCCAAAATAGGAAGTACAGTGGCCGTTTTCTGTGTCGGGGGCTGGAGGGGTGCTGTATCTCCAAATGGGAGGGCTGGTGTATTTTCTACTGATATTTCTACTGAAAGTATTGCCAGTTCTTCTTAGCAAAAGGAAACTGTCTGCTGTAAAGGAAAGTGGAACATTTTTCCGAAAGATTCAGTCATCCAGAATTTATTGTCAGTAATATTTTCTTTGCAAGTCACCTTTGATGAGGATCTTGAAACTTAGATTGGAGTTTCACATTTTTCTGACTCATGCTGGCTGAGGAGTTTGTGTTGAGGTCAGATGAGAGACTCCTTTATAGGTTTATTAAAACCTGGTGGATAATGAAAAAACAGTGGTAGAAAAATGAAGAGAACATTTTACCTTTGGCACATTTGCTGTTTTTAGTATTTCTTCCAATTGCCTTAAATTATTTAAGATGTAGCAGAGAGTGGATTTACGTACTGGCTTGGAGAAAAAAGGTGGGTCAGAGCTTTCTTCCTGGAACATAACATTGTGTAATACATAACATTGTTTAATATATATATATATATATATATATATATATATATATATATATATATATATATATATATATATATATATAAACATCTTAAAAACGATTTAATGCTATATCATCTGTTTAACCTAGCTTCAGGAATTTGTACAAGAATGATCATAAAATGGAGTTGTTTATTAATATTTGTATAAGGGTGATCTAAAGTAGTGTTGCCCCTGTGGGCTGGGGGTTGTAGAATATGCCCACGGTATTCCCTGCCTGTCGTAAGAGGCGACTAAAGGGAGGACTTGTACTATGTTTGAACAATATGAACCCTCACCCTCCCACCTCCACATCCACCTGCCTCCCTCCACCATCTAGCCATTTTCTATGTACCTGCAGCTTCTGCATTCAGTACTATTTGTATGGGGACTTGGGTAAGGCCTAATTTGAAATTATCACTTACAATATGAAGATGAATAAATTCCCTCGGTGATTCCTTCTGTAGCCTCAGTGTCCAGCAATGAAACCATTTTGTCATCAGCTTCATCCAAAGTCTTCACTGGTGGGCCTCCTTCCGTTTGATTTGCCCATCTTTTGTTTTCAGCTGCCCTTCTTTTGGCCAGACTTTTCATGCCTGACAATTTCTTCTTGATGAGTAGCACATCGCGGTGCACACCACCAACCAAACTGACCTCCTCGGCGATACTTTTCCACGCCCTTTTTGGCAACGTTTGTGACCTCGTTGTCATGTTTCTCAAAGATGACAGCCCTCCTTTTTTCCACCTCCTCCAATAACGCGAAACTTCATCCTGCTTAAAATTAGCTTGTCTTTTCATTGCCATGTTAAGGATGTACCTTGTAAATGTTTACGTTGAAGACGAAATACGATTGGGTAACTAAGGTAACTGGGTGTTTTACAACGAGTATCATTGGTCCGTTCTGGGGGCGGAGCCCAATGAAAGCGCAGCCGTGATTGGCTAAGAGATCTCAGTGGACGTACGTTACGTATCCTTACGAACTACGTAAGTAGTCTTTGTGAATACCACTTATGAAAGTACTTACGCAGTTTGTAAGTATGTTGACTTACGCAAAAACTTACACAAATGTTAGTGAATCCCACCCCTGATTGTCAAAATGTCTGTCAGGCGGATAAGAACTGCGTTGAGGGTCGTACTGAGCCCGTAAATGTTCTTGTCGCAGAAAGTAGTTTGCTTCTTTGTGTCCCGGGACATTACAATTGGAACAGAACCCCTGAAATGTAGGCGAAGGTTGGTAGGAGCGTGCTTGTGTAAATTGTCTACGGCGTGGGCCCTTTCGTCTGCTATCCTCTGGAGTATGCTGCGTAACTAGTAAGGCATTGGCTTGCGTAGAACTTACTTTGGGAGTTGTGGGTGCAGACTATGAGTTCTTTTTTTTTAAGTCAAGATAAATTTGGGCCTTTTGAACAAGGGCGTCTACGCCAGTATTTTGGTCTGTAGAAATCAAAACTGCAAATTGACAATCGCTTGGAAGAGCGGCTAAAAATTTATCGCAAACTTGGAGCTCATTGTAAACTTCAAGTAAAACCAATTTTCCGATAGAGGCTAACATTTTGCTCTGCAGTATCTCCTGGAATTTATTTGACCTCTGAAAATTGTCTGTTTAAGGCATAATGCGAGGAAGATTCGATAAATCTGGAAAGCAAGGAGGCCCTTCAGTTTGAAAGATCTTTAAAAACATTGCCTAAAATCCATATGCGTGCTGTACCGTTTAGAATGCGCTTAAAAATAGCGAGAATACCCTGAAATTGAGCGTTGTCTGCAAGATTTTGAGGGTTATGTGCCTCTAATTAATCTGAAAAGGCAAGAAAATGTGCCCTTGCTAAGTCTGCGTTTATCACATCGCCATGGAAGCGGTTAGGGAAAAAGTCCGTACTCCACAAATTTGCCCCCCCCCCCCAAAAAAAAAATGCGCGGATAGGCTACAGATACATTGTGACACTAGGCTAGGCTTTGTAGAGCCTACATAATAGAAAGTTTATATTGAAGCCATGTACAGCCTTCGATAAAATTATACAAAAGAAATACACACTAAGCTTACTTAATCACAACATAAGGCCCATGCCGTGCAGAATCGAGCATACTTGGGGTGGGGTAGGTTCGTCGTCCTCTGGTCAGGAGCTTCCGCCAAGGCTCTTGGGTGTACGTAGAAGCCGTTGTGACCCTGGATGGCCAGGGCTGCTGTCGTTGCGAAGTCTTAAGTAGCGTCGGCGAAATTTGCTGCCGTTGGCTAAAATGTTGGTCAAGTCCGAACCGGGCTATTGTTGGCGAAATCCGTAGTACGCTAGGCCTAGGTTGCCACATCAGTGACGAAAAAGGCTCAGATGCAGCAGAAGTTAGAATGTAGAGGTCCAAGAATTCATTTAATACCGTCGAGTTGGTTGCAAAAAGGCCATAACAGTTCGGGCTCCAGTTGGGAACACGAGAACAGGTGTAAATAAACGTTAAAGGTTCAAGTTTAAGCCCGCTCGCTCACAAGTAAGGTAGTCCAAGCCCTGTGCTCCACCATGTTGTGTATGGGCCAATCACTCCACGAGAAGGTTTGGTAGGGAATCTTGGTTTGTAGCACCAGTCAAAAAGATGGATGAGTAGGCACAAAAATTAAGATGGTTGAAATTGATTTACGTCAATTATAACTGATTGCTCTCCAAAAAGGGGATTCAAATTGATTACAAGAAAGGCCAGCCAAAAGGTGAATTAGTTATATACAGAGTGACTAACGTTACTGCTTCTTCGTAAAGGCTGCAGCACGAGTGACGAAGTTTGCAGCTTCGGGCATTTAAGCCGCGTGTGCCTATGGAAATCTTACAAAACTAATACAGTCCCGTGATTGGTCAATAATTGACACGTACTACAGAATATAAATATTAATTAATAAGGTGTATGACCAATGAGGAGTGTAGAAGGTGAAATTGACCGCGCCTTCAAAATAAAGATGGGCCGGGGTAAGTTGTCACAGCCAGCACGTACAACAAACACGTGATAGGACGCATGAGAATTAATTTGAGATAAACAAGACTGTGTGGTGTACTGGCAGTTGAATGACCTGCTCAATGAATTGATGACCTGCTTTTAGAAATATATAATAGGTACTCATTACTATCCAACAAGAGTGTTTATTACAGACCAAGCGTGTCTAGACGACGTCTATCTCCAGGTTAAAATACTTTTATATTACAGTGAGTGAGCTGACCTAATGGTGCACGGTAATATACGACGATATGGAGAACGCTGTGGCTATTTGCCCGACAGTCGGGCAAACTGGAAGTTCAGTTTTCTTATTTTCCCGACAGCAATCGACCAATCATATCACCCCAACGAGCTTGTGACGTAAGAAATGTTAGTTGGCGCCATAGAGTAGGATATATCCATAGAGCAGGATATAGGATCCTGCTCTATGGTTGGCGCGGTGTGGTGCGGTCTACGTGTGTACCGACAGAACAATATAATTCTGTGGTGTGTACGTACCCGTCTGGAAAACATGTAAGTATGAAGATCTTCGGCGTGCAGTAAAGACCTTATACACCAATTTGATGGCGTGATTTTCTTGACTTTTGCATACACACTGTACTTAAAACACAGTACAACAACTTGGCGTGGCGTAAAAATTGAGAAAAGAGGTGACTGGCGTAAAAATTTGATGTAGCACAGTAGCAGATACGAACTTACCAAACTGGCCTACATATGTGTGGTTACTACTTACAGATCAGCACACTATGGACTATACCGTTTGCAAAGTGCGTTGTACTTGCAATACAACCCTTCTAGCAGGTCTCTAATAAAGCATCGAAGAGGGCTAGGCAATTTTTTTTTGGGGGGGGGGGGGAGATCGCCTTGAATTTTTGTCCAAAACGTAGGGCACCAAGGCCAGGGGCGTAGCTAGGATTAAATTTTTAGGGGGCCTAGGTACCACTAAATGGGGGGTCACGGCATTAATCGCGGTCCTTAATTCTTACAAAGTTTATTAGGACACACACAATAAGGGGGGGGGGGCTAGCAAACATCTGGGGGGCAGGCCTCACGCCTGCAATCTATAAATAGGTCAGTTACCACGGTCTCATAAAAAAACGCAGTTAAATATTTGCGTCAACTTCTTACACGCGTTTAACCGGAAAGCAATTATCGCGTTCTTTCTTAAGCACGCGATAGTGAGCGTCACGCAATTTACCTCCGATAAAATGCACAGAGAAAGGTGTTTTGCGCGTATGAGCGCGCTGTCATAGCGCACGTGGGTTTACTTTTTTATCAATGGCATTGTCCGTAACGTGTTCTTCTTTTCGTAGGCAGATCGCCGAATAGAGAGTTCTCACGTGACGTCATAGGAGCTTTTCACGTGCATTATTTCAGCCATGTCAACTAGCTAAGGAAGCCCTACAGATGGACATTACCGACCTCCTCTTGCCCCACACTGATTACCGTCCTAAGATCAACGACTACATTAAATCAAAATGGCAGGAACTGTGGCATTCTTTACCTGAGAACAAATTGTACCAAGTCAAACCAACGGTCGGAACTGTGGGTAATGCAGCCCCCAGAAAACGGAGAGATGATATGGTACTGACTAGGGCTCACATAGGTCACACTTACCTAACCCACACTTATTTGCTCCACGGGGATGAGAGACCATATTGTATCCCCTGTGATTGTGCTGTCACCGTCAGTCACATTCTCGTTGACTGCTATGAATACTCCCATATTCGTCAGAAGTATTACACCGTGCCAAACCTGAAGACGTTTGAGCACACAGATCATTCGCTCATTCTGGACTTTCTCAAAGAAAGTAACCTTTACATGAAATTTTGACTTTACTCCCACATTGGCTTTTGTTTAGATATCTTAGTAGAATTTTGCCCAATCCTTTTGCCTTTTAGGTGATTTCACCTCACCATTACCCTTTTTTATCTAGCTGACACTATATAACACATTCGTGTTGGTGTGTCGTTAAACCCCATCTAACTAACTATTTCAGCCATATCTGAGGGCAACCCCGGCATGTGTGTACAGGCTTGCCCTCAGACATGGCGGTTGCTAACCCCTAGCTGTGACGTCACAGAACTATCTATAGAACGGCGCACATGTTTAATTGACACTTCCGCCCCGATATTTGCGTCTCCATGAGGAGTCACTGAGCGTAACAGTGTATGTATAGGAGTTTGGAATCTTCTATGCTTAAATATCTTTGCTACATACTTAGAATAGCGCCATTACTTTCGTCCACAGTCGGAAAAATAAGGAGGCATATCCTATAATTTTCCCGACTGTCGGGAAAATAGCTTTATCCTTATTTTCCCGACATGCAATTCAAGAATTTTTTGAGGCTACAAATTTAGGATAGTGCCATCACTTTGGCCACAGTCGGGAAAATAAGGAAGGAAAGTTGTGTAACTTTCCCGACTGTCGGTTAAATAGCTTCCACCTATGGAGAAAGCACATCCTTCAGTAAAGCAGTGGGCTTCGTAACGTATTTACGATACAGAATATTTTTTGTTGAAATGGACTTCATGATGCAAAGGGTAATCCATGGCTTGTTGTAGAATTTCTTTCTAGACATTCTTTCCAGAGGACAGTAAATATTATGCTGAGAATGTAATATAACAATGAAATTATTGTAAGCAATATTAAAATCAGAATTTTTGTATACAGATGACATGTCAAATGATTCCAATGACAGGAAAGATAAAAGTTACTAAAATTGTATCAAGTTATAAATTCTAATAAGAGATCTGTCGAAAGTTTTATTCTTGAACCCCTCGATTATATAAAAACTGGGAAAGTGATCGCTTATTTCAGATAATTTGTTACCGGAGAACAGGTTATTGTCAAGTAGTCTGAAAAATACATTGTCAATAAGACTTGATCTAAATTGACTGATTCTTATTGGTATAGCAATTGTTAAAATTAAATTGTGAATCAACATAAGGCTCAAATTGTCCTCACAAATTGCACAGGATTCGTCATTTAATGAATGAAAATGGAAATCGTCTCCAATGACGCACATTTTAGGAAGGGAGGTGGAGCTCAACGTATCCGCTTGTGAATCCAAAAAGTTTATATTGTTGCCCTTTGGGTGGCGATAACATTGAGAAACAAGAAATATTACTCCCATAACTTAGGCCTAATCATATATCTGCAAATTGTCAATTTGGACAAGGACAGCTCATAGTTAAAGAGACAATCTGTTCATAAAATAATGCTTTCTGACAGCGGTTCAGTAAGAAATACCAACCCCATTCAGAAAAAAAAATACCAACCTCACCTAATTCTCAAAATGACTGAACATATTCAAGGCCGTAAACTGTTAGTATGTCACTCAAATAGTAATATCACGGTGACCTATTTTAGATAACAGAATCAAATTTAAGAGCTATGGGACTGAGATAAGCGATTTTTAGGTAGGCTTCTAATATTAAGGTGAAAGATTCAAATATGAACATTTTTTCATTTTCACCCACCTCATCATGAAATTCATTTTTGATACAATAATTAAGAGGTGCGTTACTACATGCATAATTTTCTTTTATAACTTTATCAAGATAATCTTTAAATGACTTATCATTACAGGGGCAATCATTACATTCACTGAACAATTTATTAAGTTGACTGTCTGTAAGATCATTATTAGGGTAAAGTATGCAATCATTGGACAACGATCATTGAGAAGAGAAAAAAGTGAATGAACTCAAGAAATAGGAAAGGGAAAGAAAGAAGCAGAAGAAGACAATCCGACGGCAGGCACAAAAATAGAAGCAAAAGAATCTTTCAGAGAAATGTGTAGTACTTGATCACCAATTTCTATTTACAGTATGAACAGATTGATAAGGAGAGAAAAGCCAGCATCACAGGCGGTGTAGGTCGCGTTTGGTCGGTATCCTCTCGTTGTGGTAGGTACCGTTTTCATTCACAGTCACAAGAATTTTACCATCAGGAGACCAGGAGATTTGACTTGGGGGGGGGGGGGGGGCATTCTGAAGAAGGGTTTGGTTGACTTTTGTCAGGTCCTCCCTGACGACATACTTGTTACTTTGGGCATCGGCGACTTTTGATAACGCAAGAACGAGCAGCGTAAATGCATCTAATGACCTTCGAACAAGCTTGTGCAATGACTAGTATACTTCAAATCATGAACATCGCCTCACAGTTGTTGCCCTTAATACAAAGAGTTCCACGAAATCGCTTCGTGATACAATCCTGAGGTTGGAATTTAACATTTTGGGGAATATAGTTGTCTCCAGAATAATTCCGTGCATTATCGTCCGCATAATGGTCATCAAGCATGAAGTGTAAACCGTGGTAATGTATGCGAAGGGCGCCGAAATTTTGCAGTGGAATTGTTATAAAATCCGTATACGTACCTTCAAACATATAGGTATGGGATGGCACTAAAAAAAATAGAATGTGACGGTTAGAGCGTACGAAAACTTTATAGCTTGGGAAGGATTTACGAAAATGTTTATAGTTTTGTGATATAGATTTGTGATAGAAGATGATTAATACCCCTCATCCTACCACCTTCAGAAATCTGTAGCTGAAAAGCCTTTTGAGCTAATTTAAAAAAAAAATGGAATTTTTCGAAATTCGCTTGGGGTTTCCCCCCAACCCTCTCCCCTCTTGGTGGGGCCACTGCCCGTTCCTCACAAACTCGCCACTGCAATTCAGCGTCTACAAGCACGCACGGGAAGCCAATGGGATTGTAGTAACTCATGGCACGGTCAGTTGACTCGCGAAGCCCTTTTCTAGGGATTTAATGACTTGATTCGAGCTCAAATGAGGTATCCGTACAATTCTAGACGCCAGTATTGTGAAAAAGTGTGTCTAAAACTCCCCCTTAAACCCATGGAAGGTTGCCACTCTAGTCGTTTTGCCAGCCTTGTTCCTTTCCTTTTCAACCCTCCTTCCCCATCTTTCCTGCATATTTTCCAACGTGTTACGGTCTTCTCACCGTAACACGATATCATACTGCCATCAACAACTTTTGGCATAGACCTTTCTGAAAAGCTTATTGTAGTGCAGTTCTGCAGAACGAATATGTTTTTGCGCTTCACGTGTTTTGACGGGTTTTCTCAAGTATTACGACATTAGCTGTCTATAGCCTACATAATCTCCAATTTCTCCTCCTAGAGCCCCATTGCATACACACACTGCCCGCGCTCGTCTTTCCTGTTTTCCCTTCCCCTCTTTTCTTCTCTTCTTTCCTGCTTTCTTCTTTTTCCCTTTCTTTTTTTTTTCTTCCCTCTTTTCATCTCTCCTTCCCGCTTTTTGATTCACTTGACGTAGTCAGAGGAATCTATGCGATGGTGATGCCGTGTATGTGTATGTGACACTTTCCTCCTAAACACTCTATCTCAAGAAGAGTAACCTCAAGGGATCTCATACTTGGCATGAAGATGTCCCTTATTGAATAGATAGATGATCCCTATTGTTTTTGGTGAAGGTCAAATGTCACTTGGGGTCACCAGAGGTTAAATGATAAATACTGTGGAAATCTCAAGATGTGTAACTTCAAGGATTTGTATACACTATATATTAAACAGGGTAACTTTGAGGGATCTCATACTTACTGTCTTAGCATGTGGATGACCCATACTAAGTAAATGATCCTCATCATTTATGGCAGAGGTCAAAGGTCATTAAGGGTCATCGATGTCAAAGGGGAAAACGTTATATCTCATGCAGGGAAACTTTAAGGGATCTCATTCTTGGCATGTAGGTGGCCCACATTTAGTAGATGATCCTTTTAGGTCACCAGCGGCCACAAGATCAACATCTTGTTAACACGATATTTCACGAAGGGAAAATTTGATAAATCTGATACTTAGCATGTGGATGACCCAAATTAAGTAAATGATCCTCATCATTTTGGTGGAGGTCAAAGGTCATTTATGGTCATCGGAGGTAAAAGGGTAAAACGTTAAAAACGCTATATGTCATGCAGGGAAACTTGAAGGGATCCTATTCTTGACATGAAGGTGGCCCGCAACCAACCAACGAACCAAAACACCCACTCACCCACTCACTCACTCACTCCACCCACTCACTCACCAACCAACCAACCACTCACTCACTGATACTAACTGATACTAACTGATACTTAGCATGTGGATGGCCCATATTGAGTAAATGGCCCTCGTCATTTTTCGTAGAGGTCAAAGGTCATTTGGGGTCATCGTAGGTCAAAAGGTTAAAACCTTGTAAACACTATATCTCATGCTGGAAAACTTGAAGGGATGTCATACTTGACATGTAGGTGGTCCACATTGATTAGATGATCCGCAGTATTTGTGGTGGAAGTCAAAGGTCATTTGCGATCATCGGAGATTAAATGGTTAAAACCTTGTAAACATGATATTTGTTCCTTGTAGAACTTGTTATCCTCTAGTAATGTTTGGTTGTTCGAACATTAGAACCTATTATTGACGCCCATCTCGCCGAGCAGGGCAAAACCAGATCTGATTTTCCAAATGAAGATACAATTTCCCTTGCCAGACGTTTTCATATCACATCCCAGGCAGACCCATTATATCGGGCAAAGGGCACGCTAACCGATATCTCTCGGGGTATAGTGACTCCTTTTTGCAACCATTAATGAAAAAATACCGTTTTGTTCAGGACACCACTTATTTCATCAATCGATTATCCCTTATACCTGATCTCCCCGTTCACTGCATGTTAGTGACTATGCACTTAAAATCCTTATACACGAACATACCGCATGAGGAGGGGGTGAACGCTTGCGGTAACCATCTTCGCCGTTCTGGCTTATCAGATACGTTAACTGAAACTCTCAAATCATTATGTTCATTTTGAAGCACATCAACTTCATTTTTGGTTTTGATGATAAGTGAAACCTATTCATGCATGATGGCGTGTGTGTGTGCATGTATGTGCGTATGTGCTCCCTTACTTTCCATTCAGATTGAGGACCTTAACAATGGATTTCAGCTCCTTAGAAGGAAATACAATAGATCTCTCATGTCCTCAGAAGTTTAAGAATAGAGTCTATTGTTAAAGTTAGGGTAAAGGAAGCAAACAAAATAGAAAAAACAATGAGGCCCTCAAACAGTATGTAAAGCACATCTGTGTGCGTATGTGTGTGGGGATGTGTGTAGTGTGGATGCGTGTATGTGTGTGTTTGTGACACTTCTCGTTAACACGATATCTCAAGGAGGGAAAGTGTGACAGTTCTCAAACTTGGTGCATAGATGCCCCATATTGAGGGGAAGAACCCTATAGTTTTCGGTGTGGGTCAAGGGTCACCGGAGGTCAAACTCTGAAAACCTTGTTAACACAATATCTCAAGGTAGGAAGCTTTGATGAACTTTATACGTAGTATGTAAATGCGTTATGGTAAGAGAAAGAACCCTAGTGTTTTTGGTGGAGGTCAAAGGTCATCTGGGGTCACTGGACGTCAAACTCTGAAAACCTTGTTAACATGGTATCTCGAGGTAGGAAATTTTCATGAATTTCATACTTAATATGTAGATGCGTTATGGTAAGGGGAAAATCCTATTGTTTTTGGTAAAGGTCAAAGGTCATCTGGGGTCCTGAGGTGTCAAAGTCTGAAAATCTTGTCAACACGATATTTCAAGTTAGGAAGCTTGGATAAATTTCATAATTAGTATGTAGATGCGTTGTACAAAGAGGAAGAATCCTGTTTAATTTTTGAGGAGTTCAAAGGTCACCTGAGGTGACCAGGGGTCAAAGCCTGGAAACCTTGTTAATGCGATATCTCAAGGTAGGAAGGTTGGATGAATTTCACACTTAGTATGTAGATATGTTATGGTAAGAGAAAGAGCCCTGTTGTTTTTGTTGGGGGTCAAAGGTTACCTGGGGTCACCGGGGTCAAACTCTAAAAACCTTGTGGACAAGATATCTAGAGGTAGAAAGCTTGGATAAAGTTCATACTTTGTATGTAGTTGCCTTACAGTAAGAGAAAAAAGTATATCATTCTTGGTAGAGGTCAAAGGTTATCTGGGGTCACTGTGGGAGAAACCCTGAAAACCTCTTCAACACGATATATCAAGGTAGAAAGCTTGGATAAATTTTATACTTTGTTTGTCGATGTCTTATAGTGAGAGAAAGAATCCTATCATTTGTAGTGGGGGTCAAAGGTCATTTGGGGTCACTGGGTCAAACTCTGAAAACCTTGTTAACACGATATCTCGAGGTAAGAAGCTTGGATAAAGTTCATACTTTGTGTGCAGATCCTTTATGGAAAGAGGAAGAACCCTAGTGTTTGGTAGGAGTTCAAAGGTCATCTGGGGTCGAAGCCTGAAAACCTCGTTAACATGATATCTCATGGTAGGAAGCTTGGATAAATTTCATACTTTGTATGAAGATGCATTGTAGTAAAAAGAAAAAGCCTGTCGTTTTTTAAGGAGTTCATAGGTCATGTCGGGTCACTGAGGGTAAAAGTCTGAAACCTTTTCAACAGGATATCTCGAGGTAGAAAGCTTGGATAATTTTCATACTATGTATGTATTTGGTTTATAGTAAGAGGGAGAAGTATTTAATTTTTGGTGGCGGCCATTTGGAGTCACTGGGGGTCAAACTCTGGTAACCTTGTTAACAGAATATCTCCAGGTAGGAAGCTTGGATGAATTTCATACTTAGTATGTAGATGCATTATGGTAAGAGAAAGAACGCTTTTGTTTTTGGTGGAGGTCAAAGGTCACCTCGGGTCACCGGGTGCCAGACTCTGAAAACCTTGTTAACAGAATATCTCCAGGTAGGAAGCTTGGATGAATTTCATACTTAGTATGTAGATGCATTATGGTAAGAGAAAGAACGCTTTTGTTTTTGGTGCAGGTCAAAGGTCACCTCGGGTCACCGGGTGCCAAACTTTGAAAACCTTGTTAACAGAATATCTCCAGGTAGGAAGCTTGGATGAATTTCATACTTAGTTTGTATATGCATTATGGTAAGAGAAAGAACGCTTTTGTTTTTGGTGCAGGTCAAAGGTCACCTCGGGTCACCAGGTGTCAAACTCTGAAAACCTTGTTAACAGAATATCTCCAGGTAGGAAGCTTGGATGAATTTTATACTTAGTATGTAGATGCGTTATGGTAACAGGGAGAACCCTATTGTTTTTGCTGGAGGTCAAAGGTCACCTGGGGTCAAACTCGGAAATCCAGGATTGTCATCTGGGGGCACCATTGGTTAAAGTACAAAATTTCCCAAGAATTCTCAAGATCAAATATGAACACAAAACTGTATTTTCCAATACATTAAGAGAGCATTAGACCAGTGACTGAAAGAAATGGGACATGGCATTATTTGGGAAAAAAACATGAACCATCGAAACCTTCCTGCATTTTTGCATTCTTGTTAACAGTAAGAATTTTCTACAGATCAGCGGCACTGCAATGGGCACTAGGTGGCACCATGTCTTGCTAACCTATTTATTAAACATTAAACAGTTCTTATATAGCGCAAATCTATAAACATATTCAAATGCGCTTAACATTAAAAGTAAAAAATTAAGGAAGGTAAAACAAGCAAATAATGAAATGTTAAGAATATGCAGTACGAGAAAGATGAGTCTTAAGTTTACTCTTAAAAGAATTAAAATTTGCAGTTTGATGTTGGATGGCAAGGAATTCCATAAATAAGGAGCTGCATAACTAAAGGATCTAGTGCCGATATTTGAAATTTTGACTTTTTTTGGAATTAAGTAGAAACTGAGAAGAGGAGCGCAATGTGCGTGAGGGGGAATAAACGGAAATTAAATCACTGAGATAAGATGGGGCAAGCTTGTAAATACATTTAAAAGTAAGAATCAAAATCTTAAAAATAATTCGTTGTTTGACAGGAAGCCAGTGCAAATTGTAAAGTACAGGTGAAATGTGACCGTATTTCGAAGTACCCATTACAAGTCGTGCAGCTGCGTTTTGAACCTTTGAAGTTTAGCGATAAGATATGATGGTAAATTAAAATACAAGGCATTACAGTAGTCTAAGTGAGATGTCACAAATGCATGAACAAGAGAATTACAGATGGCATCGTCTAAATATTTACGGATATGCCAAAGCTTATGGATGCCAAACGAAGCTTTTTTGCAGACATTTGCAATGTGCAAGTCAAGTGAGAGATTTTTGTCAAAAAGAACACCGAGGTTACGGACGTGGTCTACAGTACGTATGACAGCAGTGCCAACCCGAACAGTAATGCCAGGGAGTTTAGAAAGTTGACGTTTCGAGCCAATTACAATAAGTTCAGTCTTAGCATCGTTCAATTTAAGATTGTTTGTTAGGAACCAACGGCGGGCATCAGCCACACAATTCTCTATAGCGGAGATGGTATCAACTTTGGAAGTATCGTCATTGGGATTAAAAGCAAGATAGAACTGACTATCATCAGCGTAACCTGACAACTGGGTAGGTGTTTATTCATCACATTATAAAGTTGGGATAAATATGTAATAAAGAGCATAGGCCCTGTACAACTGCCCTGAGGGACACCTTGTTTCAAAAAGAAATCCTTGGAAAGCATTCCATCTATCAAAACTTTTTGACGTCGATTACAGAGGTACTCCTGAAACCACTTTAACACCAAACCTTTGATATTAACACGATTGACAAGATTATCAAAAAGTAAGAGGTAATTTTCAGTATGCTGCCGATAAGTCAAGCATGAGGAGAACAGTTACCTTTCCTACATCCATATTGTTCAGAATATCAGAATATACTCTAAGTAATGTAGTTTCAGTACTATGGTGTTTACGATACGTAGAGTTATTAGCGGGTAATATTTATGGCAGAACTGGAAGGAAAATTTCCCACAACTAGGAATTTTTCCCCTATCTGCTCAATAGGTACATTGATGATATCTTTTTTACTTGGCCCCATGGTGAGGGGCCCATAGAAATAAAAGTAAGGGAGAACGCTGACACAGTGCATCCCTGCATGTTTAAGCAGTGAAGCCACAAAAATTGTGAGGGCGCTTTCGTTTTACGGCAAAAGGCCGGTTGATTTAGGTGTCTCCGAACGTACAGTGTGCATTCTGCTGCAGAAGTTATAGCTTATTTTATCCGTTTTTTAACTTGAAACTTGTACGTTCTTTGCCAATACTTGAGGCAAAAACAATGACATGATATTTGTATTACGCACAGGTGCTCTGTTGCCGTACAGCCAAGCCAAATCAATGGCTTCAGTCCAGATCCGCAGACATCATTCTCCCTTAATTTAATTTCTATGGAGGGCCCTTAGAGGAGTTAATCAATACCTTTAATCTCACCCACTCAGCTATTGAATTCACCACGGAAAAATCATCCGCCAGCAAACCCTTCCTAAACGTTACAGTCAGGGGCGTCAATCCGTATTCAAATGTGGGGGGGGGGGGGACGGGGGACATGCATGACTTAGCACAAACCAATCCCTCTGGTTTTGAAGAGGGGGCGTCTTCCTATAGGCACTTCCTCCCCCCCCCCCCTTATGATGACTGACGTTGTCCTATTCTAATAAGAATTATCATTTCAAAGTTAACATGACCATCATAGATGATCTGCCAGCTGAAATACCTGGAGTCCACGGAATTACTTCAAGATGTTATTTTCATCATGTCCCGAAATAGCTGAAACAACGCTTTGCAGCGTGGATCATTGTCGGAGATCATGGACCCGACCAGGCCTGTTGCTAGGGTGATATATTTGGGGGTGTCCCAAATTCCGACCGGCTGGTTATTTTTTCCAACTGAGTGGAGGCGTTTAAATTGCACTTTTGTGATGCGCTCTGCGTTTTGTATACAGCAGTGGGGATCCTTCCTTTGTCACTACATAAATGTGTCGTCCTGGGAAAGGTCTCTAAGGGGAGGGGCGTCCCCTTCCCCTTTGAGAAATTTTTGTTAATTTAAGGCTGCTTAGGTGCAAAACAGTGCTATCTTTGGGATATATTTGGAGCTGATGGTACATGACTGGAAAATGTCCATAATTTAGTGAATTCTAATTTTTCCGACTGGCTGGATGTTTTTACTAACTGCAGTGGAGGCGCGTAAATTGCACCTTTTTCATTCACCCTGCGTTTGTATACAGCGTGGGGATCCTTCCTTTGTCACTATATAAAGGTGTCATCCTGGGGGAGGGGTCTTAGGGGGCTCTTTGAGAAATTTTTGTTAACTTAAGGATGCTTAGATGCAAAATGGTGCTATCTTTGGGATATTTTTGGAGCTGATCGTAGTATAGCAAAGGTGTGAAGGATTATTAAGGACGTTTTCAGAATGCTTTGAAGTCGTAAGTGTATTAACAATCACCCATCTGCAGGCGCAGATCCAGAAATTTTGAGGGGGGCCCCAAGATGGAAAATCTTATGTGCACCGAAGGTGCACCACGAGCGCGAAGCGCGAGTTCCTACGCGTGGTGTCCAGGGCCCGCATTAGGGCCCCTGGCGGGGGTCCAGGGGGCGAAGCCCACGGAAGCTCTCGCAGTATTGCATTTTAAGAGCACAGAAATCGGCTCCAGTTCTTATGTCAGTGAGATTTTATACCTTTTCATGTTGCATGGAATTTGATGTGTATGGCTCAGTATAAGTTACTATATGTACCTGCAGAAGTTCCGGAGAATCTAAGTCATCTTAAAACTTACACGACAACATTATGAGCCCATGTTGGTAACTTGAAATGATTTTTACCATAATGAGTGTTTTATTTTCGTTATGCGGTATTTGGGTATAGGACGTCAGATGAAACAATTGCACGCGAAAATATGAATTTACATTTAAAACCTATGCTATTTCGAACGGTGTCAATTCCCTTTATGTGTGTCTATCAATTAGAATTTGGGTTCGATACTAAGTTTTCAGTTCTCATAAGAAGAGGAGGATGAAAAAATGAATATCAGTTGCTTTACATCCTTACAACGCTGGCTCCTCTGAAATCACGTTTATACACACGAATAATTAGCTTATGGTAGAACTCCACCGATGAGTAATGCGAATACTTTTGGGACCTTATTGATAGTAAAAGTAGCAATTCAAGGCTAAGAGAGCGCAGATCAAGCGAAAATCAAGAAATATCGAGAAGACTTTGCAAAAATCGTGAAAGATTTCAAATGATTTTTGGTAAAAAGTGATAAAAATAAATCCATCACTCAATAAAAACGTACCTCTCTCCGTAAGCGAAAACAATTGCGCGCGAAGCGCGCCGAAAATTTTCGGTATTGAGCCTCCCGGGAGCTCTGCATTAATTGTACACTGAAAAGGGGGACCAACAGGACTCTAACAACCTGACATCCATGTGGGATGTTTATGGATTTCTGAAGGGTATACCCTTCAGAAATCTATGACCGATGGTGCCGGCGGGAGTTGGTGATTGGGGGAACCGCAGATAACTGCTAAACCGTGCCTTTTTAGGCTAATGGGATTTTGTATACGCTATGTACAAGAGTAGGAGAGCCTTTTCTTATTAGTACACGAGAGTGTAATCCCCAGGAAGAGGTTTACCTTCCTCTTTGAGAAATGTTTCTTAATTTTAGGGAGCCTATATGCAAAATGGTGATATCTTTGGGTCATTCTAAAGTGATTGTATGACTTTAAAAAATGTCTACAATTTAGCGAATTCTAACTTTCGTTCGGGTGAAAAAGGGGAGTAAGAGACGGTTAATATATTGTCTTCAAACCTCCTTAAGTCCCAGGAAAAATCATGGCCTGGGATCCATCTCCAAAAGTGTGTGTATGTGGGGGGGGGGGGGACTTTTCCACATTTGTGAATCGCCGTCCTGGTAGAAGAAGCAGTGTTGGTAGCCAGAATTTGCGTCATAGGGAGGCAATAAGTTTTGTGACCGTCGGCATGGGGGAGGGGGTCTAAGGGAAATTTTTCTAGAACTAAATACCCTCAGATGCGATTTGGTGTAACAAAAGTGTACGATTTTTAGGTTATATTTCTTCTTAAAATTTCGTTTTCCTAGGCATAATTGCAGTCTGTTCCATCATTTTTGAAAAAAGTGAGGGGGACTTTTTGACGATGTACCCCTTCCAAAAAAAGTGAGACGGACGCGTCTCCCCGTCCCCCCATGATCCACGCCCATGGGAAAATTGTACACGCAATTATACCTGCGTGGAGTCCACAGAAACATTCTTGGACTATTATGAAATATTTTATTTACATTTTAAAAGGATATCTAAGGTTGACAGAGAACAGTATTGCCTCCTGGGAGCTCTGAATTAGTTACAGTATACAAGAGAGGGACCAACGGGATTCTCACTATCCGACATCCATATGGGAGGAGATATGATATATTACCTTGTCTTTTTAGGTATAGCAAGAGGGATGTTGGACAGGCAAAATTCGTTTCAGAAAATATTTTCGTCGTTATTGAACGTCGCGGTAAAATGTTTGGAAAATAAGCAACGGCAATTACGTACTTTCAATCTTTCAAACCATGTGCTAGACTAGATTAGTCAAAGATTCCATAATGATGAGAGCCCTACAGAGGAGATGTACTTTTTAGAAAAATGTTTGCATTGGAATAATTTCTTACGTCATAGCTTTGTCAATGGTATATGAAATCGGGTGTAAACCCTGTCGTATGCGCGCGAAGCGCGCCGAAATTTTGAATAAAATATTAGTCCATGACAAAACCTGCACTCAGAACCTGCATCGCATATATCAGACATTGTCACTTTTCCACCACCCTATGCTATTCAGAAACGAGTCTTCTGACTGAGAATTCTTAAAAAGCACTTTTGTTCCTTTGTTCCCCCGTGAGTAGTTACCGAAAGTTATTGATAATAAGGACAACTCTGACACAAGGCTTGACGCTAGCGGAGCGTGAGAAAATTTGGAATTTGTCAAGAATTTAACAAACTTATGATAGTTTGAGAACAGGTTGTGAAAGAAAATGGTTAGACCAAATAAACCAATCATCAAAAATACATCTCACCCTCCACCCTCTACAGAAATCTGTAGTTTAAACGACTTTTGGGACCATTTTAAAAATTTTCAAGAATCGATGGGGGAGGGGGACACACGTCACCCATTGCCCACTGGGCAGACGCCACTGTCTGCAGCTTAAAAGCCTTTTGAGTTTATTTTAAAACTTTTCAGACAGTTTCGAAATCGAATAGGGTATGCACGCCGCTACTTTGCTTGCAACAGCTAATGCCACTGTACACAATAGCACGTCACCTGACAGCTTGTCTTTTGTATTCATTCTGCAAGGTCTGTATGGGGAAAACTTTGGCTCTCAATCCCTCTCGATTACAAAAAATTTCACTCTTTAACACAAAATTGTTACTAAATTTCAGTGCAGCTAGCAGGGCCCATACTGCATATATCACGATGTTTACTTATTTAGATCTTAAGTCAAGGATCATTAATCAGCTATTCACCTGTTTTCGAACATTGTAGCTCTCCTTTCTTCGCCAACCACTGTGAAAGATATCTAAAGAGATAATCCAGCTATAGCTCCACTCAACCCCTACAGGAATATATACTTTGAATACGTCCTTAGACACTTTTATTCATTTTTTGCTCTTAATTTTTCTTTCTCCTTTTCTTTTTTCTTTTTCTTTCCTTTTTCTCCTTTTGTTTTTTTCGTGGCGAGGGAGGGGGGGGGGGGAGGGCAACATCTATACCGATAATAGCTTCGGCGAAGCGCTCGGTAAAAATTTTTGACAAGTGTTTAACGGCAAAAAAAGTACTTTCAACCTTCCACAAGGGAGGGGGCCATGCAGTATGTTGTGTGACCGCTGGTCTGGGAAGGGTCTAAGGGGAGGGGTGTCCCTCCCCTTTGAAATATTTTGAAAAATTAGGTGGCCTTACATGCAATCTGGTGCCACATATGTTACCTTTTGAAGTAAAATTTGTGTTAAAAAATTTACGTATTTTTAGGAACTCAAAAAATACGCATCGCTGAGGGGGGCATGGCCCAATGAGGTGTCCCCATCCCCTTTAAAAAAATTTGAAAACTTCGGTGTCCTTAGATGCAATCTGGTGCCAAATATGCTACCCTTTGAAGTAAATTTGTGTTAAAAAATTTACACATTTTTAGAAACTTAAAAAACAATCGGAATCAGTGACGGTGGGCATGGCCGAATGGCCCTCGCCTCTGCGTACGCCACTGATTAAATGATCCCACATTGATGCAAGGCCCCTACAGATGTTTGGAGATGTATGTCTGTTTTCAAAAAGTGTTGTTATCAGAATAGTTCTATGTATAATTACCTTTTAAATGGTCATGAGAAGGAGTGCAAACCCTGACGCATGCGCGCGAAGCGCGCCGAAATTTTGTCATTAAATTAGATTTCCCTGACGAAATCTACATTCAGAATCTGCATCGAGAACTTAACAATTGCCCAACAAACCTACATGCCACTCAAAAAGCCAGTCAAATAGAGCCACGACACTACTCTTTTACGCAAATGTGGGGGGCATTTGATATTGTGTCCCCCACCCATCGAAATGTGGGGGGGCGTGTCGCCCCGTCCCCCCACCCCCCAGGATTGACGCCCATGGTTACAGTGATTTTATCTGGTAATAAACTCAAGACCTCCCTCTATAGGAAACCCAAGGACACCCCCCCCCCCCTCTTACGCTTTGACAGCTTTCATCCTATCCATATAAAGGATTCGATTTTTCATAGCCAAGTTTTGCGTGTTAATCGCATTTGTTCTAGCACTACTGACCGGCACGTCCACATACGGGAACTCGTAAATAACCTTATGGACGCCGGATATCCTTTTAAATTCATATCTCAACAAGTCACCCGTGCGTGAAAAATTTCCCGCCCTTCTGCACTAACAAACCTAAATCAAATGAGCCTCCACGCATTCCCTTTGTTGCTCGTCTTGACCCCAGCTTAGGTCCATTTCTGAAAAAAGGTCAAACAGGAGTGGAAGTCGTTCAAAGGGGATGATACTCTCCCTTCTAAATTCTCCCTACCGCCCATTGTGGCTAGAAAACAACCACAGAACCTTCGTTCCATGCTGGTTCGAAACAGCCCCCCCCCCCCCAACACCAGTGCTAACACAACATGTAACAAAACTCGTTGCATTGTGTGTAACATATAGTCACGAACAGTTCAGTAAAGTTCGTTAATATCCTCCTGTCCCCACTCCCAGCGAAGTGCGACACTGCACGAAGTGTATACCCTTTTCTGCGACATAGGTCCCGCTGCCGTCTGTGTGGGTGAAAACTCCCCAAAATTTCGTTTATGCTTCAACAACCATAAATCCAGCATCAGACCCTTCCCCCCACCCCCACCCCACCCCCGTTACACCGTTTCAGCCTATTTTTATAAGACCCACTTTACATTAACCCACATGAAATGCGTCATTATTAGGACTGGTCTGTTCGATGAAAACGTACAACAGGGAAAAACTGTGAACCAACCAAGATTAACGGGTCTGAATGAGGATTTAGCGTCGTTGTCCAGGTATTCATTTGCTAAAGTACATTGGCCTTCGTGTAGCGGTTCACTGCACCTCTATTCATTACGGCCCGAGTCCCTATGTACAGCTTGTTAAAACGCTTCGTACAATTTGTCATTCAACTATAACAACACTGCATCAGTGGAAGCTGAAAGTCTGAGGCAGGCCGAAATATACTTCACTGAGTATATATAACTCTTGTTCTTATTTCTTGTTAGTTTTTGAGCACAACTATATTATCTATATGATAAGTAAAAAACACCACGAAGATGACAATACGAGAGCACAGATACTTTAACAAAACAGCGTATATTTTGGACACCCCTGTGTCCTTCTTCAGCGCAAAATGTGAAGTGAAGAAGAACACAGGGGATGTCCGAAATATACGCTATTTTGTATCTGTGCTCTCGTATTGTCATCTTTGTGGTGTTTTCTACTTATCATTTTTATGTTTCATGGAGCATACGTGGATTTTCCCTTATTTTTATATATTTGTGTGTGTAGGGATTAAGATCCTTAGAAAGATAAGTACTTAAAAGTAAAATGACTAGAAGTTAGAGTAAATGTTGTAATTGATCACACTGAAGATAAGTTGCCGCACGATAGATGAAGGAATTCCTGAAAAGTTGAATTTGGTTTCATTCTGGAGACCTCAGATGACCCTGGACCTCCACAAAACCAGTAGGGATCTTGCTCTTATCATGAACAATCGCTATACCAAGACTGAAATGTATCCACCATCATTAGCGGCTCGCCATAGGGGCACGGGGGGCACTTGCCCCCCCAAAAGTTTGCAAAGCATGATCTTCAATTTTCAAAAATAAAAATAATAAATAAAAAAACGTGTAATTCGAGATGAGTTAGGCCCTCCCTTTTCCTTGAGTGGGCTTAAAATTAAAGAAGTGAATAACTTTCCAATGCAATGCGAAGGTTAAACATTAATAAAGTGCTTTCAAAACGACATTTTTTCGACGCGCTTCGCGCGCGTTTTCTCAGTTGCTTGTTTGCTATTATATATACTTCAGACATTACACAAATGGACCTGCCGTTAGTGCGAGCTAAAGTAATCAATCAAAACAAATGATCACGCTGTGATATTTGTAATCTGATTAACTTAAGCATCATAGTGTCATTTACAGAGTGTCACGGTAATGCTGGAGTTAAATGCCCATAGTTTTGCAGACACTTCAGATCTTTCGGGGTCATTAGATACACAACCCATTAGCCGTGTTGATTATCATCCACGACTAAAAGCAGTTTTGCGCGGGTGTCACCTGGCCAGATTAGCATAGATATTGTCTACAAAAACTTGTAACGGGCATCTAGTCTAAAAGTATTATGTTTCCCATAGAAGGAGAGGTTTCCCTTCCCTTGTCCAAATTGACAGCGCCGTTGGCCCACGAGCGGTCTTATGACTGTCAAATGGCCTGTTATAAGCAAAAGGTTCTCCACCTCTGTGCTAAAGTATACCGTTTCAATTGATTTAAAATAAACACACCAAACAGTCAATCTAAGCTCAGTCTGTCAGTGTGATGAGACTTTTGACTATTGGTCTAGCTATTTGTATATAGGATGAGACGTCGTTCTGAGTTAGGGGAATTCCCCTCCCCCTTTAAAAAAATTCGTTTCGGAACAGTACTGAGTTCCAAAATACTAGTGCTATCATTTCATCGTTTTCAAGTGTCTTCATGCTCGAAATTTTCGTTAGTTTAAGAGAACAATCCAGAAAACCAACATTTTATGGCTTCTGGGCAAAGCTAAAACATATTGTGGCACAATGAAAGAAACAATAAAATATTTAAAGGTGGGGCTCATTTTATACAAATGGATCAAGCCGCCTTGCCCATTTCACCTGCCTCTTACTCCACCCCTATGGTAGTACGGTAGCGATCGGTTGATACGGTTGTATTTATTTTTAAAGTAGTCAGCTCATGACTGACTGCCTGAAATGGTTTTTGAAGAGCTTTTGAAAACTACATGGGACATCGCTCTAATACATACTAATAACCATACTCCCATAGGCGTAGGATGCGGGGGGCGTGGGGGGGGGGGGCTGCAGCTCCCCCAACAACATATTTTTGTGAAAATTCGGGCAATATTCTGAGAATTTTTCGGGCACCCACTGAAAGAAAAATAATGCAATAATGTAGCTTAAAGAAAATCGATACTTTAAAAAACTTCCTTGGTAATTTAAATATAGTTCTGATTTGGATTGCACCATCACCTATATATTCGGTATTAATTCACCAGTGTGTTTTTTAATGGTTAAACTCATATATTATGATTATCAGTGGTGTATTTGAGGAGCCATTAGGCCATGCCCCTGTCACTAACGTGGATATCTTTTAGTACCTAAAATAAAACACAAAATTTTACTTCAAAGGTAGCATATGTGTCACCAGATTGCATGTAAGGACACCTAATTTTTCAAAAATTTTCAAAGGGTAGGGGGTGATGCCTATTTTTCTTTTAGTACCTAAAATACGTACGGTAAATTTTTTAACACAAATTTTACTTCAAAGGTAGCATATGTGGCACCAGATTGCATTTATGGATACCTAATTTTTCGAAAAATTTTCAAAGGGGAGGGGGACACCCCTCCCCCAGGCCGGCGATCACACAACATAGTGCCTGCCCCACTCCCATGAGAGAAATCTTGGCTACACCACTGATTGTTATCACTATTATTGTAACGACTTCCCCCAGAATTATAACCAATATGGAATAGGTAGTAACGTGGCAAATTATTGTATGTAATTGGCATGCGGTGTGATAACGGATGCATGCCTATATGATATGTGCATTAACATTTTGAACGCGCGCGGAGCGCGCGGAAATTTTTGTTTCTATTTTTCGGGCAGATCGTTACAGCCCCCCACCCAATCAACTTGGAGCCCCTACGCCTATGCTTACTCCTATTGAGGCTATTGTACTATCCGGAGCTGACCATTAATATTGCTGGGGGGGGGGGGTCTTACGAACCTCCCTGAATACGGACTTGAGTTTGCCCCCCCCCAAACAAAATTTCTTAGAGCCGCCCATGTCCACCATTCCTACCTTGAAATATCGTATTACAAGTACTTTTGTTTTGTTTTTTACCTCGTGTGATGTCAAAGGACCTACGACGTGCATCAATACGATTGGAAAATTCCTCGCAATATGACAAATCGATATACCCAGTGTGAAACTATCCGTCTTTGCTATTTTGATAATGAGTTGTTAACCGGTTTCAAATGATTTCTGAACTTCTCTAAAAACAATAGGTTTTTTCGCTTATTATGACAAATTCATATGCCCACTGTGAAAAATGTCTGTCATTTCTATGTTCAGATAACGTGTTTACCAGCAAAATTCTCGGTTTTCATAGTTTTATCACACATAAATTTTGTCCTCCGTCTACAAAAAAGTGATAGGGTTTATTTACTGACCATTTCGTCTGACAATTCGAAGTACGAAAAGTATCCGTCCTTTCTACCTTGAGATGTCGTGTTTACACTGTTGTAAATTTTGAGCTCTGGTGACCTCAAATGATCTTTGACCTTCACAAAAGCAATAGGGATCTTTCTCTTGATATGATGAATCTATATATCAAGTATGAAAAGTATTTGTCATTGCTTTATTGAGATAGAGCGTTTACAACCTAAACATCATAAATGCACATGAAAGCAGCGTGATTGCACAAGTTCCTTTCCTTCGCCTCCGGCAAGGAATAAAAAAAGATTAGGAACATAACTTTGGATGCCAGTTATAGCCCTTAGGTCCCCTCACTACTTGGACAACAGCATCATGAAGCGGAGTCGGATTATTTTCAAGTGTCCATTCATCACGCATGTTTTTGAAAACTATCAATGACAGGGCTGATTGGTCAAATCTGTGATTCCGTAAACTCGAGCCATTTGGTGCAATGCAGGCCACATCAAACGCACATCGTAACCAAGGTTTCATTATCTTCGTTTGCAGAGTGGTGCTATTTACCAATAACATCAGCCCACCACTTATTGCAGGAGAGGCAAACTGGGCATTGTAATATTCGGTCTTGTTAACTCCAATTTTAGCGTACATTTCGTTCTTCGTTAAGTGGTAATCATGACGACATCCATTTCTTGATTGAAAGGGGATTTTAGGATCAAAGCAGCGTATTTGACCCAAAAATCCATGATGACCTACACTTTCTGGAAGAAGTTCAAAAAGAGGCTTTTTAAAGCGAATTGAAGAGTCTCCGTAGTAAATTACCCCAAATTCATTTAGTACGAGCTGGGAAGACAAAAGTGAAAGAAAATGACTAATTTGCTTTTTTAATGAGGATATTTTCAAAGTTGATTCAAGTTGAGGCTGAAGTATTGTGAACACTTTCAGAATTCAGTCAGGTCTATTTACATTGTTCAACCAACACTCTGCGATCCTTGTGAAGTCTCCCTCACTATCCCTTCATTGTAACATTAATAAGAATTTCCTGATTTATTCAATAGTAATTGACTAGTATTGCCTTCTGGTCTTACTTTGAAACTCTTTAAGAGCAACACTAGACCAAAATGAGACAAGGCTTAATATCACTTCAGAAACAGCGATACCTCGCTTTGAAAAAAGGTTTTTTCCTTATGGTAATCCTTCGTGACAAAAAGTAAAACTTAGTCACGCAAGTCACGCAGGGTTGTTAACAAAACAAAATTTTATCCCCGCGTAATTTTGAAGTGATCTTAAGTGATTTGATGTGGGGAAATATGTCAAATGAAGTTTAACTTTCAACTAGATTTGAAAGCTCTTACGTTTATTAATGTTGGCTTAAATGCATATGTTGTCAGTTTCTTCACGTGAGCGGGGTAATTTTCAAAAGGAAACCGCCGAACTTGTACATTACAAAATGATTTTATCTGTGAAAAAAAAAAAATAAGAAAAAAGGTAAAAGTTAAAACAAAAAAGAAAACCCTTTCCACTTCCTCAAGTTTAGAGTTGGTAGTGATAAACAATAAATGCATTATATAAAAACATAAAACTGTGCTATGAACAATTTTTTGAATCATCGCTAGCGCAATTGAACCAGGCTCGTAACCAGACAGGGCACTGAAGGAATGCGAAATGGCGGGGGGGGGGGGCAAATATTTCTTCAGGGAACGAGATGTATAAAAGTGTTAAGTCAACGGCAACTTGATATTTTCTAGGCGGGATTTTTCTTGGGGAGGAGCTACAGGCTTGAATTGAACGCACCATCACACCGCTAAATGGTTCCATGGTTTGATTTCCAAGATTACCTTTTGTTGCAGTCTGTAATTTTTTCGATTGTTTGATCTAGGGTAAACCTCTGTTACAACCGATAATGTAAAAACGACCGATAATGTAAAAAAAAAATTACCGATAATGTAAAAAACTCTTTGAACCGATAATGTAAAAAAAAATACCGATAATGTAAAAAAGTCCGTCTGCCGATAATGTAAAAAAAAATTACCGATATTGTAAAAACTGTTCTAAGGACGTTTTCATATGGAATTTGAAACGTGGAATTTTATCAAAAAAGTCATACATTAATTCAGAAAGGTCGTAGGTCATACTCCAGGGGAAGGGGCTCTCACCCCTATTTCACAGCGCCCTCTTGCAGGTATATTTCTCTTAAAAGGTACATTGAAAGACAGCAGAAGAATTAAAGGTCACTTTTTCTCAATTTTCTAGGCCAATACATAATGCTATCATATTTCTCCTTCATATGCTTAAAGCGCCCTCACTCCTCTGTTGTTTCGCAAGGTCACCAAAAAGAACATATCTAAAAAATATCATGAAAGGACTGCAACATATTTTATTACATAAAGGTGGGTCATAAATTTTAATAAGTAACCATCTGGTATGAAAACTGGGGTTTTGGAATACCTAAAATCTGCTCTTGGGATAACTGACACTAAAACTGGCCTTTTGACGGCCCGCGCATCCCACTACGACCGAGAGACAGGATGACTGACTTCGGATCTGTGATCAGCGTGGTCGATAACCTCTAGGACCAATTCTTATCAAGCGTGAGTAGCTTCGATTTCATCCCCTTCTTCCCCTGGGGTGGGGAATGGGTGAGAGGGATGACCTTCCTTCAACGATAATAGCACTCCTGGGATTTCGGACATGCTCATTTAAAAAATATAACTTTCATTCCTTTAGTTTTTGAAATATCTGGTTTTTATTAGAGGGCGCCCTCTATTGAGCAATTGACCGATACAAATAAGATGTGCCATCAATATGACCCACCTTTATGTTATAAAATATGTTGAAGTCCTTTCATGATATTTTTTATCGTAGATATGTTCTTTTTGGTGAGCTCGCGGAACAACAAGGGAGTGAAGGCGCTTTAAGTATATGAAGGAGAAATATGATAGCATTATGTATTGGCCTAGAAAATTGAGAAAAAGTGACCTTTAATTCTTCTGCTGTCTTTCAATGTACCCTTTTAAGAGAAATATACCTGCAAGAGGGTGCTGTGAAATAGGGGTGAGAGCCCCTTCCCCTGGGGTATGACCTACGACCTTTCTGAATTAAAGTATGACTTTTTTGATAAATTCAACGTTTCAAATTCCATATGAAAACGTCCTTAGAACAGTTTTTACATTATCGGTAATTTTTTTTTACATTATCGGTAGACGAACTTTTTAACATTATCGGTAATTTTTTTTTACATTATCGGTTCAAAGAGTTTTTACATTATCGGTAAATTTTTTTTTTACATTATCGGTTGTTTTTACATTATCGGTAATTTTTTTTTACATTATCGGTCGTTTTTACATTATTGGTTGATTTTTACATTATCGGTTGTAACAAACCTCTACAAGGATGACTGTGCCCAAAATCATATGAATATGCTGATCAAGTATATTTCTCGTTTTTCGCTGTAAGTCTTATTATAAACTGTTTAACGTGAAGGTCCTCTGTCACACTTTTGAGGAGTGCCATTCTAAAAAGAGATTTGAGGGAAAGGGTGTAAGTCTTACCCTTTAAGATATTTTCAGCTGGCTTCAAGGGAAGGTACCTTATTCTAGGAGAGGGATGATATCGTCCTCTCTGAGAGTTGTTTCTTTATTTCAGAGGTTTTTCTTTTACATGGTTGCAAGGAAGAGATTTTTCTTCTAAGAGGAGGGTTTTAGAATTTTTTGTGTATGTAAGGTAACTCAGATGCAAACTGGTTACTTCTCTGGTATTTCTCTTTGTTAATTTTTCCAGTTTTGGCATGACCCGCCCTTTTCATAGTAACTACCTTGGACCGCCACTCCTCCCCTTAGAACATAACAAGGACAGTCCCAATCAGTGTTAGCGCTAGACTTCAGAAGGAGGGATCTCACTCCTTCAGAAGAAACTTTAGGAAGGATTTTCATTTTTAAAGGAGGGATTTTGTTAATTTGTAGTTTAACCTGAACACATCGGCAAGTAAATGCGGGATGCGCGAATTTCCTTCACAGAAACTTAAACTTTGCGGGATTTCGGGAATCAGGTGCGGGAATAGCGCAATCGCGCACCTTAGTGCGAACACTGGTCCCAATCGGTTTGCGTTTAGCCTTTACCTACCACGACATTTTGTCTTGCCAAAAGTGGGTTCCAGCAGAGGTGGCGCAAGGGGGGCCATGCCACCCCTCATTGGGAGAGGCTGGCTCCCCCGTCAGGGAAATTTTCTGCTTTCGTCGGGGAGCTTAATCCGTACACGATATAATATGTTATAACGATCTTCAGTACCTGCTTGATTTTGCTCACACGAAGGGCAGATTCTTCAATGGAGACTCCAAATTTTTCCACTTTTCCTTGAAAAAAAAAACAGACTTTTCGAAATTTTCTTCAATAACACCCCCAAATTTTCAAATTTTTCCAAAGTCAGGCCAAAATTTTCCTGCGCGCAAAGGGCGCCGAAAATTCTACGTTTGTCGCCCGTTTGTCAACACATCGCCTTTGTCGAGGCATGATGTTGCTGACCCCCCGTGGGACCCCCCGTTGGTCCCCCTGTCGGGCAAAATCTGGCGTCACTCCTGGTTCCCAGATTGCAGGAAATTGCACTTTCTAGACCTGGCATGTTACACCTTAACATTCTTTGGGATCAATATTCATGCTTTAGAGGCATAAAATTCAAGAAGAAACAAATTTGAACAAAGCTATCGAATGAAATCACTTCGCAGGGAAGATCAGGACTTCAGGTTACTTTGGAATGTAATCGATTTTAGCATGCAACGAAAGGTAATTATCAATAATAAAAGAACACTGTGGCACGGAGTACAGAACACCCATGAAGAGCTTCAAGCCTGTAGACACCAGGTGTGTTCTGTGTATCATGTACTTGGAGGAAGCAGGGAGTCTAATATCACTTCCCTGGGACAACAACATCCGTAACCTGGTCATAGATGCACCTATGTCTGGAGAAAGGTGACTCATGTGTATACATAAGAGCATGGAGACTTCATGGGAAATTTGAGGAAAATGAACACTTAGATGGAATTTCCAAGGTACTGAGGACCCTTAAAAAGGACTATGAAATTTCTGCATTATCAGGTATGTTTTTGTATGTTTACCGGACTTCAATTATGAGTTTAAAAATATCCAAATGGGCTTTTCCTTGTTACACTGCTGCTGTAGGCTGTAGCCCTGGTGTAAGTATGCACTCGTTCCAACGCACTCTCCTCGGACAAATATTACCACTAAGTTCTGTTTCACAATGCTTTTGATGTTCAATATAATAAGAAACAAAAGCTAAGTAAGTTGGGGTGGGGGGTTAAGAACTTTCAATTTAAAAAATGTCGGGACTACATTTCCGTCCCCCACTTGTAAGGGCCAAGTTCTCGTACTTTTCTATTGTGTGGGTTTTTAAAACTTTTCGTATAAAATATTAAACTCTTTTAATAAATTTAGATAAAAAGTACAAGAAGTGTAGCGTCTGAATGCATCTAAGGACCATCACATATTCAAAGATTTTCGAAAGGGGAGGGCGACCCCTCTCTATCTGGACTTCTTTCCAGCACGGTGTTTGAAAACTTCGGCCCCTATCCCCCACTCCCATCCCCAGCTGAGAATAGCTTTCTTCGTCAATGATAAGAACCCTTATGCTTTCTTTGATGTCGGGTAGAAGGAGGATTTAAACATCGGTATTACTAAACCAACGGTCGGGACTGTGGGTAATGCAGCCCCAGTAAGCGGAGAGATGATTAATTAGTCCTGAATAAAGGTCGCATTGGCCACACTTACCGTACCCATACCTATTTACTCCACGGGGATGAGAGCCCCTGTGATTGTGATGTCACCGTCAGTCACATTCTTGTTGACTGTTTTGAATAGGCTACTCCCATATTCGCCAGACGTACTACACTGTGCCAAACCTGAAAACGTTATTTGAGCACACAGATCCTTCGCTCATTCTGAGCTTTCTTAGGGTAAGTAACCTTTTCAGGAAATTTTGACATGACTCTTGTATTTGCTTTTATCTAGACCTTTATAGTGGAATTTTGCCCCATCTTTAGCCTACATTTTTTTATTAGTTGATTTTCACCCCACCATTACCCTTTTTTATCTTGCTGACACTACATAACACATTCGTGTTGGTGTGTCGTTAAACCCCATCTAACTAACTAATTACTGCTGGTGCTTTACAAAAAATAATGGTTCAGCAACTGACGAAAGTGTGTTAGTTGCATTACATTTGGATTGAACATGTTACGAAGAAACCTACTATGCTTGTATGTAATCTTTTAAAATCTGACTCGGCTGAACTTGTATTTCTTGACGTGAATACATGTATTGATGCATGTTTTACAAGTTATATTAGAAACTGAGATTGCATACACCACAGTAATTAATTCAATTCAACATGCAAATGTAAGGA
Source organism: Holothuria leucospilota (assembly GCA_029531755.1). NCBI lineage: Eukaryota > Metazoa > Echinodermata > Holothuroidea > Aspidochirotida > Holothuriidae > Holothuria > Holothuria leucospilota. Next base: position 31,919,968 of record CM055961.1, on the reverse strand, counting down.
ATGTCTGGTTGACTGCACCAAAACGCTGATATGACAAAAGTGCCATAACTACCCGATTTACTGCTTCCTTCCGGAGACCAAGGTCGTAAACGATAATAGTTTTATTTGGCATCTGCTGTTGTGCTGATCCAATGAAGCCAACTCCTTCATTCAAATGGTTTTGAGAGAATGCGGTCACCAGCGTCATCTTTTCATACAAGTAATTTAAAGGTAGTTCTACTTTGTCTAAATCGATGATCGTAGTTTCTCTTTCTGTAGACGATCTTTGGTCTTCATCACTAAAGTTCCCAGATTTAGTGCCATTTTGACCCATGGCCTCATATTCAATTTGATAATTTGCACTTTTTCTGTTGATAGTAGGTAAATCACCTTCAAAGGATGGTTTCTTTCGGTAAGCAGCCTTTAGTTTTGGGTAAATATTTGCAAACTGTGAGCTGGTAATAAGAGAGGAGTCTGTGTAAAAGAAAGGCATAACAATGGATTACAAGGATGCATTAATTTAACAGACTATCACAAACTGGTCGATGAAATCATTTGATCACAATTAATGTATACGACGACAGAATCATAATGTAGGAAGAATAACCTCGAAAGGACGCAAAGTTGTATTTACTACACAGGCATTGTTGCAACATGTAAGACAAAACATAATCAGATTTGAAGAAATAGGATATAATAAGTGAATGGACATTTTAGGCTGCAACTGCACAGCCATGGGTCTTGCGGCTTCCGGGTTTACTTTATTTTGAGGAACAAACGTAGCTGGCTTCATGTAAGACTGTTATTGATACTGTAGATGATACACCTCTTTAAGCCAGGGTGGCCCAAGTGGGGCATGAGACAGTGGCCCCCGTTAGTGAGAGCTGCCCCCTGTTGGAGAATTTCTCCAATTTCGTCGGGTAGCTTTTATCGATAAGTACAATAAGTTGTCCAGACGCCCCGACGGGTTATCTTTTTTGCTCTCAGGAGGATATTGCCAATTCCTTCAATCTGTCAATAGACACGCAATACTTTCCAGGCGCTTCACATGCGGTATATTTATTCCGGTTTCTTCCATAGTTTCGTTACATGTAACTAAATAATGCAAGCCCTCCTCCACCTTATTATGTTACATATAGGTAGAATACATAGTTTTATGAAAAGGTCGGGAATATCATCCCACGGTTCATAGCCTTGCTAATCAGGCGCGGATCCAGAAATTTTGAGTGGGGGGGGGGGGCCAAGATGGAAAATCTCATGTGCACCGAAGCTGCACCACGAGCGCGAAGCGCGAGTTCCTACGCGTGGGGTCCAGGGGCCCGCGTTAGGGCCCCTGGCGGGGTCCAGGTGGCGAAGCCCCCGGAAGCTCTCGCAATATTGCATTTTAAGAGCACAGAAATCGACCTCCAGTTCTTATGTCAGTGAGATTTTATACTTTTTCATGTTTCATGGAATTTGATGTGTATGGCTCAGTATAAGTTACTATATGTACCTGCAGAAGTTCCGGAGAATATGTTATCTTGAAACTTACACGCCAACATTATGAGCCCTTGTAGGTAACTTGAGATGATTTTTGCCATAATGAGTGTTTGATATTCGTTATACGGTATTCGGGTTTAGGACGTTAGATGAAACAATTGCGCGCGAAGCGCGCCGAAAATGTGAATTTACATTTAAAGCCATTGCTATGACTAACGGTGTCAATTCCCTTTATGTGTGTATATCAATTAGAAGGTGGGTTCGATACTAAGTTTTCAGTTCTCATATGAAGAGGAGGGTGAAAAAATGAATATCAGTCGCTTTACATCCTTACAATACTGGCTCCTCTGGAATCACGTTTATGCACACGAATAATAGGCTTATGGTAGAACCCCACCGATGAGTAATGCGAAAACGTTTGGGACCTTATTGATAGTAAAAGGAGCAATTCAAGGCTAAAAGTGCGCAGATCAAGCGAGAATCAAGAAATATTGAGAAGACTTTGCAAAAATCGTGAAAGATTTCAAATGATTTTTGGTAAAAAGTGATAAGAATAAATCAATCACTCAATAAAAAAGTACCTCTCTCCGTAAGCGTAAACAATTGCGCGCGAAGCGCGCCGAAAATTTTCGGTGTAGAGCCTCCCGGGAGCTCTGCATTAATTGTACACTGAAAATGGGGACCAATAGGACTCTCACAACCTTACATCCATATGGGAGGAGAGATGATATATCACCTTCTTTATGGATTTCTGAAGGTTATACCCTTCAGAAATCTATGACCGATGGTGCCGGCGGGAATTGGTGATTGGGGGAACCGCAGATAACTGCTAAACCGTGCCTTTTAGGCAGTGGGATTGTGTATACGCTATATACAAGAGTGGGAGAACCTTTTCTTGTTAGTACATGAGAGTAAAATCCCAGGAAGGGGTTTACCCTACCCATTGAGAAATTTTTGTTAATTTTAGGGGGCCTATGTGCAAAATGGTGGTATCTTTGGGTAATTCTAAAGTGATTGTATGTTTAAAATATGTCCAAAATTTAGTGAATTCTAACTTTTGTTCGGGTGAAAAAGAGGAGTAAGAGACGGTTAATATATTGTCTTCAAACCTCATTAAGTCCCAGGAAAAATCATGGGCGTGGATCCATCTCCAAAAGTGGGGGGAGGGACTTTTTCACATTTGTGAATCGCCGTCCTGGTGGAAGAAGCAGTGGTGGTAACCAGAATTTGCGTCGCGGGGAGACAATAAGTTTTGTAATCGTCGGCATGAGGGAGGGGTCTAATGGAAATTTTTCTGGAACTGAATACCCTCAGATGCGATTTGGTGCAACAAAAGTGTAGGATTTTTAGGTTATTTTCCTCTAAAAATTTCGATTTCCTAGGCATAATTGCAGTCTGTTCCATCATTTTTGAAAAAGTGAGGGGGACTTTTTGACGATGTCCCTTCTTCCTAAAAGTGAGGGGGACGCGTGCCCCCGTCCCCCAATGATCCACGCCCATGGGAAAATTGTACACGCAATTATACCTGGGTGGAGTACACAGAAACATTCTTGGACTATAATAAAATTTTTCCTTTACATTTTAAAACGATATCCAAGGTTGACAGAGAACAGTATAGAACCTCCCGGAAGCTCTGAATTAGTTACAGTACACGTTTCAGAAAGATTTTCGTCGTTATTGAACGTCGCGGTAAAATGTTTGGAAAATAAGCAACGGCAATTACGTACTTTCAATCTTTCAAATCATGTGGTAGACTAGATTAGTCAAAGATCCGTTAATGATGAGAGCCCTACAGAGGAGATGGACTTTTTACAAAAATGTTTGCATTGGAATAATTTCTTACGTCATAGCTTTGTCAATGGTATATGAAATCGGGTGTAAACCCTGTCGTATGCGGGCGAAGCGTGCCGAAATTTTGAGTAAAATATTAGTCCATGTGAAAAACCTGCATTCAGAACCTGCATCGGACACTTTCACTTTCCCACCAACCTATGCTATTCAGAAACGAATTTTCTGACTGAGAATTCTTAAAAAGCACTTTTGCTCCTTTGTTCCTCCGTGAGTAGTTACCGAAAGCTATTGATAATAAGGACAACTCTGACACAAGGCTTGACGCTAGCGGAGCGTGCGAAAATTTGGAATTTGTCAAGAATTTCCAAAACCTATGATAGTTTGAGAACAGTTTGTGAAAGAAAATGGTTAGAAAAATAAACCAATCATCAAAAATACATCTCACCCTACACCCTCCACAGAAATCTGTAGCTTAAATGACTTTTGGGGCCATTATAAAAATTTTCAAGAATCGATGGGGAGGGGGACACACATCACCCATTGCCCACTGTGCCGACGCCACTGTCTGCAGCTTAAATCCTTTTGAGTTCATTTTAAAACTTCAGACAGTTTCGAAATCGAACAGGATATGCACACCGCTACTTTGCCTGCAACAGCTGGTGCCACTGTGCACAATATCACGTCACCTGACAGCTTGTCTTCTGTATTCATTCTGCAAGGTCTGTATGGCGAAAACTTTGCCTCTCAATCCCTCTAGATTACAAAAAATTTCACTCTTAAACGCAAAATTGTTACTACATTTCAGTGCAGCTAGCCGGGCCCATACTGCATATGTCACGATGTTTACTTATTTAGATCTTAAGTCAAGGATCATTACTCAGCTATTCACCTGTTTTCGAAAATTGTAGCTCTCCTTTCGTCGCCAACCTTTGAAAGATATCTAAAGAGATAATCCAGCTATAGCTCCACCCAACCCCTACAGAAATATATACTTTGAATACGTTCTTAGACACTTTTATTCATTTTTTGCTCTTAATTTTTCTTTCTCCTTTTCTTTTTTTTTTCTTTTTCTTCCTTTTTTCTCCTTTCGTTTTTTTTTTCGTGGCGAGGGGGGGGGGCGGCCCCCCCGGCCCCCTCCCTGGATCCGCGCCTGTTGCTAATGGCCTCTTGTGTCTGTCTGTATGGTAAGCGACTCGCCGGATGGGGGGTTGTTTTTTCATAGGTTAGACGGGATGGATTCAATACAGTGTGTGTTTTCTCTGTTAGGGCCTAACAGCCCTGACAGTTCAATTTGTTTTTTCTTTAAATCATTGTTTTAGGTAAGCCTACCCCAAAATTTTCTCACACGTCGCAATTTCACAATTTGGATTCAAAATAAACAAAAAAGGACACTACTAAACTCGGCATTCAAGTATATGTGGGTATTGCTAAATTCATCGTATAGCGCGGATATTTTCTTCAATTACCCTCCTCACCACCCCCGTCGACATCGGATCTGTCGGTGGCCTCGGGTAGTCTGGCTTCCATGTCGGGCATGTCCTTGACTTGGTTTTGCAACATCATTTAAAATCGACTGCCCTGTTTACATCTTACGTACTGGTGAAAATAACATTATTTGTTTAGAAGTTTGATCTATGAAAATTATTTACCGAGCCCTTGTACATGCAAATTTTAGACAGCTGCTGAGTTTTGTAACCCCTTTGAGCAATGTTTTGGCCCTCTATTCATATTCACATTCATATCACCCTTGTATTGGAATTCCACGACTCCGAAGCGGTTCAGAGAATTACCCATGGAATAGAAGGGAGGAGGGGGAAGGGGTGGAGCATGGGCGAGGGCGCCAAGGTAAAAAAAGTTAGCAACTTTTTCAGGTGAAGTGACAGGAAGGCAGGGGTTGCGCCCAACAAACATTCGATTCTGTGGGGATATTGCATTTATACTTATTGATGATTTTACAAACGTATTTCCATGACAAAAAGAGACGACTCCTCTTTATTCCTAAACGACTATTTTAATATTACAAGGCGTCGGATCATTGACTAAACATGACAATAATTCTTGTACGGGACATCAAAACCATAATAAGGTAACGCAAAAATATACCCATTTTCATAAATAATAACTCCAAAGACTCACCTCTCTCGTAATAATAGATGAAGAGGAAGATGTTTACAGCAAAAGCAGTCAGTAATAAGTATTGTCTGTCTGTAGATATGAAAACATGAAACTTTCTGGTACCAATTTTCCAGCTCCGCTGAGTAATGTATTGGCCCCTATTCATATTGTGTTATTGTAAAGTAATTGTGCGATCGTATCACCTTTGTGTTAGGATTCAACCACGCAGTGAATTATCAAGGGGAAAGAATCAATCAGGCTGTGGATGTAAAAATATGCAACCAAACTTGCATTTTATTTATTTTGTTTTAAAGTTGGAGTCTCTTTTTATACTTTGTCGCTAAAGAGATACTTACTTGTTTTGAGATGGTCACTATGACTAATATTCATTTTCGAATGAGGAGCACGTTTAACTTCTTCGGCTCAAGTGCTGAAAAATACGAGAAGAAATTATGCAATAGAGGACCATTTTGCGCGTTTGCTAGTGTTTGACATAAAAAAAAAATGGATGAATACAAACTTTACCTTCCAGTTTACATACGCCACCCTGATTGGTTGATGTCATATGCCGAACAGTGACGTAAATTTCAGATAAGGGATCATTGTGTAGCACAAATACAAAATGTGTAATGTGACGGGTCTTTTCAAAATACAAGAAAATGTAGTAAACAGAAGTTATGTAGCAAAATTGCTCACGGAAATCCCTTAATGTGTCTAGCACGTTCTAAATACAGTTATTATAATTGAAGGAGAAGGATTTCATCTGTCCTGGATTGTAAAAAGACCCTAACATGTAAAAAAATGATATTAGGCTATTTTAAATGTAGCCCAAAAAGGAAATCAACGCAGATTTTTTGAAAATTTTAAAGCAAAAAGGACAAAATAAAAACTTATTGATATGTTTAACCCACACTGTTCAATATTTCTGTGTTATGTCTAGATTTCTTTGAAGATGGTGTGATGTCAAATGTCAAAGTTCAACATTTTGATATAAAGGTGAGTGGGATGTGGTGAATGATATTTGGAATTGTGAACATATTTTGGTGATGAAAATACTTTGTGTTGTGATATAACAGAAAGTAGGGATATGCGATCACTTCAAGTCAATTTCATATAGAATTTAGTGATAAATAGGCCTATTTTACACGTGATTAGTACCCTATCATAACAGGTGCCCCAACGCTGACTTTACATCTTTGAGAGTGGCATAACGACAGTTGCTCTATCGATATTGTACAACCCTCTTATCTCGTTATGTTAAGCGTCCCGACTGGAAGATGAAAGGCTTAATGTGGCACCTGATTCCCGCCAAAATTCGTCTCATGTTGACCACTTTACAGGGTTCATTTTTATTGTACACTAACACCATACATGATAATTAGTTTAAAAGGCAAATTTGTTACGTCGAAGAAGGGACTTGGCTAGATCTCATGATTCTTTATTTTTCAACCTTCATTTTAAGGACACTAGTGACATTGATATGTCCTTTACGGGTTTTTTTGTTTTTTTTTTGTTTTTTTGTTTTTTTTTTTGGTTCTGTAAAAGTTTTCTACTGGGAAAAATCGGTATTAATCGACAAACGTAATCTATCTGGAGAGCAGTTAAGAGATATTACAAATACAAAGGCGTTCAACAGAAATTCTACAACTCTTGAGATAATCACTTTTGCAAAGTAACTTGTCAAATCTTTGACTAGATTCGGCTCATAAATGAAACGAATAGTTTCATTTTTGAACCATTTCTGGTCAATTTTGGAACAAATCTTGTCAAATATTTGACAAGTTCGTGCCCCAATTGACTAGATGTTTTTTTAGAGTGTGGGTGGGGGATGTGCTCGTCCAGATATGTATACGCCTGTGGCGTAACTTAGTCTTATTTGGAAGAGTGAGCTTTTAGATTGGTTAATTTTGCTTTTCGATGCAGTCTTTCACTCAACTCAAAAAGGGGATGGGGGAACTGCGCGGGACAGTTTGCCGTCAACAACTAAAAATAATCTTTACAAATCGAATACGGTACTCAAGAGATGAGGTTCCAATAAAATTCTAGAATATGACTATGAGTGATAAACAGTATGCATGATTTGTTTGAAAAGATGAATTCTGAACCAATTTGGAATGTGTTTTTTTTTTTCCTAAGCAGAGTAGAACTTTGGCAGCGCTGATTTATTATGTCAGTTATTTGTTCTACTGCATCGTACAATAGCAGAACCAACTGTTTGGCGATGAGTACAGAGAATGGTGTGTGATACCAGTAACACTATCATTTACAACGTATACTTTTACAGTGGAAGACGTTATTCAAGTATACGGATTAAATGGTACGATGTGTTTCGATGAAACTCAACTTTACCCAATAAATCTCAGCTTGAAGATAAGGGTTATGTTCCTCGAAGCTGGTAACTGGACACTTGCATCAGTGACATGAGATCATGGTCTACTGCTAATGACTGATAGGTTTACATGACAGTATAGAAAATTGGAGAAATTATCCCATTTCAGGTCGGTGGTGCGAATCTCAAAGGCTAGAGAAACCTTTTTGTATTTGTAAATAACAATTTAGACATGAACCATCATCTCAATGCCAGTCAGCCTCGATGCCCATTAATAAAAATTTAGAACAATCAGCTGCTTTTCAGCCCAGGAAACAATCGACTTACTGGTGCATGCATTTGTTTTATCCCCTTTGGATAACTTTAACAGTTGACTTTATCGGATTAGGCATTCACATAGGTTGCAGTCTAGAAGTACGTAACAACTTAGAGGCTATGTAAGCCTGTATGTTTTCATACTGTTTTACAGGACGCTAGAAACAATGTAATGTATGTTTAGTTCCGTCAAAAGCCGTACCTTTAATAAAACTTTGTGGCCTTGAAGTGTTTTAGAGGCATTTGCCTTTTATACAAAGTAACCTGTACAATTGAGCTATCGTATAAGCTGGCCACCTTCACACACATTGGTGTACTGTGCTTTCATGTGTACTTTACACCGACGGTCTTTGTCGACCTTTAGGTGAAATTTAACTTTTCGCTGTTTCGTCATATGTAAATAATTGATTTTGACAATTATAGTAACTATTTGCTTCACCTTTTCCCTGTATGCTATTGTTTAACAGTACCACAAAATTTACCCCCACCTTGTAACATGTAATTTGTTGAATGATGTACTGCCCATCGTTTGCTGGTATACAGGTGAAGAAACCACTTAGCCTAAAAATTACACCACAATGTTAGCACACTGGGAGTAGTTGTGATGCAGCGAGCTGTTGTAAAATTTAAGTTTTATAAATGAAGTTTGCTTTCTCAATAATCATGATGAATGGATGTTTTGTACTCTGCTTCCAAGTAACTGGAGCCATGGGCAACAAAGTTGAGTATTTTCTTAATTTAAGCTATACTGCATTTAATTATCCACCTACAGAACTGAATTGGCCCCAAAATGACCTAATAATCGCACTTTGTGTATTTTTTTACTACAGCTCTAAGTTGGCCGGTGGAGTTGGGAGGATGGGTAATCGTAGACGTTGTCCGGGATTTAAAAATAATCCCAGTGACGCTGTCCTACTTGAAGTAATAATTTGCTTTAAGCGGACATGATGGTTGCGCAGATATTTTAGTATCATATTAACTCATGTCACACTTCAGAAGGATTCTGTTCTTTTCAAATTACCCTCTAATTTTGAATATATTATAATTACTTTAAGTGTTTTAAGGGAGACGGGGGAATGGTGTGAAAATGAGGGTTTTTGTTCCCCACTATTATGTTTGGGGAACCCCGATCTTCCTTACCCCGCCATTTGGGCCCCTGGCATTGAAAGCCGGTTGGATCATTCACCAGGTGGACTAGTGGGGACAATTTCAGAACAGTCTAGACCAGTGGGATTGGAAGCAATTGGACAAGAAGAACTTGATGGGACCAGACCAATCGCAACGACGTGAATTTTATCATTTTCAACTTTATATACTAGAATTTCCATTTCGGAGTAGTTGAGGATTCCCAACTGGGGGTTTTACCTAAGACGCCTATCAGACTTCGTTGAATACCCTACCAAGCCGAAATCAAAGCCACAAATCGTGAACTCGCTTGCCATGAGTAGCATGGATGGAAAACTGTTAAACCCTGAAACGCAAATCATAAGGGATCGTTTTGCAACTAGAAGCACTCAATAAAAATGAAACTGGCAAAGATGTGCATGGCCTCCTAATGTCTAGACATAACCAAAGGCTTCACATTGACCCATTATATGAACAACTCTTTAGTGACCGCAGCTCCCGTCCGATCAAACGTGTTTTTAAAAGAACTAGCATGTCAGGACTCTCTGAATTAAAAGCCATTGGCTTCCAGGCTTACGATAGTCACTATGACAGTATGAGAAGCCGCTATACCAGGATGCACGTCCCACAGTTCAAGAAGTCCCTTGTAGCAAGGAGCTGGTAAGCCATTACCTTGCTTTAGTTGTAGGAACAGCCTGTAGTTTGTGGAGGCATTTTTGTTATGAAAAAGAGCATGAGAATGACCCTCAGTGGCGCCGCCAGATTTTGGTGAGTGGGGGCACCACAGATGATGTTGTAGTGCCACCTCAGTTAACCCCACAAGTCTGCCTAAATTTTTCCTTTTTATGCGTACATGCGACTGTATACAGCAATGGGGGAGCCTTCCTTTGTCACTAAATAAATGTGCCGTCTTGGGCGAGGGGGTGCCCCCCCCCCTTTGAGCAATTTTTGTTAATTTAAGCTTACTTACATGCAAAATGGTACTATCTTTGGGATATTTTTGAAACTGATCATGTATGGCTGGAAAATGTCCATATTTTAGTGAATTCTAATTTTTGGTTAGGGCTTCTTACTGCCATCTATTCGGGGAAAATTTCTACGCAAAAGTACGTGCGGGGAGTCCACAGAAACATTCTTGGCCCATTCCAAAAATTTTCCTTTGCTTCATTGTGCATTGTAAAAGGGTATCTAAGGCAAGCAGACACCAGTAAAGGGCCTCCAGGAAGCTCTGAATTAATTATATAAAATGGGGCACTGACATGATGCTTATTACCCGACATCCAAATGATACTGTAGAGTATGACACCGATCACTTTACAACTATCGTGTTTTTACTAAGTTAGAACGAAAATCCAGACGAACAGCTTCCAGCAATGGGGAGGGAGAGTGTAAGTGCAGGAAGGTGATATTAGACCTCCCTGCTAGGTATAGCAAAAGGGGTGAAGGACTGACAAGCGCGTTTCAGAATGTTTTTTCTTCGTAAGTGAATCAACAATCACCATCTATACCGATAATGGCTGCGCGCGAATCGCTCGGTAAAAATTTTTGAAACATGTTTAACGGCAAAGACGCAGGCCTACTTTCAACTTTTCACAGAATGCTACAAATTACTTTAAAAGATCCCATATTGATACGAGGTGTACCTCTGTTTTTCGGAAAAGTGTTGTGATCAGAATATTTGCATGTATTATTACCTTAAAAATGGTCGTGAGATGGAGTGCAAACAGTGACGAATGGACGCGAAGCGCGCCGAAAATTTTCATTAAATAAGATTTCCAAGACAAAACCTACAGTCAGGCTCTGCATCGTGACACTTTCAATTCCAGTTCCCCAACAAACCTATATGCCAATCACAAAGTCAGTCTTTTATCTGAGAATTCGTAAACAGCTTTCAACTTTTGCTGTTGTCTTCTCCGAGAGTTGCTGCCAGAGGATATTGATAATAAGAATAATACTGAGGTAAGGTTTGGAGCGCGCGGAGCGCGCAAAAAGTTTGATAGTTTGCGAAGGATTTGCGAAAATTCTGATATTTTGAGAGCCATTTGTGATAGAAAATGATTACAATAGATCTATCACTCGGTCGAAATTGTGTTAACACTTTCAAAAAAATTTTCTGGAATCGATTGGAGGGCACGCGCCCCATGCCCCACGTGCCGGCGCCACTGAAGACACTTAGTTCGGTAGCAAAGAATAGTTTCCTCGGGGAGCGGACTCTGTTTGCTCGGACTTCTTTAAATTAAGACCTTTAAAACAGGGATGTAACTGAACAAGGAATATGCCGTACAGCATGCTACCTAGTGGGTGCTTTTAACGTGCTTAAAAACAGACACGAAGAGAACAAAGGGTACAAAACAAAAACCGAGACCAGGCTTAGACACAAGGACAAAACTATTTACATTCAACCAGCAAAGGAAGAGTTTTCCAATTAATAACTATATACAATAGTTACAGGCTGACCCCCAACCGAGCTATTTACATTAAACCAAGAAATGGTAGGCACTTTACAAGTTCACCCTCACCCCACCGCAACGAGACAAGGCGACCCCACCACCTAGCGAACGTTGCCCTTGGCAGACGTACGAAGTCAGCCTCGACCCTCGGCCTAACCTCCGTCCTCACCGACGCCAGGATAGCGTCCGCAGGCCTCCCCACCTCTCTGAAAACAGTATTACACCGGTCTCCATAAGGCCAGCTTTATGGAGGTCGCAACAAAGGTAAGTATATCAAAAACATTTACCTGGCAGGTCGGGGGAGAAAGGTCATACAAAGCGTAGTCCTGGCTATCCGCCCAGGTGTTATCAATCTTGAGAAGATCAGCCAGGGCTTGAAACCACTCCCAGAGGATTACCACAAAGTCTCACTGCGAAAACACATGGGGACACACTCTCCAAATTTGCACATCCATTTCGGAGGCATATGCCATCTCCAAGACGCCACCGAAGGCGCTTGAGATTAGTAACGATGGGGTCGTGTGCGATTCGCCACAGCAGGTCTGGCTAGCGGTAATCAAGTGACCTGCCGTGAACTACACGCCATACCTCGGGCCCAGATGCTTAGTTTTTGGGTCGGACCCGACCGACCATGTCATCAAAAACGGTCTGGTGAAGGTTCCCCGCACTGGACTGCGCAACGACTCCCACCGTTGATATAATACGAAGAGTGTCCCTCATATGGCAGTATGCCTTTGTTGGCCTTCAGCTATGGGGCACACTATTGCTAAACAGTGAAGGGAAGAACCAGCGAAATGATAAGCCAGTCGCCGTTCGCGAAGTACGCGAACGGCGACTGGCTGTCGACGGCACGAAAAACACACCTGGTCAGGAGAAAACGAAGCTTCGAGGGAAGGTGCACGGGGCCTAATCCCCCGCACTTATGACACTTATGGCTACGTAGTAGCATGGCAAAGAAATCGGCCGCGGGAAACTTGCGGCAATGTAGCACACAATATCCGCAGTGCCTTCAGTATATAAGCATTCTCGCTACGATCTCAAACTTCGAAACCAAAACACCCCATAACAAACACAATTAAGGTCAGGTGCTGATATATTCATCATTATGTTGCTCTTTTAGACGAAATTGAACATTCCAACCACAAATTTGTCAGAATGTGGCAATGATGGCTTCAATTTTAATAGATCTTGACTATATTTTTTGTCTCTGGTGGTCGTCCGTCGAGTCAAGCAGAAGCTACGTACAAGTCATGTGACGCAACTTCACGCGTGCCGAGAGTACTGCAGATACAATGGCAGATCGTTAGCGGAATAATATATTAATGTCCTTTTAAGGCTATATGTTTTCAGCGAAATTTTGAATGATTTTAACAATTTCTTCCGACCCTTCTTTAAATGATCAATTCTTTCTTGCAAAAGGGTACTGAAAGTTCCATGATGGGTAACAAAAGCTTACAATCGTAAGCTAATAAACCGGTTTGTCAAAGCGCAATGAATATTCCAATGCACGGAGAAGTTAAAATCAGCACCGTACACAGTCATTCAACCATGACAAGTAGTCTGAGAGATTCTGCTTTACCCGCCTAATTATAGTTACTGTATTATTATGAGAAGAATAATCGAGCATGAGTGAATACAATTAAGTTTACACACCAAGTGGGATCATGAATAATTTCTTGCGTTGTGCACATAATCAATATACATTTGAGTCACCTCCTATGATAACTAGTGATTACCAGCTTGTTCGAATAGAGCTGTGTGTCTAACAATCAGGGGTGGCCGCACAGAAGCGTTGATAGCGCTATCAACACCTTAACAGCGCTGATAGAAATTCTTGGACGCACAGAAGCTTACTGATAGGGGGATTAGCTATCAGCGCTGACAGGCTATCAGTAAAAGGCCGCACAGAAACTATCACTACTGGTAATGTTATATCAACTCACTAACAGTGACCAAGGCACCGATAGTGACTTTGATAGCACAAAATTTAATTCCTAATGGAGGCAAATGTAGCGCACAACGGTCGACATCGACTTCGTAGATGACGGAACGATCCGAAAAGGCAAAGATGTGCAAACCTAAAACAGAACTAGTGAATGAGGTTGCTTATAACACGACTTTTCAAACAATTTTTCTTCTCCTTATCGATATTGTAGGAATTGAATTAGAAAAACGGTATTATGAGTTACAAATATGTTTCTGTGATAAAGGCTTTGTAGCAAGGGACATCAGTGGGAAATTGTCCCCAACTGGACTGAGTAATTTGCAATAGGGGGAAGTGGCTGCAGACTGACTAAGCTTGCAAAATGCCCACTTTTTGTGAGGTGGCTTGAATGCAAAGTCGTGCAACCCTTGGTAAAGCTTCGTTAAGCGTTGAATTGATATTGTGTTTAGGAATCAACATTTTTAGTGATTTGTTTCTCTTTTGTTAGGGTGTAATTGGAGGGGATGCTGCCTCAGGGCAGAGATGACACCTCTACTCTTTGCGAAAGTTTTCGTGTTCTAAGTTTTCCTAGATCTAAAAAGTGGTGTTATCTTTACTTAGTGAAGACATGATTTGAAATTTTTATTATTTACTGAATTTTTCGACGGTGGCATGGCACCTCTACAAGGCTGGTACCCGGTTCGGGCTTCTCCCTAGCGCTCTTGGTGTGGTCACTGGGGGATCCTTCAACGGTTGGCGAGTAGCCATAGCGTAGGACTGTAAGGAAATTTTTTGTCAAATGTGTCCCAGATGGGGCAAATGACACGTTTTATACCTTAAAATTTACACCAGAGCATTCTTACCTTTTAAATTCATGCTAAGTTATTCTGTAACAAATTTAGATTTCAAGAAGAAAAAATTAGATTTGATTTAAAGGAAAAATGCAGTCACCCCAATTTGAATGAGAGTACCCAGGAATCCTATTTCATGAATAGCTTTTTAAGGATCATGTTGCAATACGTTTCTGAGTTGTAAAAGCCCCGTATAGAGTAACTCCTTGGTTTACCTTGAATATGCAAATATCTAACACATCACGAAAGATACTTGAAGTGACGCAATAGGACATTTATAAGATTTAGCTGTGTTTCAAATAAGTTTGCGGCCTCTGCTTATGCCTTTTATATTCAGTTTCTTTACCAGCTCGTGAGGTTTAGCTAATGATTAAAGGTAACCATATGCTACTTTATCTCTTGCCAACTTATATGCTGAAGGTATTCAAGCTGTGTATCTTGTAGGAGGAACACTACGGTTTATTCGTTAAGAGAAACCCGCATTAAGAACACATCCACGGCGGAGGACCCCCGGGAAAAATTGGGAAAAAGGAAACTTTATTAAACAATTTCCCAGGTTTGGAGGTCCTAGAAATCATAATTTGGACAGTGAAAGTTTTAACAATTTACGCATTTTTTTTTCTCAAGAAGGTCAACTTTTATTTACGATTTGGAAATCTCAAGGGGCAACTTTCCTCTGCCCCAAGGGGCTACGGCCATCAGTTGGAATTTGTTCGTCCTAAATTTAGTACCTTTACACAGTAGTACATAACGCACAACCTCACACATTGTCTAAATTCAAAAGAGCCGAGGATGCAAATAATTGGCTTTTATCAACACGAAGGATGTGCATCAAATGTAGGTCTTAGTGACGCGTTCTATGGACAAATTCTACCTGTTTCTTCCTGTATTAGAGGGAGCATACCTGAATAAAACACTCCAAATGGCGATTACAAGCCAAACCAACTGGGAAATCCCCGATCTGTAATATGTTAATAAGCCTATAAGCGCCTCATCAGAGAGCACTTCTATCAGCGTCTTCTGTGCGGTCATTTTGCACCTGCTGATAGTAGCAGGTTTGATAGAGAGTTGATAGCGCTATCAAGACTTTCACTATCAACGTTTCTGTGCGGCCACCCCAGATAAATCTGAGGTAAAGAATAGTTTGTTTCAAAGCACTAAGGACTGCATGAAAAATACACATTGTAACTGAGGTTAGTTTTAGGACTACATGGTGAACGGTGAGATTCTACGTTTCGGGTGTACAGTGTACAAGAGCACTGATGTTCTGCACCTAAAGGGTGCATCACACCGGACACTGAGCTGTGCTGAGCCGCACTGCGCCGTGCTTGAAAAAAGTTAAACACAACGGACACAAAAAGGGGCGATCACACCTTCGCGGCTCAGCACAGTGCCAGTGTGGCCACCTACTAGTAATTCCTGTTGTTTTTTTTTTCAAGGGCAGCACAGGACAGTGCAGCGTCCAGTGTGATCCCCCTAAAGAATGAATGGATGAACTATAGGAAGGATTTGAAGTGGTGACTTTTAGTAACTGGGGTTTCAATTCCCGGTTGAATTATACAGAGGTATTTTCATTAAAAAGTAAGCACATCGACTTTCATCTCAAACCACCTTTTAAACTCAAAATTATATAAACCTGAGTCCCATTGTGTGAGATGGAACCAACACGACATTGTTATACATGGGCCTTTAGATACTCCAGCCAGCTTTCTTCTTCAATTTCCCACGAAAGTGGACGAAGTTTCCAAGAACCCAATAATATGGGGAAATTTTACATAGATTCAATTGATTTATACATACGTGCCAAGTGCTGCTGGCTGGTGTTTTCACATTGCACTTCTTTCTCAGTGTAGTATACACACGTGGTTGGAATCCAGAAGGGAACTAGAATCAAAAGCCAATTTAAGTTTTTAAAAATAGAGTGAATGGGGCAAACACCCCTTGGTAGGCATCTCAGAAACCAACTGTCTATTTTTCAGTGCTGGACATTAGTTCTATCAAAAGACTTTGTACAGAGCAACTCTTTTTCCTTAAGTAGACTTCGAAATGCATCACTCACTGATATGTACAAAACAAGCCTATAACCAGGAGGGGTATGGGGTAAGGAGCCCCTAAGAAAATTTTAGACCCTAAACAATCAAAAATTACCTTGCATTTTTCTAGTATGGCAAGTTTAGCTAGCACTACTAGAAAAATCTTTGAGTCGAAATAAGAACCAGGGTGGATGATAGAATGGTTATTAAAAGATGTATGAAACCGACAGACCGTCTTGATGACACCGCACTTATCTAATCGGTAAGTGAAAAGGCCCGCGATATCCCCCCACTCCTTCTTGATAAGAAATTTGTATTTATGAGAACTTTATGAGACGCAGTAATTAGAAAATTACCTTATATTAAATACATTTTAGTATATTTCATACCCTAAAAACTATTTCGTCCCAACCCCTGGAAGCTATCTTGCTCCCTTTCAGTACCTTGTCTGGCTACGGGCGTGTGTAGAAACATATGTTCTTGATACATGAAAGTTTCCTTCAGGGGTAAAACGCGGAGTTTGCCTTGCGCCTTTCGACTTTATCTACAGTACTGTTTCTCTAGTATGGCTAGTTTAGCTAAAGCTATTAGAATAATCTTTGAGTTGAAACAAGAACCAGCCAGTGGATGAGAGAACGGTAATGAAAAGTTGTATAAAACTAAGAGACCGTCTTTATGACACCGCACATGTCTAATCGATAAGTGAAAAGGCCCGCACCCCCCCCCCCCTCCCCCTACACACACACTCCTACTTGATAAGAAATTGGTACTTATGATACATTACTAGCAATAATTATATAGTCAGTGTCTTTCTTTGTTAAGTTTGTTAGGTTACGTTTATTTTAACGTTTTCACAAGAGTGCAAAACGTATCGTATGTTTCGAACCCTCGCCACAAGAAATGGTTCATAACTTCTTAATCGTTTGCCGAATGTTGTATACAGCAATTATATGATAGCAACCATGCATTGATCATGAACTTGACCGATCATCACAAACCATTGGCGAGGCTAATTTAGGCAAAGATTACTTACAGGGGGTGTAAATAAGCAGACTTTACACTGAGCGAAGCGCGCGGAAAAATTTGTGCCTTTGAGAAATATTGGCAAGGCCGCTAAAGATCGATCCGGGCTCGGGTACAGAATCTAAATAAGGGCCTGTTGGGTTGTGGAAAGGGAGAGGGGTGAAATTACAAATGAGAGCGTAGAGAAGGTAGGATATTGGTATGTCACAAGTATGCCTACCTACTAACATTCTGCAACTTACTTGAAGAGACTTGAATCATTTGCCAAAATAGGGAAAAACCTCCTGCTTCCCTGACATATCGATCAGGATCAAAGTTGCTAACAGCATTAACACTTAGAGGAGCTGAATAGTGGCGTACTTCCAAAATAAATACATCATACCAAACGAGATGATTACCCTCTGTGTGGGGCTAATTTTAAAAATTTTAATCCTAATGCGTTTTATATTCTCATTTAAAATAATCTTGCAAAGTAATTTTGCAGTAACGTTCCTATACTATTTCTTGGGCTATTTGCTTTTACATTGCAAGATATTTTACAATTTGTTTTTGAAATTTCTAGTTCGTTACTTTTTCTTCTGGCACCGGCAATGTTGAATCGTTTCCACTTGTATCGGTTCTGATCGATGCATCTACCCAGGCATGTAGTACACACAACTTACAACGTACGTACGTATGTAGTGTATTAGCGTTACTAGTGGCAAGGCACACGCCTATTTCACGCATCATCTGCAGGAGGTTCATGAACAACACTGTGGATTTTGCAGGTATTGAAACTGTTTTTTCGATCAATGAGTTTTTCGTGGTAGACCTAGGCCTAACGCTAGCCTAAGTTAGGCTAACGTTAGTAGGCCTACTGTTTACGACAGTAACAAGTGTACTGTTACACCAGACACACTGCATACATGGCTTTGATAAGTATCGGTATCGGATCGAATCGATAAACCAAGAAGCATAACCGGGTGTGACGTAACGAAGTCGGCGGGTCCGAAAATTTATTCTACTTTGGGGGCTACTCAGCTCCTTTAAATATTAACTGAATCAAGAGCTATATAGGATTTGTTCATGGATGTTTAGGTTGGAATCCCCCAACGATGCAAAAAAAGAGGAAAAAAATAAGACTCAAGAAGTCGAAGCGGTATCCACAGTTTGGGTTCAGTTAACCGGCATATAGGTTTTTGATTGGCGGTCCCCGTGAGAAAGCATTCACTTTGTTTTACTGATGTACCAATTCAGTAACGCAAGGGAGAACATGCGTCAATTAAATGCAGGATAGTGCTCCCTCTTATTGAGAAGAACATTTCAATTTATACGCCCCTCTGCCAGTCGAAATGGGGAGACCCCCGACTTGTTCACCATACCAAAAACAGATACAACGGAAGAAATCCCCGATACAACCAGGGATAAATAACTTGTTTGGTTATGGGAGAGTGGCATAGCTGTATTTTCCAAAATGGGGAAAACCAAAGAATTTGCAAAAAGCCACCAAATTCTGTCGCTGGCAAAGAAGGCCGTATAATTTGGAATTATATTCAGAACGTTACCTTCTTTGGGAATAAAACATATATCAGACAAACCGTTAAAGTGACTGACGGCCGTTGGAAATTCCTATACTCTATCTAATTCATTTCACCTGTGACAAAATTGCAAAAACATCCGAACAGAAGGCCAGCCAGTAACGTAGCCACGGGGGCCTATGCCCCCAAACTTCCGACAGCCGCCCCTCCCAAAAAATTGAAGGTTATATGTTAAATGTCTGATATCACTGACGGATTAGACCTTTCATTTAAATTTCTATCTTTAATTCTCACGCATTTCAAATGTTCAAACTTCCCGATATAAACAGGTTAGTAAGCTATAACAGGTTTCTGTTTCTATGCTTTATAAGGTTTATGTGTCGACGCCGGAAGTTTTTTTTTACAACGAGAAATAGATTTTTCTGTTTAGTATATCCTGAGCAATTATGTAGGGCTGACAATTCTAGACGAAAGCACAAGCTAACCAAAACGGGCTAGTCACCGCTGCTTGTAAGTGGAATATCTGTACTCTGTGTATGTTCTTTAGAAAGTTAACTGCCTTTTCTACATTTAAAACACATCGTAGCTCTTGCAAAACTTTAAGCCAGGGACGCACATCAGTAACTGTTAATATTAACTTTGTGCTCAAATTAACTAGCCGCTTCTTACAAGTCTAAATGTACTAAAACTCATCTGGGAAGCATACTTTCCATATCTATTTGTCCATTTTCCGGCAAAAAAAAAAAAAAACGTTGGTCAACGAAAAAGGGGGGCGTGCGCCGGTTGCGCCCCCACCTGGATCGGCGCCTGCGGTAATCTGTACAACGGGAAAAGTTTGGTACAGACACTCACATGGCTGACATTATCACGTTGTGAAGATACTCCTATAGGCTGTTTTAAATGTGTTTTAGTCACGATTAATCTCTATACGTAGATCATTGGAACTAGTCTAATCGTGATTTCTTTGTTTTGTAGTTGTTAGTTATCTTTCTAGAAATACAGACACATGAACTAGCATTTCATTCAATGAGATATAAGATGTAAGTTTACTTACGGTTATAGATTCTCTATTTCTTTTACTTCTTTCCTGGTACTCTTTGTTGCCCACGGACATTACACTCCTGTGTTTTGGTTCTGTTTCTGTGGTAGACTGACTGTGCGCTTCAGTAAATTTCTGATATTCGTGTTCAGTCCGCCATTTGTTTCTAAACCAGTCAACTGTAAGGATCTCAGTTTTCAGTTTTCAGGTTCTAGGTTAGTAAAACTGATTAAACTTATGGTCCTTATACGGGGATCGGCGCTGCCGCCGTTTGGTCGACAGTTGCCCTTCCTCAGCTTGCTATGTGGGTTTGACGGGGATCGGCGAAAGCTGAAGTCTTGTGAACAATGTCAATCAATTATGTGCGATCAAAAGGTTATTAGATTTTTATCCACTGTTTGACAACCGTGACAGTTTCATGATATTGCTGTTCTAGTAGATAAGATAGGTAGTGAAAGTTGGATAACTTGTTTCAAAGGAAAACTGGATTTGTGACTTTCTTGACCATAGGTGTATTAAACACATGGGCGGCGATCCCGAGGGGGCAGGGGGACATGTCCCCCAATATTTGAGAAATCGCCCATTGTCTTTGATTTTTCACACAGTAAATTATTGAAAATCTGGTCATCCTCCCCCCAATATTGAGAACAAATCGCCGCTTTTGAATAACCAAGTACTGATGATCCCACTGGTCGGTATGCGATGAACGTAAAGATATTTGATCGTAAATGTAATCGGGTAAGGGTCTGGCTAAGTCACCACTGCGAATATGAACGTATGTTATGTTCTTCTTTCGCCTTCACGGCAAACTTAAAATTTCGTGTGGGAAGGGGGCAAACAACTTCGTTTTTCGCAGTTATGTTTGCACTTTAAAGTTACGATTCCCTAATAATTTCTCACAGCGTGAAGAACGAGACGTTTCACACACTTTTTAAAGATGAACACAACGTCGCTGCTCCGCCAGCCCAGTCCACTGGATATGATACGTAGGAAGTATATTTCTCGTTACTGTTAAGTTTTTAGGACGAAGAAAGTCGGCTTCCGTCTCTCCGTTACGGAGATTTTATTTCATTCCATATGTTATGAAATTCCATGTTAATGGCTAAGCACTGGTTAATTATAAAGTGGTAAATAAACGTCGAAGAAAGTTTCCATTAAATTATTATTATAACTTGTACATAATCTACAATTGCCTGCTTAAAGGGCTCGCTTCTCCGTTGTAGGGAACAGTTGTGTATTGGGAATGGGGTGATTTAGAAATTTCACACTCAATAATTCCAATTTCCCAACCTTAATGACACGAGGGCCTTTCTGGGATCCTTTAAGTAATTGTTTACGTTAGGGTCAATGCCGCGGAACGTCAGGGTTCAAAGACAGAGTCACTGAAGCAGGCTTGGTAAATCGTTCAGCCAATTAGGAAGAGGGTAATCTTCACACTGATCTTGTTACTTATCATCGAGTGGATCGTTCAGTACATACCGCCGATCGTATTCATTCCTTACAAATCCACCAAAAGTTTCTTCATTTGAAGAAAGTCTTTTTATGAACGTTTACAATAGTAGGTGTAATTTGTGGAAACTCACCGATGACTGTTGGAGACTTTAAGCAACTAAACTAACCTGCTGATGTCAAATCACAATGATAAGTATGTGAAATTTTGCACCCAACCTTCATATCGTTTGGAAGGGGATCTGGGTGGCGTTTTTTGACATAAACATGCTTGCCGTCACGTGACTTACCCATAAATACGGCATGTCACATCGTCACGTACCATTACCAAGTCATAACTCTCTCCTTTGGACCCTCCATGTCCCGTAGATCCAAATCCTCTTGAATTACTGCTTGGGAGACAACTTAAGCATTCTGAGAGGTCATCACTTCCTGTCCTCTGGGACTGAGGACACCAAGATTATCTCTACCAGTACCCTCACCAGTATCTGCGCTTGAAAGGGAGGAGAGAGTTTGTGTCCTAAGGAGAAACCTGATCATTCTGATCTCCACTAACAGGTCGCATAAGTGATGAATGGAGAAAAGTTGCACCTCACCTCTACCCTGTGAGACTAGACCTGAATAGAGGGCGAGGATTTCCATTCATGGAAATAGGGTTTCCACCCTCAGAGAAGTCATCTCTGGACTAATGGTCGCTCTCTAGAGCTTGGGTCCCAGTCATAGGCTTACCAACTAGTCTGGTAGACCATTTTCTCCAGTGCCGCCAGCGCATTAATTTTGTCCACCTGCCACAGTGCTCTCCCGGCTTCCAGGGACCCCAGGTCTTTTTGAAGATGTATCCCCTTATCCGACCCTATCTGGAGTGGTAGCTCAAAAGATAAATATCTCTAAGAAACCCATACGGGCTTTGATAGCCCTGCCTGATAAGCGTCACTACCCAAATTTCGTTTGCCCGCCAGGCGGAAATGCAATCAGCACCCTATAGTACAGATACGGACCTCAGAGGAAGAAACAGCTGCACACCAATATACTAGAACTGGTGGCAGTCGTATAGAGCCAGCTTAGTCTCCTGGGACCGCAATAGAAAAATAGACGGAAATTTCAGTTAAAGAGAAAAATATTTCTGTAGCTAACTGGCGCCTTGATCACCGCTTCATTCACAACACACAAGCAAGGTAAAAAGACCAATAAGATGAAAGCAAAACAATAAAGCAGGCACGATAAGATCAAACCTAGTGGACCATAACAACGACTCTCTGTAGAGAGCTACATTCATACGGTAAAGTAACCAGAGCAAAACGCCAAAATATTTAAAGGAGAACACACAGGTTAACTCCTGCGGAAAACCAAGGCGGGTCATGCTAAGGTTACGGTAACTAAGTCAAAAAATTTCAAGGTAAAAAGATAAAACAATTACTTCCTTTCATGTGAACTTTGCTGTTCTGAGAATAGCTTCTTTAATCCATGTTAAACCCACTAGATGCCAGAGTATTCAACCGGTAAATCCAATATCTTTTATACAGAAGTATTAGGGAGAAGAGGTAGGGATTGCACGCTTGTCAGCCTCGTGCTGAACGGTCAAATCATAAAAGATGAACTATTTGAAAGCTCAAACCATTGTTACAAGAGATTAGGCGGCCATAAAATAATTGACAGCTAGATTGCGAAATTTTACAGGAACAGTTGCGCTCTAAAGCCGAATTATGGTTGTTCATTCAAAGCCTTAAATTGTTGGTGCAGCCGGTGTGTTGGCAGCTGCAGAATTCGCAAGAAATAACATGAGTATACCAGCGCATCTTACTAGACACTTCAGCATTACAACATTTAAAGCAAACACCAGTCACCTGCTACAAATATAATAACTACTGTTACGACACAAGCTTAGGCGCAGGAAGCGGGGGAAGCTGGGGGCTACAGCTCCCAGCCAAAATATGGTGGGGCCGAACTATGCTTCCGCCCCTCAATCCAAGGACGAAAACGTCTTATTTGTGTCCTTTGTAAAATATATCAAAAAGTTGCAGTAATTTACCTTAACATTTGTCCAATATGTTGCACCAAACTGCATCTAAGGACCCTCAAATATTCAAAAATTGTCCAAAGGGGAGGGGGACGACGCCCTCTCTAACGTTCAGCCACAGTCTCTAACAGGTTCCGACACCTACGACGGGACGGGTACAGGAGGTTCGCGAGGTGAGGAAGACCTGTGGAGGCTTAAACCGGCATGGAGGAGACGAGATTTAAGATTAGGTGGATGTCGGAAGGACAAAATGGGTTGGAGGTTAAGCTTATAGGCAACATGAAAGAGTAAAAGCAGTGGCGCCGCCAGGATTTGAGATGAGGGGGGGGGGGCACCACAGATGACGTTGTAATGCCACCTCAGTCCCCACAAGTCTACGTAAATTGTACCTTTTTATGGGCCCTGCGTTTTTGTATACAGCGGTGTGGAATCCTTTCTTTGTCACTACATAAAGGTGCCGTCGGGGAGGGGGATCCCCTTTTGAGAAATATTTGTTAACTTATGGTTGCTTAGATGCAAAATGGTGATACCTTTGGGATAGTTTTGAAACTGATCATATATGGCTGGAAAATATCCATAATTTAATGAACCCTAATTTTTGGTTTGGTGAAAGAGGACAGTATATTGTCTAAGAGAAGGATATGTTGTCAACAAACCTCCTGAAGCCCTCTTTTGGCTACTTTAATGCCTTCTATTCGGGGAAAGTTTTTTTTACGTAAAAATACGTGTGTGGAGTCCACGGAAACATTCTTGGACTATTACGAAAATTCTCCTTCGCTTGATTGTGCATTATAAAAGGGTATCTAAGGCTGGCAGACACCGATTTAGGGTCTCCTGGGTGCTCTAGATTAATTATATAAAATGGGGCACTGATATGATGATTATTACCTGATATACAAATGATACTACAGAGTACAATGCCAAGCACTTTACAACTATCGTATTTTTCCTAACTTTGAAAGAAAATCCAGACGGACAGGTCCCAACAATGGGGAATGGGAGAGAGAGTATAGGTATAGGGAGGCAGGGACCGCGGCACCAATTTTGAAGTGGAGGGCTAATCAGGGAAGCCGTCCAATATGTTCAAGGGAGAAAAATGCATTTGAAGGCGGCCCAAACTGTGCACGGCAGAAGAAGTGTTTTAGACCTCCCTGATAGGTATGGGTGCGCGCGAAACGCTAGGTAATTTTTTTTTCAAAAATGTATAACGGCAAATACGTACTTTTAACCTTCCACACATGAGGGCGATGCACATGAGTTTTCAATGACAATTACGTTATAGCTTACTATATCAAGTAAACTTCATGATTCTGAAGATCCAGCTAGACCACGATGGCGAAGATAAAAGGGGGAGGAAGGGTAGAACGACAAACCGGCTTAAAACTTTATGATACGTTTCTTCATAGTCAGCAGTTTCGCCGAATATATTCTAAGGTAGTCATTGACGACTTTCATTAACTAGGGACAAGGTCGTCTCTAGAGTGGGACATTTGGGTGTGACACCACATCACGGATTCAGTCAGCAAAATTCTGCAACAGTCGGCAAAATGAACTGGAAGGGTGGAAAAGGGATGGAAAAAGAGGAAGGGGGAGAGGAAAAGAGAAACAAGAAAGAAGTTAAAAGAAAGAGAGGAGGGAAAGGAAAGAAGGGACAGGGAAAAAGGCAAAACAGAAGGAAAAACTGTTTGTGTAGGAGAGAAAAAAATGACGGGCGAAGTCCGAAGCAGGTGGATGGGGTCCAGGGTCCCAGGTCCGGCCCAGAGGCAACACCCAGATCTGTGCCAGAGTGCAAGGCCTCCGGAAATTTCGGACTAATTCAAAATTATGTAAATGTTTATAACTTTACATAATTTTATGGGTTTTTTTAAATTAAGCCTAATCTCCAAACTATCTGGATCGTTCTTCATATCGCACAAGCCGGCTCCTTCTTGTAAATAACATTTTGAACAAGAACTCTCGGTCCTTGATTTACTTTGTCTTGTTTTCAAAATAATCTGAGTATTTGTGACTTAAAAGCAGGCAAGAATATTTTACTTTCAAAAATGCCACATTTGATTGTCAGAGAAAGGGTATTATTATTTTTTATTATTTTTTATTTTAGTTTGCATGTAAAAACGAACTTTGTCTGGTAGTTTTTGTAAGGGCGTCCTTGTCGTCAATATCACCTTTATTCCAACTGAATATTGTTTAATATGGGTTATTCGATGGGGGGAGGGGAGGGATACTGTAAACTACTTAGACCTACACACCCTGGTGTCTACAATCTTGGATAAAACTCGTTGGAAAAAAACCTTCACCCCGCACAATGTTGGAGATAATAATGTCAATTCGAGACACACCGCTTTCGTTTGGACCCAACATTGCACTGAGGGACGGGGGTTTCGTAAGTCGTTTACGACACCATATTGTAGATGGTGCAACGGAGGGAGGTGTTCCAACCGTTTTGTCCGAGATTGTGGATTTGGTTGGTATTAGGGGAATTTAAGGAAATTCATTGTTAAGAAACACGTTTCATATCAATTATTTTTTATGTTAACCCCTAAATCCGTATATTTCTTTGACTACAAGAATATGAATGGACATTTACAACATTACAACTTTACAACATTACACCACATTACCTGTAACTTTCATTACCTTAATACAAAATTGATTGTTTGTTTGTTTATTATCATTCTCTGTGACACCTCCGAGGAGGTTAAAGAGACTCGAACACATATAGATCATACATATACATTATGAAATATCTTAAGGAGTATACAAACGTAGAAATGAACTAAGACAACGAGAAGAAAAGAACAAGGAAGAGAAGAAGGAAAAAGGAAAGGAAAATAACAACACATGTAAATGGCAACAACCTGCCCGTTTGACAGTGGAAACCACACCGTCTGGAACATTCAAAAATGACTTAATATTTTAGCACTAAAGTAGCTTAAATTTAGCAAAATTTTCTTGATTTAAAGATGAGTTACCTTTATGAATAAACAATGTTGTATCACTGATGTAAGAGAAGTTGACTACATCATGAGAGCTTAAAGGGAAAGTTCACTGAACAGTCATCTAGGTAGACTCTCTATGGAAATTGTTAAAGACTAAGCATGGTACACTGTTTCATGGGCGGCTCTAAGAAATTTTGTTTGGGGGGGGGGGGCAAACTCAAGTCCGTATTCAGGGAGGTTCAGAAGACCCCGCCCCCGGCAATATTAATGGTCAGCTCCGGATAGCACAATAGGAGTATGGTTATTATAATGTATTACAGCGATGCCCCATGTAATTTTCAAGAGCTCTTCAAAAACCATTTCAGGCAGTCAGTCATGAGCTGACTACTTTAAAAATAAACAGAGGCGTAGGAAGCTTTTCGAGAGGGGGGTGAACCTTGTTTCGGATCGCCGTCCTGGGGGAAGGGGTGTCCCCCTGGAAAATTTTTGGGTATCTGAGGGTCCTCAGATGCAATTTGGTACAACATTTTGGACAAACTTTGAGGAAAATTACGTATTTTTGACATTTCTTACAGAAGAGACAAATAAGGGGTTTTCGCCCTTGGATCTTGGGGGACGGAAGTATACTTCAGCCCCCTAACATTTTTGACTGGGGGCTTTAGCCCCTAGCCCCTCCCCCGCTTCCTACGCCTTTGAAAATAAATACAACCATATCAGCCGATCGCTACTCCATAGGGGGGAGTAAGAGGCAGATGAAATGGCCCGGGGCAAAGCGGCTTGATCCATTTGTATAAAATGAGCCCCACCTTTAAATATTTTGTTTTTTTTTTTTTTCATTGTGTCACACAATGTGTTTCAGCTTTGCCAAGAAACCATAAAATGTTGGTTTTCTGGATTGTTTTCTTAAACTAACGAAAATTTCGAGCACTGAAGACACTTGAAAACGATGAAATGATAGTACTATTTTGGATCTCAGTGCCGTTCCGAAACGAAATTTTTTAAAGGGGGAGGGGACTTCCCGTAATTCAGAACGACGTCTCATCCTATATACAAATAGCTAGGCCAACTTCTCACTACACTGAGACTTAGATTGACTGTTTAGTGTCTTTATTTTAATCAACTGAAACGGTATACTTTAGCACAGAAGTGGAGAACCTTTTGCTTATAACATGCCATTTGACAGTCATAAGACCGCTCGTGTGCCAACGGCGCTGTCAACTTGGACAAGGGAAGGGGAACCTCTCCTTCTATGGGAAACACAATACGTTTAGGCTACATGCCCGTTACAACTTTTTGTAGACAGATAGCTATGCTAATCTGGCCAGGTGACAGCCGGGCAAAACTGCTTTTAGTCGTGGATGATAATCAACACGGCTAAAGGGTTGTGTATCTAATGACCCCGAAAGCTATGAAGTGTCTGCAAAACTATGGGCATTTAACTCCAGCACACTAACGTTACCTTCTGTAAATGACATTATGATGCCTAAGCTAATCAGATTACAAAAATCACAGCCTGATCATTTGTTTTGATAACCTTAGCTTGCATTTATGGTAGGTCCATTGGCGATGTCTGAAGTATATCTAGTAGCAAACAAGTAACTAAGAAAACGCGCGCGAAGCGCGCCGAAAAAAAATGTCGTTTTGAAAGCACTTTATTAACGTTAAACCTTCGCGACTTTGCATTGGAAAGTTATTAACTTCGTTAATATTAAGCCGAGTCAAGGAAAAGGGAGGGCCTAATCCATCTCGAAGTACATGTTTTGTTTTATTTAGGCCTATTTATTATTTTTTTTTGGAAAATTGAAGACCATGCTTTGCACACTTTGGGGGGGGGGGGCAAGTGCCCCCTTGTGCCCCTATGGCGAGCCGCTAATGCACTGTTTAATGTATTACACGACATTTGAATCAAGCAAGCAAGGCCAAAACATGCCAATGGTTCGCGATCCATTAAAATTGTAACCCGAAACACTTTCTAGTGGAGTCTCAGCTGTGATCAAAAATTCTTCCCGAAACTTCCCGGTCATTGACGTAATTTTCATACTCATTCCACAACTGACTCCAGTGTGCATGTTTTTAAGACAAATGTCACTTTCGTCCAAACCGTTTTCGCGGAGTTCTGCGATCCCAAACTGGCACATTAAGGGATAAAGAGTGTAAATTGTACAATATGGTAACCGCTGGGAGCGTGCCAACCATGATTCGTAACCGGGCATTCTCCAAGTTGCATTAAGACAATTTTTGTCTACTTTGGTTTCCAGAACCAGGTTGTCCTGACCACGTTTCACCGTAATCACTCCATCAGACC
This sequence comes from Holothuria leucospilota, assembly GCA_029531755.1. Taxonomy (NCBI): domain Eukaryota; kingdom Metazoa; phylum Echinodermata; class Holothuroidea; order Aspidochirotida; family Holothuriidae; genus Holothuria; species Holothuria leucospilota. The sequence goes on along the minus strand of CM055961.1, from coordinate 31,891,288 downwards.
ATGTTATGTTGTCTACAATGATCAAAGACCTATAGGAAGGAGGCTGAAACCCATAATCAGGCACTGGAGTGGTGAAGTATGCCAAGTCCAATGAAAATTCTTCGTGTAATATCTTCATCTCAATGTAACGATAGGGAGCAATTCTGAGATCCACATCACCTTCAACATCTCCAACGTTTATACAAATTTCCCATTGACTATCTTTACTCTGTAGTATTTTCTCCATCACTGAAATATTAGGTAAAAATCGTGTATAAGCAACAATTTTTTGATCGGTTGATAAAATTTATACTCAACCATAGAAGTTACATGGGCCATCCCAGCCTTAGCTTTGGGTATTGTGAAAGGGGAAGGAGGAAATATTGGATTTACCTTGGACTATTTAACAATAGTTTTGCCCCTGGGGGGGGGGGGGGGTGGGGGGGGGGGGGGGTGGGGGGGGGGGGGGGTGGGGGGGGGGGGGGGTGGGGGGGGGGGGGGGTGGGGGGGGGGGGGGGTGGGGGGGGGGGGGGGTGGGGGGGGGGGGGGGTGGGGGGGGGGGGGGGTGGGGGGGGGGGGGGGTGGGGGGGGGGGGGGGTGGGGGGGGGGGGGGGTGGGGGGGGGGTGGGTGGGGGGGGGGGGGGGTGGGGGGGGGGGGGGGTGGGGGGGGGGGGGGGTGGGGGGGGGGGGGGGTGGGGGGGGGGGGGGGTGGGGGGGGGGGGGGGTGGTGTGGGGGGGTGGGGGTGGGCGGGGGTGGGTGGGGGGGGGGGGAGGGGGGGCGGGTGTGGGGGGGGGGGGGGGTGGGGGTGGGGGGGGGTGGGGGGGTGGGGGCCGGGGGGCGCATGCAGGGGGGGTGGGTGGAGGTGGGTGGGGGTGGGTGTGGGGGGGGGGGGGGTGGGGGGGGGGGGGGGTGGGTAGGGGGGGGGGGGTGGTGGGAACAATGAACTGCACCCAATTTTTCCAATACGAAGGATTGTGAGATGACTAAGAATGACAGGTACGCGCAAAGCGCCCCAAAATTATGCAGTTAAGGACATTTTAATTGTTTTACGTACTTTACAAAGTTTACTCAGTCTTCAGCCTATACACTGTAATGCCTCAGAATTGACCATGATTGCTGGCGTATATATATATACATGTATATATATATGTATATATATATATATATATATATATATATATATATATATATATATATATATATATATATATATATATATATATATATATATATATATATATATATATTATATAGGTAAAAATGAAGTAGTAAATAGTGCTAAAAGTTTGTTGACAACTTCCCCGACCTTTTCTGTGTTTTTAAAACCTTCATCCGGTGGCAAAAATGCAACGCTCTTTGCCAGTAATGCCAAACGTACAATTTAAAAATACACAATAAATTGGGGCACGGTAAAACCTCGGGCTAGGAAACGACTGTGTTAAGTTGGTTACCACAATCACAAACAATGCAGGAATTGCTGCGTTAAACAGTTCAAGTCTAACGTTCAGACCATGTGGGGACAGTGTTCCAAGTTTTCATGAGTTAGGCGGTTTTCGGCAGCTGCGGTCATGATCGGAACCTCCGAACACGAGTATGCACACTAAACCATCAAGGTCACGATCGAGCATGTTGCGGGGATTGAAGGTGGGTGGCTACGGACCCTGGAGGGTTGCTGTTTTGATTTGTGATCTCAGGTGCTCGGTGACTCGGGCCACAAGACGACGTTTTTGTGTTCCTTCACCAGTACGGTATATTACAAGGCGTTTACATACGAGACCGTAAACAAACATTGGCTGAAGTACAGGGAACATGCTGATGAACCGTTAACCGGGGGGTTGTTGTTGGGAACCTACAATGGAAAGGTTTTTGTCATAACGACCACCGACAAGTAGTGCATCTCCACGGTGCAAGGAAAAGTTCCTGTGGTGTCAGGCACTACTGCTTGAGGTTGAGAGGCACGGACAAGTGCTTAGATATGTTCTTTTCAATTCTGAATGCCGTGATGGGTGATAGGGAAATGGTCACGGTGGATGGGTCATGACGGAGGGTCTCTACATTCTGTAAATGGCACTTACAATGGGGTGACAGATGGTGAAGTAGACCAAGCGGGATACGTCTGGTGGGTGTATTGTCAGTTTTGGGGGCAAGGGCGAGGCCTCTATCAATTCCTTGTATGCGATTTTCAGGGCATTAGAGAGCTCGCGATGCCCTGAAACGCATACCAGGAATTGATAGAGCCTCTGCCCTTGCCCCCAAAACTGACCCATACACCCACCAGACGTATCCCGTTGGTCCATCCTTCACCCACTGTAACCCCCATTGTACGTGCCATTTACAGGAATGTAGAGACCCTCCGTCTGACCCATCCACCGTGACCATTCCCTACCCCCCAATCACGCATTCAGAATTGAAAAGAACATATCTAAGCCGTGGCCGGGCCTCCAATTAACCTCAAGCATATGCCTGACACCCCAGGAACTTTTCCTTGCAACCGTGGGATTGGCAATACTTGTCCGGTGGTCAGTTATGACAAAAACCTTTCCATTTTAGTCCCAACAACACCGGTTAACGTTAATCAGCATTATTACTGTCTTCATCCAATGTTTTTAACGTTTTCTCGTATGTAAACGCTGTAATAACTGTACGTGGGAGAACAAACGTCGTCCTTGTCTGACGCGAGTCACCGGCACCTGAGATCAATCAACAGAACCTCCCAGGGTTCCGTACCACCCACTTCAATCCCCCGTCAACATTCTCGATCCGTGACTTGATGGTTTCGGCGCCATCCGGTCGCGGTCCGATCATGACCGCCAGGCTGCCGAAAACCGCTATCATGAAACTTGGAACCCTGTCCCCACATGGTCTGAACGTTAGGACTTGAACTGTTATAACGCAGCAATTCCTGCATTTTTTTGACTTGTTAACCACTTAACACTGTCTGTTTTCCTAGCCGAGGTTTCCGTGCCAATTTTATTGTGTAGGTTTTTTAAATTTACGTTTGGCCCTGTCACGCTCAGTTGCATTTTTGCCACCTGATGAAGGGGTTGAAACCCGAAATGGCGTCTTGGAATTTTTTTCACAAACTTTAGCACTATTTACTACTTCATTTTTTAACCGACCCTACTTCATTAAGTGCTACGCAGTACTTTGACCGATATATATATAGTATATTTATATTCTATATATATATATATATATATATATATATCATATATAATATATATATATATATGATATATATATATATATATATTTTATTACGAGTGCGGCCAATAGAGGGGTCAGAGTAATACACGTCCGCCGGGCGGCCACAATGTGTTTTGTTATAACCTTTTGCCAGTGAAAGACGACGGTTCGCAAGCGTCATGTGACATTTACTCTTCTTCTTTTCGTAGGATAACTGTTAGCATGATATTAAACACTCAATACTTTTCTATTTCCGTGTCCTAGTAATAGTAACCCTTTCTACAGCGTTTGAGTAGTGCATGACAACCGCCGAGTAAGCCTCACTGTGACCAACCATGAAACATTGAGACTCAGCATTTCTAACTGCGCAATTCATTCGTTTTAGACGGCCACTCTTATTCTAGCCCAGTGTCCCCTGCTGCCGCAGGTACGTTTAATTCGGTCTTTTCACTGATACCTTCTGACGTCAGGGAGCACAAAGCGAATAATCTCATTCAAAAAAAAAATGAAAAAGTGGAGCTTTTACCAATTGATCTTTTAAAATTATGATGATGTTCAGAGGAATTTGCGTTAAATTGCCATTATCGCACCATTTTTCCACCTAAGAAGCCACAAACTTCTTCACAAAAGTGGGGGAAGCCCTCTCTCTTATACCCCCCCAGGACGGCACCTGCCACGATGGAAATGGGGAAGGAGTCTCTGCGAGTGCAAATCATGACATACAAATAAACATTCCGCATAGTACAAATTATACTTTGGGTGTATCGGGTGCAGGATTACACATAATCTCTGTTGTAACCCTTCCCATCAAAAATCCAGGCTGAACGACGCCCTGCGGTTGGATTGTTCATACGACTAATGTTCGTAGGGTTAAGTGCGATTTACAGTGTGCTGATGTTGCAAAGTGTCGAAGTGCGACACCCCAGATATTTCGCCTGCCCGTATTAAAGAAAGTTTTGGGGGGGGGGAAACCCACCCACCCCCCCAAAAAAGTATACTATACTAGGCGCGTAGCTACGCGGACCCGGGGGCCTTCCCACCTAGAACGTTTGCCAAGCACCCCAAAACTTGTGCATGTCCTTATAAAATATGTTAGAATTAAGGCCGGCGTCGATGCCGTGACCTCCCTTTGATACCTAGGCCCCCTAAAAATTTCAATCCTAGCTACGTCCGACTTAAAAAAAAATCTCTTCGTTGGAAACCACTGTTCAGGTGACATGGTAAACAACCTGAACAAAATTGAATCGATTAGTTGATGACGTGTGCTCTTCCCAACGTGGATGTAATTAAGTACGTCCTACCATAAAGAGTCCAAAAAAGTTTTCTTTATTTCAGGAACGACTCTACCCCCTTCCCCCACCGCTCTCGTAGCCGTCCGACTTCTTCGACCAAGATGAACATTGGTTTAGGATGCAGTGTCCTGTTATAATTTCTTAACTTCACAAATCAGTTTTAACAGTCTTTGGTGTTTTTGTTCTGTTTTACATCCCACAAGTGTACTAGTAACGTTTATTTAATTCACATACATGTTTTAAACAAATAAATCGGTGAATACACATAAAAGCTCTGGGCCTTTTTCGAAACGAACATTTTACAGCTCTAAAGCATGGACCGTTCGTAAAAGTGTAAATTTACCGCTTTATGACGTATGGATCATTAAACTAAAAAAATGGGGCCGGAGTGGTATTTTGTCCTTTACTTGTGTGTTAAGAAGGCTGTGTACCGTATACGTCAAAATAAGTGCATATTCGAACGCCTAAGCTATGAAAGATAGACGTAAAAGAGGTAGCCACCATACATCCTACCATCTCCCTGATCCTAACCCAACCACAAGCCCACAGGGGTCCACACTAAGTGACAGGAGGTGTTCCCTATTTAGACAAGCTGATTCCTTCCATCCGCAGTGGGGTATGACATCGGACCAATGGGTCTTAAGGAAGCTTGTACAGACCCTTTACATGCAGCTTTCAAGACCTATTTAGCCGGAACGGGCCAAGGTGGGAGGGGGAGGCTAGACCCCGTCCGGGAATGTTTCGATTTCGTTGGGAACCTAAGTACCAGCTACGCATGACTTCTGACGGCGATCAACTGCCCTTGCGGGAATTTCACTGAAAACCTAAACTAGTCAGGATGGTGCCTCTCCCTACTATTTTGTACTAAACTAGCTTAAAAAATTAGTTTGGTGGATTTAGTCAGTGATCACAAACTATTCAGTGTATTAGTCCGCGTGACACCGACTATCAACTGACTAGTTTGTGATCCACAGAGGTAATCCCCGACTAAATTTTACGATATTCAGTCCAATTAGTCGGGAGAGGCACCATCCTGACTGCTTATGTTTTGATTCTCAAGTACATAGATCCCACAATTTTCAGCGTACTTCCAAGCATGCATGGAGTTTTCGATGTTTCTTTCATTTTGATTCTTTTTCACTATAGCTATGAGTACAAGGCTCTCCTTACCAATAACAGGTAGCTTATAGTTTTTTAACTTACTATGCAAGTAATGTCGAACATTTATCTCCATTTCCAGCATTTTTAAAACATTTCCATATCGGGGTTCGCAGGGCAAACGTTCCAATTCAGGCATGCATGTTACCCCGATAGACCTTGGTCGCGGTTCCAGTAGCTGCTCCTTTTCTTTGCTCTCAAAAAAAAAAGAAAGAAAAAAAACAGGTTTTTAAGTGTATCTAAATGATTTCGGGAAAGGGCCCGGTTGGGGGTGTATTTACAACTCTACTATTTTCGGAAAACATTACAATTCACACTGAACTTGGAGATCCTGAGCCTGTTTGTATAGTGCCAAAAATGCTAAACCTAGCACGGCATTAGGTAAAATTACAAATTCGCTCTCTTGAAACCTTCTCCACCATAGCGGATTTAACTGTCGTGGGGGGGGGGGGGGCGTACCTATCATATGAGGGGGGCCTTCAAGTATTATTTTTTTAGTGACATTATTTGTGGGTGCGACTAGTACCTGACACTATATGGAGTGGAAGCGAAATCACATTCGCTTGCAGCCTGCAGGCAAGCTCAATGTTCATGTAATTGTTGGGTGCGATCCACTATTTTGAAAAAAAAAATGTTTGCAAATGAGGTATTGGCTCGTTTTGTGAGACGAGATAAAAGGCAAGAAGAATTCCCATACACATTTTGAAATGAAACGCTGTTTGACGAAAATGTTGCTTCACGTTCTTTGATTAACAGCCGACAGGATTGATTATACAGAGAGCTCAGGGAAGCGCCAGAGTTAGGATATTGTGAGATTTCCGCGGCTACATCCCACAGAAAGCGAGAGTACTGAGCTCGGAAGCGCGCCGAAAATTGTTTTTTTTTTTATTTTTAGAAATTAATAGCGACATAGGTAAACGAAAAATACCCACAAGGACGAAACGGTTGCCCTGCCCCCCCCCCCCAACACTACGTACCTGATCCATATATTCAAAAGTGGAACTTTCTGTGACTTACAAATTGCCTCTAAACATTAATTTTAGAATCTCGGAAATTAGTTAAGATCGCTTGCATACAAAAACTGGTCTTTAAACACTGATTTCGAGGAGGTGGCACTGACCACCAGTTCCGCTGCATGCTACCATGACTCCATGAGTTAGCTATGGCTAACATGCCGTTCAAAAATGTCCAAGACCGACGAAAAGAATTGGACTCTCCATGAAGTTAGAGACTCTCAGTCGTGAATTTCTTGCTTATGGAATTAAGGTACGCAAAATGCAGTTCATCTGTTTATATGGCACACTCTAAAAAAGCATCTAGTCATTGGCCCGGCCACGAAACACGGAATCTTGTCAAATATTTGACAAGATTTTGTTTCAGTCTTGACTAGAAATTGTTTAAAAAATGAAACTATTCGTTTTCATTTGTGAACCGAATCAGTCAAGATTTGACAAGATTCCGGTTTGTGCCTATTGATAGATGCATGCAAATTTGACTAGGAACTTTTAGGGTGCACTGTTTAATCATTTAAGTGCTATTGTTACTAGCAATTTACCTGAAGATCACGTGCTTCAATTTGACCTAAACGAAAAGGAAGCAAACTCATCGATCGAATCCAGACTCCTTCTACATCAGCCATTCCCCATTTCTCTCAAGTTAACCCAAGGTTTTGTGCCTGACTGAGAAGCACTGTTCTAACAAGGACTTAGAGTATTATGGGCTGAACTATTTCCTTCATTGTCGAATGAATCTTCCCCCATGCTTAAGTGCAGACATATGATTGCCTTTTGGGTGGGCTCAAAAATACGCGTTCGTGGAAAGTTCTTAACAATGCCAATAATACAGCGAATATAAGAGCCGAAACGAACTTCTCAAACAAGCATGTTAACCATGTGTCCAGTGCTAATACAATATCATACCGACGACAATGCGTCATAACAATCATGACATTCTCGCAGAAGCTTTGTTGGTACATACTATCCAGTAATTTATAACTTAAGAAATTTCCTACCTAGTAACGTTAATAGATTGAAATGAAGACTAGTGCTTTTGAGTCTGTAATTTTTAGTAGGATGAAAGTGAGGATTTTTCTGCTTTCACTTAAAAACAGATTTGAAAACTGAGCTTAAAAGAAGGCTCGTTTATGAAAAGTTTTCGGGGCCCCTTAAAGTCGGGGAGGGGGGCGTAACCTATAGGTTACCGAACCTCGAATTACTGGGTAAATCCGGATATGTTTTCCACAGTTATCGCCACCTTCCCACAACCTTCATCGATTTTGTTGAAGTTCTGGGTTTGGTGCCCCAGGTAGAAAGCTTGACCCTTACCGGGTAAACACAGAATCCCCATGTTTCTGTAATCTAGTACAATTTGAAGAGTATAAAGTGTTTTTCCTGGGCTTCATCTTATTATTCTTTCTGGGCAATGCCGTGAAGTCTACCATGGGCTCTATTAGAATTCTGGAACCGGGGGGGGGGGGGGGCAACGCCCTATAGTTGGGTAACGTCTTTAAAACTCCTCAAAGTGCTAACATTCACAAGGACAAGAAACACGCGTCAGAGGACAGCGAGACAATAGGAAAACTAGGATAAAGGCACGCTTGTCTGTGCCCCCCCCCCCTGGCCGGGGGTCTTTTGCGATGAAAAGGACTGGCAACCATGAAAATAATTACAGAACACCTAGACAACATCGGGACACATACCTAGTAACAATATTGAATAAAAGTCAGTGTGAAAATAATCGTTTAAAATTCTCATGCTAAATGTATACTTTTCAATGGTGAACTGGGTGTTACTTGGGGTAATGAACGATCATTGAGGATGAATCCTGAATTTCTTGCTCATATACTCATCTAAGACACCATGATTACAACAAGCAGGGCGCGGGATTTGATGTCCGAAAGTGGTGGGGGGGGGCCGGACGGACTATAAAACGGTGCCAAGGCGCCGCGGGGAGTGCGAAAACACTCCCTCAATGGCATTGGGGTCAAGGGATTCCGCCTCAGGGGCCCCTGGCGTGGACCAGGGGCAGACACCCCGGTAGCGGTTCGGGGGCGAAGCCCGGAAGCTCTGGTATTTACGAAAATGAAGGCATAAAATGATTGTATTTTTAGCTTTACTTCAAATTACAATAAGGTAGGTATCAACTACCAACATAATGCTTGCCGCTTGAGACGTAGGGGGAGATGCATTATCTGAGGTAATTCCCGGGCTTTGGAACACTAATTTAGAATGGGGAGATCTAATTCAAAATGCGTGCCGAGAAAGCCCTGGAAATATCGAATTTTTCGTACTTTTTAGTAACATGGGTAATAGAATGCCTGAAGAAAAAGTTATCCTCAAGAGAGGCTCTTGCCCCCCCCCCCCCCTTCTCTAATCATCTGTTCCTTATTATATGGTTATCCTGGAAAAGACACTTTCCGTCATTGCAACTTGCATCTTTATAACCTTTAAGGTGTCGTAAATATACAAAGATCGTGTGATAAAAATTTGATTTGCAACTTTCTGGGGGAGGGGGAACTTCCCCGTACTCTGCTAAACGGCCATGGTGGCATTGGTGTTTTCATGATAAAAGAAGAGTTTTTACGAAGGATGACAAGTAGGGATGTTCTACAGAAAGTAACCCGAAACCCGAAACAATATATTAAAACGGGTGCGCGCAAAGCACGCAGAAGAAAACAGCATGAAATATTTAATTGTAACCTATTTTTTTCTTGACGGTTTAATCGCAGGTATTTTTATTGCATAAAAAACTTCCACCACTGTTGCCTTTCTTTCAAATGGGGCAGATATGGGAACCTATTTCCTGCTATTGAAAACGCTCTCTTTTAATGTGCTCATTTTTGTTCGATGGTCTGGGAAAAGTGTCAACTCAACTTTTATTAGTTTGAACGTAGGTTAGTGTCGATTTTGAAGGTTGTAGACTGTGTGAAGTCAATGAAAGCTTTTTGTGGGGGGTTTTACTGAGATTATCAAGGATCTCGGCAGTTAAAAAATGCCATGGAAGTAATTTTTATTGGAGACTGCATTTGGGAAGTTGGCGGCCAGCGAAGCCTTTAACCGTCGATCGCCGTACCCGAAGTGCGAAGCCGGAGACTGGGACTGAGGTCCTCCCTATAGAAATCCTTTTTTTAATTTGACGGCTTTTTCCACGGCCATTCTGACCATTTTTTTTTGAGAAATCCTGTTTTGCCTTGTAATTTGAATACTATTGAAACTTTTTGCATGATCGCAAATTTATTAAATAGTAAATATCATAGTCATTGCTGAGGATGGTGGTATTTGGTGAGGAAAGTGAACAAGGGAAAGGTGAAGCGAGGGTTTTGGGGGGGGAATATCAAGCTGTCTACAGGAAGTAATAACGAGGTAATTGTTTCCTATGCCATCAGTAACAGCAGTGACGTATAACATCGATGTATATAATTTCATGCTAAGCACGCCGATTCTTTTTCTTGGCGGGGGGGGGGGGAGAATTGCGGTTCCCTTTACCTGGGTAGGGGGTTGTGGACTTGTAAGGATCTTGGTACATTTATGACGTACATTAGCCCTTTCAGTAACAAATGTCTTTTGTTATAGTCAGTTTTCTTTGGAGATTCATGCGAAGCGGCGTCGGATAAGAAATTTTTTTGCTAGCAATTTCATGGTTTTTTATATTATTTTCCTTCATTAAACATACAATAATACACTAATTGAAATTCTATTATAACTTCCCTGGCTCCCTTACTTTCGCCCATTTTTATGTTATCTTTGTAAGCCTCTGGAAAAGGTGTGGGGGGAAAGTAACCCGCTTGCCGCCGCCCCCGCCTCCCCGTTATTTCCGCCCCCCCCCGACTATGAGCAAAAGGCCCATGTATGGGCCAATCGAAATCAACGATAATTTCACATCTTCCAATCACTTTGTTTCAATTGTTCTGTTAGTCGGTTTTGTAGCGTAGTTTTCGATATCATAAAAAAATCACATTTATGAAGGCAATATTTTCCAGTTACCCTCCCCATATTCCCCTAACCCCAACTCCTCACTCCGCCCAACCAATTTCCCATCCCTACTTTCTCTCCCCATTTTTTCTTCCTTTTTCTTCTTCTCCTTTTTTTTTTTTTTTTTTTTTTGCTCTTTATTTTTTCAGGATCGCCTGTCACGTACCCAAAATTTTTTGTGAGGGGGCACTCTTCCCCTGCTACCCTCTGTCTACACTACTGCTTCAGCCAATAATAGAGGGTATAATTGGGAGAAGGGTAAAAAGAATTGTCAGACTGGGGGCAGCTCATTGACCGGACTGAGGGGCAGTAATCTACAGATACAACAAAGGTGATCAATGAATTGCCGAAAAAATGGGAATTATAGCATTTTTGGTACGCAACTCTTTTAGTGTTTATTTGAAACTATGCGAGATTTTGAAGAGGGCTTAAAAATTTTGGATTTTCATGGGATGATAATTGCAAAAATTCAAGGTTATTGACATATAATATGGAGTCTGTACTAAGAATGTACACGGCACTAGAGCAACTCAGTGAAGGCAGTTAATTGACATTATATAGTTTAATCTCCTCAATGAAATTGGAAATTTCCCTTGCAGAAGGCCGGGGGGGGGGGCAGTCTTTCTCAGCATGCAGAGTCCCACTGGATTCCCCCACTGGTGCCACCCATCCCTGAAGGTGATATTTGGGAATTCATGGAATCAAAATGGGACTCCACTTTTACCACTGAATGTTGTACTCAAAGTTGTCCACTTGCATATGTATGCTCATGTTGTTTCTATTAAATGTGACAAAGTGCTGTATTAATTAATTGTAGCCTATATATCTATAATGCGTAAGTTAGTAAACTTTTTTGACGGAAGTGGTGTGTATACTAACCTCGAGCTCAGGAAGCTTTGCAACTGCACGGTATAATGGTATAATTAATTTTCAGCTCGAATTTCAAAATACTTAGAAATATATATTAATACATCATCAAGTTCATGCATTCAACAAAGTACCCCTCTAAATGGCTTAATTTTAACATCTCAACTAAAAGTCTAGTTCAAAAAAAAAAAAAAAAAAAAAAAAACAGTGGTCAAGCCTTCGAACTGCTTTCTTACCGACATCTTGTATTTACTGCGATGTAGATGCTGCAGCAAACCAACTCAAATAAACAGCCCCACAGAGTAATTAAAAGTAAACCCTTGCAGCGATTGAAGAGAATGGCTAAACACACTACATGGGAGTCACTTCTATAATAGTACAGTATCACTACAGTTCCTTTTTTAATGCTAAATCCAGTACTCCAGTACAAGTAGTATACAGTTATACAATCTTCCAAACTTCAGTTAGTATTCATAATAAACACAAAAGCACGTCTAGCCCTTTCAATAGAAGATTATATTCTTACTGAATAGTTGTTGCTCAGCAACAGGTCCTCTGGGACAGGGTACCAAGTTTTGATGACCTTATCATGATAATTTTGCAGAAAGCTGAAACTTTGCTGCCTTTGTACCAATAATTCACTGGAAAGATGACAGAAGTGTAAAAATAGGGCCAGGGAGGTCAAAATAAGTGTACTTTTGCCTGGCCCTTGGTCTCCATCCATCATACTAGAGAGTAATAAATATTGGATGAAATTTACATGAAAAGTGAACTAAAAGTGTAAAATTTGTGAAGAATTCTAGATTCCAAGGCGGGGCTTGCATATTGCAAAAGTGTAAAAATGTTGTAAAAGTACACGAAAAAGTTGTACTTTTACACAGGGGGTGACAAAAAGTGTAAAAATCTCACTTCCTAGTGTATATATATATATATAAGGTCAAAGTACTGCGTAGCACTTATGAAGTAGGTAGGTAAAAAAGAAGTAGTAAATAGTGCTAAAAGTTTGTGAAAAATTCCACGACGTTTCGGGTTTAAACCCTTCGTCAGGTGGCAAAAGTGCAACTGATCGTTGACACGGCCAAACGTGCAATTTAAAAAATACACAATAAAGTTGGGCACGGCAAACCTGCTAGGAAAACAGACAGTGTTAAGTGGTTACCACAAGTCAAAACAATATAGGTAAAAAAAAGTTGTAAATAGTGCTAAAAGTTTGTGAAAAATTCCACGACGTTTCGGGTTTAAACCCTTCATCAGGTGGCGAAAATGCCACTGATCGTTGACACGGCCAAACGTACAATTTAAAAAATACACAATAAAGTTGGGCACGGTAAAAATTGCCAGCAAAACAGACAGTGATAAGTGGTTGCCACAAGTCAAAACAATGCAGGAATTGCTGCGTTATGACAGTTAAAGTCTAACTTTCAGACCATGTGGGGACAGCTGGGTTCCAAGTTTCATGATTAGGCGGTTTTCGGCAGCTAGGCGTTCATGATCGGAACCTAGACACGAGATGGCCGCCGAAACCATCAAGTCACGGATCGAGCATGTTGACGGGGGATTGAAGTGTGTGGCTACAGGGAACCCTGGGAGGTTCTGTTTGATTGACTCCAGGTGCTCAGTAACTCGGTCAGCAAGACGACGTTTTTTTTCTCTCACGTACAGTGTATTACAGCGTTTACATACGAGAACGTAAACAACATTGGCTAAAGTACAGGTAAAATGCTGATGAACATTAAACCGGTTGTTATTGGGACCTACAATGGAAAGGTTTTTGTCAAAACTGACTTGGTCCGTGCCTCTGAACCTCAAACAGTAGTGCCTAACACCCCAGGAACTTTTCCTTGCAACCGTGGGAGATGCAATACTTGCCCGGTGGTCAGTTATGACAAAAACCTTCCCATTGTAGGTCCCAACAACAACCGGTTTAACGTTCATCAGCATTTTACTGTGTATTTTTTATTTTTTTCTTTTATTGTGTATTTTTTAAATTGTACGTTTGGCCGTGTCAACGATAAGTTGCATTTTTGCCACCTGATGAAGGGTTTAAACCCGAAACGTCGTGGGATTTTTCACAAACTTTTAGCACTATTTACTACTTCTTTTTTACCTACCTACCTACCTACCTACCTACCTACCTACCTACCTACCTATATATATATATATCTATATATATATATATATATATATATATATATATATATATATATATATATATATATATATATATATATATATATATAATATATACATATATATATATATATATATATATATATATATATATATACATATATATATGTATATATATATATATATCATTTTTTTAAGATAAAATATATGGTAACGTCGTTCCCCTTGTTTTCTTGCTCTACGCAACATCCAATATAACGGACGTTTAAAGAGACCTCGACTCTTAATGGTCCATAATTCACTAATCCTCCATTGCAATGTGAGGGTTAGCAACCAATAGCCACTGCTAACACTTAACCACACAATATACCCCAATGCGCAAATGGTGATGACGCTGAATTTTCTAATATGAATGCGTCTTAGAGCACAGGAGTATGAGGGAGGGGGCAAGGGGCCCCCAAATGCTAGGAAAACCCCCAAATTTGGGAAGAATTCGTAGAAGTTCAGGCAAAATTCCTCTTAAAAGGAGTAGAGATTCGGGCAAACCAATAAATCCAGATGGTCCCATACACCTATGAATTAGAATTGAAACCTCCCTCTATCCCTAATCTCTTTCATCTAGAAAGAAAAGTGTTCGATTGTCTTCCCAGTCGTGTGAAAATATTGTTCTTCTCCACATAAAGTTGTAATTCTGTATCCAAGCGTGTTTGCCACAATTTTAACAGCTGCCAAACCACTTATGACCATAAGGGTCAAATGAGTCTTCAGATGGACTGTTGCACAACTGATGAAGTTTTTGGACTACCTTACAAGCACCTTCTTTAAACACGGGATGCCTTGAATGGAAAGATTTTTGGTGTACAGAGCCTTCTTTATGCCATTTAAAGCACTCGTTAAAAAATTTCTCACTTTCTGCAACTGTTTGTATGTATTTTGCCAAGGCTTCAATCGATGGAAAATCATCGGCATGAATAAAGGAGTTCGGTGGAGCTAGTCTCTCGTATTCCTCTTTAGTACCACCAACAACAATTGGTACAGACTTCCATTTCTGAAGAGTGTTCCAAAACTTTTCAGAAAGGTACTCACTGCAACAACTATTTTCTAGACTCAAGTGAAATTTGCACTTTTGAATAACTCGCGTGGCAGTCGCACTATTTCTGCTCAAAGAACGGCTTCCACACTTTCCATACATATCAATGGGAATGTATTGCTTTAGATCTAAGGCAAAGTTCGTTCTGTCCCAACCTAGACCCTCACAATGACGTGAAGATATCCAGGCAACGCTGACCACCACTTCCTTTCTAGAAAGTGCTGTCTTACTGTAGTTTGGAGCAAAATACCTAGCATCATAAGATAGCATCAATTTGTCCCTAGGAAAGATCGAAAAGCCCGTCAGTATTACAGCAAAAGTTAACAGTAACACGAACGTTTGTGGTTTCATCTTGTTGCTATGGTAGAACATTCACTCGTTACCACCTGTCGTTATACGTCTATCAAGCTAATCGGTCATACCTTTTGATTGCCATTGTTTTCGTCTTGAGCTGCCCAATTCTGTCAGCATGTAGTTCGTACTTGCCACCTTAAAGTTTCGTTAGATATCAGTGGCAACCATAGGACTGCTGGAGTTTCCTGTTCATAAGAAGAAGCAAAGATAATTTAAATACATGGTGAAAGTTGAACGTCTTAAAATGGTCAATTGTCTCTGTGGCACAATTGGCACAGTGATTTGCAAACCGACTGGCAATAAAGTTCCAATGACTGTAAGCCATTATCAACACAACATGACATGTACTGAAAAGAAATGCATCACAAACTTTTTAAGTACCATGAAATTATAATGAATTTATTTAATCTTTTCTCAGTGAAATGCAGATTGCTCGTATAAAATGGTGATTGATGTGGATGGGAGCAGATACATTCACCCCTTAAAAAGGCGGGAACTCAGAAACCAAGAAAGTTAAGTCTCGATGTAGCTTACGGCCACTTGTTATTTGTTCTTTCAATGAAGTAAATTCTGTTTAAAATGATGAATTCCAAAATTTGACTACATTCGTACTATATATATATATATATATATATATATATATATATATATATATATATATGTATATTACTAATTCGACACTTAAGGGAAACAATGTTGTTGAAAAGTCTACCATAGGGTGAAAAAAATAAGTGCGATAAAACCACTTCGACTTGGCGTTTTCATACACTTTTATGTCAGGAATACGTAAACGTATGGTAACGGCCCTTTTGAACACACAATCTATATGCACATATAAATTTACTGACGCGTAACTGTTTACACGCACGGACGGCAGGCCATTGAAATAACGTTGATTATATCTTGAAGGCAGTCAGTCATGAACTGACTATCTTTAAAAATTTATAAAGTCATACCAGCCAATCGCTACTCTATGGGTGGAGTCAGAGGTAGGGGGACAGGCAAAGGGGCTTGATCCATTTGTATAAATGAGTTCCACCTTTAAACATTTTGTTTTGTTTTTTCATTGTGTCACAATATGTTTCAGCTTTGTCAAGAAGCAATAAAATGTTAGTTTTCTGGATTGTTTTCTTAAAATAACGAAAACCTCGAGCATGAAAACACTTGAAAAGGATGAAATGATAGCACTTTATTGGATCTCCCAGATGAGTCATGAATATTAATGAGGAGGCCTTATAGAACAGTGCATGTTAATGAGAAGATATTATAGAACACAAGTTTGAATTTGCTTTTTTGAGTGTATGTATGTGTATTGATTAAAGCTAGGTTCATCCTCCTCCGCAGAACTCACCCGCTGCACACTCGCCAAGTGAAGTCGACGCAGAGTTTGTCAATCATTCAAACTTACCTGCTTTGCGTGTAATATAGGGACACTTTCCACTCCCACACAGCCACATTTCAATTTGTACTCCAGTTCAGGCTGTTTTGTAACCTTTTCTGGATCTGCATTTTTTCCTTTTTTATATTTGGTAAAACTTTGATATGATGTAGAGTAGACACCAGACAATTAGGAAAGTATGTGTTCCACTTTTTTCATGTGTTAGGGGTAGCCAGTTACTGCAAAATGGCTCCATGTTTTATCATTTTCACTAATTTAGCTCAAGAAAGGCTCTTTCACTCCTGAACGTGGAGTCTAAAACTGTTTTAGGAGTAAAAGTGGTAAATCGAACAGAGTCCCCACCATATATTTAAAGTTTTTCCCAAAATATCGATCTTTTTTGTGGGTGTTTCTTTCTTTAGGGAACATTCTAATGTGCCCCCCCCCCCCCCAAAAAAAAACGAAAAAAAAAAAAAAAACGAAAAACAAAGAAAATTTGAATTTTTAGTAGAGCTCATTTCATGTGACTTGAATTCGGGCGTCGAAACTTTACCTGGTTATCGGGCTATCCATAAACGAAAGGTAAGGTTGAGATATTTAAGTTAAGAGAATCTGGTACTCAAAATTGGCCCCAGGTGATAAATTACCAAAATTACCGTTTTTCGGAGAAAGGGGCCACATTCGACAGGTCACCTTTAATTGGTGGAGAATTCATCTTTGCGGTCGGACAAATATTCAACATCCAAGAAAGCTTTGACCAACTCTTAGTACCAATTTACTACCGTAGCCCTCAATCAGTGCCTAGTATACCACGCTCCGGCTACAAGGTGCCAATGGAGCGTAGTGTGTAGGAGCTGATTGAGGACTAGCCTACTACATATACCACCAGCACTGTAGTACTAATAGTTCACGTTACTTTGCAGCTCGGACCAACCTTTTACATTAATGGCACCGTCCTTATGTAAGAAAAGTTACCTAAAAATGCTATTCTTGGTTAAAAGTACGGTGTTTTTTGGAAATCATTACAACACATTCAGGAGATATCGGCTTAAAAAATTACGGAATCTTTTACCGTATTTGAAATATTTTCCTGTTAATAATTTATGCCATAGGAAAATGGTCATCGACTAAACAGTAAAACATGCTTAAAAGATTTCAAAAGCACTGAATATTTTTGACATTTGAAAACAAAACTCATTAAAACAGACGAAAAACAAATCAAAGTTACCACTATTTACTGAAATATCAGGTGTTTCTGCTCCTCCAAATGCATTAGGACTAGCTTAAAGTTTATTTGATTTGATTTTTTCTAAATCCGGGGCGAAGCCTGAATTGTTGAGCGCCAGCAGGATGAAGTTGTGTAAAGGGGTTTTAGGGACTTTCCGGTAAATTTTGAAATTAGTCACGTTCAACTGTAATTCCTTGTAAAGACATATTTTACGACATCATGAACTATTCATTGTGACCACTCTATATGCGATTCCTGAAAATAACAAATAGTGGTCATCAATCGGATGGAAGGCAAGACATGTGGCCAAGGCACGGGTCGGGGGGGGGGAGCGTAGGATCCTTGGCCATGATTTTTTTTTTTTTTGAGATGTTAAGATGCGGCTTCCTAGCATCTGACGATCAAAACAGATACCCATTCAGGTAGATCCTGATTTGGATAAGCCAAGTTTAGACATATCTTGAACCGGGAGGGGAAGGCTACTTTTTATTGCTGAATTGAATGCTGCAATGAACGAATCTGTAACGGAATGAGTTAATAAAGAGCGCCACCTGCAAAAAGGGCTAGGCAGGAGCATGGCTACACTTTAAGAACCGTCTGATTTGTACGTTATTTCACGCCTTTAGCCTAATCAGGCCATAACGAAACATGGTGTCAGAAGTGCTTAAATTGTTTTGGTGTAGCCAAAGGTTGAAATTAAGGTATCAATTGTATTTGTAAGGCCAGAAATGAATAAGTAAGGTAATGGAGTACCGTGACGAGTTGCACGCCGTTGCCTAACAATTAACATAGAAGGTAGTGCGTACAATGATAACAACAATACAAAGTACTGATGTTATTGTTTATACTGAGTGCAAGCACTACGAGACGTTAAGGGTTATTTGAGAGAAGGCCTACGTTATACATGATGCAAACCAGTATTGATACGATGGTGGCAGGGATTATCATTCATGCATTGTTTGATTGAGATCGAAGGGGTTACTACTAGGCCCTGTGCAATTAGGTCTCTATGTTTAAGTAACCAGATCAGATCATTTGCTTCCACAATAGTTGAAGACAAATTCAGTACTGAACATGACTCAGAATGTATATACAGTACCATTGCCCACTAAGCTGAGCTCGCAAGGGAATCTTAAAAAGAATTGGGATAAGTTCAAGCAGCTTTTGAGATAGTTACGAAATAGTAACGGGCCTGAATGAAAAGGAAGAAAAAATAGGAGTTGCTACATTCATAACATGCATAGGCTCTGAAGCATTAGAGATACATAATGCTCTGCCATATGAAAATGAGGCAGATAGACAAAAACTGTCAAAAATCTTAGATTTATGGGAAAAGTATTGTGTAGGCAAAACAAAAGTCATCTTTGAAAGATACAAGTTTCATAACTGTGATCAGGCAATCTCAGAAACTTTTGATGAGTATATTGTAAAACTTAGAAATTTAGCTAAGACATGTGACTCTGGACCATGGAAGGAGGAAATGATAAGAGATCGAATAGTGTGTGGTATAACTAGCAGAGCTGTCAGAAAAAAAGCTGCTGCAAACAGCAGATTTAGATCTAGAGAAGTGTATTAATATTTGTAAAGCTGCTGAAGTGACATCAGCACAGATGAAGGGCATGACAGGAAATGACCCTGAAGAAGAGGTTAACTATGCTCAGAAAAAGAGTTACAAGTATGTCATTGTAATGTGTAATTTTTGTGGGAAAAAACACAGGAAAGGTAAAGAATTTTGCCCAGCAAATGGGAAGCAGTGTCGAAACTGCCTGAAAATGAACCATTTTGCTGCTGTGTGCAAACACACACCAAATGAAAGTAAAGGTCAGAGAAAGACAAGTAAAAATAGAGAGGTAAACAAGTCTCTGAAACAAAAGATAGAAGATATAGCAATACTGACAGTTCAAATTCTGATGCTGAGTCAGTAATGTCATTGACTTTAGAAGGTTGTATGGTCAACTCAGTTAGTTCACAGACTCGTTTTAAGAGTAAAATTTACGCAGTCATGGAGGTCAAAGGAACTTCATTGCAAATGCAGTTAGATTCAGGGGCAACATGTAATGCAATGCCTTTACAATATGTTCCAGAAGGAATCAATGTAAATTCTCCTGAGTCTACAGTATCATTAAAGATGTACAGTCAGGGGGAAATGACTGTGCAGGGTACATGTAAGATTCCAGTCAGAAACCCAAAGAACAGAAAGAAATATTTGGTACATTTTGTTGTTGTAGATGCTAAGAATTGTGTTCCATTGCTAGGATCAAGGGCAATCCAACAAATGGAGTTAATAACAGTAAGGTTTGAGAATATAAGCCTTCCAGAAACAGAAATTAATCAAGTAGAAGAAAGTACCAGACATTGTATGACAAAAGAGGAGGTTTACTCAGAGTTTAGAGATCTTTTAAAGGGGATAGGTCAAATTCCGGGGATCATTCATTTGACTACAGATCCTAGTGTACCTCCTGTAGTGGCACCACCTCGCAGAGTGCCAGTGGCCATGAAGCCAAAGCTGAAGAAAGAACTAGCTAGGCTTGAAGGGCTGAACATAATAGAAAAGGTTGTTGAGCCTACTGATTGGGTGTCTAACCTGGTAATAATGACCAAAACAAATTGTAAAACCAGAATATGCATAGATCCTAAGCCCTTGAATGAAGCTTTAAAGAGGGAGCATTACCCCCTCCCAGTAATTGAAGATGTTTTACCACAATTGTGTGATGTTAAGGTGTATAGTAAAGCTGACTTGAAAGAAGGGTTCCTTCAGTGCACCCTAGATGAGGAGTGATCTCAGCTAACAGCATTTCAGACTCCTTGGGGAAGGTACAGATACAAACGAATGCCATTTGGTATTAAACCCGCCCCCTAATTATTTCAGCAGAAACTTGACCAAAATCTTGAGGGCCTCTCTGGTATCCACATAATTGCCGATGATATATTAATTACAGGGAAAGGTGAAACGATGCAAGAGGCGTATAGAGATCATGACAAGAATCTTATAGCATTTTTAGAAAGGTGTAGAGAACGTTCAATCAAACTGAACAAGGAGAAATTTAACCTTCATTGTGAGGAAATTAATTTCATGGGTCACACGTTAACAGCCAATGGTCTTAAGGCTGACCCTCATAAGATTGAGGCAATTGAAAAGATGCCTGAACCTAACGATGTTCCAGGTGTCCAGAGGTTTGTGGGTATGGTTAAGTATCTTTCTAAGTTCTTGCCAAGCTTATCAAACAAGTGTGAACCATTGAACAGACTGACTCACAAACACGCAGACTGGCACTGGGGCGAAGAACAACAGCAAGCATTCCAAGAAATAAAGCATTTGGTTTCCATAGCACCAGTCCTCAGACATTTTGACCAGCGAATCCCACTAGAGGGCCAAGGCGATGCGTCAGAGAAAGGTTTAGGTTTCGCGTTACTTCAGAATGCTCAACCGATCACTTACGCGAGTCGATCACTTACTCCAGCTGAAACGCGATACTCGCAGAAAGAGAAAGAGTTGTTAGCACTAGTATTTGGTCTGGAGAGAAATCATGTGTACACGTATGGACACAAGCTCAAATTGTGGACTGACCATAAACCACTCATTGCGATATCCAAGAAACCACTAGTTACGGCACCAAAGAGACTGCAGCGACTTCTGATCCGTCTGCTACAGTACGATGTGGAAATTTGCTATAACCCGGCAAAGAAATGTATCTGGCAGATAATCTGTCCAGAGCGTACATTAACATAGATGATCAGTCAACAACTGAGAAGGAGACAGAAAGTATTAATTTGGTAGAACATTTGCCAGTTTCCAAGGCAACATTAGCTGAAATTGAACAAGCTACAGCTAATGATCATGAACTAAAAGCTGCTAAACACTACATTCAAAATGGTTGGCCAGATCATAAGCATGAACTCCAACTACCTGCCCATAGTTATTTTCATGTCAAGGAAGAACTCTCTGTACAAGATAATCTTGTTTTTAAAGGGCAACAAATCGTCATACCACCAGGTTTCAGGAACTCTATCAAAACAAAGCTACATAGTTCTCACCAAGGAATCAATAGCACACTCCACCGTGCCGCCGTCTAAAGAACTGAAAGACTTTGTTGAACAGTGTGAAATATGTAATCAGTTTTGCACTGAACAGGCAAAAGAGCCTCTCATCCAACATCCAATACCCTCACGACAATGGGAAAAGATAGGGGTGGACATTTTTACCGTCAAAGACAAAGACTATTTGTGTACTGTGGATATTATTCGGATGTGTTCGAAGTTGACAACTTGTACGGCAAGAAAGACAACAAAACACTAACAAGGATTTTGAAGAGACATTTCTCAAATCATGGCATACCGGAAATCATATTTACTGATAATGGACCGCCATTCAGTTCATCAGACTTTGCAAAATTTGCAAGTGATTATCAGTTTGAACACATCACCAGTTCTCCAGGTCACCCACAGAGTAATGGTAAAGTGGAAAACTGTAAAGACGGCAAAAGCTCTCATAATATATATATATATATATAGATATATATATATATATATATATATATATATATATATATATATAATATATAATATATATATATATATATACATATATATATATATATATATATATATATATATATATATATATATATATACATTAGATTTAATATAGCGCACGATGTGACAAAGTCATTCACGTGCACTTTACAAAAAATAATAATTAATATATAGAATCCACAAAAAGACGAAACTTAATTGAGATATGACTATAGATTGAAAAGGTAAGTCTTTAATCGAGATTTAAATTTGGAAGTATCCTTGACACTTCTGAGAGAGAGTGGGAGGGAATTCCAGAGTCTGGGCCCAGCTACCATAAACGCACGGTCACCATATGACTTAGAAGTGGTGCGTGGAACTACTAATCGTAATGTGTCGCTGTTAGATCTGAGATTATGAATAGTATTAAAATCTTTCATCAGCATGTCATTGAGATATTTCGGTCCTTGATTGTTTAAGCATTTGTAGATTATCAACATCAATTTAAACTTTATCCTTTTGTCAACTGTGAGCCAATGCTCAGATGAAATGTAGGAGGTAATATGATCATATTTATTAAGGTTGTGCAAGCAACGAATTGCCATGTTTTGTACCATCTGTAATTTGTTTATGTGGACCTTGGGAACACCAATAAGAAGACTGTTACCATAGTCAAGACATGACGTCACAAAAGCGTGCAGCAGACTTCGAGTGGCTTCCGTAGTAAGACACTTTCTAATAGAGCGAATATCTTGCAGGTGCATCATCGCCTTTTGACATTGTTTGGTGATATGTAGCTGCATGTCTAGGTGCTCATCAAGCCACACCCCTAAATTTCGCACATACGGGACTTTTTGCACCACACACTCTCCTACTTGGATTGAATTTACACACACTTTGGCTAAGCTGGATTTGGAGCCAAGTAGCATAAATTCAGTCTTTGAATCATTTATTTTTAATTTATTTGATAACATCCAAGCTCTCAAATCCTTCACACAGTTTTCAATTTCAGTAACTGCTTTCCATTGGTCTGCATCTTGACTGGGGTTAAAAGCTAAGTAAAGTTGGGTGTCATCAGCATACACATGAACTTGGGGTAAGTGCTTCTGCATAACAGCAAATAATTGACTGGCATATAACAAGAATGCCACGGGACCATAGCAGCTTCCCTGGGGCACACCATAATTAAGTGGTCGCGGCTCTGACATAACACCTGACTGGAGTTGTACACGCTGAGTACGATTCTCAAGATAAGAACTAACCCAGGCAAGTACATCACCAGTGATGCCATAATCTTTTTCCAGTACGATCTCCAGTATAGAATGATCGATCGTATCAAACGCAGCGCTCAAATCTAGAAGAACTATCAATGTTACTTGCTTTTTGTCCATAGACATCAGGATGTCAGAGGTAACTTTGAGCAGCGCAGTCTCCGTTGAGTGATATGGCCGATATGCCGACTGGAGATCTGGGAAAAGATCCATTTGATGAATATGCTCCAGTTGTTGGACAAGAGCAGCTTTCTCAATCACCTTGCTCAAAAATGGAATATTACTGACAGGGCGATAATTGCTGTATACTGGATCTAATCCGGTCTTTTTTAACACCGGTTTCACTAGCCCCTCTTTCCAAATGTTAGGAGAAGTGTGATGTAATAGTGATGCATTGACAATGCTGGTAATAGGTGACACAAGTACATCCAAGCATTCCTTCACCAACTTTGTTGGAATTGGGTCAGAGTGACATGTAGCGTTACTAAACTCACTAACTATTTTTAAAATTTCTAATTCAGTAACAGGACGGAAATTGTCAAAAAATACTTCAATGTCTGGATGACTTATATCTGGTGTATCGATCACTTGGACTTCATCTAAACCTATACGGATATTTTCAATTTTTTCTGAGAAAAATGCAGCAAATTCATTTGCCAAAATAAAGACTGAGGCAGATAAGGGTGATTTTTATCTCAATTTACTTAATTGGAGAAATACGCCAACAGAAGGCATGAATTCGTCACCAGCACAAAGACTTTACAGTCTCCGCACGCGAACACTACTACCAACAAAATCTTCTCTTTTCGA
This sequence comes from Holothuria leucospilota, assembly GCA_029531755.1. Taxonomy (NCBI): domain Eukaryota; kingdom Metazoa; phylum Echinodermata; class Holothuroidea; order Aspidochirotida; family Holothuriidae; genus Holothuria; species Holothuria leucospilota. Next base: position 31,867,062 of record CM055961.1, on the reverse strand, counting down.
ACCAAAGGTTGTTCAGAATGTCAGATCACAGAAAAAGAAACAGAAAGATAAGCAAAAGCGATATTTTGATCGCCAGACAAAAAACTTGCCAGAGTTAAAGAGCGGGGACACTGTAAGAATTAAACCATTCGGCTCTCACAAAACATGGCAAAAGGGCCAAGTTCAAAGTAAGGACAACATTCGCTCCTACAAAATCAAAACAGAAGATGGACGAACATATAGGAGAAATAGGCGCCATCTGCGTCTTCGCAAAGAGCCTTTCATAACCCAGAAAGAGTTGGAACTGGACCAACAATATAACCCGCCAAGCTTTAGTAACACCCCACGTGACCGTCCGATGAACAAGCAAAATCAGGAAGAGTCCCATCCAGAACCACAAAGCAGCAATACGCCAAGCGAACAGTCAATAGTTCGAAGATCCTCCCGCCCCAAGAAACCTAAGCGAGACGAGGACTTCATCTATGACTACTAACTTGTCTACTATGTAGAATGTATATGTGTTAAGTAGTAAGTGCAGTGTATGTTAAGTGAAGAAAGTTTAAGAGTAATGTAAGAAGTAAGTGTGGTATTTGTGGGACAAGGGTAAAGGACAAGAAATTTGTAAAAAAGGGAAGGTGTAACGGAATGAGTTAATAAAGAGCGCCACCTGCAAAAAGGGCTAGACAGGAGCATGGCTACACTTTAAGGACCGTCTGATTTGTACGTTCTTTCACGCCTTTAGCTTAATCAGGCCATCACGAAACAGAATCCACCTAATGTGTCCATGCTGTTCGTTCATAAGTGACAAAGCCATGCATACTCAAGCACGGTGACCATGCTTGAGTATGGCTTTGACACTTTGGGAACCAACAGGATGAACGCTATAGGTGAGACAATAGTATTAACTGAGATCGACAGGGAGGTTTTGGATGGAAAAATACTTTTGGTAGCATTATTCGAGTAAAATGGCATGATTAATTGACAGCTGGAAACTGCGTTATTGAATGATTTAAAACTTGAATCACCCTTACATTTTGAGTTTGAGTTTCGATAGCCTTGGGTCTACGACCTGTTTGAAGTGAGGGTATTTTTTGGAAAATCTTCTTGACATGCGGTATACCGATTTTTGGTAATATAAAATGACTGACCACGAGTACAGGTGATGGGCCGAAGATGTCGCTTTCAAACCAGTTTTGAGGGAGTGAAACCCGATAGGCCTACCAGATAAGTTAAAACACACATCAAACGCCTAGGCTATCTTGAGATACAAGTGCCATATATACTACTCTGGTCAAACATATGTAACGACAAAATCAGAGAATGTACCGACAAACCTCCTTGGGACTAAACAAACACATTGGGGGATTGGGCCCTGCCCAGCGACTTTCAGCTTCTGTAATGAGGGGTGGTAAAAATTAATTGACGAGCGTATGGAAATTTTTGACAGGTGATAATTTATGTAAATGTTGTTTAAACATACTCCTACCAAAACCGTATTATTTAGCTTTCAACTTTGGTAAGAAATGTGAACTTAAAAGATGTAAACAGTGGCTCAGTGCAAAATTTAATTTCCTGACAAAAGTCGCGAGTTTGCACCCTAATTGCTGCAAAGACTTAGATGAGAGGAACTTATTGCTTATAAATGACTTCCATATTCAGACATATTTAATTTTGGTGTTTTAGAATAATCAAGTTTTGAAACACTCTGTCTCATAGTCCTGACACAAAAGGGCTCTGCACAATGGCGGAAAATTTATTCTGAAATCATGGGTGAAGTCTTAGGGCCCCTGGTGGAATGTAGAGGCAACGCTCTGTTGGGAGCTCAGGGGAAAGCCCCCGGAAGCTCAGCGGTATTAACAAAATTATAGACATTAGGGAGAAGCTTTTTACTACCTTTAAAAAACATCAGACGTGCACCAAACAGACTATAGAAATGATAATTCGACCATTTTCCTAGGTAAGTGAGGTCGAGGGGCAACTACTTAGCAGAGACCTAGGAAGTGAAGCCTTCGGAAGTCCTGGAATATTAACAAAAATTCTGAGTATTAGAGTAAAAAGTTTCAAGTACTTTCAAAGGAAAATCGATGAGTACGAAATAGACCACAAAAATGATAATTTACAATAAGGAGGACGTAAAGTACCGTAACTTCAATTTGCAAACGGTTTCGTTTTCGGAAGAATTCTATACCGACTAGGTTCAAATGCGTGACACCTCGAGAAGGCATTTGGAATTTATCTTCATAAGACTTGTGGTTACATAATTTCATCATGAGGAGGATTTAAGTTGAAGTGACACAACGGTTCAGAATGCCCAGCAGGAACGCGTGAGCCTTCCCAGGGGCATCAGTCACTTCATTATCTGAAAATGCCATTGATCTCGCCCTAGGCAGACTTCGAAAAAGGAACTTTGCTATAACAGTTTGTAATTGTATTTGTATTTATGGCCGCTGAATTTAACGGTGCAAAGGGATTTTCGCTGGGGGAGCTGGATGCTTGTATGGAAGTTGCATTGAGACAATAGTACTACTGAAACTGTCGAAATAGAAATGACGATTTCACAACTTTCTTAGATAGGTGTGCGGAGAGCGCGCTGAAAAGTAGCATTTTTAAGATAGTGCAGAATGTTTTACTTCATCTTGCATAAAGAAAGATATCCAAGTTACATTAAAATGCCCCCCCCCCCCATGCTTCTACTTTTTCCAAAGTGCCCGTAATTCTCTGGCGAAGAGCCGAGAGGGGAAACCAGCCATTAGTCCCGTAGGAGTTCTGCTCCTCAACCAAGCTTCGTCCCTGAAAGGCAAACAAGACAACATGGCCAACCTCTTGATCTTCAGACTTCTACACCATGGGTCCGTCATCCGTAACTCTAATCTCGTGGCTAAAAAGAACCGGTACTGCGTCAAAAGGCCCCAACTTTGCCCACACTTCTTCCCGTTTCTTCTTCCACTCACTTTGCTCTTTCAGTCAGTCGGTAATTTGAGCTATCCTTTCCAGTCAAAACTGTCACGGGTTCCCCATAGATACTGTTATGTATGATGGTAGTTTTAGTACTGATCATGAGGGTCGCCATTCTGTTACGTACAAGTTGAACGACTTCCGGTTCCCTTGCTGACGCTCAGGGAATACCCACGCCATATCCCAAACGTCTATAGCATGCACAGTTTATGGGTGTCTTGTCCCAAACCCTTAACCCCCCCCCCCCGTCTGATTGATCAAAACTACCTACTAATTTACATTCTAATTGCAAAATACTAGTTACCAATGGACCAATCAAAAGCTGACAAATTATATCTCATAACAGTATAGTCACCGTGAGATTCCAAGTGTCTGTCCATGTCTGTCCGTGTCTGTCCGTGTCTGTCCGTGTCTGCCGGTAAGGTTGGAGTCACTTTAATATGTGTACAATATTTTTGAAAAATTAGGTCACGGCAAACATAATGGTTATGTGTGCCTTTTACAGTGAAAGTTTAACTATGGGGTTATTTCACACACGTCATTCAAGGCGGAGGAGTCTTTATATTTTAACACTAACGAGACAGAAACCTATCTTCCTAAATCACCCACCATTTTGTAGTTGGTCATTCACTGCATTTCTTTATTTTTTACTAAAAGTTAAAGTACGCCCCTGGTTACACTCTGTTGAATGAGAAATCCACAGGTAACCTGTTGATAGACAGGTTTTTGCGTATCCCTTAAAGGTCATGTGACGTGAAAATAACATAGTTGGATATTTGATGTAAAAGGCATTACAAATCCAGAAAACAGCCACAATTCCCATAAAAATCCATCAAATATTGACCATTTTACAGTTAAATTTCTATTTCACACTTGTATCATGAATAAACATGAGCTAAATATGCAAATATGTGACATCCAAAGAGGGACATACCATATGTGGCACATGTTGGCCTTTGTTTTTTCAACCTTAATTTCAAGGACACTGGTAGCATTGCTATTCCCTAGGTGTTTATTATAAAAGTTAAAATTTTTTCCTTGAGAAATATTGATATCACTCACCAAACTGTAATCTGTATGATCAGTAATTAAGAGATAATTTATATAGGGTTAACAAAAGAAATCTTCACACTGTGCAACACTCCACATCATTATTTTTGCATAGGCAATTAGCTTCTTCAGAAACCATCAGACATTGAAGACGTATATTTTGAGAACGGTAAAAGATATTGAAATAATTCCAACGGATCTTTGGTTGGAGGACTTAATTCTTTAACTGACAAGTGAAACAGTTTTTGGTGGCATGTCACACAACCTTTAAAATAGAAACAAAACTAAGATTTGTCATCAAAGCTCTTACGTTACCGTACCGAGCGACGAAAGCTGCTTTAAAAGCGAAAGAAATGGAAGCATCGGACAACGTTGAAATAAGAAGTATGTTATCATTTCCATTAATTATGAGTTGTGACAATCTCAGGTTACCAGTTTTAAAGTAAATATCGTACTCAGGATAAGATAGATCACAATGTTGTTAGTTTTAGGTTGGAATCACACCCATTCAGTCTGGTTTTTAGCAAGTCACTCATCTTGATAAAATATGACATATGATACGATATAATGTGATGTGATGTGAAGGGATTTCGTGTGTTGTGATGTCACATGATGTAATATGATACAAAATAGACATGCAAATAAAATTGATTCACGTTGTGCTTAGCGTTGATTGATCATTGGTTTTGGTTAAAGAATGTTTACTTAAAGAATATTGTGAGAAGAATACCAAATCAAAAAAGTGAGACTAATTGATTTGGTTGAAGTGATAGCCAATCTTTTATTCACGCGGTGTTGCTAACAAAGACAAAAGGATGAACGGAGTGCAATCTTTGTGTAGGCATTGGCTAATTACCTTTGTCCACAGTGTGAGTAACATAGCAGGGAGATAACTTCGTAAGTTAAGTAGCCTACCGAAACATACCGCCATCTACAGCTAAATGTTGATAAGTGCTGTACAAAGAGAAAATGAAAGTTAGATACACATGCAGTAGCCATTATTGTGCCTCAAACTTCCGACGAGGTTTTGGGTGTTCTGCTCCAGCAAACGACATGGTTGAAAGGGTTCAGTGTTGGGTATAACTGAAGACCACAACGTCTACCAGTCCAAAACATATCAGTCAGGCTCTGGAGTCGCAGTCACAGCAAATGCTCCTCCAATTGGAGACTCAGTGGACATTGACAATCTTCCCCAAACAATGAACACTTTACTTACACTGAGTCGTTCTCATAACAAACTAGAAAATGTGGTTACGAAAATCGTAACCACTTACTGTCCATGATTGTTTCTGTGCGGAAACGTCCTCAGTGGTTATGCTAGCTTTAGAATATCGCCCTTTCAATTTTCAGTGTTGGCACAGTGAAGATGTGAGAAAGCTCGACTAAATCCGTCAGACAATAGGCCTATATGTACTTGAAGATAATTTAATCCTCTTCTAATCCTCTTCATGTACCGAAGTTTGAGTGACAGATCACTTTGCTTTTACTGTTTGACTTTGAGAAGCACAGATTTTTGGTTTTGCATGCAGGAAATAGTACTTTCCTGGTCTTGTGGGAAGTAGCCTATTCAAAAATATTTCATGTCTAAACAAATCGTCCCTTGTTGAGACATTTTTACCACGTACACGTGCATACAGTATACTTCATCCGTTCTTAATAACGAGGGACCACCTATGCACTGAGCGCTGTAGGCCTAATAGCCCAGTGCATGGCCGCGACGCAGCTAGGCGTTAGTGTTAGTATACTGAAGAGAGCTGTCAATGAGCCAAGCTGTACTTCTCCGCAGATATCGTCACAATGGACTTATAGTAGGCTGCAAGCTTCATTTCTTGCTTCAAAATGCTTCAAGAAATCTCACTTTTCGTGATTGACCTTGCCTACATACTCTAAGCAATCGACCAATCAGCAAACGCGACAGCTCTTATAGCTCGTACAGTGTGTGTTTTACGACATAAGAAGCGTGCGTAGAGTACTGGCGAAATACGACAGTACGACCATGTGCCACAATATACTGTACTACTATTTAGGTAGTTTGACTTACTCAAGCCACCCTTAACAAAACAATAAAATACAAAACTGCCAAAATGAAAACCAGTCATGCTCAGCCCCATTCCAACCAAAAGTGACCAAGAAGTCTCGCTCCCATCTACATGATTCACTCTACAAAATGAGCTCAATGGTAGAACAAAGCACTCAGTGAGAATCAAGAAACATTGAACGAAAGAACTGCTTCTCGAAAATGAGAAGCGTGCCTAAGGTACTGTCCATGACGTCATGGACAGTACAATAACACTACCTCACACATGTTTGCAGTGTTTCATTTCCCCGGTGTCACATCGCAAATACGAGTCAAAATGAAGGAGCTGCGAGGCTCTAAAACTTTTCAGAAGATCTTTCAACTGTTCAACTTGTAATTATTCAAAATTCAGTAGGTATACAAACACGAGAACGATATCTTTAGATATTAGCCGAAAATGTTTTCTCTTAGGGAATATTAATTGTAAAAGATACAAGATAAACCAGTCAAAGTCAAGAAATCTTACTGAATACAGAACTCCACAGCGAAAAGCTCCTTGTGTGTGATTCATAAATGATTATTGGCTGGAAGAGGTTGAATGTTGTTACGTAGACGCATGTTTCGACTGCATTTTTTGAGTGTTAGTGTAATGAAAGCCTACTGTTTTACTGATCACCAGGATTGCCGTCAGAGTCCTATGAATGTGATCCAAATCGGACTCGAATTTTGCATCGCATAATGTGCGACACAGTCCTGAAACGTACTATTTTCGAAAAAAGTCATGACGTGTTTAAGCAACTGTACCAGGGAGTTGTTATCCAAGTAATAGTTGTTATTCGGATAACAACTCCCTGACTGTAAGCTAAGAAGCGCAAGGCATGATTAGGCCATACAAAACCCACTGGTTGTTGTTACCTCCATGGGGAAAACCTGCGATTGTGTAACACCAACCGTGCATTAACAGTGCTTATTTCTCACCAGAGTGAAATAACGGAACGTGCGTTTCGCGGGAATCGCGGCCGATCAGTGCTGCTGCTGTGAAAATGTTTACAATTTCTATGGACATGTTTACAATTGCCCAGTACTATTAGGGCTGCCGCCTGCCGTTGGCTATTCTCATAGACTAATAGATGGAAAATTACTTGATGAAAATGTACCAAGGCAGACTGGTATTATGCCTTGGCCAAGTGGCTAACACAACACTCAATGATGATTAACAGATGGCAATCTGCAATGAGGGTTATGAAGGGACTATAAAAAATACTGAGAAATGAGAATGCAATTTTGCAAACCTAATAAGATGAATGCAAAAAAATATTACATAGCAATTGTTGCTATTCATTTTTTGAAGGAAATCGAACGATGCGTGTATGGTGCGCCTAGCGTGCCATAAGTCTTGAAACCGACATATGTCGAATTAAATTGACATATGTCAGTTTCTCGTTATCTGATTGGATAAAACTGTCAGATGTAAGAGAAACTGTCAGATGTGAATTAAATCGACATATGTCTAGTTTCTCGTACTCTCATTGGCTAAACAACGTCACTTGATCTGGTCTTTTCCAGAGCTCTGATTGGACAAAACTGTCAGATGTGAGCTGAAATTGAACATAAGTCGAATTAAATCGACATATGTCTAGTTTCTCGTAATCGTATTGGCTAAACAACGTCACCTGGTCTTTTCCAGAGCTCTGATTGGACAAAACTGTCAGATGTGAGTTGAAATCGAACATATGTCGAATTAAATTGACATATGTCTAGTTTTTCGTACTCTTATTGGCTAAACAACGTCACCTGGTCTTTTCCAGAGCTCTGATTGGACAAAACTGTCAGATGTGAGCTGAAATTGAACATATGTCGAATTAAATTGACATATGTCTAGTTTCTCGTACTCTCATTGGCTAAACAACGTCACCTGGTCTTCTCCAGAGCTCTGATTGGACAAAACTGTCAGATGTGAGCTGAAATCGAACATGTGTCGAATTAAATTGACATATGTCTAGTTTCCCGTACTCCAATTTTCTTCGTTTTTCTCCTTATTTTTTTCTTCGTTTTTACAAGTTTTTGATTTTCGGGGGGGGGGGGGAGGCAAGTGCCCCCCTCAGGACGCCCATGCTGGTGACGTTGTTTAGCCAATGGGAGTACGAGAAACTAGACATATGTCAATTTAATTCGACATATGTTCGATTTCAGCTCACACCTGGCAGTTTTGTCCAATCAGAGCTCTGGAAAAGAGCAGGTGACGTTGTTTGGCCAATGGGAGTACGAGAAACTAGACATATGTCAATTTAATTCGACATATGTTCGATTTCAGCTCACATCTGACAGTTTTGTCCAATCAGAGCTCTGAAAAAGACCAGGCGACGTTGTTCAGCAAATCAGGGTACTAGAAACTAGACATATTTCAATTTAATTCGACATATGTTCGATGTCAGCTCACATCTCACAGTTTTGTTCCATCAGAGCTCTGGAAAAGAGCAGGTGACGTTGTTTGGCCAATGGGAGTACGGGAAACTAGAAATATGTCAATTTAATTCGACATATGTTCGATTTCAGCTCACATCTCACAGTTTTGTCCAATCAGAGCTCTGGAAAAGACCAGGTGACGTTGTTTAGCCAATGAGAGTACGAGAACCTAGACATATGTCGATTTAATTCGACATATGTTCGATGTCAGCTCACATCTGGCAGTTTTGTCCAATCAAGGCTCTGGAAAAGAGCAGGTGACGTTGTTTGGCCAATAAGAGTACGAGAAACTGGACATATGTAAATTTAATTCGACATATGTTCAATTTCAGCTCACATCTGACAGTTTTGTCCAATCAGAGCTCTGGAAAAGACCAGATGACGTTGTTTAGCCAATGAGAGTACGAGAAACTAGACATATGTCGATTTAATTCGACATCTGACAGTTTGTCTTACATCTGACAGTTTTGTCCAATCAGATAACGAGAAACAGACATATGTCAATTTAATTCGACATATATATGTCGATTTCAAGACTTATGGCATGCTAGGCGCACCATATGCGTGTGGGTTCTTCTTTATCTCACCCTGTCAGTTAGTGTCCTACAAGGCTGGTGTGTAGGGCCCATACCGTTTACTCTCTGTGCGTCTTTGCTTTCTAAAGTTGTTGAACGACATGCCGTTAGGTTGGGAGGTTACGCTGATGACCATTACATCCTGAATCTTTTCAAACCTTGTCACCTCAATGAAATTCAAGCAAATACTTGTCTTGGAGATTGCATTACTGATTTTAGGAGTTGAATCCTATCAAACCGTTGAAGATAAAAAGTGGAATGTAATGTTATTAGTGTCGGTGGGGTTACCGTTGAGACAGTGGATACTGTAAGGAACTTAGGCGTTTGCTTTGACTCTGCTCTGAATTTCGACAAGCTCATTTCTAGTAAAATAAGGACGGGTTTTCACAGCATCCACAATATGAAGATTTCTAAATATCTCTCGGTAGCTTCCGTGAAACAGCTCATCTATTGCTTAGCCTTTTCTCATCTTGATTATTGTAATAGTTTGTTGTACGGTTGACCAAAATGCCCGATCCAGAGAGGTAAAAAAAAGTCAGCACTTTACTGCAAGAATGATTTGTGGCACAAGATGCCATGACCACGTCACTCCTATTTTAAAGAGCCTACACTGGCTGCGAATTGAATCTAGAATGCAATACAAGATACTCAACCTTGTGTATAAGTCAGTTTATGGCAGCGGCGTAGCTACGGGGGGGGGGGGGGGCTTGGGGGCCTAGGCCCCCCAGATTTTTTGTGTCCTAATAAAATGTGTAAGAATTAAGAAAACTTAAGCAGAGCACCCCCTTCAGAGGAATATTTTCATGATTTTTTCATGATTTTTTTGGTTAATTTAGAAGAATATTCTCTGTAAGAACCTATATATCATTGTAAAGAGCAAAGTTGGGGAATTTGAAAGAACATTTTATTTTTGTAAACTTATCTTATAATGTATGCAAATATGCAAATTAGATGACGTCATACGGTTTTTCACAGTAAACCGTAGAAAAATTACAGATCACTATTAGTTTGAAATTTATGGTGCAGGAGATTGTTTGGCATCCTTTTGTCTTTCATTTGATACCAAATTTGAGGGAACTGGACCAAAAATGAGGAAGATATGCCCATTTTACTCTTGCTACACAGCCCACACTGAACTCACACACACTGACCTATATGACCTTTACATAGACGGCTGTGGCTCAGTGCAGAGTGAAACGTAAACAATTTTGGATCTATAAATGGAGCTGAATGGCTTTGTAAGGTAGCTCTAAATGGCCATTTTAGCGAGTAAAAAGGTAGAAGGGGTGTTGTGGGTTATAATTTTTGATATTGGGAGGGGATTTTTGGGTCAGATATGCATATTTTGGACCAAAATTGACGCATTTTTCAAAACTGCATTTGTCTGGATCTCTAACTCACCCTTGCCGTTTATGCATATCTTTTGGTGTGGTTTTATTTGGAATCTTGTAACAGCCATTTTAGTCTTTGAATGAAAAAGATCGGACTTTCCGTTGTTGAGTAATGAATTTGTTTGGGGGTAGGGTATTTTGGGAAAAAATTGACCGGAAATACGCATTTTTGAAAAATTATACTTGAAATATCTCTAAATTCCCTATACCTGGCATCTAATCACCTCCCATGGTGTTTCTTTAGGTTCTAAGGTATTCAGAAAAAAAAAGTGAGTAGGGTGACCTTTTCATAAGTGCCTGAACTAAATTTACGAAAATTATGATGTCATTTTTAACATTTTTGATTTTTTGGAGCCTTTTTTGAATGTAAACAACTATTTTTCGATGTTTTGTGAAAAATTTTCAATATACAACCCCCCAAAAATTAGTGGCATTGCACAGAACTTTTTGTAAGCTTTATTTTGGTGGTAAAATGAAGGCTGAGGAGTGTATATTGACAAAGTTATATTTTTTAACAGGCAGTTTTCTCTGGGTATAGTGTCTACCCAGGTGCCCTGAAAAGGGGTAATGTCTGAACGGAAATAAAATTTGAAGTATTTCCTTCAAAAATAAATGAATTAAATGTGTAAGAATTAAGAAAAAGTAAATGGGTGAAAAACACATTATAGGCAAGTATGAAATCAACTTATAACTTTAAAATTCCTACTCTCACTAAATTAGGTATATAATCTGCACTGTCGTTAATTCGCATATAATTCACTTGGACAATGAAACGAACGTCCCGACGACAAACTCGGATGTGACATTGTCAGGTTAAGACCCTTTCTGCCTTTCGGATGGCTGGTTGATTTACTGAAAACATGGCAACCATACACTGAAGACCATTCTTAAACGACCATTCCTATACGGTATCATACACAAAATATGCCGTTCGGTAAGGTAATGCGTTCGAATAATTCTTCTGTCCTTAACAAGTATGTCGTGTCTCTCTCCTTGCCCATAACAAGTGAACTGTCCTCTTTTAAGTAGTTTGCACTGGCGTCACGGTCCGGACGGATTTGTAAAATTGCCAACAAGGCCCGGATTTCATGTGTTTCCCACATGATCCCTACTTCTGCTTTTCGGGTTAAATAGTTTGAAAGATTAACTGGTGGTATTATAGGTCTGACCGAGTAATATACCGATGACTTGAGTCCGTGAACAAATACAGCACAATTTTGCATCTAGATACCATAGAAAACCGGAAAAATTTCCAAAGGGAGGGGGACATGCTTAGAACCCTACATCAGGACAATGATTTATGTCCTCCTTGCTAGAAAATAAATATGGTAACCCAAGGTTGGATTCAAATGGTATGATCTAGAGGATATGTAATTGAGTAGTGGACATGTAGCCTATGGATAGGGTGATGGACAAATTTAACAGAGATATACTAGAAGGTGAATATGGGAGAATTGCAGGCAGAATAAATGAACAGGGATGCATAATTCAGTAGGATTCTTGTATTATCTCAGCGCATATGATATCCTCGGCCGTACACAGCGGGGGGGGGGTGGGCAATTACCCCCAGAATTTTTCAAAGTGCACCGTTTCCAACTTTGAGAATATACAGAGAAAACGCAGTAAAAAATATAAGAAATAGCTGTGATCGTAATGATAGAACTTAAACAATTTCAAATAGGCAGATCAATATTTTCATGCCTATATCTGTACACATCACCAATCATTTACAGCTCTATTAGGATATATTTCTAGCCTACTTTTCTAAAATTCTCGCGCTACACGCGATTATGCATAGCTACAATGTTGCTGTTCTTGCTATAGGTAGTGTTACGGCTTGTGGTCGCAAGTCAAGCCAATAACAGCGAAAGATCACAGATCGAAGAACGAGATTAAAATTCCACAACTTAATGATTATTTACAATCTCCTTATCTTACTTAAATTTACAATAATTAATTAGACTTACTCACAATCCTTTACTTAATATTTGCCTGGTCTGGTCCAAGGGCTGGTAGTGCACGCACGTTGACGATGGCACAGTAGTAGACCTGCAGCGTGCTGTAGCGTAGGAACTGGTTCCACGAGCGAATAACGACAAGGCTAGCGATGATGGATGATAACAATCTCAATACACAGCGTAGAAACGGCGTAACGCAATTTATCACGAGGGTTCAGTGTCAGTGGCTGGCTTATGATATCTCAACAGTGTCTGGGCTTGATGAAGTTTTATGCTATATCTCTTCATGTCTCTCCTCTATAACAGTTGTTGAACTGCCTTTTATATGCTAGGCTTTTAATCGAGAACTCTCCAGAATTTAACAGAAACTTCTAGTGTACACAGTCCAGCAATTATGAGAACGTTCCTTAATAGAAACTTCTAGAACACACAGTAGTTGTAATTGGGACATAACGTAAACAGTTCTCACTTCTAGACAGTTCTAGAAAGGCTGCGTTGAAGTTGAATTCTCTGGAACTTTCCATTCGCTCGTCGATGGATTCAATCCGGTGTTCCTGACGGGTCGTCTTGTAACAGTAGCTTTAATCATCAATGGTTTAAAAACGTTTTTTAACTGTGCCAGTTTAGTCATAAAAACGTTTTATAACCAATAACACTTCCTCCCTTCCCTTAACCATTTTCCCACACAACGAAGTTCAATTGCTGAGGTCTTGTTTCACATCATATCCACCACGCTCTCAAAAATGACTTTTGTCGCACTTAGTCACAACTACTTTTCGTTTTCCTTTTAAAGCTGAAATCCCTCAAATATTGCACCATTTTCTATCTATACGTCCTCCTGAAATTACAAATTTTCGCCAAAGGGAGGGGGACACCCGTTTCTTTTAGTCCCCTCCCCAGGCCACAGATCAATAATGCCCACTTTTTACTCCCTAGCAAAAATTGTATGTGCGGCCTTGTGTATTACCATTTTTCATGGATTGATTTTTTCCCATTATTTGAGAAATGGCAGACATGAGATTTGAATTTCAAGATTGGGTACATGCAGCTTAAAACACGTGGGAAGTGCCGTTTCCGGCCATCTGGAGGGTTTGTAAAGCCAAAAATTTTCTTGCACTCTCCGCGCCAACTGATGATGGTGCTCCGCTTAGATAGTCTTGACAAGCCTGACACTCGGCGGAGGCGGCCCCCCATTTGTTACCTAGCCCCCCCTAAAAATTTCATCCTAGCTACGCCCGTGGTTCATGGTCAAGCTCCTATTTATTTACAAGACCTGCGTAATAGAAAGACGCCTACGTCTACTCATTGCGTAGTTGTGACTCAAATGAGTTTATCGTTCCTCGCATCAAGCATAACACCTTGGAGGACGGGGTTTGCCTATACTGGGCCCGTATTGTGTCTTGTGTATTGGATGGTAATGAGCATACTTTGTTCTTTGTAAATACAGCACTACTAACGTAGCTGTACAGCAACTTGAACACTTTGTTCCCCGACAACGCACTTCCAAACTGGAAGGCCTGCTCCGATCATTCTCCAGTCATAACATTTCAATTATCATCACTGCCCAGTCTGGAACTGACAGATTTAGTATGCAACCTGGTGACTTGGACAAGACCCCTCAGTTGTACTACAAAATACGGGAGGCACGCTCATTTTAATATCCAACTCTGGGGGTTCAAAAAGGTTGTGTACATCTCAATAGCCAAATAATAGCTTACTATGTGAGAGCTTGTGTGTTATATAGCAAAGTCATTTAAGCAGAAGTCATTTGAGTGAGGACTGTAAACGGTTCGTTAAGGGATAGACGGATATAACTCAAAGGGAACGAGGAGGTTCCGTAGGAGCGCCGAGTCCCCAACACCACAGCACCACATCCTGTTAATACAGGATGAAGTCGACGAGGACTTTACCCAGCGGATAAGGGCTAAGATTTGATAGACAGTTCCAGCTGTGAGTCTCCGTACTATTTCTCCTTTTTAAGGGGGGGGGGGTATTAAGTCACTAAATATTGCTACTGTGTGTGCATTTCACTCGTATAGCCCGTAAATCTGTACTAACCTTAGGGGAAATCTATGTGTAGAAGTAAGGACAATTTCACCACTTCTAGAGTTGTATCTGGTTCTTATGGCCCACTTAAGAGAAGTATGCAGAAGCTTTATCAAGTGAAGCTACGTTAGGGAAAACTTCTTCAAATAGGTTTGTGTGGGTTTTCCTTTTCATTTATAATCTGGGTAAGTGTATTATATGTATAGCTGTATGTTGAAATGTTTTAAATGAAGACTGCTAACCAAATTCTAAAATAGTGTAATTGTGTGTGCTGTTTAAAAGTAGAAGCCCAATGAACTTAAAGGGGGGACTTTTAGAATCGTGGTATTGTTGCATGAAAAATACCGTGCATTTAATTATTAGGATACATCTTTTAAGATGTTTGCTTTCCACTTTTGCAGGGTTCTTTCTTCCGTTCTTCTTTTCTTTATCTGTCTCCACATTTTGGATTTAGCACATTGCAAATACACGCAGCAATAGTGTTCATCAGACGTCGATCACCCCTTAGTTCGAGTTGAGGTAGCACATCAAGTTCTGGCCACATTATTTCACGTGCATTACTGTGCTAATGATATCAGGTATTGAAATAATTAACCACGCACAGCACTAAGACACTTCCGAAAAGTTGCACCTACAGGAGTCGCAATTGGGTGCACCACATTGAAAGATATTGCAAGAGTATCCAATGGATTCACCAGCTTGAAACGTGCGACGTGTGAAAACTTTCGATCCGTCCATATGGCAAATCATCTCGTACTGCCAAGAATGATAGGAGGTAGCAACTATTTTAACGAGTTTTAATTGGGAGGGAAGATCTGCTAAAGTGCCCCATCACCACGATATCTAAGTAATGCATCGCCATTAGTTAGCACGTAGCGTACAGAGATATTCCTTTCATCATTAACGCTTCCCAGATGGAAGGAAGTGGCACCTCCCAGGCTTTAAGTTGCGTCTGGACTTTTTTGCCAACTCACCGCGTTTTAGAAATTTACTTTTGTTTAAAAAGACCTTGCATGGAAGAAAGTCTCCGCCAACGAACGAAAGTATAATGGTTTTTGGCTCCGTTTCTCCAAAACAAGGAGAATTCGGAAAGAGTTCCCGTGCTTCACATTCTTGCAAAGCATTGCTCTCTCTCTCAATCACTCCTATGTTCATGAGAAATTTACCTTATTAAAGATCCTTGTCGTTAAATAATATAAATATGTCAGAGACACCATCGATGATAAACACAGCACTAAGCTGACAAGACGCAAAGAGCTCAAGATTTCTGATAGTCGTCGATGGATTTGCCGACATTTTGGTAAGTTGCAAACGATTTGCAATCGAAAAATGAATGATTTTTTGAATAGACACTTTCCCCACCCCTAAAGAAAAGTGCAGATTCAACACCTTTGTGGTCATTTTAAAGTTTTCGGAGGTCGTTGGTGGGAGGTACATGCTCCCATAACCAGGTGCCTGCTCCTCTGCCTCCATTTTTCCAACAGAATATGTCTTTCATAACGGTGAATCTAACTGTCTGAATATTTAGAATGGTCCTAAAAAGTAGCGAGAAGCAGAGAGACTTTTTCTTTTTTCTTTCCAATTCTGCGTTTCGCCATAATAACACCTGCACCGAAGAACAACATTGGAATGGCGTAGCCAGAGGGGGCAGGGGCCGGACAGGGTGCCCCCTGAAAAAACGAGAGGGAAAATCGGAAAGAGGAAAGAGAAAATGGGAAATGAAGGAGAAGGGAAGAAGGGAAATGAAAGAGAAGAAAAGGAAAAAGAAGAATAACAGAAAGGGGAAGAAAATAAATACACCTAGAAAGCGAGAAAACACGAAGGAGGTCTGTCCAGTGAGGCGCACATTTATATATTAGGCCAGTAAAGCCTGGTTGACAGATTTGGGTCTTGGAGTGCGTAAATGACAGAACATAGCTTTCTGCCAAATACTTTAATATCTTATGATTTTGACCAGCTTTATCCCCCACACTCTTTCAAGTTGGTCATTCACTCCACGAATCGGGTCGAACCATAATCGAACTAGTCTAATTATTACCAAGAAATTTTCTGCCCTATTTTCACCTTCCTGGGAAACGGCCCGAGTCTATACCACCTGGGTAAATTCGACAGTAATCCTACTGTGATTGCTCACATGATACATTGTTTTGGCCAGACTTGAGGCAGTGTTTATCGGGCTGAAAGGAATCATGGGGACAATCGCTATTTCATCGGCAACTTGTAAACGATCCTTCAGTCGACTGAAACTATAGCAGTCACATATCTAAGATCTACCATGGGTGAGGAACGATTGAGTTCATTAGCACCTCGTACTCATAGCATAGAGCGCGAGTTCGCGGAATCTTTAAATTTTGAATCAAGTAATGGGCACGTTTGGTGAAATGACAGTTCGTTGTATAAAATTAAAGTGAAAACGCCCATATAACCCTCATGGTGGGGGAGGGGGATAGGGATATATCCCCCATGACAATGAGTGGAGGGGACATAATACAACATATCCCACATAAATCTTTGGGGCAAGAATACTTTAATGTCTATATCTACACATCACCATGCATTTACCAGTTACAACTCTATTTGGATGTATTTTTAGCCTACTATTCTAAAAATCTTCCCGCTACGCGCGATAATGAATAGGCTAACATTACTGCTGTGCTATTGAGAATTCCAAAACATAAAATCGGTTCTAACTTTTGTCAAACATAGCACTATTTTGCATCGACGTCACCTAACATAACCAAAAAAATCCCATAGACCCCTCCCCCTGGACGTTGTTTAGTGACCGGGGTCCTGCTTCTCCATTTCGCATCGGATCCCCCGGGCTTTTGTCAAAAATCTATCCCCGTACTTGGTAACTGCCATATATATAAGTCTACTATCCAAGTCAAACATGTTTTTTTTTTATTATTTTGAGAGTAAAGTTAGTGGTCAATGGTGAAGAGAAACGCGATGATGAGGTCGGCATCAAGTCCCAGCGGCTTCGGAACAGCACAGGTAGGTTCGGCCTCTGCCGTACCTCTTTTCAGTGAATATTAAAAAATATTACAAAAATTAACGGAAAAGTGTTCTATATTGCCCAGCGTATGCTAGCCTATAGTGTTACTGTGAAAACGCCATGTAGTAAGTTACTTCAAAAGTAGACAAATATAGCAGCAGAATGCATCTAGGGACATGTAATAATTCAAAAATTCCTCAAAGGGGAGGGGGACACCCCTCGTCTTAGACCCCTCCTCGTATTGCCACCCCACACCCCAGTTTCGGTCGTACCACTTAAAAGAATCGTTTCGACTCCTATGGCATCGACGTTCCTTCACTAAAGTCAAGATTAGTTAAACTTCTGTTGTTCCCTTAGTTACCACTATCGAAGCTTTTTTCCACCATGAATAGCTAAGAACAACACATGATCTCACGATACCGTCGCAGAATAGCCTTGTGGTATGGGGTAAGCCGCCACTCCTACAGGCGCGTAGCTACGGGGGAGCCTGGGGGCTGGCCCCCAGATGTTTGCTATAGGCTCCCAGAAATTGTGTGTGTGTCCTATTAAATTTTGTAAGAATTAAGGACGGCGATCAGTGCCGTGACCCCCATCTGATACCTAGGCCCCCCTAAAAATTTCACCTAGCTATGCCCCTGCACTCCCGACGCTAGGCCCTCCCCCGAATATGCCAACAATTTTTCATCCTGAAACCAGGGCCGTCGGGGAAGTTCGGGACGAAATGTCAAAATCGGGAACAAAAATGCCCCCCCCCCCCGACTGAGAAAGCTGGCTACACCACTGTAACATTGATTGTACATTTTTACTGTTATATAAAGCACAATAAGCTTTCAGCGTTGTTGAAGGAGAATAGAACTGAAGGTGAAAGTGCGAGAGAAAATTTTGATAATAAACGACGAAAATCACCCTATCCTTTTCCTTGTGGAAATTGTGTAACTTAAACTTCTTGGACCATTATAAATTTATGTTCATATTCGTATAACCGATTAGTGACTCCCAATACGCTGTGCCAGCACCATTTCTCAAAGGTAGTAATTTTTTGGGATCGATTTTCTAAGACTGAGGGCACAGTAGTCTGCTCGGGGGCTACGGTACTGCTCCTCTCATGGTACGAATTCTGAAGATATGAAGTAAAATTAATATAATACAAAATAAAAAAATAACACACACACATAAATAAAAGTCAAACGGGCTTTACAATTTGATTTCGATTTAAAAAAGTTATTTCAGGCTGTTTGAATGAAAGGTACTTAGCTGCAATAGTTCTAAAACTACCCCCATTGTTTCAAATATGTGTATAGCTGCTGACGTGGGCAACGAGATTTACTTTATCTTGTTTTTGTTGTCTTAGAGCCAGCGAAATCATTACTTTCACTTTTCAGGTAACGATCACTGTTCCATTGCGATTAAATTAAGTCCCTTTCCAGGAATCGAAAACAGCGATAAGTGACCTTTTGTCGGAATACAGGTATACTACTACATTATTTTGAATTCTAAATCTGTAGACCTTACGATAACTGCAGTCTATAACCTCGAGAAAGAATAACTACGAAGGAAGTAGTTATGAAGGAAGTAACACAAAAAATAACAAAACGTTTTAGAAACACGATGGTACACAAACACACTTTAGGCGGATACTGGTATGTATCCATCATCGTTAACTAATACTGGTTTACCATATCTATTCTTCATACTCCATTCCCGGATCCGTTTGTTTATTGCGCTGAATTTCCGTTTTTCTTTTAAGGAGAAAGGTCATAATGCTGATAACAATCTGTTATTGTCAGCCTTTATCGCTATTAAACTACCATTTAAATGAAACCGAATCTTAATGAAAATGGGTAAGTAACCGTCGCAGTTGGTTTATTCGTAGTCATGCGTAGTCATGTCAGCTAAGCCTTTCGACATAGTCGGTCACATCGAACGAAAGATTATTACTAGATGTTGTGAAAACGACGAATGAAACCCGAAGTAATTTGAAATGTTATTCTACTTGATTTTAAGTTAAGAACAAATTTTTATATTAAACACCATCATATTGGGTCATGTGCGGACACATCAGGGACATTTTCTTTCTATTCGAGATTTCTCCTGTCTGGCTTTAAAGACTCCACCAAGGACTTTTTTGCACAGGATTATTCAGGATTGTCAAACGTTTGGCACATCCCTGGTGTCTCCTGCATTGTTGCCATTTGATCTATCAGTAGCATTTTCTGTGGTACCCAGATCACATGAAATTCACTTTTAAGTCCTCGTTATTGTTTTGAAGCCTGAAGAAAGGGTCATGGGTCATTTATGGAGTAAAAACCCCAACGAGAAAACGATATCAACAGATGCAGCCTATGGACGCCACGCTAAGACTGTTCGGTGTGAACAAGTAAGAGAAGACAATGACACTCCTTTGGAAGAATGTCATACAACAGCTGCATCTTTCCCTTCGAAGAAGCAAATTAAAAATGAAGGTAAGCCCCCTCTTTTTCAGATACGGTATAGATAATATATAAAAAATTATGTCTGAATCGTTTTTCTTGACCTTTGATCAGTCATCGGAATGACTAATATCTACTCAAATATCAGCAAAATATGAAAATTATTCCGTCCCACTCAACCAAGTATTGAAGGAGAATATGTCTCATGCTCACAGTATAAGCAAATATTATGGTCGTTGAACAATTCCAGGGGAGGGGGGGTACAAAAGGTGGTCCGCCCCTCCTTAATAAATTTATTGGGGAACCATGTTTTATAAATTACAAGTTTTCGTGTATTATGGTTTGCTTATACGCGTACTTACTTGAAAACAGTGCAAGAGTACATAAACCTACATACTAACAGCTTTGGCTTTTGTTATCATTATTTATTCACAGTGAAAGCAGCTCACTTATGTGCCACGTTGTATAGAGTAGTTGTTCATCTTTGTGATGGTAACACTCATACCATCATTTCCATGTGCAAAGTATGGTATAGCTTATACGTGGGAATTGACACTTGTAACGCACGGTGAGGCATGTCCTAAGTAGGGCATTGGTTTTAGTAATTATTGTTAGTATGTACACACTGGTTTTTATCTTCTTTCAATTTTACCTTTAAGTGTAAGTTTTGCTTAGCATTCAGTGATTTCATTGGTTAACCAACTAGAGAAAAAGAGTAAGAGAGAGAAAAAGTTTCAACCTGGACATGCAACCAAAATAAATGCAAGCGAGTTAACCCCCCCCCCCCCCATTGTTTGAAGGATCAGTTTGGAAAGATTGAGAAGTTTACTTCGATTGACTTGTTTTAAGTAATCATTCTTTCGGAAAATACTATTTAAGTCTGCGGGTAAAGTTTTAACTGAGCTTTACTTACACGCCACTTAGTCGGGCGTCCTAAACAAAGAAGGAAAACAAAGGAATATATGAAAAAAGTAGGACGGGAACGTGAAGCAAGATTTAAAAGCTTTCAATTTACATCGAAAAAGTTTGATTGATCAGATTTTTCCACGTGATCCTGTTGGTTCTTTACCAACTTTTCTTTGGCGAGTGCGTTTGATCTATACTTAGTAGCGTAGGCAGTGGGTGGGCCGGGTGGGCGGGTCGCTCACTCGGGAAAAAATGGTGGAGAAAATGGGGAAGAGAGAGGAGGGAGAAAAGAGGAAAAGGAAAGAAGGGAAAAAAGAAAAAGGAAGAAAAGGCGGAAAGAAAAAAGAAAAAGAAAAGGAAAAGAGGGAAAGAAAAAGAGGGAAAGAAGAAGAGAGTTAGAAATGAAAAGAGGGGAAAGGGAAAAAGAGAGGGAAAAAAGAGTAAAGCAAAGGTCAAAAGGAGGGGAAAAGGAAAGAGAAAGAGGGAAAGAAAAAACAAAAAGAAACATGGAAGAGAAAGAGGGAAAGAAATGGAGAGAAAGAAGAACAGGGAAAGGAAAAGATTGGAAACACTTACACTTCCGCCTCGCCTGCAAATCGTAACAATACAATCGGGCTAGGTAGCTCACCGGGCAGTTCACATGGCCACTGCATTACACCCCACTGCAATATTATTCAAGTTAATGGGCCGAGTTCAGCCGAGGATTCAGGTAGGTAATTTTCCACATTTTCAAAACTAACTTTCCGAAACGTGTTCTCACATCTCCAAGAAAATCGTCCACCATTCACGTAATAGGTTTGAGTTTTAACGCCTTCGATATTATGGTGTTTCCTCCTGTCTTAGAAGTTCGAAACTATTTTATTGATATTTATATGCTAATTTTAGTGTTCACCTGATCACCTCCTCTCAAAAAAAAAACAAAAACTACTTTTCTTGACAGTGGAAACATTGAGTTGAATCCTGTGCCATTAAGGCGCTTGCTGAAGTGTATAAGGAAGATATTGGTAGAGACTTGCTAATAGCCGAGTATCAGCAATTTACTAACTTCTTCAAAGACAGCCAGGTACTCGCCTATATAAGGCCTCATACTGTCCAAGACATGCTGTTGGCCGTGAAAGAACACGACTTAGACAACCTCTTTCCTACTTTAACTGTATTATATGTGGTTCTTAGGACCATAGCTGTATCATCGGCGACTGCAGAGCGCTCTTTTAGCAGACTAAAACTAATTAAATGATTTTGCGATCAACAATGAGTCAAGACAGGCTCAGTGCTCTTGCACTAGTCAGCATTGAAAGAGATTTTGCTGGAACCATAGATTATGATTCGGTGGTGACTATATTTACTAGAATGGCATTGCGACTCATAGCATTGTTGCAAATTGTAATTGTATTCATCATAGAGAATAACAAGCTACTAGCGGACGCACTTCGCATAACGCATATACATTTCGTTGTGTCCTCTAGCTTTATTATTCTCTATGGTATTCACAATGTACAGTAACGTGGCCATTAGGCTTCGCAACTCGGCATCCATATTATTAGGCTACATTCTGCTGTTGCGCAAGTAATACATTCTTCAGCTCAGTCACGCAGTCATTCCACCCAGTGCATGATATTCAAGACGTTTTCATGACCATAGCTGTTACAAAGGGTCACACGCGCTAACTTATGGTGGCGCTTCACTTAGATTGTGGGATTTGCGCGCTCTGATAATAAAGTTTGGGGAAATGTTCACAACTTTGCCCACCCGGGTTCTAGGGGCTGGTTACGCCCCTGTAAAGACTTTATGATATAACTAGGACTGAATGCGTTTGATCTTGACGAGGTTACATTTCATGATATAACGAAGACTGAATACATTGATCTTAACCAGGTTACAATGCTTGATATAGCGAGGACTGCACGAAATTAAGGAAATTTTCAAAAGGTAAAAAGTCTCCCTAGCAATCTGCCTCGGACATAATATAAGCACATTTGTTTTTCCTAGCACACTTAAGATAGGCCCATGCACAGGCCTGTATGCCAAACTGACAAGGTAATAAAAGTGACCAGAAAGCCTTGAGAGCATTAACGGAGTGACTGTCTTTTAATTTCTTATGCAACGTTGCCATGATAACTAGTTAAAATTTTCGATATTCTGTTGCAGTAAAGAAAAACGAACAAGTCTATTTCTTCTTTCAACTGTCGGGACTCGCCGCTGGATGAGGTCCGCTTGGTAAACACTAGGTTACTAGATAGAAGAGACTCACTAAATATATCATATTATTCTATTGTCTTTTTATAATTCCCATGTGAACTACGTGGTTTATTTTGAATTTAATACCTATCTACTTGAGAAATCTTTACATCATGCACAAAACTAGGCAAGAGCTTAAAAGACTGTTAACAGAACTTTACATCAAGGTAAACAGAAATATTTAGGCACGGTGGAAGAATCCATTGTGTCCATAATTTTAGAATGTGAATCGATGCGTCATGAAAACTATAAAAGCAGCGAAAATTGTTCCAACAAACCTCCAATAGGAGACTTTATTCTGTACCTGCTTTACAAAAACTACAACGTATGTTGCTCGTGCCCTTACCCTTCAACTACACATTTCATGACATGAAAGAGATACACCAATTAAATTCTCTCTAATCTCACCCCAGACATTAAGAAACTCTCCCTACGAAGTTTACTTCTAGCCCCTCTCAGATTTAAACAAAGACATGTCAAGTACACCCCCACGAAAGAGCCACAGTAGCCTGCACTGGTTTTCAATTTATCGAGGCCATATTGACACAAATCTATGTGCGAGCTTAATTGAGAACACAACTGACTGTACAAATCATCTTTGATCAACCAGGGCAGAGCGAAGCTATATTGTTGTACGTTGCTGATGGTGGTAAAACCTTATGTAGCTTTGATATTTCTATATGACTTTGTCTTTGCAGATTTCGGTGTGTTTCTCCACGACTTAGGGTCTACCCTTACTGAATACCATGCAAGATTACTTGCAACAGGCTTTGAATTCAAGGCAACACAAATGGAAGCGATTGAAACAAGCGATAACCCAGGCCTCGTGTTTGTCACATTAGCGAAGGAGAAGGGGATAATCAGCCCAACTGATATTTCAGCTCTCATCGACAAAATGGAGGTCTGCGATCTTCATGGTATAGCAACTGATTGGGATGAGTCATTTACAAGATATCAAGAAAACACGAATTTTTCTCTTCCCGATGAGCTTATCGGTAAGTTCAGTTCCGGCTGTCTTGTTTAGAAAGTTTGAATCTCATCATAAAGAGATCCACAATGGGGATTGATTGGCACATTTTCTAATGCTGACTTGTCTTGGTTCCTTTCCAGGGGAGTACCCTGGTTCTTTGCAACAGTTATTCGCCCTTCCAGGAAGTGCTCGGAATTGCTTTTAGAATGCATTCATGCATGCATGCATATAAATCTCTCTCATTATTAATGTTGTTACATCGTAGGAAGAAGAAAAAGAAGAACCAATATAATAATCAAACGCAACGCATTAATCTCTTTACATGTTAGGGTTATGTGGGCACTGACTTTCAATGTGATCGTTTTTCATCATTTTAATCAAAATACCATCAAATATAAGAGCAGGATCCGGGTTAGTGCTCGTCCAATCCGCATTGCTTTTCAAGAGTGCCTAATCTGTGTACACGTAATGTAGTCATAAAACCCCAATTACGGTTTCTAACCTACCCCAGCTAATATTGCATCATATTGATTTGATTAATGTGACAAATACTTTTTAAAAACATTGAGAGTAAATTTCATGAGTTTTTCAAAAACTCATTTCTAATTGTAGTCCCCTGGTATTGCTTGTCACCTGAGACGTGTGCATTGTAGTATAAACACGACATCAATTATTACCATAGCTACTTCATCTGAACAACTGGCATTGCTTTTTAGCCGAAAACAAGATACCGGAAGTATTTTAACACGTTTTAACATTATTACAAGGTCATTTTTAATGGAACTACTTCGCCCTTGCATAGGTTTGTCTAAAACACCAAACAGATGCTTCAAGTGATTTTCACTGCTTATTTTAGCATTAGTAACAGCATAAGAACTGCATGAAGAGTACTCCGAATACGTTTGTTTATCAATGTAAACCTTCTTGTTAAATGACATTATACATCGTCTCAAATATTATAATTTCAAGAAAGATCCTGATATTCATGAGATTTTCAATTAGTTTATGCTGTCTCTGTTTATTTAACGGAGTTCTGTAAGCTCGATAGCTCACTTGAATGAAACACCGTACAGCTAAAAGGAATACGCCTCCGTACAACTTACTGTAAGATGATGCCAGTTAGTCTAGTCTAGGCCTGAATTCACTTCATACAGCAGCTGTTTTCATATTAAAACTTCTTAATGAGCTTAGTTCCTTTACTGTACAAAATTAAGTAAGTTCTCCCCTTTTGGTTTGAACCAACCCCCCTTTTAAGTACCACTTCCCACGTGAGCTACCGTGGTCACTCTGAAAGACTCTTTAATCACTGAATCGCGTCTGCAGGCGCATTTTGTCCTTGGTGGTTGTAATGGTATATACCGTGTCTCACGCAAAACTCTTGAACCACAGTCATCACCTTGGAAAACTACTGCGCCCTGGAACCCCCCTAATTTATACGTCGAATCATCCGATGCAATACATCTAAAGGCAGTAATATAACATACATGACAAATACAGTATTTTAAATTCAACTTTAAACAACAACACCAACAACCACAACAGCAACAACAAGGTAGCAAGCGCATTTGAATACATGAAATCTCCCCACTCCAAACCTGTAGGATAAACCTCTAATGCAGTGTTTCCCAACGGGGGCGTTTTCGCCCCCTGGAGGGCATTTTTGCAACTTGGGGGGGAATCAGAGACAAGGGGGCGGCAGGGGGCATTTGCAAAAATGAGATACTAAATTTAATCGAGGCTTTAAAAGATAGCAAGTATCTTCCTTTAACTGAACTTTCAAATTAGTACGCAATAAATTGGAGATAAAATGGAATCATCAAGTCGGGTAGGTCTAGCTCCCTGGTCTAACTTTCCCTCTTTTGGTTCACTACAAAGTTGGTGAATTATCTCATCCACCAGCTGCCAGGAAACCGCATTTAACAGTGTTGCATTTCAAAATTTTTTTTTATGAAGAGCCCATGATGAAGTTATATACGCTACCACACGGTCATGAACGATATCACAATGAAAATTGTCGAAGGCAACACTTCATGCAATATCAGCATTTTGAGATTTGAATTTACGGACGGCCTGTGTTGCAGATCAAGGCGATATGATACAACTAATTGTGTTAACAGTCGATTAGAACTTTCGTTGAAAATTTCCCTGTCTATGAACCGGTGTCTTGGTCCCGGAAGGGATAGTCTCGGTCTCGGATACTGAGGTTTGGACTATAACATTGTTTCATACACATGGCCTAAAGCAGCATAAGTAATATAACAATAGCTCGGCTGAGTACTAGAGCTAAGACCAGATAATAGTTTTGAAGTGACTGATCAGCCAAGGAGTGCAGCCCTTGGGAGATTGCTCCTGCCGAAATAGAAAGTTTTTTGTGGGTCGGAGAAGTTGAAATAAGGGGAGACGTTAAAATGTTACTTTTGCTTTCTTAGCCTTTGGAATGAGGAAGTCTGCCCAATTAAACTCCCTGTCTTTTCTTTGAAGACACGATGAAACTTACTAGGCAAAAGGCAAAGCAGATTTGTGGCAACAGCTGTCAAATTAATCATGTGTATTAGCTTGCAAGAAACAACTTGGAGGTTGTAACAAATTTGTAATCAGAGATTATCCGCATCCCTTAAAAAATCTGCAAAAAATATTAATTACGTTTTGAAATAATAATTTTGTTAATTCGTTCATTAGTAAAGCAGGAAAGACAGGGATATTATCATTCCTAACCTCACCACGAATTCTGGAAATATTATTCATCAGATTGTTTTTCATGTTGTTTTACGTGAATGATTCCCAGCTACGTAAATACTTCTCTCGTCCAGTTATTCTCCACAATATAATATGTGTAATGAAGACATAATCGTACAAAGTTTGATAAACGGATTGTAAAAGGTTAACGTCATTTAGCAAACAGTGGCTGAAAGTATGTGTCAATGAGTTTTGTACTCGTATCTTTACCAACAGATCAGTTGTTCCTATCAGGTGGTATCGCCCCTGAAGGCTATTTCGCAACGGGGGGGGGGGGGGGGTAAGAGCCAAGGGGCGGCAGTGGGGGCATTTGAAAAAATGAGATCATACTAAACTAAATTTAAACGGGGTTGTAGAAGATACCAAGTGTTTTCCTCTAGTTGAACTTTCAGATACGTATGCAATAAAGTAGCTCGAGTTAACAAGTCGGGTATGTCTAACATTCATTCTATAGGTTCACTACAAAGTTGTAAATTATCTCATCTGCTAGCTGCCAGGAAATCGCATCAAACAGTGTTGAAATTCAAAAATATTCTTTGAGAGGGCCCCATTGCCTTTATAAGTGGAGGTGAAGGGCGGGGGGGGGGGCTATGGGGTCCATAGGTCAAAGTTGTCGTGCCAATTAAATCTCAAATGTAACTCTTGCCTTGCTGTTCGTAGAAGGACATACTGACATAATCGACAATTGTAGATAATTGACAAATAACAGAAAACGTTGGCAATGCAAAAGGAAGGAGGGTATTAAAATGTCTTTTAAAATGCTATATTTTGAAGTGCAAATTCGGGCGATCTGTAATAATTGCCGGTGTAGGACACCTTGAGTAGCATACGTCTTCCAAAGCCCCATGCAGCCACTATCATCCTTCTTCCCACCCACAAGACAAACAAACCGCAGAATCAAAGAAACATTTAATCAGTTACCACTCAAGGACGAATGGTCAAAGTGTGATTTAAAATGTTTTATTATAGTTCTCGTGCTGACAATTTCTTGAACACTGCAGATTTTTAGGGGACTTCGCTGCTGGTCCCCCACTAGGACAATGCCCCAGAGCAGCAAAGAAGGGCCTCTAGACTCCCTGCCCATGGGGAACACTTCACACCGTGGAATCCCCAAAATCTTTCTCTCTTTTAGTGAAAGCGTTTCTTCACCCTTGAGTCCGATTAAGGCTTCACACCCTTATTAAATTAATTGTGGGCTTTCAACTTGCCATCACAAGAGGAAGACTCGGTACCGCTTTTGTCTGTTTGTACTACCTTGGGCCCACACCTGCAAAGGATGTATTCGCACCTTTCATTTCAACTTGTTTCGTTTCATTCATAGTAGTACTTGGAAGGGACATGGAAGGGGGCGTTTGCCCACCCCTATATGGTGAAAGGGGGCGATGAGCTGGAAAAGGTTGGAAACCACTGCTCTAATGCAATCCCTTTTCATAAAAAGGTTTGTATCAATGCACATTAACTACTATCTGAGAATACATAGCTGCTAAAGACCGGCAACAACATGTCATCAACTCATTCAGTAAAACAATATACATACTACCAGAGCAAACATTAAAACATGGATTCTGGGAGTTGTTTTTTACCTTCTCCCTGACAAGAGGCTCTGCTAGACCAGCAGCATGCGAATAAGAAAAAAATTAGTGTCGCTCTTAAAGGGGTTTTTTGAGTTGATATCGATTATTTTGTGACAAGTTTGAAAGAAATCATTGCATGATAATGTTTCTAAATAGCCTCATTACTCATGTATCGCTTCCTATAGTTACCAAAAATATGAGAAATCGTAGTTTTTGTGGACAGGGGATGCATATGGTTCATACCTAACTGTAAAAAGTGTCTGGTCATGAATTTGTAATAAATGATTTTAATCATTAATTACCCCATCATATCCATTTCAGTTGTGTGTCAGATGTGCAGGATCTCTTAGTTTGACAATTTACCATCAAGATGTGAGTAAATCTCAACAGGTGAGAAAAAAATCATGAAATATGTGAACCAACTCAATGAGCCTCTTTAAAGAATGCAATGACAACAATCCTAAACAAGGGTGTTCAAAACAAAATGGACTAATAACCCAACCCAGGTAACCGGGTTACAATCTCCCCTGTCAAAAATGCATTGTCCCTAATGTCATTATTCAATCCTAAATTCCTAGGTGCAATTCATACTACACCAAACAACCAAAGTTAGTGAACACAGTTAATTTCTTACCAATCCCCAACTTTCTGTGGTATGGGGGAGAACCCAGTTTGTCATAGGAGAACCTTTCAGGATGTTGACTATCTCGGCCATGGGATTCCTCTTTTATAGAAAGGATTTGGCCTGAGTCCTCAACAATCTTGCCACTATTTTCATCTTTGTTCAGAACCTCTGAATGAACCGATTAATTATTTCCACATTCTACTCCATCACTTGTTTCACAATTATTAGATTAAGGGATGGGAACTAAAGTATGCTCTTCCTCACCCTTAGAAACAGAGTGATCTCCACCTTGAGCGGCCTCATATTCTTCCTCCATTCCCTCTACACTGTCATCTCCTGAATCTTACCTTAATCATCATTTTCCTCTGGAACATCAAGGTCATTTTATCCACTTCCTCTTTTGGCTACTTATTATTTCATCTCCACCAGGAGGTAATTAACCTTGTTTCTGTGCAGTGTCTCTCTTTGGTACTTTTGGGTGCTGATCTGCACTTTGGCCATGCCTAGGAAAGAACTCAGTTGCATTTGGGTTTCATTCCTGTACTCTTGTATCTAGGGTAGAGTTTCGCCTCAAATACGAAATCTGGACAATTTCTGTTTTTTGCTTACTGTCTGAACTGGAATATTGTTCATTGTTTTGAGCAATCGATTTGTGACTTCTTTGAGTCCACCCTATAATTTGTCTGAGGTAGAACCTTGGCCTTCCCAGGACTGTCTTCATCATTGCTGGTGATATAGCCGACTGGTAAAAGATGATTTCGATGAACTGTTCGGGACCTGCCTGACTTATAGTTTGGTTTTACTTGATAGACTGGTAGATCTCCTTTGCACTCATCTGTAATAAATATACCACTGTTCCATATGTCCTCTAACTTTGCTTTCCCTTTGTGAGCTTAATTGCGGACTAATACCTCATTTCCTACTTCAAGCTGGTTTGCTCTGACACTAAGATCATATCTTCTTTTATTATTGGCTGCAAGTTTCCCTGGCTGCTTCTCACCCAAGTGGTAAGCATTCTCCAAGCAAACTCTCAACTCTTCCATGTAATTTTGGCGTTGTTCATTAGTTTGATTATCCGGGCTTACCCCATAAATTTTATCCAGGTCAAACCTTGGTTCCCTTTCAAATAGCAAGTAGTAGGGTGAAAATCCAGTCGAGTCATTTACTGACCCTTACTCAAAATCCAGATATGGGCCAGATATGAAATTCCATATATGGGCCAGATATGGATTTCATATCCGGCCCATATCTGCTGCAGATATGTGATTTATATCTGGGCCAGATAAAAAATTGGGCAGATATAACCCAGACCTACGCCAGAACCAGATCTAAGCCATATATGGCCAGATAAAGTTTTATCTGGATCAAGTCTTTATATGGAACAGATAAAATTTTATCTGGACCAGATATGGTCCTTATATGAGCAGAATATATTTCCATATACGGCCCATATCTGCACCAGATATGGAATTTATATCAGATCGGATAAAAAGTTAGGCAGATATAACACAGATCTAAACCAGAACCAGATCTAAATCATATATGGCCAGTTAAAGTTCTATCTGGATCAAGCCTTTATATGGCACAGATAAAATTATATCCGGACCATATCTGCTCTAGTTATGAATCATAGTTAGGACTTATAGTCCACACTCCTCATGGAGACTTTGAACACCAGCTTTTTTTCCAAAAGTCCCCTGACTCTCTGGCGAAGAGCCAGGGGCGAAAACCAAACAATACTCCGGAAGGAGTTCTGCTCCCCGAAGGAGTAACAACGTTCCCAAGGGACAAACTTTGACTTAACTGACACCACCTGACAGTGGTCCCGTTCTAGACTGGCTGAATAGAACAGGTCCCACCCTGGGAGCTCCGCCGTCGTTATCACGGACACTCTTGCGCCAAAAGCGTCGTGACCAGGGGTACTCCTGTGCCAGGTAACAATGTTTAAGTGCTCCATGAATTAGAATTTAATGTAAGTATTAGGTTGAATTGACTTATAAAGTACATAAATTCAACTTATTTCATAACAGTGAACAGAAAAATGCCTTGAAATTTCCTATTTATGTAATCACAGTGATATGGGCTTCTTATTTTAAACTTTATTACGTATTTGACTCTAAATTTTGTTTACTGCGTAGTGCATATTTTACTTTCAACTTCCTAAATCATGAAAAATGTAGGTTTAGATACAAGCTCCGCCCAAATATGCAAATCATTTGCCTAAGTTCACTTAGTACACTGTGGTATTAACAGAAGTGTAGACACTAAATAACTGCAGTGTCTGGGAAGGTGATGCTGTATCCAAAACATGTCTTAGTTTGTAACAAGCATAATCCAAGAATCAAATCAAATAAATAATAAAACAAACTAACAAAATGCTCATTTGCATATCTAGCATATCAAGTTATATCTGGCTTGATATGGCCATATAAACTTTATTTGCATATCTGGAATTGCATTGTATCAAGTTATATCCGGCTTGATATGGCCATATAAAACTGTATTTACATATCTGGACTGGCATTTCATCAAGTTATATCTGGCTTGATATGGCCATATAAAACTGTGTTTACATATCTGGACAGACATTTCATCAAGTTATATCTGGCTTGATATGGCCATATAAAACTTTATTTGCATATCTGGAATTGCATTGTATCAAGTTATATCTGGCTTGATATGGCCATATAAAACTTTATTTGCATATCTGGAATTGCATTGTATCAAGTTATATCCAGCTTGATATGGCCATATTAAACTTTATTTGCATATCTGGAATTGCATTGTTTCAAGTTTTATCTGGCTTGATATGGCCATATAAAACTGTATTTACATATCTGGAATGGCATTTCATCAAGTTATATCCGGCTTGATATGGCCATATGAAACTGTATTTACATATCTGGACAGACATTTCATCAAGTTATATCTGGCTTGATATGGCCATATAAAACTTTATTTGCATATCTGGAATTGCATTGTATCAAATTATATCTGGCTTGATATGGCCATATAAAACTTTATTTGCATATCTGGAATTGCATTGTATCAAGTTATATCTGGCTTGATATGGCCATATAAAACTTGATATAATGTATCAAGGCATCTAAATCTGGCTGTATATCTGGCTTGATATGGCCATATAAAGACTGTATTTAGCCAGATATATCCAGACATAAATCCATATCTGGATTTGGAGTAAGGGTGAACAATTGTAAGCAAGGACTTGAGCAGGCAGATAATAACTCCAGTTGATCTTTCTTGGGTTAAGGTCTCCAACATGTTCAGGAGGGCTCTATTGAAACTTTCTGGCTGTGGGTCTCCCCGTGGGTGATAACGTGTTGTGTGTTTCCTCTTTATTCCCAGCATCTTAGTCAATTCTGCAATGAGCCGGTTTTCAAAGTTTGCCCCTCTATCGGTAGGTAGGGCAAAATGGCACTTTTTATTTTTCTTCGGAAAATATGACATTCGGTACAAAAGTTCACTTTCCATAACCAGTTTCCTAAAATGTCGTAACATCAACTTTGCATTTTTATCCATTTCACCTATCCTGGTTGGCCTTGCCCCCTGCTTAACACAATCTTTTATGAACTTGATACCAGGTTCTCTGTCTTGTAAATCCACCCAATCACAGGAGTCACTGCTTACACCTACTATCACCCCTACCATAATATGATATGCCTATGGGATAGCAGAAGGTGAAGTGGCCAACGATAAGATCCATGGAGTCTCCTCCCACTCTCTCTCTCTCTCATCCGTGTAAGTTATATCAGTGTGGGGCCTTCGAGATAGGGCATCTGCATCTATATTCTTTCTTCCGGAGCGATAGTGAAGTGTGAAGTCGTTGTTGGTCACATCAGCCAACCAGCGTTCTCCAGTAGCATCCAACTTTGCCGTACTAAAAATATAAGTTAGGGGATTATTGTCTGTGCAAACCTTTGCCTTCCGTAAATGGTAGAGGTCATCCTTAAATTTATTACAGATAGCCCACTTTAAATACAAATACTCTGATTTGTGAGCCGGATAGTTTCTCTCTGACTTCGAAAGTCTGCGACTCCCATACGCAACAGGGTGCAGACGATTGTCCTTTTCTTGGAAAAGAAAAGCCCCAAGACCGTCTCTGGAAGCATCAGATGTGAACACAAAGGGACGAGTCACATCAGCATAAATTAGTACAGGGGTAGAGCAGAGACTTTCCTTTAATTTGTTGAAAGCTTCATCACACTGTGGTGTCCATCTGTCAGTCAGGGATATCCTTTTGCTTTGACTTCCTCTAGTATGTGGTGTTTTCTGCATTTTCCCTTAGTCGGAAGTAAGAGCGTAAACGAGTTGTGCCATACCTGAAAAATTTTGAACAAATCTCAGATAATATCAACAGCATCCTAGAAAGGACCGCAACTCTTGTAGTGACTGTGGGCTTGGCCATGTCTTTATTGCAGATATCTTATCAGGATCTGTCTGGATACCCTCCTTCGACACGATATGACCTAAATATCTCACAGAGGTACATCATATTTGGCACTTGTCTGGGAGCTACTTTGAGTCCATACTCCTTCAGCCTACTCAGAACTCCTTCCTACCTGGTCTCCATGTCCTCCAATATTTAAGAGTATATTATCAAATCGTCCATGTAAACAAGAGCCTCAATTTGGTGGATTCCTGACATGCACTTCTCCATAAGACTCTGAAAGGTTGCCGGCGACCCTTAAATCCCCTGGAGCATACGTTGTAAATCAAAGAAACCAGCAGGGCAAATGATAGCCATCCGTTCTTTGTGGTCTTTTCTCATCCGAATTTGATAAAAATTACATTTCAGGTCAATGACGGCGAACCCCTGGCAATCATTCAGGCAGTCGATGACTTCTTGAATAACAACTAAACTATGTACTGGTCAGGAATTGGACTGGAATTAATGTTCTGTAATCCACACACACTCTTAAGCCCCCACTCGTTTTCCGTACAAGAACAACTGGTGAAGCAAATGGACTAGTATGACCATTTTGAATGATATCATGCTCAAGCATCTTGGCAAAATGTTGCTGCAAGTTTTTGAGATCACCTGGAGACACTCTGCGGGAACCGTCTTGAAAGGGACTATCATTATCTAGGGCTATTTCATACTGAATTTCGTCAGTTACTCCAATATCCCATCCATGCATGGAAAACACTTCCTTCTTACTTGCCATCAAAGACAGAATCCTGTTCTACCAGTCTGCAGATATGGGACCCCAAGTAAAGGGAAGCCTCGCAAAGTCATCTGGCACTTAATCGGAACTGGATTCTTCTGGTTGAAATTTGTCAATTCGTGCTGTAAAATCTATCCTATGACACCAGACTTGCTTCAGCCAGAGTACATCCTGGGGAGAGGGTTATCTTGTGGTCACTTTCATTAGTCACCATTACTTTAACTTTATTACTTGTCATGTTTAGGAGCTCAATTAATTGGGGTGTGCACCTCAAATATCTTGCAAGGAGCTGCAGTTGTTGGTCTACAATGGCCTTAATAGGGTAACCAAGTTGGTTTCTAATTATATCTGTGAGTGTTCTTCTCTGCCCTGGAAAAAAGACACTTGCCGGTCCCTTACTTTCACCCTTCCGATCTTACCTTCCATCTTCTCAGCTCTCTCAATGTCACGGGAAATCTTAGCACACTGCGCTGATGAAACCTCTGCTGGGTAAACCCCTGATATCTTGTGCATCTGGAACAATTTTCTGAAAACGCCAGTGGTCGTTCCCACTGCACACGGTACTTTCTTTGAGTCTCTCTTGTCAGGAGTAATAATAACCAAAGTGTCACAAGTGGCATCAGCTCCAGTAAACCCACCGCAGAGTTACAACTCAACATGGGTCCATCCCAAGTAGTCCATCGTGCCATCGCCTCCATGCCACAATATGAAATCTTTCAAATGGTACAGGTTTCTTTTCAGTTGCTTGAAGAAGCTCTCTGCCAAGAGTGTAACTTGAGAGCTACTATCTATTAAGCAAGATGTCAGCTGACCAGCTAATTTACATAGGACCATCAGCTTCTCCCCAACCAACCCTTTGGGAATATCTGTATCCCCTTAATAAATTAATTTCCCTGCGGCATTTTCATCCCTGGCTCCTGGTTGCCCCCTCTCAGAAGCCCAAATGAGTTTTCCGGCTTGGCAAATATGAATTCAATCAACTTTTGGTTTACAACTCTGAGGTCCCCTGGCCCAGGGCACTGTCTCTGAAGGTGTCCAGGGTGTCCACATGAAAAACAAAATGTCCAATTTCGTGGTGCTGAACATGCCTCTTGGGTGCTGTGTATTTCAAATTTTGCCTCCTTCTCCTGAAGCAGTTTTTCAACTCTATCCGCAAGCTTATCTTCTCGGACTTTCTTTCAGGAGGACAGCTGTCGTTATTTGATGGGAAGCTTCAGTTTTTGGTGTCTTTTTGTGGATTGCAGACACTCGTTGTGACTTTTTAAGAGATTGCTCTTCTTCCACTTTCCGGACTAAGCTAAGTAAGGTAACATAGTTTGGCGAGTCCCTCACATATTCAAGTTGCAGAACCGTCAGGAGGTTTTCATTATACAGCACCCCCTGGTAAATTGCTCTGACTTCATTTGGTTAACCTGGCCCTTTTTCAACATTCCTCTTCTCACCTTTTTCTCAGGAGCTGCTGCAAACGTAGCAGGTACTCTGATGCCTTATTCCCTTCTCGTTGATGGAGGCTGTAAAACTTCTTCAAGACTTCATCACCCGAATCTATGGAGCCAAATGCCATTTCTAAGGCAACTTGGTAATCAATGGATGATCATCCTTTTTCTCATGTTTCAAGTCAGCAATAATTTTCAAAGCTGGAGACCGGAGGGATTCTCTTATTCTTTTCCTTATTTCTTGATTTGGTATGTCATTTCATTCTTCCACTTGAGCTTCAGCTTGTTCTATCCATGTGTCCCAATTCTCTTCATCTTTGGCTGAGGGTGATTTCCCTGGAAAGGATCTTAGTTTGCGGTATGTTGTGGATGAAGTGTCGAGTGTAGTTCCCCCTTCCAACCGTGGGAAGGAGTAACCACGTGACCTGTCACTTGTTTGAATCTCATCATGGGTACCATCCTCCGGATCATGCATTGGCATCCTTTCCACTGCTCCCTCTTGTTCATCCGTCAACTTTATCACCTCAAACTGGTTCAAATCCCCTTTTACACGGAAAGCAACACTTTCACCTAGATACTCTAATGGAGCCCTGGTACTGTATTCACACAAAACCACAATTCTAACCCCACTTTTAGACATCTTTTGCCTAGCAACAGATTTTATGCGAGAAGGCAAAACTTTGGACACAGCCATTACGAAGGTCCTCATTGTACATTCTACTGGCTTGCCAACCAATAATACAGCATTTCCTACCCCAATATTTTCCTTCCTACACCAGTCTATTCCTAGATCCCTCAAGTCCTCACTAGTTGGCATTCTGCTCAAATAATTCCTACTTACAGTGGCCTGTACACAATTGCTACGGGACATACAAATCTTAAGTACTGTACTAATATAAAGCAACTGAAACATATTCCAAAACAAAGACACAGCAGAAACCATCAAGCTTTCAAAGCAATGAAAAAAAAATTCCCGGTAGGCCCCAAATTTGTAACCCTGGTAAAAGCGCCCTCACTAGACCACTAAGTCAATTGATCAATACACTAAGACTGACGAAAATATTCATGAGATTTTCAATTAGTTTCTACTGTCTCTGTGTTTATTAAACGAAGTTCTGTAAGCTCAGTAGCTCTCTTGAATGAAATACTGAGCACCTAAAAGAAATACTCCTTACAACTTACTGTAAAGTTCAGCCAGTTAGTCTAGCCTAGGCCTTACTTCACTTCATACAACAGCTGCTTTTATATTAAAACTTCTTAATGTACTCGGTTCCTGTACTGTACAAAATTAAGTAAGTTCACCCCTTTTGATTTTGTTTCAACACCCTTTTGAGTACCACGTCCCACGTGAGCTACCGCAGTCACTCTGAAAGACTCTTCAATCTCTGAACCCCGTCTGCAGGCGCATTTGGTCCTTGGTGGTTGCAATGGTATATACCGCGTCTCACGCAAACCTCCTGAACCACAGTCATCACCCTGGAAAACTACTGCGCCCTGGATCCCGTCCAACGTTATACGTTTAATCACCGGATTCAATATATCTAAAAGACAGTATATAACATACATGACATAATACAGTATTCTTTAACTTCAAATTTAAACAGCAACAAAATCAACACCACCAACAACAAGGTAGCAGGCAATTCTATATAGTGTAGTGTAGTGTAGTGTAGTAGAATTCATTCAGCTTTATAATGTAAACATGGGAGTCGCCATCTTGGTATTACTAAAACGTTCCCTTGACACTGTTTTACATCAACTTACCTAAAAGGCCACTGTGAGTATACCGTCAGATAAGGCCGTCATTCGACTGCAATCACATACTACCCCAGCAAACATTAAACATGGATTTGGGGAGCTTTTTTATCTTCTCCCTGACAAGAGACTCTGCTAGGCCAGCAGCATGCAGATAAGAAAAAAATAAGGGTGCTCTTAAAGAAATCAATGACAACACTCCTAAGCAAGGGT
The DNA here is from genome assembly GCA_029531755.1 of Holothuria leucospilota. Classification (NCBI taxonomy): domain Eukaryota; kingdom Metazoa; phylum Echinodermata; class Holothuroidea; order Aspidochirotida; family Holothuriidae; genus Holothuria; species Holothuria leucospilota. The sequence continues at coordinate 31,829,562 of CM055961.1, read as the reverse complement.
GCTCACAACAAAATAGACTAGCAACCTAACCCAAGTAACCGGGTAACATATGGACTATGACCATTAACTAGAATTTCATCTTTAAATTAGTAGGACGGCGTCTTCTATATAAAGCAATAAACCACACGTTGGATTTATGGAGAGGCGTAGTTGTACGGTATTGCCTTTCTGGGTGATGCATTCAAGAAAGCCTCCAAACTCTGAATGAAGTAGTTGTCAATCCGATATTTGACGTAATAGATTTTTATTTAGTCTATGTAGGCTATGAGGAACACAAAGCCCTTAAATTCGCCAGGTCAGTTTATCAAGTAGTCTGTGTTGTGTATACTTCTCCTTGTGGCTTCTCCTTGTGTGTCTTACGTTCATTGAACTAATCATCTCATTATCAAACGAAGTTATGTTTTATTCAACATGAATATGATTTGTTTTGTTGAAGATAAATGTCAGGAAATCCGAAACCATTTTCTGTTCTTTTGTTTCCCATCCTTCGTAGAAAACCGCCAAAAATTCATCAAAGACCTGAAGCAAAAGTACGAAAACCAGTACCAGACCGTTCAACCTATTCCATACATTCGAGACAGGCTCTATTGTGTGGACAGAGTTTTCGTTGAAGGCGGTATAGAATATTTAGTTGCTAAGAAAATAATTGGTGAAGACGACTGGGATCCTTTACAATCTTACCAAGATATTTTCAATGATCCTCGTGTAATATCAAACAGACGCACCTTAGAAGGAGACCCTGGGTATGGCAAGTCGACTGTCACTCTTCAAATCGCCTATGACTGGTGCAACAGTACGCCTGGATCATATTTACATAAGTTTGAGATACTGATTCTCATAAGACTTCGGCAACTGCGTGGTGTTACATCAATATACAGTGCAGTCAGACTGTTCATTTTGCCCAAAGACTCTACGTTGAGTGAAGACGATGTGAAGTACATTCTTCAGAGCAGCTCATCCGTGTTGATTGTGCTAGATGGCTTTGATGAGTATCCAGACCAAGATAGTAAGATGTCAGACATCATAAGCATCATCAGGAGGGATATGTTCTACCATTTTGACGTCCTTGTAACCACTAGAACAGCGTGCCTTCCAAATGAACTCGCACCTCAGACACAACGAATACGATTGACTGGCTTCGACGAAAGGGCACGAGATGAATACATCCGAAAGGCCGTTGTAGGAAATAATGATGTAGCCGCAAGGAAAATTAAACAGCAACTCAAAGTCAGTTCAGTCCTTGCCGACGTTTGCCAGGTCCCTCTTTTTTTTGTCATGTTTGCTCACATGAGTCATGAGAGTGACCTTCTTAAAAAGTTCAACTCTGTGACTCATTTCTTTGGGTACATGATGGGATGCTTCCATAGTCACCTGAAAAATAAAGGGAAAGATACCAACACTGAAGTCTTGGACTCCACCACTATAAGCCACACGGAGCTGGATAAGGTATCCTTCGACGCACTGAGAGGAAAAAATCAACAACTTGTTTGGGAAAAAAACAAGTTGCGTGAACAGCTGGGAAAGAAGTGCTATGAAATATACGTACGTCTTGGCATTTTGGTTGAGGAAGAAGCTCTTGACCTTGAAAGCTTTTCGGGAATTCACGCAAGTTCTAAACACATCAAAGAAAAAACTGAAGTAAGGTTTTATCACAAGCTCTTTTGTGAATGGTTTGCTGCCCATCACTTATCAAACCTTGTATGCAGTAATAAAGTTTCTGCGGGTAACCAAACAAAGCTGAAGCAAAGTCTTTTTCGTAAGAAAGCACTATGTGACATTTTGGATGAGTTCGACCCCTTTGACCTGCAGTACATTTTCCGATTCTCTTGTGGGCTGAATGCAGATGCTGCCGAGAAAATAATCAAATACTTGAAGGCGAAAAAAACCAGTGACAGATTTGCAGTGTTGTGTATCTTGGAACGAGAAGGAGAAATCGGAAAAATCCTAGAAACTGTAAGGGACTTATGTAGCAATACAATAAGGATCAATGCCGATGACAGCCTCCTGCTTCAAAGGTCTACCATCGACCTCATGGAACTTGCTTCAAGCAATAGTGTAAGTTGGTATAACGCTCCTTTTGGCGATGAGGGAACACTGAAATATGCACCGGCCTTTACAGACTCGCGTACATTATGACAAACAAGGGAAGACATTCGGTTTCCATATTTGTTTACCTTGCTCTCTCATGAAGTCTTTCTCCTAGTGTTTCTCCTCCAATCTTGATGATTTTATTCACATATGTTTTTGATATTCTATTTTGTGGTAGAATCTTTTCTTCTCCTCCATCGTTTGCTCCATCCTTTGTCCCTCCTACTCCTCTTCATTCTACTTCGACGTTACCTTTTACCTTTTCTTCCGTTCCTGTTCTTTCGCGTATATCTACACTTCTCTTTACATTGCTGACATATATTACATCCGGCTGCTCATCTCGTTTCCTCCTCAATCTTTCCGCTTCTTTCTATTGTCAGACAGTAGCGTTCGTCTTCCTACTTCACATTTTTAACCTTACTTCAATAACAATTTTTCCACTTCCAGACCACCTTCTTCTTTTACTTGTATACTACGTGCGCATATATTTAAGTAATTAACAGATGCTATGATGAAATTTAATGTGCTATTTATAAGTTTATGTGCACAGAATATTTATTCACATGTCAAGAAGTGAACTCGTCAAGGAAGTAAATGCGCAGAGCGACCAAGGCATATTTTTCATCTTCCAGTATTTCTTGAATACGATTGCCAGTGGCACAAATTTAATGAACAAATTCAATGTTGTCGACCAAGCTGTACGACTGAAAGCTTGCCACTGTATACAGATTAGCCGAAGAAAGTACCCAAAGGGAATTCTTTGAACCTGCCGAGGTGAGCAGTTCAGAAGCAAAAGGCGGTGAACCAGAAAGCCAACTTGGCCAAGTGAACCGGCGGTAGGAAGAACCCTGGGTATTCGACAGTTAAACCGCAACATGATAATATTGGAGTACGAGAAAAGCGCAAAATCCATGAAAACAATTTAATGATAGAATATATTACCATTCGACCAAGCTGGCAGTCCAGAAAGATTTCGAAAAGTTTTATTAGCCGAAAAATAAACCCAAGTACAGAATGTGTAGCTTTGAAGCAAATGAGGGCACAAGAGATTCAACGTACTAACAAAGAATTCTGGATTCATTATGTCAGCTTTTTCATCGTATGAAGGCAAAGAAGATTCAGTGCACTCAAGAACAACCAACCATTAAGTCTAGTACAAGCCCTCTCTACAACATTCACCTTTAGTTCAGTTACATAATACTCTTACACTTCTTGAGTAATTCACTGTTAGGAGTGGCCTCAACGAACAACACAGCTTCATCTATTGTTTTCTCATTTCTGAACCACTTGTAATTTTTCCTGATCTTTTCCCTAACACGTCTTTCACGTTCCCACGCTTTTGGCCTAAATACGGGAACTATGTCATCTCTATCATTTCTGACTATTTTATTGAAACGTTTGTTTGCTATGTAATACACTTCATAACGATACGTTTTCGAAAAACCACTATTTTGCACCTTGCTTACAAAGTGTTGTATAACCGTTTTTCCTTCTTCTTCTTCTTCTTCTTCTTCTTCTTCTTCTTCTTCTTCTTCTTCTTCTTCTTCTTCTTCTTCTTCTTCTTCTTCTTCTTCTTCTTCTTCTTCTTCTTCTTCTTCTTCTTCTTCTTCTTCTTCTTCTTCTTCTTCTTCTTCTTCTTCTTCTTCTTCTTCTTCTTCTTCTTCTTCTTCTTCTTCTTCTTCTTCTTCTTCTTCTTCTTCTTCTTCTTCTTCTTCTTCTTCTTCTTCTTCTTCTTCTTCTTCTTCTTCTTCTTCTTCTTCTTCTTCTTCTTCTTCTTCTTCTTCTTCTTCTTCTTCTTCTTCTTCTTCTTCTTCTTCTTCTTCTTCTCCATGTATTGTTCAGTGCTAATATATACCATGCTTTCTAAATTTTCTTCCATCGTAACATGTTTTCTATTAGAGTCTACAGCTAGCTTACCCGATATATCTGTAGGCTAGATGATGATCCATCGTCCATCGCTCTATCTTTCAGACGTTTAGACCTTTTCTATCTTCTTTGCTAATTTTTACTTGTCCTTTGCCGTTGTATCTTGCTGGTTTCTCTTTAACTCTATGTTTGGCATAAACCATTCCTGCCTCAGTTTCCAGATTATGTGAAGGAGGCCGGCAGACCCATTTGTTATATGGTAGACTGGTTGGCCTGGTAGTGGAGGTATTTAGAGTCATGCTGGTCGTCGGGTTATAGAACTGACCGGTGTCGGTGGCATCGGCATCACTCTCATCAGGTCCTGCATCATCGTCACTAGTATCCTGTCTGGTGTTAGTGCTGTTCAGTATCATTTTTCTGTGATTTTCCCATCTAAGTTTATCGATTTCTTGAAGGTTTTCTCACTGATGTTAAATTTCGCATAAATTCAAGAGGAGATAGTAAGTTGTCCTTCGGTGACATCGCCACTGTTAAGCGTGACCTTTGAGTGTTGCTTTTATCGGTGACTGGTTAGATAACCGTGTACGACTGAAAGCTTGCCACTGTATACAGATTAGCCGAAGAGAGTACCCAAAGGGAATTCTTTGAACCTGCCGAGGTGAGCATTTCAGAAGCAAAAGACGGTGAACCAGAAAGCCAACTTGGCCAAGTGAACCGGCGGTAGGAAGAACCCTGGGTATTTGACAATTAAACCGCAACATGATAATATTGGAGTACGAGAAAAGCTCAAAATCTATGAAAACAATTTAATGATAGAATATATTACCATTCTGCAGGAACGTGTTATTTTCGACAACTGCTAGGTGCTCACAACTTTTTATCTGGACCTAATGGTTCCACCGTGATTCGATTGAGGGTTAGTTAGATAGAGTTTTACCGCCCAGTTCGGACCAATATTCCCATGTGTACGTGAGTTAGCAGGAGGTGGGTTGTACTACTTTTAAATCATACCTCCAATCATGTTAAAACTTGATAATTAGGTATGCCAGGTCATTTTTAAAGATCAAACGGTGGTTAAACAACAAACTGGCTTGAATTTTGCTACAAACAGAGCCACAGATCGTCTGATTGAGCTAATTCTTGTTCGATACATCTGAACGTGATGGAAACATTATTACGGACGTACCGAAGAGGGAAAAACAGCACATTAATTTTACCTCACAAAAAATAATTGGAAATAACCCCAAAATTACCGAAAATGATCATTAAAATTAATTTCAATCAAAACCCTATTTTTTTAGAACAATTGTACTTATAATTAAAAGCATGGTTTTTAATATTTTTTGCACTAACCCAAGCTAACCAAGATGGCGAAAACAACACAGTGGCAGCCAGCATAGTATTTAAAATATTTAAAAATAATCAGAAAAATGATCATTAAAAATACCGTTGAATCAATCGCCGTTAACATCTGGCAATTCTTATGATAAAAAATCGACACTCATTTTCAAAATATTTGTGCTGGAATTCAGATTAAATAAAATAGCTGAGAAAAACAAAAATGACCGTCAGTGTAATGGTTGTGTCAGAATATTAAAATACCAAGGAAAGTAATCATTAAAAATACTTTTGTCACAGTTAAATCTAGCATTAGTCCATGTTCTGTTAAGAAATATGCTTCGGTGCTTTTCCGCCATATTTTCCAACATTTACTCTTGTGTCAAGGTTTATAGAATCTATCTTTGATAGAATGTATTGAATCACATCATTATGAATGGAGATTGTCAGGTGGCATTTTGCAATGTTTTTAAATATTTTTGAAAGTATTTCATTTACTTTGGTGACCATTTCAAACATGTTTGAAGTTTTCTTCATAAAATACGAACAAATTATTAATGTACAAGTGTCAAAATATTTTGAGATATTATTTTCTTTAATATTTAATACAGACGATTCTATGTCACGAATATACTGTACAACAGTTGTGTTTAGATCCTCACAACTCTTCTTCCGGAGTATGACCGAAATTTTAAAAGCGATGTCACATAAACGTGTGAGCTCAGGTTACTTGGGGGCCACGGTGCTTAAGTTAATGTCCTAAATTACAAAACAGTCTAGAAGCTGAACAACACTTATTTATGTTTTATGTAATCCAATAACTTAATAACAAATGCAGCAAATTTGTTGCTAGGAATATGAGATGCTACATGACTTTTAGGCCTTGCGGTTATTGATGCCACTACGTCAAGCATGAGCAAATCTCTCTAACTTTTTGAAGACCAAGTTATCAGTCTAGGCGCCCATACCATGAAGATGACGAACACAAACCCCACAGAAATTTAAAAGACCTTACTTCTTTGTAACTGCCTGGAATTTTACTCTTAATGTATAGTCAATATTTTTACCAAACCTCAACCGACTTCACTGTTTCAAAGTTCATCAAAAGCTCATTTTACCAAAGTTCGTCAAACGCTTATTTACCCAAGTAGTTTAATTTTAGCAGATGTAATTTGAAAACAGTAAGAATTAATTCTTAACAATTACGGTGATAGATGCCTACTGTGGTGAAAAATTGTAGCGCCTAGTATCGAATCTGGAAACCAAGGACAGGCAAATTTATCCTGCATCCAAGAGAGAAAATTCTCTAATGAACCAAATGCAGAAGGAGAGTTAACCTGTCTGATGTCGTTTACCGCAGTAGAAAGACATTTGGAATTGGTGTCCGCAGTGATGAACTCTGCTATCTATGTGCGTCTTTGGGAGGACTATCACCAGGGAGCTTGGGAAGGAGACACATCAACCAAAATGTCAGGCAATAAGTACTCGAAATGATTTGTTTCCATTCAGGTATCAAACTTTGATTGATAGGTACCTTTGTTATTGTTTAACCATGTTGACTAACCATATTCCTACTCATGATGATGTTCACATCCAAGTAATCCTAAAAAATTGCTGTCATGACGTGAAAGTCCTTTTAGTCCAAATTCTTGTAGGATCTGACCACAGTTAATAAGGCTTGCATCATAACAAGGTAACAAAACTCCAGTTCTATCAGCACAATGTGCGCTCAAGCGAATAATGACTTGTGGTTCTTAATAAGTAGTTCCAGTGGCTACTAGGGCTTGGCCGGATCATATGTCCTGATTGAGCACGGTTGTGAAGATACAACTCGCTGGACTAAAACCACAGAATGAAAGTTACTGACCATCACTAAAAAGACTTTCCCGGGCTGTGGGGGACTACTCGGGATTGTAGGCTTATGGGCATTTTCATGGCATGGTTGTTACAGCATGCGTTGATTTGATGTTTTTACAGTTTTATTGCAAAATTTTAAACGTAAGGACTGTCAATAAAAGTTTAAATAATGCCCTTCCTTTGTGTCGTTACGAATTTGATGCGTCGTCTCCTTTAAGTATTGTTCAAGTCTAATCGTTTTCCTAATTTTGGCATATTTCCTTATCACTAAGAAACAAACATGATATGTCAGCTGTGTGGAAAGTCTTCAATGAAGTTTACAAAAGTGACAGTTATTGCCATGAAAAATTACCGAGTGTAAAATTTTATATGCTTGTATGACGACTGGTAACTTAACCTTTACAGTTCAATGAGAGGGGTAGATCTATTTATTGTCATTTTGAAGGCAATAGACAGTCCCTAAAAATTCCTTTGAAATACTGCAAACTCTTGCAAATTTCCTTTTCGTTGCCTTACTGACCTCTAAAAATGTTTTTGAACCTAAGGCATGGAGTTATTTTCATTGAATATGATAATTTAGCAAAATATTGTCACATGATCACAAAAGCCATTAATGGAAAAGGATGAGGGGGTATACTTATTCCAGTTGGGATGACTGCATTTTTCCCTTTAACAATAGGTCCCTAAATCATAGTTGATGCTAGTTATCGTGACAGGAATTTTGAGGAGAAAGAAAAAATACCATTGGAATTGAACATTGCTCCCTGACAGCTTTCTGTCAATGCCTACACGAGGTGATAACTGGCCCTTCACCAGTTCTTACCCGAATGACTAAACTTAGCCAAATCTCAGTCTGTACGACAACGGCAGAATTTCTTAACAAAAGGGTTGCTACTGTATGTGGTACGAACTCACAGAACAGAGTATCCATTATTCTGTCTTGCTGATTTGACTCTATTACCACTTCCCTGTTTGGCGACAGATTATGAACTTTACCAATGAAATATTAGAAAGACCTTACACTTCATTGAAATTAAGGTACTAACAAAGAAGGATAGAAAGCTCCTAGAAGAAGGCTAGATTTATTTATCTTTTTTTTTTTTTTTTTGATTTCCAGTCTTTTATAGTTTTGTTATTCTATTATTTTTCTCCTTTTTCGTGGACAGAAAACTTTAGGCCTGTTTGTTATACCACCTTACTCTAAGGTAATTTTTCTTGACTTTTTTTTGACAAACGTCTACTTTCTCCTTCCAAAGCAACTCAACGCTTATTCTTTGTTGTGTTCTTCAGGTTCCCATTGCACATCTGTATCTGTCTAATTGTTGCAGTACAGTAGACCTGACTGGTGGAAGTCATTTGCAGTTAAAGTCAAATCTTCCTGTACCAGCCCTAGCTACACTCAAGGAGCTATCTATACATGAGTCAGGCAGGGAGATAACTTCAGAGGAATTTAAAGGCATCTTGGAGTATTCATCTAAGTGCCTGGAATTAAGGGAATTATGGTAGGTATTGCAATAATTAACAAAACAATCACGTATTTTCAATGAGTGAGTTTTACTACGTTAATCGACGCCATGGATTTGATGCGTTTTCTATTAATAAATGAAGTTTATGAGGGATCATTTGAACAGATGATCAACTTCCGTTCCTCATCGGATACATATTATCTTCTATCCACGATAGACTGCGTTAGGCTTCAAAAGTAGACGTAAGATTGATTTATTTTAATTTTGCAGATGTACACGACGTTCAAAGTTAAATAATTAGAATGGTATCAAAAATTAGAAAAAAAAGACTTCAATTTCTGGAAACACATAAAACGTTGCAGAGACTACTTAAAAATGTTCAAACTATAAAAAAAACAGCATAGACGTTGCATACTTTGATATTTTCCTATCAAATGTGAGTACCTTAAAAATGAAATAACACTGATCACTTCACAGTACATGATCTCGGGCGGACCTAAAAAAGCACAGAATGCTTAATACAGATTAATAAAAATAATATTCAGTTTTTGACCCATGCCCTAGGAAGTGTATATTTTCAGGAATTTGCGGGAGGTTATAAGCCCCACAACTTGTCAGTTTAACCCTAAGCATTAATTTAATCATTGGAATCTTATTGATAAACACAAAAGGTACTTGAGAAGTCAGTGTCTGGACCCTTTTCGCCTATGGGCTTCTTAATTATGTATATTCATAAATACACAGTCTTCTGGTTCCACCCGTTTGTCGTCTTTCTCTCATCAGGTTCAGTGAATGTTTGGTACCGCAGTTCCCCCAGGATGAGTCTACTGCTCTTCTAAAATCAAGGAACATTAGAGGTAAATTATAGTCCATTGCACTAAGTGCACTTTGAATAAATTTACTGTAAATTAGACGTAACTGTATCATACTAAACGGGAGTTTTGATGAATATTGACCGCATAGATTCTTAAAGAGTGGTTGATTCATAGTTACTATTCGTCATTTATTTATTCTGAGAAAATGTGCTTTTTCTATTTCATGTAATGTCTCTTTGAACTCTCTTTATTTTAGTTATCTGGTGTCCCGGCACTCAATATCAGTTGAATCTACAGTCTTGCCGCTGGGAGGTATGTTCTATATACTTTCATAAGTTATCTTTGCATATTTAGTGCCTGTAATAAGCTTTCTCTTTTGTATCATCAACTTTTAAAGCCTAAAATTAGCTTGAGTACGTCATGGAAGCAAAATTTAACTCTACGAATTTAACACATAAAATAAAAAAATAAGATCTTTTCAAAAGCATGTTTACTGTTACGAGTAATTGGAATGCTTCCAAGAAAAAATTTTTTTTTTCACAAAATCCTTCTTTCGTTACGTTCTAAAGAATAGTCTACAATTTGGTCACTGAGACGTAACTGCGTGCCTACCTTCAAACTGTTAATGTTAATATATTAAAAAGGAGGTGGTGCTACTCCGCGGATTGGAGAGAGATGGAGCTACACAAACGCAAATTAAATTAACGTGTAAAATTTTGGAAGACAATTGAAGGTGCTTCAAGAATCAGCAAAATCAATAATATAACCAGTTCTTACCTAGAATTCATAAATTTTTGTACCAGCCCAACGTTTCTCAAGTCCTACATTTGTGACTACATGTTTTGTGACTTCTATTTCCGTCACCATAAAAATGCTCACATTAAATTATTCAGTGTGTTCAACTGTGTCATCAACTTTTATTAATCTGTTCTTGATAAAAGCATGCTAATATTTAGTTTCTTCTTCCTACCCCCATCCCCATCCCCACCCCCTCAAAAATGAATGAAAAGAATAGTTGTTCATGAAGGTAACACCGCGTAGTACCGACAATACACTTACAGGGAATGCAACAGGCGGAATAAGACTCAGTGGTCTGCACTGGAGCTCCAACAATGAGCAGCTCCTTTACTAAGCCCCTTTGTTTTTCAAGAGTTCTCCCTATTCATGGCTCTAATACATAATGACACTCGGGTAATCGGCAAGGTGTAGCTAATTCACTCTCCAAAAAAATTCCATACAGAACAAATTCCTCCATGTAAAAATTGGTTCACGCCATTTATATCTCCACCTGATGTTATTATATTTACAGCATAGGGCAAAATGGCAAGGTGGAGTACTGAAGGACAAAGACTACCAGCAAGAGGTAAGGTAGAATGTGTAGGAAAATATTTAACTGCATAATGCTAATCCTAAGGATAGGGGGCGGTTGTGGGTGGTGTCATAATTTGCCGGACAGGAAGTAGCTTCCCCGGTCGGGGGTGGGATTGATTCTCAACTGCCTTGAGTATGGTAATGAAATGTCACCCAGACATTCTACCAATTACTGCATGATATATGTTTGGCGTCACTCCCTTCAAATAAGGAGACCCTCGGGCTCCGTTCCCTGGGTGACATTTCTGAATCCAGGAAACAGACAATTACCTCAAATGAATCGACTCTTCTAACTGTGACTATTACTGTGACATCAACATAACCATTTCAAAATATTCGCAGTTGGATTGGAGATTAACCACATAGCACACTACCTCGATGGATAAAAATTTATCTATTGCTTTTCAATCACAAGTAGGGACCACCGTATCGGCGTTCTTCAACAGTCGTCTGATATCTCCAACTCTTCTTTAATGGTCAATTGTTAAAAATCGTGTCGCAGTTAGATTGATGACAGCCGCTCATGCACTACATCGACCTTACTCAACTGAGAAATAACCCTCTAACGTCACCACGACTTAACTGCTAATATCAAGCAGTTTGGTATTTACGATTTTGTTCAACACAAAGACTGTCGGATCGCAATCGTGACCAACAGACGGGTCGAGAACAAAATTTGGCGCAGACTTAAGGGACCAGTATGCCGGCGGTTTTCACTGTTGCGTGGCAGTCGGGTTGAAGTCGCAAAGTGTGCCGGTTTTCCACTTACTCAAATCGTGAAGACAGAACGTGTTCCTTTTCGTTGTAAATAAGCTACTTAAAAGTGAACTCATTTTGGGTTTTAATGGTTACGAAGGAGGCTCGCTTCCGGGCTGAGAGCTGTACCTACCATTGATGCAGTACGCAAAAGCAAAAGAGGCGTTACTGTCACATTTGCCTTTAGTTCAAACATTTGTGCTACATGAGTTTCGCATGCTATCAGGGGCCAAGGGTAAATCGCAGGCTGGGTTAAAAGAGGCCGTGGCCGCTAAACCAAAAGGTGAAATCATCACCTGGCAAATTGGTATCTTGCCGTCAAATTTTTAATAGTAGTTATAGAATAATCGAAATTAGGGGAAAACTTAACATAGAGGTTACGTTCGCAATGTAAAACAGAAGTATAAAAACTGAAATGCCTTTAAAGTGGTATTTGGGGGACTCGAATTCGGGCGCATTATCCATATGCGCTAATTGTTTCATAATTAGTTTCAAAACAGACCGTGCCTTGAGTTATTGCAAACCTCGTACAACCGTTACGGTTATCCATCTAAGGAGGTAACATCACCTCCGTGATCCATCCTAGCTACCAACCCTCAAACCCGCGGCATCAATGAATGGCCGTTAATCTTGGCTGTAATCAGTTCTATCATTTCAGATTTTTCAAGTGTCCTTATGCTCTAAATTTTTGTTTATTTTAAGAAAAATCCACAAAATCAACATTTTTATGGCTCCTTGGCAAAGGTAAAACGTATTGTGACAAAACGAAAGAAACAACTGAACTTTTAAAGGTGAAGCCTGCTTGGTAGTTGAGTGTAATGCTTTGCATTCGAAAGGTCCTCGGATCAAATCCCGGTTTGCCGGTGGTACCTCCTAGAAACTTTCGTGGGAGGGGGGCTCAAAAATGGGCATGGATGTTCGCAGTTATGCGGCCCGGGTTCAGGTTGTGGGGCACAGTAAGTTAATCCAATTCAGGCCTTCACTTAGCTGGCTCAGCTGTCCAGCACTGGTGATCAGCAAAGGTTCTCCGTTCCTGCAAGCCTTTGAGAAAGTCGCTCAGGTTTGGATATATATTCCCTCAGTCGCATGGGGACGCTAAATGGAGGTTACAGGATCAGGAGAGACTCGTACGCACTTGCCTCGTTACCCTCTAAGCTCTCGTCGAATTTTTATGGAGTTTATTTACGATTGAATTGGTGCAGGGTCCTCTTTGAGCTCAAGTGTGTTGACCTTGTATAATTTGGGCTGTCTTATTTTATCCAAACGGATCGAGACGTTTTGCATGTATCCCCTGCTTCTTACGCCTATGGCCGGAATAGCGAATGCCTCCCATGTTATGGATGTACTCATTTTTAAAGACAGAAAAGCCCGCGACTGGCTGTCTGAGATAGTTTCTGGAGAGCTTTGAAAAGCTATATGGGACTTAACTAAAATACAAAATGATAACCACACTCCTATAATAATTCTTTCCGAAGCGGACCATTGATATTGCCGGAGGGGGTGTCTTCCGAACCTCTCTGAAAACGGACCTGATTTTGCCACCCCAAGCAAAATTTCTTAGAGACGCCTATGCGTAGGCTAGATGCACTGAGAATTCTGGACGGAATCTCAGGCGTATGCCGAAAGAAAATACTGGTTAATCCTTTTTATCCCAAAAAAGCAGGGTTCTAAACAAGTTTGCAGTTCTTTTCAACTGGTTTTAGGAGCACAACTGTGTTTGAGATCTCCGATCTTATGTAGCCCGACCTTTATCTTTCGTCCAATCAGCGCTCAGTATTGTGGTATTCTCTCGAGCTTTCGAGCTCAGTATCAAAACAGTGATTGTCGGATACAACTGACTGGCTCAAAGTCGACCTACACTGCCTCGCAGACTCCAAACTCTGAAGAACAGAAAATAACTTGTGGTTAGAGAACACCCTTTTCAAAAAAAGGACAGGATTCACAGATACCCACCCAAACTTCCGTCTGACTTTCCGTCTTCCCAGAAGTCCCTCAACTCCTCTGAGGAATTCTCTGAGTCATGGAACTCGGCGATTCTTCGAGCAGGAAGAGGGCTTTACAGAATCTGGTGTCAGACCAAGAGCAACGACAACGCTTGCTTTTAAATGAAGGCAGGGCAAAGTTGGACTAAGAATCAACGGCGCCCCAAGAAAACAGCCTAACAGGGCGTTGAAGGAAATCCAGATAGGCTATATAAACCAGACCCCCTTTGGGCACAAACCTCTCCCGAAAGAGGGACTTTTTTCCATCTGCAAACATGCTTAAAATGTATTCTAAGTTTTCTTCTAAGTCAGAGAGTAGACCTCCAAATCGACAGAGAGAATGTTCGGCTGGACTAGGTTATATATAGCCATTTAGTTATACCATGTGGTGTAAATTGTAAATTTACTACGGTAAACCATGGTTTACCATGCATTAACGTTCGGTTAAGTGAGGTTGCAGCACAACAGATATGCGCATAGAAACAATAATATTTTGTCTACATTGAGAGGGACGCTGTTTATATATGGACAAGTCATGTTAACTGCACAAACGTTTCTGTACAAGCACAAGGTAAATGGATACATACAATTACAAGGTATACCCCTAATAAACACTGAATCTTTGCTGTATACAAATTGGTTAAATGTGTAAAAATACAGACTGAGGGGGTTGCAGTACAACTTGCCCCGAATGTGAAGAGGAGTTTCTGTAGGTATGCATGTGGTATCTTGTAAAGAACTGAGCAATTCTGTAAAAATACAGTGTGGTCCCATACCTGAACTGGGGCATCCTGTTCATAGACACGTGCTTGTTATTCTGGTATGAAACCCAATCGACAGCAACTTTTTTGTAAACGAACAGAGATTTTTTAACAGTGTACTCAGTAGCATTTGTAGATACGCAATTGTTTACTGACATGGAGGCAGATATTACAAAAATGTCCGTAAAAGTGTTTTCGCCCGCTTTGCTTGAATTCATCTTGTGACCTTACTATCCTATCAAAACTTCTCATTGAACAAAGAAAGTCTGATTACTGCAATAGACTGCAGAATATTGATCATCCAATCTTCCCCAGCATCGAATCAGCTGGGTATGTCTTAAATGAAGTCGATCAGCGGTCCGTCCAAATTAAGCTATTTTGAAAAATGAATACACACTGCTGTATTAGTGCAGATTTGATGTAAATATACGAGAGCTTTCGGGGATTTTGTCCCATGGTCCCCCAAAGAGGGACATTACTATAATGGGCCTTCAGGCGGACAACTGATTCCACGATAAATACGATGTATGCTCTTACTTCGTGAGCTCTACTTGCTCACCCAAATCGACCTTGGTGTTGTAGAAGAAAATTAAAACGTTGGCAGTATCAAAGATAAAGTTAAGTTTTTTGTTTTTTCTTTTTTGTTTTTGTTTTTATTTTTCGCTTACCTTGTCTCCCCTTAAAGTTAGAATTCTTTTCTGTACTTTTTGAGACAATTACGTTATAACGAGGGCAATCAATTAACCACCATTGATCCAGATATGTTTTTAGGGGTGTTATCCTTATATGTCGGGAAAAAATTTGGAATCCCCCTCCCCACCCATCGATCCTTAGGGACGTCCCTAGGGAAGAGCATAATTTTGCTTTGGGCAAGTCAACAAAACTGAATGTATCTGTTATGGTGAAGCAGGAATAACCATGTAATAGTCATGGCTCCTACCTGCCTACCGTTCTTGGAATAAAATCTTGCTCTCAGTAGATGAACTCAATCATGAGAAAAAAGATAAAACTCATTGATATAACAATTAATCTTTTATCGACAGGTGAAAAAGTTCAGAAGACACTGCACACAAATCTAGGTAATGTTCACCATTCTACTATTATTTTTCAAAGGTATTGTCATACTTCAAAGGAGCACGACCCTGATAACTTTTTAATTAATGGTTTCTTCCGGCAATATCAGGCTCCCATGCTTTATTAACAGTTACTTTTTTTCTTTTCCTATCTGTATTTTGTCAACGAAGGGTGCATAGTGTTATCAACCTCATAGCCTAAGGCTGTTGCAAAAGCAAAAACTCTTAAAATACATATCATTGGAAAAGTTTTGTGTCTTCGTGAGCAATGTACACCCATTGGTAAAACTAAATAGTGGCAGATGAATACTTTTAGGGAGGCCAATTGTACATAAATTTGTTATCTTAAAATGCATTTCAGTGGAAAAGTTTTGTGTCTTCGAGAACAATGCTTCAGATGAAATATACACCCATGGGTGAAACTAAAAGAGTAACCGATAAATACTCTTAGGGAAGCCAATAGTACATAAACGTGTAATCTTTGTCGTGATGAGAGATAAGTGGGGTGCATAGTGTTATGTGTCTTCGGGAGCACTGCTTTAAATGATACCCATACAAAAACTAAAAGAGTAACAGATAAATACTTTTAGGAAGGTCAATTGTACATAAATGTGTTATCTTCAAATGCTTTGCAGAGGAAAAGTTTTGTATCTTCTAGAGCACTGCTTCAAATGAAATGTACACCCATACATAAAACTAAAAGAGTAACAGATAAATACTTTTAGGGAGGCTAGTTGTACATAAATGTGTTATCTTTGCGTGATGAAACATGAGGAGGAAAACGCACTTATCTCATCTCAACTTTGTATCTTAACAAATTGTAACTCTACATTTATATTAAGCATTATATCCGTGCTGAAACGAGATTGCTTGAACAGTATTACCATTGAAATTTTATTGTGATAGCTTTCATTATCTTCAGGGGGGACCTGTTTTCCATGTAGTAAACAGCATGTTCAAAACATTGAGATAGATCGGAGAGAGGTTAGAAAGTGTGACACAAATATTCGCTCCATGACGTAATCAACCGACTCGGTCCAAAGCACATTACTCCCAGTTGTAATGTTCTCATTTCTGCCTTTCTCTAGACCTAAAACCACCTGGGACGTGTAAGACTGATGTGCAACTGCCATTAATCCTAGGTCAACTAATTTGCCTAATTCTCTTGACAGTTTTAGGCCTATGACAAGCAACCTATTTGGCCTTATAAAGAAGGTCTCGGTGTTAGTTAATGAGATATCTGTCTGAAAATTTGGGCAACAGGAAAATTCACTATACAGAGGGAATAGGAATACTGCCTTATTTGTGCCAGCATTTGATAAAATTCTTCCCTTTCTTTTGGTGACAAAACACTATTATCTAGAGAAACAAATGCTCAAATGTGGATAACGCGTTAAACTTTATTGCCTCATGTCGTCACGTTGTGACTGATTAGGAAAATTGACACCTGAAATTTTTTTTTCCTCCATTTATTTTGTGCTTCTTCTAATAGGCATTACAAAATACATACAAGTAGTTTACTTTATACATATTTACAGATATTGCGTATCGTATATGAGAACAAGTAAAAGAAAGTAATCCTTAGTACATTATTACAAAGTGTCAGTTGTGGAATAGCTCGGGGCAATCTGCAAAAGCACTTTGTAAATGGACAAAAGTCACCCTGTTTTTCCTTGGCGTTTGCGTTCTAAAGTAAATGTAACGTTCCACAGCAATTGCAAACTTAAACTTATAAAAGAATTCTTTTAAAATAGGTGGATGGTTGTTTATTTTACAATTATAGATATAATATTTCATATGTAGAATGAGAAAATTATAGGGGTGAATTAATCCGTGATCGTAACCAAAAAATATGTTTTGCTTTGAAAAGAAAAACTGCTTTCTAAGGATGAAATTCTCAACATCTAAGATAAACGTTGCTGTAAAACTACATTCCCAGAAAATATGTTCAATTGTTTCAATCGTAATGTTACAAAAAGAACAATTAGCTGAATTGCATTTTCCCATGCGCATTAACAATTTGTTTGTTGGGATAATCCGGTGTATAAATTTAAACTGAAAGTAATGAAGCTTAGCGTCGGAGACAGTACAACGAGGAATGGTAAAATATCTACGCCAATCATTCTCTGTTAAATCTGTGAATAACTTACTCCACTTGCCCAGTGCGATTGGCACACTTGATAGACGGGATAAATATATCTTATAAGTATACTGAGATATGGAGCTAGAATGAGTTGCATCACTAAAGATATTCAAATTGGTTGTGACGTCGCTACTTTGGCAACCCGACGTTCTCCAGTCACGAGGAATCGCACTAATAATCCCCCAGTACAGTGTAAATGATAAGGAGTCAATATTGAATGCTTGCTTAAAACTTTGAAAGGTTAACGGACTACCCCCCTCATCAAAGAAATCACTAACATAAATAACATTTTTTTCGAGTAAAGAAGCATTCATAATAGTCTTATCATCTATTCGAATATATGAGTTATTCCACACAACTTGGCTACCAAAATTACCTTCTGGATGATGGAAAGAAATATCGCACCAAGCCTGCATTACTTGACGAATAAAATCGTTATAAATCTTACTTATATCTGCCTTTGAACAGTTACATTGAAAGATGAAATTTTTTCCAAACGGCTTTAAATGCAAATCAAAAAAATACTTCCAAATGCCTTGCGTTTCGCTTGTATAACGCTTTACCCACGTACATTTCAAGCTATTTACAAAAGAAAAAATATGCGTTACCTTCAAACCACCATTGTGGGTTGTATTAATCATGACCGAACGCCTCACTTTATCAGGATTACCTGACCAAATAAAATCGAAAATAATATTTTGCAATTCCTTCAGAAAGCTTTTCGGTGGGTTTGGCAAAACCAAAAAGAGGAAGACAAGTTGCGAGAGGGCACAAGTTTTAACAATAGTGTTCCGACCAATCGGGGTCAAATCTCTGGAAGACCAAAGTCTAAGTGTATTCTTAAGTCTAGAAAGTTTTGGTTGATAATTAAGTCGGAATAGGTCATTTCCATCATTAGTAAAGAAAACCCCAAGCATCTGGACTGGTCCCTTTGTTATGGTAAAGTTAAAATCTGATACAAAACAAGGGACATTGTCACTGTAGGGACCCAACGGGAAAAGCGTAGACTTGGATAGATTGATAGTCAAACCTGACGTTTCGCTTAGTTGGCCTAAGATACGGAGAGACTCCTTAATTGTACCTTCACTTCCATCAAGAAAAAACGTAGTGTCATCGACACCTGAAATTGCTACGTTGCACTGTCAACATGACCTAGGGACTGATTTGAAAATTGTCTTTCTCTTAACCTTTCTTGTTACAATTCTGCAGGAGGCTCATACCTTATGACTGATGCGATTCTTGACAAGTCAAAGCTTAAACTTGTCGTGCTGCGTTTTTCCTAGGTACAGGCCCGTAGCCAGGTCGGGGTACGAGAGGGCCGTGCCCCTCATGCGGACCACTGTGCCCCCTATACGGAAAATCGATCGAAAATAAAACTTTAGTACATGTAAACGGTGGTCCTGGTATGCCATCAAGCGATTTGTAACCAAAAATGATCCCAAAAGGAATTTTATAATGAACGTATTTTGTTCTCTGTAACATTTTTGTTCTGAAATTACAAACATTTTCGCGCGCTACGCGCTCTTTTATCTTCAGTTACATATAGCATTAACACCCGTTTCAGATATGTTGGCTTAATTTATAAATGTACAGGTTCCACAATTAGGCTATTGTTCTTTCGTGTAGGTGGGATTCCCGGAAAAACACAAAATTGAATCCATAAAAAGTTCCATCCTCTTTCTGTTACGGTCGGGAAGATTCTTAATTCAGACTCAACATCATGATAATCTTTTTTGTATGAAACGTTTAATGTTTCAATGTCGAGGGGTGGTGGAAGGGGGCATCCCCTCGCGACCACTCGCTCGGCGTTTTGGTTTTGTTCTTAAAGACAGACACGCATCACCCCAAATACATTTTGGTTGGGAGAAAGCAAAATTCTCAATTAGTCATAGGTGAATGCTCTTTGATTGACATCAAAGCTCACAATACACAGCATGCGCAGGGAATGTTCTGGTTACATATTATGGCCTTGTGTGCCCAACAGGATGTGCCCTTAAGCAATAAACTAGGTTTGTGTCTGCACAAGAAGGGGCTCAACACAGTTTTGGAAGGAGTAACTTAGTCGGGAGAATTGGAACTGTCTAGGACGAAAAGGGCCAGATTCTTCCATAGAAAGCCAAATTTTCTAACTTTCCTTAATAAGAACCAAATATTTTCAATTTTTCTTCAACAGAACCCCAAATTTTCGTCGGTCGCCCAAAATTTCGCGCTCGTTATCCATTCTATAACCCATTGCTTCTGACGGGGCTTCGGGTTGCTGGACCTCTTAGGGGAGCTTGGCCCCTTCTTCGGGCTTATCTTTCCACCACCCCTTGCTGAGTCTGTATGCTGGTTTTACCGTGGTAAATAATTTTCCTGCAAAATTTCTCCGCGCTTCGCCCGCAATTCTCACAAGCGAAGTAATATCACCCATGAACATTATAAGTACAAAAATTCAAGTGAACTCTTCCAGCCAAAGCTAGGTGAAGGCTCAAAGTTAGATCCCGGACATCAAAGGGCTTTCTTGTAGTAATCTAGTACCTTAAGTAACATTCGCTCCGCGACGACTATACGGTTTGAAGCTAAATTTACTCGTAGCAAAAATTTATTCCAAAATTTACTTTTTCTGACTTTTTTCATGGAAAATTTCGTTCAAAGTAGAAATACGATAATGACCATCTGAATTGTGAACTGTGAAGACATTGGTGTGCTCTCACTGTCATTCAAAGTCCTGCTCAAAGCTCCATTCTGGTGTTCCCATACTGATAATTCGCCACATATTCGGGGAATTTCCCTCTGGGTCCTAACAAAATCATTCTGGATCACACCAAGCCTGCCTAATGGAAGCCCCTGGTCCCGCCTCGCCGTTCGCAAGGTACTCAACCGGCTTCACCTGCGCTTGCTGAGCTGAAGATATATCGTGATTTTAGTCTTGTTCCCTTCACTTGTGGAGAACTTCTATCAGAAGAGTGAAATTTTCCCGCCCTTTGCGCGTATGTGCACACGTAAAATCGATACCTTTAAGCTATGTGTGGTAAGCTTGAGATATAATCCCTTGTAGTTCCGGCAAACTAAAATCATGTGGTGGCACTACTGACAACAAACATAATCTTCTTCGGTGCCCCTCTATGCGGTGTCGGTGCCCCCTATATCAGAGTTCCTGGCTACGGGCCTGCCTAGGTAACAGAGCAAAAGCTCGTGTACCTGTTTTTGCCAGCAGTGGCATAGCTACGGGGGCATGAGAGAGCACGTGCCCCCACGAGGGGGCATGAGAGAGCACGTGCCCCCACGACAAAGCCATCTCACCCCAGGTGCCCCCGTGGAAAATTTTGGAAAGCACAGTTCTGTATATAAGCCCTACACTCTAAAAACAGTTCGGTAAACTTTTACCCAAGGTTGGATTCGTATGCTACCTCCTAAAAAGTTGGGTAAAAAACTGCCCAAAGTTGGTCAAAAGGATTCCCATGGTAGGTGAATTTACAAGCATAAGGTGGTGCACGACTTTGTACATTAACATACTTGGTTTGACCCTGGTAGTAGAACGAGTTTGTTTGTCGGGCTAAAAAGCAAGACATTCGACTTAATGACAAAGGAGTTATCAGGAAAATCAAGTGCACTCTTAATTTCCTTTATGGTATGAGGGCCCAAGAGCAAATCCATGCCTGTTAAATTATCTGTTACAAATGCAGTTAACTGAATTCGATGGCTTTGAATGTTAACAGTGAAGTAAAAGACTCTTTTCACTACTAAAAATGACCATTGCCCAAATGAAATTACCTAAGTGGGCTTAAGAGAAGACAGGAGGTAACGTGAACTCTTTTCAACTGACGCAGACAAGTTGGACCTTGTAGCACCCGAATCAAATAAAATGAGAAGACCCTTTCCGTTCTCTTTTTATCTGCCCCCCGAACGAAATTTTTGTTATCGAATTGGATACGGATATCACCTCTAACGGTTTCACATGGATCCTTTTCTACGGAATGACACGACGGAGTGCACGCCGAGCCCTCCGTTACTGAAAATCCTGCTGATAAGATTGAACCGACATAAAGAATGGACCGCTGCAGGTACAGTACTAACGTTAGACGCTACATTGGGAAAGCCATATTGTGCTTGCAAATGTGGTTGACGCAAGAAACAGTTCACTACTTTGTGCCCTTGAACGTTGCAATAAAAACAGAACCCTTGAAATATAGGCCTGGGAAGATGATGAGAGCGTTCCTGTATGTTGCAGGGTCTACGTGGTTCACGTTGTCTACTGTCCCTAGAGTGATAGAGCTGATGGCAAGAGGGGATAAACCTGCCGTAAAGCCTTACGTGAATGTTCCCCTAACTCCAAAAGAATCTATTTTGTAAAGCGAGAACGCCACGGTGTTTCTCAATTGTGGCATAGCAAAATATTACATTGGCCTGTACGTATGTGTACTGGGTAATTGATAGGCCGCCTAACGTTAGGTCTTACATATACTGTCAAACGATACCAAATATGTAAAGAAACGCGTGAAATGCGATGGATTATGACTAACGTAGCCATTCTAGTGTAGACTACAAAATGAAAGAACATATACGTACTTAGCCTACGCCTACACTGTGCAACTATTAACCATACGTGGAAACTATTGAGCATACGGGGGGGGGGGGGAGGTATGTTGCCTTGTACCCACGCTTAATGTAAGCCTCGATCTTGACTAGAGCGGTGAAGAACAGTATTATTGTTGCTTTCGTCAACGGTGTATAGGTTAGATGGGTCTTACAGGACCGGTAGCGTTGGTACGTTAACGTGCCGTAACGTTGGCAAGATAACTCAAGTCAGTAGCGGTGGGTGAAGCTGCAATTATGAGTCGGCGAAGTCCTTTAGACAAACACTCCCGATGGGGGAAATTCCACAGAAAAAATCCAGAAACACAGCTGGCAAAAGTTTTGCTTTCTTCAGCTGAACAGGCAGTCCAATACGTCACTGGCGGGTCAGGAAGCGTCATGGGGGTGACTCCAACGGGATTAAATAATCGCTTAAGTCTGTGGGTTAGTTGTTGTAGTGAGTTTCGTTCGCTCCATTTTAGATGATGAGAGCCCGCTCCTCCACATGTTGGTTATTGTTAGCCAATTGCTAGTGCGATTGCTGGGATTTAGTTCCGATTTAGTTAGCTGGAATCAATCCAAATAAAAAAGAAATTTTCTTGTTGTGATTGTCCCAGTGATTTGATTCGGGTGATTATTCCTCAGATTAAATAATATTTACACATGATTACAGATCAATCATTGCATCATACTGGCCGGCCTTGAAATGAAATGATTAGGAGCTACATGTTCCTGGAACTCTACATCTTTACAATTTTCGAAGCCTGCAAACGCTGGCCTGGGGTGGAGTCTCCAACTTTGTACAGGAAGTAACTAATATGGTAATAGCTAATCTGGAAGTAACTAATTTGTGATTGTCCCGAAAGTGACGCACCATAAGTAATGGACCAATCACAGAGGCGGGAAACCAGGCACACTAGGTACCGTTTGCAGTGTCTCAATTTCATACAAATGAGGAATTGCACCATAAAGCTGAAATCCTAGCTGTTAGTAACAAAATGGCGTCACGCAATTAAGTTAGTAAGCCAAAATATATACCTCATTACAATGCCTTGTATCATCAGAGACTTTCAAAATTCGTGGGTCACCTTTATCGTTATACGCACTTTCAGTATTTTTATAAAAAGTGAAAAACACGTTTAATCTCTCAGTAGGTGCATATGTTTGTCTGAATGCCAATATTTGGACTAGTTGCCAGGGAGTTTTTAACATACATTTAATATACATGATGCCTTCTGATGGTTTGCCGCGAATGCAGCCTTCAAATTTGTTAAATGATTTACAATTAAATTTGTTTGAGAGTAGAAGAGTACCACATTCATGCCCCGTACGTATCTTTGCATGAACTGTCCATGTCTCTTACAGTGCGATGTACTATTTCTCAATGAAATCTGCGGCATGGAAGACAGGCCCGTTGCAAGTAATTCTGATGTAGTGGGCACCAGCACCGCAAAGGAGGGCAACAAAGAAGATTCTTTGTAGCCAATAGTGCTACCAGATAAAGGCAGTTTGTGGGAACCACAGAAGATGATATCTCGAGCCCATCAAGCAAACTTAAAGAAATCGGATGTGCCTGTGGACATGCAAGCAAAAACTCGCAAAAATTTGCCTTCCCTGGTGGCAATTTTCCCCTCCTAGTTATCTTGAAATACAGACAGGGGGAAAGTCTCCACACGTGTACGAAACAAGTCTATGATCATGATGATGCCTCTCCAGCTCTGCAAGCTCAGGTGAAGAGTTGGGTACTTTGCGAACGGGGAGAAGACCCTAGGCTACCATGGCTCTGGTGTGGTCCAGTATAATTGTGATGGGATCCAGAAGGAAAATTCCCGAAATGTCCGAGGAATTAAGATAACTGAGATATTAGTATGAAGCTTTGATCTGGCCTCCGCCTGACAAGGAGAGCACGCTAAACTCTTAGCAGTTCACAATTCAGTTCACATTTATCGTATTTTACTTTGAATGAAATTTCGTATGAACAGCTTTCAAAGAATGAAATAAAGACATCAGGGAAGGTCGGATAACATAAATTTTTAAATAAATGTGGGGTACGGATAAATTAAGTTTCAAACCGTATAGTCATCACGTTACGAGTGTTAGTCAAGGTATTTGATTGCTGCATTAAAATCCCCATGCCTTGCCTCAGACTTTGAGTGTACACCTATTTTTGACTAGAACAGCTCACTGGTATTTTTGTGCTGATAATATTTGTAACATCGATTGTGAGCACTGCCTGCAAAGCGCGCCTAAATTTTGCAGGAAAATTATTGACCATGATAAAACCTGCACGCAGGCTTAGCCAATGATAGTACCAGAATTTTTCCGACAGAGGGCCAAGCTTCCCGACGGATGCCAGCAACCCGAAGCCTCGAAAGATGCAACGGGTTACAGGAAGAATGGCGATCGCTAAACATTGGGCGCGCGAAGCGCGCCGAAATATTCGGGTTCAATTAAAGAAACTTGTTTGGGTTTCAAGTACAAAAAGTTAGAAACTTTGAATATACAGGCTATAACAGAATCTTGCTGCTCTCCTTAAAGGCAAAACCAGGTTGTCCGGCAACTGGTCGTCGTCGGGATTAAATACTTTATTGTACTCATTAAGGCTCCCACGCGATGTGGAAAATTGCTCCAGAGGGCGGCAGCCCTTTGTGATGGGGGACCATGGCTCCTCACCCCTTCCGCTTCCCCAATTGGGCCCCACCTCTGGTCTCAGTGTTGATACACTTAATTATTTTACAAAACAAGTTTGCCACGATGGCGAAGAATGGTTCCAAAAGGTAGAGAAAAGAATATGGAACTTTTCATCGGTGCAATTTCGTCTTCCTCCAGAATCACACTACCTTCACGAAGAAAAATACTTGCGAAAGCTTGACTGTTGAATAGAGTCAACATGTTCGAAAAGAATAAAAAAAGAATAAAAGTGATGATGAAACGAGCGTAGGAAGAAATGTTATCAGGAAAACAGGTCAAAACTGCCAATATCGAGTGTCTAAAAGGTCCCATCCTTTGCAATCTTTGACCTCGATACGACAAACCTGAAGATTGAACAGAAGATATATTAAGTTTGGAGAACTTGTTAATGTGCTAATGATAATTTCATTGATATTTTTGCACACAGGCGAAAAGGCAACGACAAGGAAAGATTGACCAAATGAATTAACTACTTCTGATCATTGGGATGATCCAGTGGGAAGACAAATGATGTCTTGTAATATGACGTCATCAACTGAACAACTCTAGTCAAAGATGATCCGGCACAAACCTGACTTCAAAGGTCCGTTACCTAGTTGCTACAAGGTTCTTCAAACACAAAGGGAAAAGAATGTAAAAAAGGCAAAGCGAAAGAATCACGTTACCGTAGGACTGGAAGCCCTAAAAAATTTCAGCACAAGGCCCGATGACGATCTAAAAGAGAATCTTAAGGATGAAAAAAATGAACGACTTTACACTGAACATTGAAAGATATCGAAAAGAAAGTTAGACTGCATTATATTTTTTTCATATTTCGACATTAAATCAGACTGGATAACTGGTCCAAGTGGGAAAGGGAGTGTGTTGGGTGGCGAGACTGAAATAAAAGAGGCATCCAAAAGCATTTCCAAATGTTATATGGAATAAATAAATTCCGATTATTAATGTACCGTATATTAAAAATCGGTAACAATATTCCTGTCTTGCTACATTAAGATGGATGTCTACAATCCTGGACAAAATTATCTAGGACAAATGCCCCGCGCCCCACCATAGTGTTGGCTTTGAAGGTGAATTAAAGTTGAGCGCACAAGAAAAGAGCTCGCTTTTCCTTTTCTCAACATTGAACAAAGACTTTAAAAATGGAACCTACTGCCTTTGTGCTTGGTGCTCAGCATAAGCATTGGAGTAGGGAAAACAAGACAGTGGG
Source organism: Holothuria leucospilota (assembly GCA_029531755.1). Taxonomy (NCBI): domain Eukaryota; kingdom Metazoa; phylum Echinodermata; class Holothuroidea; order Aspidochirotida; family Holothuriidae; genus Holothuria; species Holothuria leucospilota. Next base: position 31,803,588 of record CM055961.1, on the reverse strand, counting down.
CCACAACTGGAAAAAAGGCCGTGGTCGTCTCGACTTGAACCAATTGGTTGGAAACTGGGACGTTAAACCTCATCAAACTAATTCACTAACTCAACATTGAACAAGGGGTGGAGGGGAAGGTCTGGACGTGTCCCAGTAATTTTTTCCAGGATTGTAGCTGTAAAATGTTACCACTGTTTTTAGTTATAGAGTGACTTGCCTATACAAGCCCTTGCCTTACAAGTTGTTCTTCAAGAAATTGGTACAGTCTTAAAGGTCGTGTGAATACTTTAATAAGGAAACAAAAGAATGTAATGTTAGTTTAACAAAGATGACATAACAAATGATCGCTTAATCGACAATTTTAAATTTTATGAATAAAATGTCAACACTTAACCAATGAATGACCTTGAAAATAAAAGAGACCATTGAAGTTGACTTGTCAATCTCTGTAATAAAGATTTTTGTTATGTTACAGTTATGAACAGGTGTAGAAAGTTGCTAAATATAGCTATAATTCTAAAAAGGCGAACTTAAAGGATAGTCGATTTGCCGCAAAGGTAATTGAATGGGAAAAGGGTGAAGATTTTAGTTGGTTTGGTGATGGACAAGGTGAGCGATAGCCGAACATGCGCCAGGTTCTTAAGTAACATTATGTCAGTAACATACTTCATGCACGATTCCCGTTTCACCCTTTCACAATTCAACGCTCCAGTAACGGCCTTGTGTCGTATAGGCCTACCAGTGAATGATAGTGTGAATAAACTTTTGATTGAGATGATCTTAGTTTTAGAAAAGGGGAAATAAGAAAGTGAAGCTTTTGAAGAGTGAGTACATGTAAAGTTTTCAAACGCAAAACTAAGCAATTCTGGAGCAGTCTGACCGTAAAATAACACTTATTCTAAGGAGATTTTTTTATTTTGCTTTTCAGACCAATTCAAATAATGTACCCTTGCTTCCTTCAAAATTTGACAAGTGGCGGGATTCTGAATTAACACTTTGTCGGGGAGGGAACTGCTGACGTAGTTCTGCGAAGAGATACCCTCAGAACTATCATTGGTAATGCGCAAAAAAATACTCTTACTCAAATGACCTACAGACACTTTTTATTGCTATGGTTTTCTGCATGCACTTGCTATAGGGGTAATATATTTAGAGGTTTTTCAGTCAAATGGTAAGCAAACCATGCATCACACTAATCACTCTTTCCGTGTGGGAAGTGTATAAAATTGTTTTCGCAAAATAAAGTTATTTTGAAGCAATAGACATGAAATAATGAGGAATTGACGAATTTTCCGATTTCAATATTTGTTTATAATATTTTATGTCTGTAACGTGGTATAAAGATACGGTCAGTAGAGTAATAGGCAATCAACAAGCCAATTACTCCTCACATGATTAATGCATTGCACATGTTAACAAACAATTAATCCTCTAAAAAGGGGTTGCAGTTGAAAATTAATGATGCCATTGTTGTTGTTACCAAATCTTGAACCAATTGGCTGGAAACTGGGACGTTAAACCTCATCTAACTAACTAACTAACAATCCTTTTACCACGAAGTCCATTTTGCTTTAAGCTTTTACTATGACGATATTGCCAAATTAGTTATTACTATTTTTATTACTTTTTTATTTGTAACGATAAAATCGAGTTTCTTTATTCACGTTACCACTAGGTGTAGCCACTCATTTATATAGCTAGAACAGTTCTTTCATGAACGTCAAAAAAAAAAAAAAAAACTTGGTATATAAGGCAAAGTAAGGAAAGGCTGATGATGATAGGTATTCACAAATATAAATATCAAATGTAGTCTTGTTCTGACATGACATGTTTACCCTTTAAGCGACGTATATTTCACTCATTCCCTACTTAGGGCGAAAGAAGTTGTTGAAAAATCGACCATAGCGCGAAAAAAAATTGGGCGAAAAAACGGATTCGCCTTAACCTTTTCACACACTTTTATACAAGAATACGTAAACGTATGAAAACGTACTTTTAAACGCACAATCTATATGCAATTACTGCAATGCCGACAAATTTAAGAACACGTATCTGTTTCCACGTACGCATGGCAGGCCATTGAAATAACGTTGATTATATCTTGGAGACGGTTGGGCGAAATATATGCTTATGTATTTTATTATTTTTTCGCCTTAACGTAGGATGATATAAAGACTTTCGCCTTAAGGTGGGAATTAGCGTTACATATATATATATATATATATATATATATATATATATATATATATATATATATATATATATATATATATATATATATATATATATATATATATATATATATATATATATATATATATATATAAAAGAAGGCTATTCGACACATCACTTGCTCCAAACCACGTGACCATACTAGTTTATTGTTCAAGTCACTGAATCTTCTGAAACTTACTGATATTTTTAACACCAACATTGCCACATTCACTTACCGATCCTTACACGACCTCCTGCCCAGTCAATTTTCAAACTATTTTTCACACAACTTTTCAGTTCATGATCACAACACTCGACAATCTGCATCCTTGCATCTGGACTCTATTCAGAACTCTTTACAACACATCTCTCTTCGCAATCGTGCCGTTCGGCTCTCGAATTCCCTCCTGTCCTCTGTCATAGCTAAACAAAGCACCAAATCCTTCAGGAAAAGTATTTCACGTAATTGTATTCAAGACTACTAGAATAAATCTTACTGGTACTTTACTGAGTTCATTCCGTAGACTTCTCATTATCACGTTTTTCTTCTCTTAAATTGTCTCTAGCATCGTCTTCTCCGTCAACGTTGCTGGGGGGAGGGGGTTGTGGATGGAATTGGGTTTCTCCCTGGGGTAGTGGGGGTAGGAGTGGAGGGGTGGGGTGGATGGGTTTCTCGTTGGGGTAGTCCTTTCTCTTCTTTTGACCATTTTTTCTGTTCTTGATCACTTGTTTTTTTTTTTTGCTACTATTGAAGCAGTTTGTTTGTTTGCTTGTTTTGTTTTTCTCTTTCTTTATAGGAAGTGCACGTTTTCAAGCCCTCTGGAGTTTTTGTGTACTTCCTTTCGCTTATGTATGTACATAAATTCCTATGTAAAAGTCATATTCTTTATTTTGTTGTATATATGTAAAGCGAAAAAACAATAAACGAAACGAAACGAAATTTCCTTTGATCAACGGCTTTATTTTTACGGGGTCTTAGGGCGTCGATAGTGATGGTAATATTTCCACAACGGAACCATTATTGCCTCCTCATTTATGGTCAATGAAGGACAATCGCCTGCTGCTGATATGCGAGGCGACAATAGGTTCACACTATTATTACACAAATATCAGGATACAAAGGACCTGATAAACATGACTAATACATGATATCCCGTGGAATCCTATGGGAATTCAATGTGAATATTTGTATATATATATATATATATATATATATATATATATATATATATATATATATATATATATATATATATATATATATATATATATATATATATATATATATATATATATATATATATATATATTTATATATATATATATAACGTTAATTCCCACCTTAAGGGGAAATTGTCATATCTGCTTGTACATAGGGCGAAAAAAGATAATAAAATACATAAGAAATAAATTCGCCCTAACGTCTAAAAATATAATTAACGTTATTTCAATGGCAAGCCATCCGTTCGTGTTAACAGCTAGGTGTCCGTAAATTTGACAACTTTGAAGTAATGGCATCTAGTTTGTAAATCTAAGAGGGCGCCCTTGTAAGTTTACGTATTCCTATAGAAAAAGTGTGTGGAAACGTTAAGGCGAAACTTATATTTCACCCGAAAATTTTTTTCCCCTTAAGGTCGACTTTTCAACAACAACTTTCCCCTAAGTGCCGAATTAGAGAATATATATATATATATATATATATATATATATATATATATATATATATATATATACATACATATATATATGTCCTCGAGAATAGCAACGGACATCGGGCCTTTGACCCCGCATTAATTTGTGTCATATTTTATGAACTAATTTATGCAATATTTGTTTAGCCTATACAAAGTTAGTATGGTAATTGCTATGCTGAAATTTGCCTTATATCCAGTTATCGTATAAATTGATTGTTAGGTTTTCTTCTCATACTGTAACCACAATGTGTATATCACTGAGAACTTGGTATCACTGTGATGGGAAATACCAACTGAGTGGTGATTATTATATTTACAGTTATATACAAACATTGCTGTTACCCAAGAAAAGTTAATCATGACCGCACATGCATCAAGTGCTGAAGCACGCGACACCTAAAAGCCACTTAGGTTGGCATGCCACCCTTATTTCCATGTTCACTGAAAAATGACCCCGCAGTCACTCTTATATGGTCATATTTTACAGCTTTCGTCACCAATGACCCAATCTTACTCTCTTATGCCGGTCATAAATTCATGTTAATGAGTTGTTTAATTGTACTAGTTCCATTATTAGCTCAACCCACGAAGTGTCTCTCTCTCAAAAAGGTTCATTTCCTACAAATTGTGTCACATTTTACTGATTTTTTGTGGAGGAGCACAAACTGAATGTTTCTGGCAAGACCCGATTAAGGTGTTAGTTACGTTCAATATACCATGTGGGCTTTGTGAGGTACAGTATTAATATGAACTGTTCTTAATATGAGTATGGAATACTCAATAAATCCAGACACTGCTAAACCAGTTTTCATGGCAAGGGTGAAATATAGCTGTCACTGCATGTGAAAGTTTATATTTCACGTAGCATCGACATACGGATGGAAGTAGTCAGCCTCTGAAAATTCTAGAGTGGCATAACTCTTACTATGTGAGTTTACAGGGGAGGGGGTGTATAAAGGTCGGTCTGATACACCACTAGTTTAATAGTCCCGCTACACTAATGTACATAATGAAAATGGAAGGTTACAACTAAGGCTGAATCTGTTTGTATGAAGGTTTCAAGCTTTATTAGCCTTTTCTTTTAAGGTGCATGTAACAGGGACTTAGGCAAAATATCGTATGAAAAACGTGACTGTTGCGCAAAACCGAAAACCTGGGCGAAAAAATCGTTTCGCCAAGAACTTTGGAAAGTGGGAACATGTTGTTTTAAGACATCATTCCCAGTGTATCTAGACCATTACAAAATACTTCTGGGGGAAGGGGCATGAAAGCCAAGAAAGTACTTTTAGACCATTGGCACACTGCCCCAAAAATGAGACACTTTATTTAACTGGACGTGACACTCCCCATAGTAACACTTTATTTTGTTCTTAAATAGTCACACATGGATCCATTATAAAGTTGAGATCAAACATAAAACCAATCAAATACTACAACATACACAAATGTCCAACATTTATCGTTTCACATTTGGCCAGAATCGACCCCACATTTACAAGATTTCAGTCAATCAATCAGTGGAAGGAAAAATGATGCTATGGAGAGCTGAACCCAATTGGGTGAACCAGAGTACCATTGCTACTATAGTGTAATGTACGTAACAATCATGATGTACACCGCCCGTGATTACGAAGCTATCGTTACATTTGAATCTACTCGGTTTAAGCAGGGAGTTGTTATTAAGAAGGAGATACATCGAAAAAAAAATCTGATTAGATCCACCTCATTGTTTGCATAGTTTCAAATCGAATCATGAATGATTATTAGAGTACCCACTTCTTTTGCCTGATCCTTTTCAATTGATACATGATGCCCAAGTAAACCTTATATACACCTACTTTTACATTATGAATAAAATTAGGAGGAACAATGTTTTGATCCGAAGGTTGTTACCCACAGTTATGTAAGAAACAGTCTAATAGATCAAAGCGACTGCTAATTTCTAACGAGTCCAGAAAGACTAACTTATAAGAATGCCTTACACTGGCACAATGTGTTAATGACTAAAGAAAGGTGTAACACTATAATTTGCTTTAAGATCATATTAATTTCAGCAACCTTTCACTTTTTTTTCGATAGTAAGTGCATGATCAACATGTTACATAAAATTTAACTAGGCTATTGTGATAGGCGTCGCATCGCGTTGGAAGCTGAAAATTAATTTTCAAGGAAAGCGACTGGCAATGATATAGCATGTAGACCAAATCTGTTGACACTTCTTTTGTTTAAATACAGACAACAGCTTGAAGCCCATTGTATCTTCAAGTTTTATACAAAACAAGTGACCTTGGCGGCTAAAAGGTCGATACAAAGAAGAAAGCTTCCGTTTTATCTCCTTCCAAAAAGCACCTCCCTGGTTTAAGCTGTTAAGTCTTAATAAGACAACGTGAATAACAATTGCAATTATCAGAATCATCATTAAATAAAAAAATACTAAGGTTACAATCATTTTTAAATTAAAATGAAAGCATCCAACTTTTGTATAGCAGGCTAGGTATTTGTCCTGGTTACGCACTAAAATGTTTATACATTTGCATAAGCTTGAAAAGAACTACAAATTAATTGCCATGGTGGTCGTTTCAGGAGTGTGGAAAATTTTGATTACAATAGCCTATAGCATACTCGGCTCTGTGGAGCTGGCTTCGAAGAATTTTGCATACCTAGTGAAGTACGCCTTGCCAGGACATTCATTAAGACCCTTAACATTGTGTTCTGCGAAAGTATATTACAAAAAATACTGTTAATCTTTCTGGGACGGGGGGGGGGTGGGGGGTTGATGTTCAAACAATTCTAATACAGAACGAATTAATTACATACATGTGGTACATAGTCGAATATGAGTTGTTGCAAACGGTATTTGCTTAAACAGTTTTATTTGACTCATATGATGGTTTCCGTCATAGAACCAGAAAGGCCTCTCCCTTGAAGCATATCCCAATACTTATAAGCAAAGTGTAAATATTTAACCCTTCAGCAGGAGCTATCTGATATTTTTAATAGTCATATGCGTCCTCTTGGTAAATTGGTGGTGACCACTCTAGATGCAATTTCGGAAAGTAACAAATAGTGGTCATCAATCCGATTATCCGATGGAAGGCAAGACATGTGGCCAAGGCACGGGTCGGGGGGGGGGGAGGGTCGGATCCCTGGCCATGATTTTTTTGAAATGTTAAGATGCGGCTTCCTAGCATTGAAGATCAAAAGAGGTATTCATTCAGGTAAATCCTAATTTGGATAAGCCACGTTTAGACATATCTTGAACCAGGAGACGAGGGTTAGTTTTTATTGATGAATTGAGAGGGTTGCAATAAAAGAATCAACCTACTGTGTCTATGATGTTCGTTCATAAAGTGTCAAAGCCCAACTCAAGCACAGTGACCGTGCTTGGGTAGGGCTTTGACACTTTGGTAACCAACAGGATGAATACATTAGGTGAGACTTTAGTAGTAACTGAAATCGACAGGGAAGTTTTGGATGGAAAAATAGTTTTGGTAGCATTATTCTAGTAAAATGGCATGATTAATTGACACCCGGAAATTGTTTTATTGGATGATTTAAGACTAGAATCACCCTTACATTTGGAGTTTGAGTTTCGATAGCTGGGTCTAAGACCTCTGTGAAGTGAGGGTATTGTTTGGAAAAATTTTCTTGACATGCGGTATATCGAATCTTAGTTATATAACATAACTGACCACGAGTACACGTGATGGGCCGAAGATGTCGCTTTCAAACCAATTTTGAGGCAGTGAAACCATATAAGAGATGAGTTAAAACAAATGTTAAACGCCTGACTTGAGATACAGGTGCCATATATGCTACTACGTTCTCTGATTTTCAGTGTCGTTACATATGTTTGACCGGACCGACAAACCTCCTTGGGACTAAACAATAACATTGGGGGATTGTGCCCTGCCTAGCGACTTTTAGCTAGTCTAATGGGGGGGGGGGTGGTTACAATTGTTGGGCGTATTAAAATTTTTGGTGATAATTTGTGTAAAAATGTTGTTCAAACATGCTCCTACCAAAACCGTATTATTTAGCTTTCAACTTAGGTAAGAAATGTGAGCTTAAAAGATGTAGACAGTGGTTCAGTGCAAAATTTAATTTACTGAACAAAGCCCGGAGTTTGCACCCTTGTTGCTGTAAAGACTTAAATGAAAGGAACTTATTGCTTATAAATGGCTTCCACAGTCAAACATATTTAATATTAGTGTTTTCTAAGTAATCAAGTTTTGAAATACGATGTTTCATAGTCCTGACACAAAGGAGCTCTGCACAGTGGCGGGAATACATTCTGCAATCCTTGGGACAGTCTAAGGGCCCCTGGTGGGATGCAGGGGAACGCTCTGGTACGAACTCAGGGGGATGCTCCAGGAAGCTCAGCGGTATTTACAAAATTGTAAGTGTTAGGACGAAGCTTTCAACTACTTTCAAAATACATCAGATGCGCACTAAACAGACCATAGAAATGATATTTTGACCATTTTCCTATGTAAGTTGGGTTGAGGCAACTACCTAGTAGAGGCCTAGGAGGTGAAGCCTCCGGAAGCCCTGGAACAATAATAAATATTCTGAGCATTAGAGTGAAAAGTTCAAGTATCTCCAAAGAAAACTCGATGAGTACGAAATAGACCAGAAAAATGATAATTTTACAATAAGGAGGACATAAAGTATCGTAACTTCCATTTGATGATTCAGGGGGTTGTGGGCAGTGGTGTATACAAACTTACTTGCAAACGGTTTCGTTTTTGGATGATTTTTTTTACCGACTACGATCAAATGCGTGACACTCCGAGAAGGCACATGGAATTTTATCTTAATAAAGCCTGTGGTTACATAATTTTATCATGGGGAGGATTTAAGTTGAAGTGACACAACGGTTCAGAATACACAGCAGGAATGTGTGAGCCTTTACAGGGGCGTCAATCACTTCACTGTCTGGTGCCATTGAACTCGTTCTAGGCAGACCTCGAAAAGGAACTTTGTTGTAACTGTTGGTAACTGTATTTGTACTTATGGCCCCTGAAATTAATGGAAGGGGATTAATGGATGGTTGCATTGGATTTGCATTAAAACAATAGTTATGTACTACTCAAACTGGCCAATTTCTCAACTTTCTTAGATTGGTACGTGGGAAGCGCGCTGAAAAATAACATTTTAAAGAGATTGCAAAATGTTTTACTTCATCTTGCACAAAAAAGTTATCCAAGTGAAATTAAAATGCCCCCACTTCTACTTTCTCCAAAGTCCCCTCAACTTTCTGGCGAAGAGCCGAAGGGTGAAACCAACCGTTCGTCCCGAAGGAGTTCTGCTCCTCAACCAAGCTTCGTCCCCGAGGGGACAACGAGACAACATGACCAACCTCTTGATCTTAAGAACCCTACATCATGGATCTGCCATGCGTAACTCTGTCCTCGTGGCTGAAAGGAACAGATAATACACATAATGTTAGTCAAAAGGCCCCCAAATCGCCCACAATTCTTCCCTATTTTACTTCCATGCACTCTTGAGCTATCCTTTCCAGTCAAAACTCACGGGTTTCCCCGTAGATACTTTTATCATGAGAGGACGATCCACAAGGCCGAGTTGCCCCCATGACTCATCAAATTGTCTTCGTCTTTCAGCGTTCAACGCAGATCTAGTCGGGTGACTCACTCCCCCGGCTACAATGCTACTTTACGCTGAACCAATAAACAAGGGATGTATACGGAGGAGAATACAATAGACTACACACATCTAGTCAGTGCTAATGAAACCCACAGTAACTAGATACATTATCCTCAGTACGGTATTTGCGCTGACTGGATGCCTGTACATTCTATTATCGCACATGTGTACCTGTACAGTGCCAGTGTACACGCGCTCGTTGGAAATTGTGATTTGTGGTATAGCATTTTATGTGCACGTATGAACGATTCTTACTAAATACAGGTACACTCACTCGCACAATGTATATAAGGGTTGTAATACGTTTACGCAACCATTGGTTCTCTTCTGTTGGTTAAAAACTGAGCCGTAAACATCATCTAACTCTTCTGTTTACATTATATTGTGCATGTACCGTTGTACATAGTGTAAGCCGCCGGGAGATTTACTTAATTCTGTAGGGAGGAAGAAACTAATAACAGCTGTTGTTGATTGGCTCTATTCGCGTCAGATTATGATACACGTCAGACGATGATACACGTCAGACGATGATACGGCAAGTTCTATTGTGGAAACGTCTTGGCATGATGTATGATGGTTGTGTTAGTACTAATCCTCAGGGTCGCCACTCTGTTTCGTACAAGTTATTCGACCTCCCTTTTGTCCAATATTTCCACGTCCCTTGCTGACACTCAGGGAATACCCACGCCATATTCCAAACGTCTACAGCAGGGGTCGGCAAACTAGGGGTCGCGACCCTTTTGAGGGTCGCAAAAATATTTCGGAGGGTCGCGAAAAGGATTCGTGGGCGAAAAAATTAATTGCCAAATTTCTCATTAAAAATAAGCAATGGGAGTGATTCTTACCTAAGAACCAGTGATCTGCTTTATTAACACTGCATAACCAAGATAAATCAAACTCCTCACACCGACCCGTCAATTTGAGGGCCACTAAGATTTCGAAGTAGAAAGTTGGGGCCACCAAGCAAAAAAGTTTGCAGACCCCTGGTCTACAGCATGCTCAGTTTATGGGTGTGGTGACCCAAACCCTTAACTCTCCTCCTAGTCTGATTGATCAAGCCTACCTATTAATTTACATTCTAATTGCAAAGTAAAAGTTACCAATGGAACAATCAAAAACTGACAAACTATATCCCATATCAGTATAGCCACCGTAAGAACCCAGAGATTCCAAGTGTCTGCCCGTGTCTCTCCGCAAGGTTGGGTCACTTTTGTAGATTTTTGCTCAGAGAGAGAACCCTACAGGAGGACATTATAAAGTTGGCATACGTCGCGTCTTCAGCCCATCAATATTGGAAATTACACATTTTGATCGACAAATTGTGAGTTTTAATCAACGTAATAACTTAATTATCGGTGAAGAAAGTGATTCTGTTGCTCGGTAATAAGTTACGGAAGACCATTAGGGCCAGCCTCAAAAACTTTTTTTTTGTCGTTTCTGCGACTTTTATTTTTGTTTCTGCGACTTTTATTTTCGTTTCTGCGACATTTTCATTTTCGTTTCTGCGACATTTTCATTTTCGTTTCTGCGACTTTTATTTTCGTTTCTGCGACTTTTATTTTCGTTTCTGTGACTTTTATTTTCGTTTCTGCGACTTTTTTTTCGTTTCTGCGACTTTTTTCGTTTCTGCGACTTTTATTTTTGTTTCTGCGCCTTTTTTTCGTTTCTGCGACTTTTATTTTTCGTTTCTTCGACTTTTGTTTTCGTTTCTGCAACCTTTTTATTTGTCTGTAAGCGATTGCTTGTTAAAGTTGATTCTCGTACATCGCATACAGTGTTTCCACTTGTCCCGACATTTTCTCGAAATTCTGGATATTTCCACAGTTTACGACATTTTTGGGAAATGGTTCGGAAATTTCGGGTAATAGCAAGGAAACAGATTATTATATAAAACATTAATAGGTCTAAAATAAGTTTAACTAGTCAATTGGGGAAATGGTCAGGAAATGTATCGGCGCAATTCGGAAGATTCATATCTGAAATTTGGAAACACTGTCCACATATCATACCATTACGCGGAGCGGGTAAAGACAGCGGCGGATTTAAGGGGTGAAGGAGGGAGCACAAGGGCTTTCACCCCTAGAATTCTAGAAGTTGCACAGGGGAAATTGAGTAATAGAGAAGAATGAGGATGAAAACACCCAATCCGTAACATAATATCAGGCATGACAACGATAGAATCTAGTGCAGTTGCACTAAATAACCTGTCAGTGTTTATGAGGTAAAAGACAAACGCAAATTACGTAGGTAGTGAATTTGCCGTGTTTCTCGGAATTACTTTACCGCATTTCAAGTATCATGGCGGCCTGCATTATGTTTTTCCCAGGACGGACGTGGGCAAATCGAGTTTTCAAAAAATTTTAAATTTGTTTCAAAAGAAAGTTAGGGTAGAAATCTAGGTTAGGGTTACGTGGATTGGGGTTATTTGGCCCGTTCTTTCATAATCCGGCGTCAGAATTACTTTTTCCTGTGACTTAAGGAAGTTTGAAGACAATACATTAACCTTCTCTTACTCGCCTTTTTCACCCGAACAAAAGTTAGAATTCACTAAATTGTGGACATTTTTAAAACATACAATCACTTTAGAATGACCCACAGATACCACCATTTTGCATAAAGGCCCCCTAAAATTAACAAAAATTTCTCAAAGGGGAGGGTAAACCTTCCTGGGATTGCACTCTCATATACTAACAAGAAAAGGATCTCCCACTCTTGTATATAGCGTATACAAAATCCCACTGTCTAAAAAGGCACGGTTTAGCAGTATGCCGTTCCCCCAATCACCATCTCCCGTCGGCACCATCGATCATAGATTTCTGAAGGGTATACCCTTCAGAAATCCATGAAGAAGGTGATATATCATCTCTCCTCCCATATGGATGTCAGGTTGTGAGAGTCCTGTTGGTCCCCCTTTTCAGTGTACAATTAATGCAGAGCTCCCGGGAGGCTCTCTACCGAAAATTTTCGGAGCGCTTCGCGCGCAATTGTTTACGCTTACGGTGAGAAGTACGTTTTTATTGAGTAATGGATTTATTTTTATCACTTTTTACCAAAAATCATTTGAAATCTTTCACGATTTCTGCAAAGTCTTCTCAATATTTCTTGATTTTCGCTTGATCTGCGCACTTTTAGAATTGAATTGCTCCTTTTACTATCAATAAGGTCCCAAACGTATTCGCATTACTCATCAGTGGGGCTCTACCATAAGCCAATTATTCGCTGTGCATAAAGGTGATTTCAGAGGAGCCAGCATTGTAAGGATGTAAACCAACTGGTATTCAGTTTTTCACCCTCCTCTTCTTATGAGAACTGAAAACTTAGTATCGAACCCACCTTCTAATTGATAGACACACATAAAGGGAATTGACACCGTTAGTCATAGCAATGGTTTTAAATGTAAATTCAAATTTTCGGCGCGCTTCGCGCGCAATTGTTTCATCTGACGTCCTATACCCGAATACCGTATAACGAAAATAAAACACTCATTATGGCAAAAATCATTTCAAGTTACCTACAAGGGCTTATAATGTTGGCGTGTAAGTTTTAAGATAACTTAGATTCTCTGGAACTTCTGCAGGTACATATAGTAACTTATACTGAGCCATACAGATCAAATTCCATGCAACATGAAAAGGTATAAAATCTCACTAACATAAGAACTGGAGCCGATTTCTGTGCTCTTAAAATGCAATATTGCGAGAGCTTCCGGGGGCTTCGCCCCCTGGACCCCCACCGGGGCTCCGCCTCTGGACCCCGCCAGGGGCCCTAACCCCGGCCCCTGGACCCCACGCGTAGGAATTCGGTGCACATGAGATTTTCTTTGTCCCCTCCCCTCAAAATTTCTGTATCTGCGCCTGTCTGTATCGGCTTCATAGTACGTAGGCTATTGGCGTTACTCTATGTGACGTAGCAGTCATTTATCCAGCCCCTTCTGTGTAGGGTTACCATATTTATTTTCTCTCAAGGAGGACATGGATCGCCGTCCTGGGAGAGTGGTCTAAGGGACGGGGAGGGCTTCCCCTCCCCTTTGGAATTTTTGTCGGTTTTCAAGGGTGTCTAGATGCAAAATGGTGTAATATTTGTTTCTTTAATCAGAGTTTCTTTAACTTGAATGAAGTGTGTTTTGGTTTTGAAATTCAAATCCTGAAAAATGTCTTAAAGAATGAGTCAGTTTCTTTAAATGTCACATAGATTAGCTCAGTGATCAGAGCTTCGGACTTCGGGCCGTTAGGTTATGAGTATAATTTGGGACCTGTCTATGCTCCCAGCCACTTTGTGCACAGGTTTGCCATACCTCGTGTGGTGCGTGTCTCCCGTTTCGGAACAGGCGGCTGTCAGACCATATTGTTCGGTAACGAAGGTAGCAGTACTCATTGTACAACAGTAGGTGGTATGCCCGCGCGATGCATTTTATACGGTCGCTACATGTGAAGTAGTACAGCTTGCAAATGTGGGACGTGGGTAGGGGCAATCTATAGTCCTTGTATTTGTGAAGAAATACGTCACGAGGTAGGATACCGTTAGTTTTATCCACTCTTCACGGCATCGGTTTATTACATGGTCAGGCCTATGATACGACCAGTAAAGCTTTCAAAATATTAAGCCCGCAAAGCAAAATTAGGGAAAACTCTTCAGATCATGTGAGAAATACATTAAATCCTGACATTGTGGACAATTTTACAAATCCGCCCGGACGCCAGCGCAAACCAGTAAAACGAGGCATGTCCGGATAAAACCGGACATCTGGTAACCCTACTACTCGGCGCCTTTGTGCATCATTGGTTAAAACATAGGCGTAAGAAGCTTTTCGAGACTGGGGGGGGGGCAGCTGAAACTTGTTTCGGATCGCCGTCTTGGGGGGTCTAATGGGAGGGGTGTCCCCCTCCGCCTATGGGTTAAAACGTATTCTATGAACAGGGAGAGTGGAGCATTTGCCTGATGTCATTTGGTAAAAGGGGCGATGAGCTGAAAAAAGTTGGGAACCACTATTCTAGAGGTTCTTTATGTTACGTCAGCACCTACTCGAAAGCCCGAAATCTTTACGCACAGAAGGCATGCGTTAATTACGTTCGCGTACACTGTAGGATCATGGATGCAATTGTTATGCCTGTCTAGACATTTTGGCATTGCGTCAATTACATCCGTACTGCGTCATATTTGGGGTAGTGAAGAACGTGTAGGGGCGATGGGTTTCGCAGTCGACGCAACGTAGGTATGAAGGGACGCAAGTGCCTTGCAAAATTTTGATCAGGTCCAAATCTTCTTCGCAAGAGACCCAAACTCAAATCAAACCAGGACAAATGATTCCAACTTCAATCCCTGACCCTAACCTTGACCCAAACCTGAACATTATTTTTCATTTTAATTTCTATGGGAATGTCTAAAATTTTCTCCCACACATTCTGGGAAAAAATCCGCTAACGGGTAGTGGGAGATCAGGGACGCTGCACTTGGTGCAGGCGTCGCGGCGGAGTAATTTTTCCTGTCTTTTGGGCCAGCTGTCAACGTTGTGCGACGTTTTTCAACTTTGCTTTAACCTTATGTCAGTCTTGAGATAGTTTTGTGACACTTTGCCCCCTCAGAGGCAAGGCCTGCTTCAGTCGATGCACTGACAGAGAAATCCTAAGCTTTAGGATTTCTCTGTGCACTGAAGTATTGCGTTGTTTTTCGTCCGATCACTAGCAAGTAAGCGCAACTAAAAACGCCAAAGTGAGAGGTCATTGCGCAAAGATATTATTACACAAATAATGAATGTTTATGAGTGCGATAGTATTATGTCATGAGTTGAAAGATTGAACGTTCTATTCAACGAGGCGAAGCCGAGTTGAATAGAACGTTAAATCTTTCAACTCATGAAATTATTCATACTATCGCACGAATGAAAAACATTCATTATTTGTTTTATATAACACCTTATAACTATCTAACGTTACCTTTATCTAGCCGTTGGTTAAAGTTGCGTTTAGGCGGTTACTATGGTTCGCGTTTGTGGGTGTGGTAGCTCCATGGTTTGTCGTTTGCTAGCTGCGCGTCTATATGTGCCTTTTACGTACGATATGCAATGTGCGTGTGCGATCCCCAAAGCTGCGTTGATTTATTGAGTTGCGGCATAGTTTGTACGTGCCGCAGTGATAGTGACGTCACAGCCGTGTGTTATACTAGACTATTGCACGACCGTGTGTTATAGAGGTTCTTCACGTGACGTCATTGCGTTTCAATTTGGCATACTTGCCGTCACTGAACATGCGCAGAGGTGTGTTATCGATACGCGCGCACGATACGGCCTTAGTTACAATTGTTGTACAATGGACGCCTGGCCGTCAAAACAGAGAGACGCGCAGCGCAGTGACGTCGGTGAAGAACCTAGACTATAGACCTTATGCATATGATGTCACAATGGAGAAAGTGCTCCCTCTTTTGGAGGAAAATGGCGGAAAAGCACGTATCATTGCAAGCTACACCAATAAATGCAGACAGCTGATTTGTCAACCAATCGTATACGCGCGTAAGTCTACTACACGTGCGGCGAAATCCACACCGTTCGTGCACGTGTGCTTCATTGTTTTCACCCAGAATGACGTCAGTGTGATGTCAATGCATAAGGTTTATTGCACGACGGATAACACACGACCGTGATGATAGTGCCGAATCACCCATGGCATATGACCACCAATCCTCCAATCAAATGTAATAAGGTGTTATATAAAAGCTCATAACACCTTTGTCACTGCGTCCCCCCCCCCCCCCCCAATCGATGCAAAGCAGACGCAGGACATAGAAAAGGTCGTGTTCGACAGACCGTTTGACCAGCTGACAGCCAAAATGTCCAGCAAACACAGAGACTGTCGACTCAATGACACCTCGGAAGAACCTCTACCTGTTAAAAGCACGTAAATTTGTATGGAATTGCAGGAGATGGCAGACGAGACGAGGTGAGCGTGTCCTGCCAGTGGATTTCTTCCCGGAATAGCTCTACCTATCCCCGACGGAAAGGCAGGATATTCCAGGTTCAGTCAATAACATGTTGTCTCTTCTTCTTCTGGAAATTGTTTGACCGCTTCTGGCTCATTGGTTGCGCGTTTTCTCGCTAAACATACAGGATACATTCGCCACACGTACACATTTGTGCGTATGTTTCTACTGTGTCACGTACATGTATTATGTTTGTTGAAGAGTATCTACTATCGCACTGCCACTGTGTAATTTATAAGTGGGGCTAACTACACTGCTTGTACAGGGCATTTATAGTTTAACAGCACGTCATAATTCGCCGCGATCGTTATAGTTTGATATGTTAATAGTATTTCTACTTTTCAGAAATGGACCTCTGAATTGTGCCGATACATTTCCTGGATTCCAGTTACATATTATAATCCGTTCCTTGCTATTACACAAAATTTCCAAAACATTTCCCAAAACTGTCACAAACTGTGGAAATATCCCGAATTTCGGGGAAATGTCGGGACAAGTGGAAGCACTCTATGCGGTGAACGAGAATCGACTTCAACAAGCAATCGCTTACAGAGAAAAAAAAGTCGCAGAAACAAAAAAAAAAAAAGTCGCAGAAACGAAAATAAAAGTCGCAGAAACGAAAATAAAAGTCGCAGAAACAAAAAAAAAAAAGTCGCAGAAACGAAAATAAAAGTCGCAGAAACGAAAATAAAAGTCGCAGAAACGAAAATAAAAGTCGCAGAAACGAAAATAAAAGTCGCAGAAACGAAAATAAAAGTCGCAGAAACGAAAATAAAAGTCGCAGAAACGAAAATAAAAGTCGCAGAAACGAAAATAAAAGTCGCAGAAACGAAAAAAGTTTTTGGTCTTCCGTAATAAGTAGCTTGAACGTTATAATTATAATCTTTGTATACTTTTGTGTTCCTGTTTTTGTAGAGCCCAAACCCTTGCCATCGCAGCCCTCTCAAACCCAATCTAACATACTGGCTTTGCGTCTGTAGTACTATCTTACATGGCAGGGAAGAGATGTAATGTAACAATACGCTGCCTCTTGTTGTTAGAGAGGATGGGTGGTGGTATTAATTGCCAATGAATGGGCGTAGTAAAAAGGTCTCACTCAAGCTAACATGTAATAATCAGATAACAATGCACGTTGGGTAGTACTCGGGAATCACCCCTAAAAGTGTTATTTAAGTAATTTACTTTAAGTAATGGTTTACTTGATTTTACAAGTTCAAAAGTTATGAATTCGATAACCAAAAATAGTAATACAATTAATATAGGGTGTCGCGTATTTTGTTATATTTTTAAGTATGTGGGGGAATATTTGAGCAGGCCATCCCCCTGTCAAAAAGTGGGGCGATATATCCTCATCAAATCACCCCCCCCCCCCGAATTTCCACCTATGGCTCTTGAAACGTTTCAAGCTAACATAAGTTGTCTGCTAAGTACCTGAGAAGATAATGTTAATAGCTACAGAGAGTGCATTGTCGGGCTAAAAACTCCTGAACGAAGTCTTCTAAAGTATGGTATGTCGCCTAAAGGGATGTGTGTTTCTTAAAGTAAAGATCTTTCGTGTTCATGAATTCTAGTTCTTGCCTGAAGGGGCAAATTATTAATTTACTGTAATGGTAAATTCATTATCCTTCACATTGTGAGGTCTCGAGGTCAGGAAAACAAATTCTGGTAAATTAAAAGTTAGATCGAAGAAACTTTCAGTAGGCTAAAACAATGTTAGTAGCTTTATTACTTAAGGTATAACGGGCTATCGTTTGAATTTTAAATAAACATGAAATTTGACACCTTGTCAGTTTGGGTTCCGTAAAAACTATTCTACTTATATGGCGGCTGTCAACTTCTGTGATCAGATATAGCAAGGAATCGACAACAATATCAGTTCAGTTGGAATATTTATTGATCTTTCAAAAGCCTTCGATACTATAAATCATCGAATTCTTCTTCAGAAGTTTTATGCGTACGGAGTGAGGGGATGTGCGCATGCCTGGTTCACATCTTACTTAAGCAATAGGCCTCATTACGTTACCCGAAACGGTGAAGACTCTTCTCTTCTCCTAAGCAACATTGGTGTACCGCAGGGCTCAATACTCGGTCCTCTCCTCTTTCTAATTTATATAAATGACATTTGTAATTCGTCATTAGATGCTCAATTTTATCTTTTTGCAGATGACACCACCATACTTTTTCAAAACAAAAAATTGACTATTGTGCTTGAAATGGCTGAGCAAGAATTCTCACACATTGTGGAATGGCTTAATTCAAACAAGCTTTCCCTTAATATGAAAAAAACCAAGCTTTTTGTTTTCGACAATAAAGTTCCACATACTAAAAAGATAATTCTTACTTTGAACAAAACTAGAGTCCCAGCAAGTCGCCACACAAAGTTTCTTGGGACTATTATTGATTGTAAACTTAGCTGGAAAGAACATATTTCGTCCATTTGCAGTAAAGTCTCTCGAATTAATGGTGTACTCAATAATCTTAAACATTTTCTACCCCAAAGTACCCTTCTTCTACTTTACAATTCACTCATACTTCCACATGTTAATTATAATTTACTGGTTTGGGGGAATGTCAAAAAAGATTACCTGCAGTCCATTTATTTTCTGCAAAAGCGTGCTGTACGGAACATTTGTAATGTATATTTCACTCATCATACAGGCCCTCTCTTCAAATTACTCCGTATTCTTTCTGTCTTCGACCTTTATAAATATCAGCTTGGTGTTTTCATGCATAATTTTATTCATAACAAGTTACCAAAATGATACAGTAATTTTTTGTTCAAAATAGGCATTATCATAATTATGATACCAGGAAAAGGCATCTACTCACTATTCCCTACTCTAGAACATGTCTCACTAAGTCTCAGATTAGACACTCTGGAGCTGTTCTATGGAATTCCCTTCATGATCACGTTAAGCATTGTATTTCCCTATATTCTTTTAAAGTAAAGTATAAACAGCTTCTCCTGGACACTCCAAACATTGTTTAAGGTTGGGTTTAAAACCTTTATTGTTAGGATAAATGTTCTTTTGTTCCGCTCGTAATTTATTCTTTTCTTTTCGCTCACTTCTTTATTATTATAATTTTTTTTTTCAAGGGGGCCAGACTTAGAAAAAGCATATCTGCTTCCCTCTGGCTCCTTTCACCTTGAATGCTATTATGTTTTCTTAATATACTGTGTTGTACATTAATGTTAATTGCTAGTATTCTGAGGTGGAAAAATAAACTTGAACTTGAAACTTGAACTTGAATTACAATGTCAGTAAAAATCTCAGCGTACATACATTGTGTATAATAACACCAAATAGAAGGGGAAAACATAATATTAATCAAATGATGTAGATTAAATTGGCAAGTCTTTTCATTTTAAATTCCTGTCAAGTTTATAACATGTGCACAATATTTGGGAAAAAGTTAGGTCACGGTACACATAATACTTATAAACGTCTCGTAAAGTGAAAGTTTAACTATGGGGTTATTTCATACATGTCATTCAAGGTGGAGGGGTCTTTACATTTTAACACTTACGAGACAGAAACTTACCTTCCTCAATCACCCACCATTTTGTCGTTGGTCATTCACTACAGTTCTATGTTTTCACTAAAAGTTAAAGTACGTTCCTGGGTTACACTGTGTAGAATAAGAAATCCCAGTTAACCTGCTGGTAGATGGGCTCAGTGTTGCGTGTTCCTCAAATAGAAACAAAACTAAAATTTATCACCATAGCTCTTATTTTACCGTACCGACCGACGAATGCTGCTTTAAAGCCGATAAAATGGAAGCATCGGACAAAGTTTAAAATGAGGAGCATGTTATCATTTCCATTATGAGTTGTAACAACCTCACGTTACCAGTTTTAAAGGAAATATCGTACTCAGGATATGATAGATCAATAATGTTGTTAGTTTTAGGTTGGAAACACGTCCATTCGATCTGGCTCTTAGCAAGTCACTCAGCTTAGGAAAGATATGTTTGATAAATTGCGACATGATATAATTTGACATGATGAAATGTGAAGGGATGTTCTGTCTTGTAATGTCATTTGATATAATACGATACAAAGTAGACATGCAAATAAAATTGGTTTACGTTGTGCTTAGCGTTGATTGATCATTGGTTTTGGTTAACGTATTTTTACTTAAAGACTATTGTGAGAACAAAACTTAACCAAAAAGTAGGACTAAATGATTTGGTTGAAGTATTAGCGCATCTTTTATTCACGCGGTGTTGCTAACAAAGAAAAAAGGATGAACTCGGTGGAATGCAATCTCGGTGTAAGCATTGGCTAACTACATTTGTCCACTGTGTGAGTAACATAGTAGGGAGATCGCTTCTTAAGTCAGGTAGCCTACCGAAATATACCTTCGTCAAAGCTAAATGTTGATATACTTTACAGTAATTATTTGTTTGCTTTATATACATTTATATACATTCGGCATCCAGCTAAGGGGACTTGGAAAAAGTAGTATCGTTATTGGATTATATACATGTAGTTGATTTTCTTATTTCCATCGTTTGTAACTGCATTAGTCTTCTAGTTGGCGATTCAATAGGAATTGGAATTTAGGTACTATTACGTTTTGAGAAAAAAGCTGAGAAAACCCTGGCTCAAAGGGGGGAGATGGGATTAACTTATGCTAAAAAGGCCGATTTAGTGGAAAATGTTATTGCTCATATAACCTTAAGGTCACACATCAACGTACAGTTACCATCTGTAGGTTATACATTTAAAGGCGGGGACAGCATGGGAGCCTAATTTAACTGGGGGGGGGGGGGTCGAAAATGGTTAATGATTTGGAAGATGTGCTAGCAAGATTAACTAAAACTTTATACGCATTTTGCCTATACGATGCCAGAAACTGTTTATTTCATTTCATTTTCATTTATTTGGTTCTTCACAATATTTGATAATAATTGAAACAATGCACACGAGTGTAGACAATATATAACATCGAGATATTGTGAAAGGAAGCACTCTATAAAATCCAGAGGGCTTGTCGAGTAGGGTGCTTCCCAAATAATAGTAACGTAACGGAGAAAAGAAAACATGAACTTACCTTAGAAAAAGAGCAAAAAAAAATGACAGCACACAGCTGTTCAACTACCCTTCCAAATACCCGCCCAGTTTTACACTCATGTACCCTCCCTCATAAACCCGCCGACCACCCACCCCACCCCCACCCCTTTAAAAAAGCATCCAATACAAAAGTTTTGGGTCCTTCAGTTAAAGTAATAAACGGACAAGTATTATAATCACTTAGTACTGATTAATAAGAAATCTGCTTAAATTATATCTAAAAGAGTAAACGGAAGGCTCGTTAATTAAACTGTCAGGTAAGGAATTCCAAGTGCTGATTGCACGAAAATATAATCCGGTCTTAGAAAATAATTTTCTCTGGTTTCCTGAAAGGCGAAGACGATGTTTCTGACGCGTATTGTAAATGTGAACTAAACAGTTTTGACTGAAAAAAAAATAAGAAAATCCTGGAGGGAGGAAGTTGTTAACGTAACGATAAGTGAATGTTGCAATGTTTACTTTGATAACGTCCTTTAATTTTAGCAAGTTCAGCGACTTAAATAAAGTACTAGTGTGATCACGTGGGGCAGCACTAGAAATGAGTCTAATGGCTCGTTTTTGCAGAACAGTTAACTTATTCAATGATGTTTTACTTGTGCCAGACCATGAAAGGCTGCAACAGGAGAGATGGGGATAAACTAAAGTTAAAGTGGACCTAAAGTCTAAAAATTCAAAAATATATATTTTAGAGGTTACAAAATTAATCTTATTGGTCCAACTCCCATTGTCATAGCTTATTCCATTGCTGAGATATTAAATGTTAAAATTTATTCACTTAAATCCAAACAGTTCATTGCACAATAATTTTTGACATTCTTGTTGTACAACTCACATTAAATGCTTTGTTTTCTTTTAAAATTAAAAATGTTTATATGACCTTGACCGCTTCCTGTTTTCTTGCATGGCATGTTTTACAGAGAGGGCTTATATAGTCAAGTCACCCCAAAGCAGTAAGAACGCGATCACATTTTGGCACAAGGTGCGGTGGCTTTCAGAAAAACAAAGAAATACAAAGATTGTAATTTGAGTAGTACAACAATGACATCACAAATTATTGCGCAATCTACCTTTTTAAATCGAGTGAATAAACTTCAACATTTTATATCTCAGCTTAAGAAAGTCGTGTGAAGATGGGAATTGGACCATTGGAATTCAGTTTTCATGCTCTGTAATATATATTTTTGAATTTTCAGACTTTAGGTACACTTTAAGTAAATTGAGCGAAGCACATTTTTAGGCAGGATATGTATCAGTCTACCGATTATTCCAAAACCCTTTGCAACTTGTGAACAGAGATGTGAAATATGGTCATTCCAGGTAAGCTTTAAATCAATGAAGACTCCTAAAAATTTAACACTGGAAGCATTACCGAGCTTACTGGAATTTATCGCACCGTCTGCTCTCCCTCTTGTCTTTTGGGACAGTGAATGCAATTCAGACAGGTTCCTAAACACACATACATGGCCAAAGAAGAACAAGCAAGGGTTGAGACATTTGAAATAGGCATACAAATTACTCAAATTGAGGAGGTAGTCAGTGCAGGGAGTTGATATTTGGAAGGAGATTGTTCGCTTTGAAGTGAAGTTTACACCGCCAAGGTCACACAGTAATCTGTCTCTTGTATCCTTCTTGGCATTTCTATAAGGCTTACACTGGATTACGTAATTCAAACAAAGGGGACTTGTCGTCTGCTAAATCAACAGTAAAACTGGGGGTTTGTCGCTACTGCCATAGCATTGCCAGTCGCTGGAAAATTAAAAATTATTGCATCTTTGGACCCTCGGTGTCGCGGATCAGAGTATACCAGTAAGGGTTTATGTAAAAATCTGAATCTGATTGTATACCTGGTTATTTCAGGAAGCTTCAGGAAACTTTCCAAATTGTTGCGACAAAATTTAGACTTCTGCCTCTGCAGCTCATTTGCATGACGTTCTTTCTTTAGGAAGGGGCAGACCTCATTGGTTTATTTCAATGAAAGAGTCGTTTCGAGTTTTGTAGCACCTGCCCCTGAATTGGTGGCGGCGTAAACCTACTCATCAAAGCATTGTCCAGAGTAAGCCAATTGTGATAGGATTACTAGACCTGAATGATGTTGCTTACATATCGATGTCGCATTGAAGCGAACGAATAAAAGAAAGAATTCCCCATCAACGGAATAAGTAGCTTATCATCAATAATCTCCTCGGTATTTAGTGGATCGTAGCGTATTAGCATAAATTAAACTTTCCGTTAAATCTCCTTCCAAATAACAACTCCCTGGTCAGTGCATAGAAATGCTCTAATTCCAGAAGACGGGGTGGGTGAGGGTGTCATGGAAAAACAAAACTGTGAATGTTGCTTTGCTGATATACATTAAAGCAGTTAGATAATGGTGACTCACTTAACTGTAATGATCTGTCCTAACTATTTTTCAGACACTGCATGGAAGCAAGAGTTTTAAGGATAGGGTGTTGCAGCACAGCATTAACATACGAACTCTTTTCCTGTGACTTTCATAAATTTTACATTTGAGTGTTCTAAAGTAAACAAAGTAATTTCGTATTCCATCTATAGAGATTACCTCTCATGCAACGTAAGCTACCTAAGACTGGTGTATGAGTGATAGCAAACCGTGAGTGTATTGGCCACTTTGTAGGCTGAACCTTATCTTTGGTATTAGCTTTATTATGTTTTATAAGGATACAACTTAAGAATATTTTAAAACCTAAAAAAAGGGTAATACATCCAAAATTTTATAAGTATTTGAAAATTGATAAGGGACGCAAAGCATTGCTTCGTGTTACAACTTTGTTCATAATGACAAGATTGATAGAAGGGGGAGGTGTGGCTCTATACAGAGTAGCGTAGCTACAGGGGGCAGGGGGGCAATTGACCCCGGCTCTGGAAAATGAAAAATTCGGAAATTTACGATGAAGTATGCAGTTCCTGGCGGCGACTAGTCCCCCCGACACTTTACCTGTTTTTTTCTCTCAAGATGACAATTTCTCTAATATGAACCCAAAATTTTCGGCGCGCTACGCGCGCTGTAGAGTCACTCCAGTTTCTTCATTAGTTCCATTCCACACAGCTAGATAGCACAAGTCCTGTCCACCTTACCAAGTAAAATGTAGACAGAGTACACAGTTTATGTCGAAATCGTAAATTCCATCCCATAACGCAAAGCCTAGTTGCTGTTCTCTTGTGTGTGCCATGCGTACGGTCAGTTGGTGAGCGACTAACGGAGCAACGTTTGGCTCTTTCATCGGGTAGTCCAGGTATGCATGTTATCCCCGATACGGCCTACAACGCCCACAGTTTTTCTTTTTTTTTTCTTTTTGTTCTTTATGATTATATATAGTTTTTGTGTAAGCCTACCGAAAGTTTTTGCGCGCTCTGCAATTTCACGATTCAGATTCAAAAGAACCCTATCAGTGCCCAACTCGGCTCTTGAAGTATTAAGTGACATTATGCAAGATATGCCCTGGCTGCCAGAACACATTTTGCATAATGTCACTTATGTGTTTGGTATATGTTACATGCAATACGTATGTTTGTAACCTACATTGCAGAAAGCAGAAGCCCTAATACAGTTATGCTCACACTTTAAAAAATCGGAAAATTTAGGTGCTTACCCCCCCCCCCCCGGAAAAACGTCTAGCTACGCCACTGTCTATACATCAACAGTAACATCAAGTGGACAGTGACGATCTCAGCAGGCACTTCACTAATGATGCTGACACTATTTTTAATTGAGATAAATAAAATGGTAATCGCGCTAATGTTATCTGTGGAGTAATTTATAGCCCCCTTGACAACCGAATGAAGTCTATTAATAGTTCCTTGTGCAGCCGTAAAGTCATTATATACAATGGACACAGAAATTGTTTTCTGGCAGGTGTCCGTAACGTTACTTTTGTTGAATGATGTGCCTTGCTCTAATTTCCAAAGTTTCGTGGATACATTATCTTCAACTTTCTTTTGACCAAGCATTCATATAAATGTACAAGAGTTTACGAAACTTTCTACATTATACGACAAATTTTTTTGTATTGTTTAATGATTTTTATGATGTTGCTGGTAACTCAAAATAAAAAATGTTTAGATACAACTTACAAGGCCTGGGATGTGCCATTCCCAGCAATGTGGGAAACATTTTTCGGGCCAAGTATCTTGTGCGCTTCCCGCAAACTTATGGTGGCGCTACGCTTAGACAGTTTGCCTACAGGCTTCGCCCTTGGCTAATTATTGGCGACGCGCCTGTTATTTGTAACTCTTCTTTAGTCTCTTTCTTCAAATTTCTTTTTCATTAAACAACGGTAACAGATATGGGCTTTTGAACAACTTGATGAATTAAAGTTGTGAAGTTTTCGTCTTCTACTTGTGCTTTATTTTACGTAGGAAAAACTGATCTAATCACCATATGACTATATGAAATCAAGAAAACAGTTTTGTGACTTTTGGTGTGAGCATGTAATAGCTATCAGTGGTGTCCACCATACAACTACCATTTGTATCGACCAAACAGATACGTGTATTATTCCACGTGATCCTGCATTTAAGGACCTCTGCATATAAGGACCTTTAACATACATATCCCTAGTATGGTCTACGTGCATCACAAGACATTTTATCCAACTATTCTCCTTGTTTGGAATGACTATCACAGCTGATGGGCTAAACAGTGTACAACCTTTTATTTTGTTTCCTCCTTATCATACGGACTTTGAAATTACAATATGATGTTTAGGGTCAAAGATCCCGATGCGTGTTGTATTTTGTGGTTTATCTTCATAAATATTTACGTAACTATCTGGTTTCATTTCAGAAACTTTTAGATAAAGCAGACAATCAAAACTGGATTCTGCAATTTAATCTTTACCTTAAGACACAGAAAGATCAGCTTGTTTGCGATCAATACTACGCCACAGAAGCAACGTATATATTCTATAAGTTGATAGTGCAAATTTAATTACCCTTCAGGTATGAAGTCTATGATACAGAGATGTAATGTAAGGATGTACAGAGAGTGGTCATCGTCAAAGCAAACAGCTTTGAATACCAAGTGACCATTTCACGGATGCAGATTATTTAGGCTCCTGTGGTTGGATGTCAAAGAAGAAAGCATTAATTAGAGGCCACGCATTGTAAGTAAAGCCCGTAAGGTCGTTTAAATCCACTCTTTAATTATTACCTGAAAGTAAAGCAGTTAGGGTTATTCAAATCAACTCCTTAATTATTGTCTACAAATAAAACTGTTTACATTGCTGCGTAAACGTTGCAAAGTGCACAGGTGAAGTATTATTGTTCTACAATGTAGGACACTAACGGCCGGTAAGCTCGATGAGATTAAGCTACCACAGTGTACTTAAGGCTAGGTGATTTTAATTTTCCCAAAATGCGAATTGGTTTTGGAACAATTGTAAAAAATAGTGTTTACTGGAAGCTAATGATTAATTGACTGGTTAGAATTTGAATATTCATTTTGCGTCATGCAAGAAGGAAGCCTTAGACATGGGCGTCCGCAGAAAAAAAAAATCAGGGGGCAAAATTTTTTAGGTAGGTCCAACTTTTTTCATGGAAAATATATTACTCCCAGAAAAGAGTTTTGATGTTACTCTTTCACACAGTGTTGACAAAGCCGTGGCTAGGAACTTGTCAAGGGGGAGGGGCGAAGCCCATAGACAGACTCTCAGCGGTCCGCGGCACGATGGGTTGGCGCGGAGCGCAAGAAATTTTTGGCCCAAAATGCTTCCCAGATCGCTGGAAATGGCACTTTCAACGCCTATTTACCGCATATAAAAAGGGGGAAACACTGGCAATATCGTAAATATAAACTTAAAAAAATACCAAAATATACTGGGGGGGGGGGGGCTGCTGGGGCCTGAGTGTTGATATTTTTATTCAATTCCTGTTTTCAGAGTAGAAATTCACACTGAGTGAACTGTTGCGAAATATTGATGTCATGTTTTCTTGGTTTTTTTATTATTGTTTCTTAGCTTGTTTTCTCAAGTTTTGATTTTCCAGGGGGGCAAGTGACTTGTGTTGTCGTAGGAGTTACACACCCGATGTGCAGATCTGTTAAAGAATACAAGAGCAAAAAAAGAGAGGCTATAAATAACCAGAAATCTCAAAAGTTTAATGGTTTCCTGTCGAAAGAGGGTGCTCTGATGCACCGAGCTTCACCTCTCAAATTTACACTTCTTGCCACTAACATTTTGACAGTGTTGTCACAATTTCACCTCTGACCACCTAACATGGCCTTTAGACCCCACCATAAATTTAATAATAAGAAATAAAAAAAAAGATCTCGTCTTGGAGGGAATATGAACCCAGTGCGTCTGCATGAGAAACTGAGCACTTTCCCACTACTACTACTTTTCCAATAAGAACTCGTTAGGTGTATGGTATGTCTCACAATTCAGTATTCACAGCATCCTTTGCACGTGTTCATAACTAGGTAATTCAATTTAGAATTTTTTACTGTAACAGTTATGCTTGTGAAAAAATAATGTTGTTTTCTATAATTTTATCTTTGCAATGGGACAAAAATTCAACCCTAACTATTCGTTGGTCACGAAACGACGGACACAATTTGGAAGTACCACTCACTGACTGTTTAGTTTACGAGGTTTTCGTAGTTTCACCCTGATGAACTCAAATGACCTCCAACTTACCCATAGGGTACTCTCTCTCTTTAAGTAACAAATTACATACCAAGTATGAAAGTATCCATCATCCGTCTTGAAACATCCTGTTTTTTCAAGGGGTTTGGTATTTGACCTTTAATGACCTCAAATGACCTCTAATCTCCTCTGAAAAGAATGCTAGGGCTTTTTGTCTTAATATGATAAAGTGACATACCAAGTATGAAAAGTGTCCATCACTGCTGTCTCGAGATATCGTGTAAACAAGCACTTTCAAACAATTTTGTATTTTAACCTCCGGGGACCTCAGGTGACCTTTGACCTCAACCAAAACCAACAGTGATTCGTCATCTGATAATAGCGTATCCACATGGCAAATATGAAAAGCATCCATGCCTTATACCTAGAAATATCGTGTTTCTAATTTTTCGGCTTACGACCTCTGGTGACTTCAAGTAACCTTTGACCTCCACCAACAACTATATAGTTCTTTCTCTTAATATGATTATTCAATTTTCGGAGTATGAGAAATATTCATCACTGTTATTTTTAAGATAGCCTATCATGATTACAAGCCAAGCTTTACAAACATCCACGCGCACACCCACACATACACACATACATGCATACACTCGCTAGAGTGCACGAGGAATGCCTTTCGTGAGGGAATAAAAAAGATGAGGTATTTACTTCATTCACACAACCATTTCAGTTGACGTATTGCAATTCTTACCAACTGGCAAACGTATGAGAAGAGCATGCATCTAAACACTTATTCCGAGGATGGCATGTGGTGGAGAAAAACACATCCAGCAAACAATAAGTGTAATGAAAATGGATTTTCTTCAACTCTTACTCATGGTGCAGCACCCAGTTACAGCTAAGGACTCTAAAACATACAAAAGTTCTCTTTAGCTCTTCAGTAGAACGGCTGTCAGGAACCCCCTCCACAGTTAAGCACATCTTTACAGTATTAAAAGCAGGAACTGCATTAATGTAACGGTACAGCATAGCGTTTGTCGTTGTGATGAAACAGGACGTTAAAACAGTGTTGAAAGGCAGCCAATCGTCAGATTTTTAATGTACCTTAAAAACTGCATTTAATATACCAGATATCTTTTTAATTATTTCCAATTTCTTTTTCAGAACACTCCCTTGTGCTGAACCTCTGTAGTAAGAAGGCTAATCCAACCCTACAGAATTAGAAATTAAGCATGATTACTTGTTCTTTGGTAGTAAAAAAGGATGTACAAAAGGGTTCTTTTGCCCCGTTTCATTTACTCATCTGCAATAAATCATATTATGCATGAAACATTAATTTTGTCTAGTTTATGGAGCCAAAACATACATACGGTTTTCAAAAAAAAAATTTAGTAATGTTCAATATGGCACTTCCCTTACTCGAAATCCAGATATGGGCCAGATATGAAATTCCATATATGGGCCAGATATGGATTTATATCTGGCCTATATCTGCTGCAGATATGGGATTTATATCTGGGCCAGATAAAAAATTGGGCAGATATAACCCAGATCTACGCCAGAACCAGATCTTAGCCATATATGGCCAGATAAAGTTTTATGTGGATCAAGTCTTTATATGGAACAGATAAAATTTTATCTGGACCAGATATGTGGTACTTATATGAGCAGAATATACTTCCATATATGGCCCATATCTGCACCAGATATGGCATTTATATCAGATCAGATAAAAAGGTGGGCAGCTCTAAACCAGAACCAGATCTAAAACCATATATGGCCAGATAAAGTTCTATCTGGATGAAGTCTTTATATGGCACAGATATAATTGTATCCGGACCATATCTGCTGTATATGAATCATAGTTAGGACTGCAGCTTTTTAAGTACGTAGAAACAGGCACTGGCAAACTAAAGAAGGATCCCAAACCCAAACAAAACCATGACGGGTCACAAACACAAATGCTAAACAAACTATACATACCGTACAACAGGGAACAAAAGTGTCTTTGTTACTACTGAACTCCAGTAACTGCCCTTGCAGCCAACCCCAAAACAACTCCCCACAACCACATACCACCCAAACAAATTCCGCCCACACGCCCAAAGGAAACACCACGCCCGAAGGCAACTCCACACCCGACGGCAACAACACGCCCGAAGGCAACAACACGCCCGAAGGCAACACTACGCCCCAAAGGCAACACCACGCCCCAAAGGCAACACCACGCTCGAAGGCAACACCACGCCCAAAGGCAACAGCACTTAAAAAGCACCGGGGCAAATACAGGTGCACCTTGCCCAAGGGTGCCCCGGAGGCAGTAGTTAGGACTTACATAGTCCACACTCCTCATGGACACTGAACACCAGCAGAAAATGTTAAAGAGCTCCATGAAGAACTTAATATAAAAGTTGGGTTGAATTGACCTAAGTACATAAATTCAACTTTTTCCATAACAGTGAACAGAAAAATGCCTTGAAATTTCCTATTTTATGTAATCACAGTGATGTGGGCTTCCTATTTTAAACTTAATTACGTATTTGACTCTGAATTTTGTTTACTGCAAAGTGCATATTTTACTTTCAACTTCCTAAATCATGCAAAATGTAGGTTTAGATACAAGCTCCGCCCAAATATGCAAATCATTTGCGTAAGTTTACTTAGTATACTGCGATATTAACAAAAGTGTAGCCACTAAATAACTGCAATGTCTGGAAAGGTGATGCTGTATCCAAAACATGTCTTAATTTGTAACAAGCCAAGAATCAAATCAAATAAAAAATAAAACAAACTAACAAAATGCTCATTTACATATTCAGCATATCAAGTTGTATATGGCTTGATATGGCCATATAAAACTTTATTTGCATATATGGCATGGATTTTTATCATGTTACATCTGGCTTGATATGGCCATATAAAACTTTGTTCACATATCTGGACCGACTGCAGTGGCCAAGTGGTTAGAGCATCCGACTTGCAGCCGGAAGGTCTAGGGTTCAAATCCTGGCCGGGTCATACCAAAGACTTTAAAAATAGAACCTACTGCCCTTGTGCTTGGTGCTCAGCATAAGCAATGGAGTAGGGAAAAAAGCCAGTGAGCCACAACTGGAAAAAAGGCCGTGGTCGTCTCGACTTGAAACAATTTGTTGGAAACTGGGACGTTAAACCTCATCTAACTAACTAACTAACTACATATCTGGAAAGGCATTTCATCCCTTATATCTGGCTTGATATGGCCATATAAAACTGTATTTACATATCTGGACTGGCATTTCGTCAAATTATATCTCGCTTGATATGGCCATATAAAACTTTATTTACATATCTGGACAGACATTTCATCAATTTATATCTGGCTTGATATGGCCATATAAAACTTTATTTGCATATCTGGACTGACATTTCATCAAGTTATATCTGGCTTGATATGGCCATATAAAACTGTATTTACATATCTGGACTGGCATTTCGTCAAATTATATCTCGCTTGATATGGCCATATAAAACTTTATTTACATATCTGGACAGACATTTCATCAATTTATATCTGGCTTGATATGGTCATATAAAACTTTATTTGCATATCTGGACTGACATTTCATCAAGTTATATCTGGCTTGATATGGCCATATAAAACTGTATTTACATATCTGGACTGACATTTCATCAAGTTATATCTGGCTTGATATGGCCATATAAAACTGTATTTACATATTTGGACAGACATTTCATCAGTTTATATCTGGCTTGATATGGCCATATAAAACTTTATTTGCGTATCTGGACTGGCATTTCATCAAGTTATATCTGGCTTGATATGGCCATATAAAACTGTATTTACATATCTGGACTGGCATTTCATCAAGTTATATCTGGCTTGATATGGCCATATAAAACTTTATTTGCATATCTGGAATTTCATTGTATCAAGTTATATCTGGCTTGATATGGTCATATAAAACTTGATATAATGTATCAAGGCATCTAAATCTGGTTGTACATCTGGCTTGATATGGCCATATAAAGGCTGTATTTAACCAGATATATCCAGATATCAATCCATATCTGGATTTGGAGTAAGGGTTAGGATTAACGTGTTGTCAACTTACTTCACTTGTGATTGGATTTAAGTGAATTTGAGAAAAAAAGAGAATCTACTACTCTTTTTCGAAGGTACTAAACGGCATCAAGTTTCATTGTTTCACTATCGTAACGTTTTGTTAACGTTTTCTACCATTCATACCTGCATAGAATATAGCAATAAAATTGACACCCCCTTTACACACACTTTTAGCTATCGTTGCAAAAATCTATAAGCCGGGCAAAGAACTTGGTGAATATTGCTGTTGTGAAGGTTACTTATATTCATATAATTGAGTGATTCCTTCTGTTACCGTACAACGTATCACACGTTCACACTCAATATTTACATTAGATAAGCTCTCCAATAAAGCTCGAAGTTTAAGTGATAGGGCTGTTTGTACCATCAGCAGTACAATGGTGATAGGAGGACATTGTACTACTGCATATCCAAACAGCCAATATTAAGCTATGCAGTACCTAGGCCCGGCCATATTTGTTACGTGGAATAGAAATACAACATCAAACTTTAATAACCTTCACAAAACTAGATTTTCACAGCTGCTGAGATCTGGTGGTCTGTTTAAGAGGTAATGTATATTACATGAAAATTGTATAAGTGCTGTTTTGCTGTTCATTTATGTCATATTAGAATACTTTTATATGTTTCAACTCTAGATTTAGAATGATATCCGTGCGCACTAAAGATACACTTAGTTATATGAAGTCTAACGGTGCAAATGTGTTATAAACGAAAATAGTGGAATACACGAAAGCATCAGCTTGAACGCTGTGTACCACATGTCAGAGTTTTTCACACTTAGTTTTACATCGCAAATTGTGCCGTACAGACGTTTTTGGAGTTAAGCACAATTTCTTTGAAAAATAGCTTTCCCCAAAAGCTAACATACAAGATTGTCTAGACTTGCAGCTTACTGTCTGAATCGGTAATATGATTCACCAAAACTGTTACCCTGCAGCGTATAATCTTAATATCTCGATCTTTTATTACGCCCCTTTCTGCCATGATTATAATTATTGTTTATTGAATTTTACATTTTAACAATTTAAAACTTTAGGTGACAAGTTAATTTTAACAAGTTTCTCCTTAAGATCATAGACCTTCTTATTCTGTTTACATATATGTAACCTCATAAAAACAATACTAACTTTAGAGCTATATATTTAAATGAAGTTTTTACCTATTATAAATTATTTGTACCTTTAATACAATATTTAAACAAAATTACGCAGCTCGTATTTAATATTGGGATTCGAGTTTCACAACTACTGTATTTCGATCGATTACACTTAAATATAGTTAAACACAACTTCTGTATTTATTTATTGGATCATTCAGAGTACTCTTTGATTATCATGGCTGATTCACGCAGGGGCGTAGCTAGGATGAAATTTTCAGGGGGGCCTAGGTAACAAGGGTCAGCTTGTCAAGACTATCTTAGCGGAGCGCCACCATCAGCTGGCGCTGAGCGTGCAAGAAAATTTTTGGCTTTACAAACCCTCCAGAAGGCCGGAAACGGCACTTCCCACGTGTTTTAAGCTGCGTGTACCCAGCCTTGAAATTCGAATCTCATGTCTGCCACTTTTCAAATAATGGGAAAAATCAATCCATGAAAAGTTGTAATACACAAGGCCGAACATACACTTTTTTGCTAGGGGGCAAAAAGTGGGCATTACTGATCTGTGGCCTGGGGGAGGGGACTAAAGGAAACAGGTGTCTCCCTCCCTCTTGGCGAAAATTTGAAATTTCAGCAGAACGTATAGATAGCAAATGGTGCAATATTTGAGGGATTTCACCTTTAAAAGAAAAAAGGAAAAGTAGTTGTGACTTAATGCGGCAGAAGTCATTTTTGAGAGCGTGGTGGATATTATATGAAGCATGACCTCAACCATTGAACTCCGTTGTGGGGGAGGTTTTAAGGGAGGGGCAGGGAGTGTTATTGGTTGTAAAAAGTTTTAATGACTAAACTGGCACGGTTTTAAAAACGTTTTTAAGCCATTGATGATTGAAGCTACCTATAGCAACAACAGCAACATTGTAGCTATGCATCATCGCGCGTAGCGCAAGAATTTTAGAAAAGGAGGCTAGAAAAACATCCTAATAGAGCTGTAAATGATTGGTGATGTGGGCGGGCAATTACCCCCAGAAATTTTCAAAGTGTACCGTTTCCAACTTTGAGAATATAAAGAGAAAACGCACTAAAATATAAAAATAGCTGTGATCGTAGTGATAGAACTTAAACAATTTTAAATAGGCAGATCAGTATTTTCATGCCTATATCTGTACACAGCCTTTAGGTTAGTATACTTGCACTAACAATTTAGTGATGAGGGAGCTGGGTGAATAGGGACGACGGATCATGTTAAGGTTTGCGATGAGCTTTAAAAATAAATCACTTATTCTGCTAAATAGGAATTAATGTTGAGGCAAGTACCTGTCAAGTATGCCGCTGAGGGGAAGCCTTCACATTACAGCATCCAAGTCGCATCTACGTCTGCGGATCCGGGGCTAGATCGAAAAAATTGGAAAAACTGAAGAAACCCTTGATGTGATTCATTAGATTTTGGGTACGTTAAAATTATAATAACGCCCGATATGTAACATGAAATTCATCTACGGCTGGAGATCCAGGTTTAGAAAAACAAATGGAAAATTTGAAAAAAGAACAATTCGGTTCACTGGGTTTTCGGTGCCTTAAAATTATAATTATTACAAATATATTTCCGGCATGTTCTTCCATCAATTAATTATAAAGGGTGGCTAGCGCTCTTTGAGACCATCCCTGGTGCACGCGCGAAGTAGCTACAAAATTCTGGTATTGAGTATCTATGAAAATTTCGTTCAAGTTCTTTTACTCCTTTCGGGTGTATCACCACTTAATGATCCCTGCTGTGGTGCTTGGCTGCGCCTTGGAGAGAACTCACAGGAGCAAAGTTCAGCCTTTCAAAATTGAAGGCACTGACATCTAAAATAAATAGAGATTTAGCCTATAAGAGTGAGCTATATAATTACCATCACATTTATTGGATACGAATTGAAAGTGGGAGGGATATAAAACAGAGGGAATGCTCTAATTGATTTCTTTTATACTTATGTTTGACGTAATACACTTCTTACAAGTTTTCAAACTGCAAGATACCATAAAAGAGGAACACAGGTTTCGAGGATGGAAAAATGTGAGAAATTAAGGCCTATGAAATAAAATAAAATCTTTTATGAAATACAATTCATTTAAAACTCTTAAATATTCCAGAATATCCCCTGGCCTCTTCCCTAAGGCGTTGATCTGCTACCCCACCCGTGAATGTTATAATAGTTTATGCTAACCTTTGATTGCAATATCCAAAGCAATATCGCTGCGTTATGTACGGTATAACTTAGCGTTTCAGTTTGCTAAAGGCGAACAATTGCAACTCTTCAGGCAACTTTACTACACGTTTATCACTTGCCAGATGTCTTAGTAACGACTGGGTGGGACAGTCCCTCTGTTTGTATACAAACGTTTGTCCTTGGGACTAATTGAAGAGTTTTACAAAACAATTATTTAAAGCATGGAAGTCCATGTTTAAAGCAAGCAGGTTCATCCACCCCGAGGAACGTCAAAAGTCAAAGGACTTTTAAGCTACTTTTTCATAGTCAGAAGAATGACACTCACACCACTAAAGATATCAAAGAAGCTTAGCTCCACCCCTGAGTGTGATATGGGAATCTAACAATTCCTCTACCCCTTTCCTTATTTGCGATGCTTACTTTGAAGACAAGTTTCAGATGAACAGTTGAAATTAAGCATTTTTTGCAAGAATTCGATGTGCTCAGACGAATGAAACATAACTAGCGATTTCTCTTAAGAGATTTTTGATAAATTTTAGGAATATGTTAACCGTAATATTAGGAAAGGCAGTTTATTTGAGTGCGAGGACAGTACAGTAAGTCTAACTAGGCAAAGATATCTGAAGCTGTTGGCAGAACTCGAAAGATAATGTATTAACTTTTAACACCATCCTAAAAAGTAACAGGCACTCTGTATCATTCTGTTATGTATTAAGGACAATTACAATGGGTATACTGATATGCACATGTCATTAACATATCATTAACAAATCAGAGTTGGACTTTGGGGAAAGTTTGAAATAACCGAGTATTCATATAAAAGAAAGGTACCGATGAAAAAGTAAAACATTTCATTGCGATTCTATTTGTGGCGGTAGGAAAGTAACTTCGTCGTGTGAAAAATGCATAACTGTTATTCACATTAAAAAATTATGATAAATGATATCATAAAGCATTCGTTTTTCCTGCTATTAATTACTTTATATCTTTCATGAATCAACCTGTGGAATGGAGTACGTGCCCATATATGTTGCCTGTTTCAGTGTCTATTACTGAAGGGTTTCATAGTTTTTCATACTTTACAAAACTTCTTGAAACCTGAATGGTTTGCTAGCTACTTTAAAATTGACATACGTTAACTTTAGACGCCAGAGAGGGGAAAGGGGAATTACTATTTTGTAAGATTACTTTGGTGAAATTTCATCCCTTTATTCCCAGTGATGCATTGTTTGCGCCCAAAATCCTACACTCTTAATATTACATTGAAATATGAAAGGTACTTTCGCAAACAGGTCCAACGCATGATCATTACTCCAGGAGTCGGTAGAAATCATGGCAAAAGATTTTGATTGAATATCGCTGGCATTTTTGTAATTTTATACTGTTATAAGACCCTATATAACGTGCACCGGCAAGGTATTTGTAGTGAATGTTATCAGGCGTTTCACGCTGAATGTTTACATTAGACGAGCTCTTCAAACTTATAGCTCAAAGTTCAATTTTTATAAACGAAGGGCAAAGCTGTAATTCGTTTATAATAGTGGAGCTTTGAACACAAGACATGTGCATATCGTATGAGCTCGACAGAGTAAGGGTATGCTGCATTTGCTTGCCGCCATTTTGTTGTGGACTAACGATGTTACTTTTAGAGAATACCTGCACAAGACTCCGCTCGGAGAACCACTGACCGGTGGTATTGCAGCATAATCTATATAAAAGGTAAGCTAAATAATGTGACCTTATTTGTAATCAGGGGCGTAGCGAAGGTAGAGATTATGCTTTGCCGACAGATCTGTTACTGCGTAGCGCAAAAACGAGCTATAGCGGGCTGGGTCCAGTGACCCCGCCTTAGGGCCCCCGGTGGGTTCCAGGGGCAAAGCCCCGCTGGGGGCCCAGGGGGCGAAGCTCTGATGTTTAAGCATATCTCTGGGTGAAGAATTAAGTCTCAGGATGAATATATTTTGGTTCATAATGCATCATCAAATCATCAATTCATTCATTCATTCTTTATTCCAGTATAAATTTTGAAAAATTTATAAATAGGATAAAAAAATTATAACATTCAAAGGAACAAAAGGTTAAGACACGTAAAAAAAGTTAAAAGATTAAACAAGTAAAGAAAAACATAAAAATACAAAGTGCACCATAGAAGTCGTTATAAGAAACTACAAAAAGTGGTCCAATAAACCATTTTGAATAAAAAGAGCTGCTCTGTAAATAAAATAATTCTTAAAAAGTAATATTCTAAAGCATGGGGTTATGTTTCTATTTCTTAAATTATAGTTTGTTTTATTGCACAGAGAATTAAGTTCAAGATGTAGAGGATGACTCTTATTAGCTTGGATACTTTTTGCAAGTCTTATAAATTCATTCCTGGCAGCTTCATTAACCTTATATACAAGGTTTTCATAATTAAGCCTAAAAATTTTTGCACAAAATTTAAGAAAACTTCTAATTCTATTCTTGTCTTTAACTTGCACAAAATGATACCATACTGGAACTGCATATACTAGGGTAGGCAAGATGGACGCCGTAAACACTATTTCTTTTGTCTCACTCGAAAAGTATGGTACAGTGTAAGCTAACGTCGAAACAATGCAATACACCTTTGATAAAACCCTCGAAATATGGTTGGTAAAAGTTAACCTATTGTCTATACAGACTCCTAAATACATAGTATAAGAGGTACGTTCAACACACGAGCCCTGGATTACAGTTCTCTCTTCTTTAATATCCAATAAACCTTTATGCCTTACATTAATATTTTCAAACACGACTTCTTTCGATTTCTTTGGATTTAAAAGGAGATTTTTCAGCTCACACAAACTAACAGTTTTAGAAATAAAACTTTGGTAATCATCTTGACCTTTCCTATGTGTGGTTTTACTAATGTTGCAAGAAACGGCGGTATCGTCCGCATACTTAATTATGTTGCAATTAGAGTGGGATCGAATTTCATCAGTATAAATGGTGAAAAGAAGAGCCGATAGAGGACCCCCTTGAGGAACGCCTATTTTAATATCTGAAATTGGAGTAAACCCCTTTTGGACTTTTATTTGCCTGGACCACCCATTTACGAAGTCTGCAAGCCAGTGAATAAGCCACGGTTCTCTAATAAAACTATGAAGGTCTTGGATTAATCGATTTGGCAAAACCGTATTGAAGGCGCTTGAAAAATCTAAGAATAGGACTTTTGATAATGTTGTTTCCTTTTGATTTAAACTCGAATCTATGTCATGTACTAGCGTAAGTATTGCATCGGTACATGAAAATCCCTTTTTATAGGCAAATTGATTTTTGTCGCCATGCTCGATGATAGAATTCATTACATATGGAAGCAGAATTTTCTGCATACAGTTAAACCCAATACTAGAGATATCTATTGGTCTATAGTCATTTACTGAAGTAGGATTACCTGTCTTAGGTATAGGCGACGTTTTAGCATTTTTCCAGATGATGAGATGGGATCAGACATTCACTTATACTTTGATTGAATATCGTCGAAAAAATACTTGACAATTCTTTGGAACAATATTTAAAGACCCACCATGAGATGTTGTCTAAACCTGAGGCAATTCCATGTTTAACAAGACTAAAATATTTCCCAACTTCATTTTCTGTAAACACGATTGGTATATCCGTAGGTCTTTCTGGCAGGATCAAATTTACATCCTTAGTAACAGCACCATTAAAACGTCCAAAATGTTCACTTAATTCAATTCCAAGTTCATTGGATATAATGTTGTTTTGATGATCTCCAGGTTTACTTATAGATTTTAGTAGACTCCATAAAGAATTTGGGTTCGATGTTACTTTTTCGAAATAAATAGATCTATTTTTATGCACATACTTGTTGATTTCTCTCTGTAATTTGTTTCTCAGTTTTGTATCGCCAGTTTCAATTGCTTTCAACTTCTCCTTCTCTAGAAACTTTATTGTCTCATCTGCTGGCAATCTCTTCATCATCTCCGAGGATGGAACAAACTTATGTGGAATTCAAATATCAGTTGTAAAATTAATACAATATTAATTTTATAATTAATGAATATATCAAATTCAAAGATTCCCAATAATTTTAATGTATTAGGCTATTTCCCTCGTCAAGCCGCTATAGTTTTAAACGGTTGGGATCCAGAGGCCCGCTAGCGTTTTAGCAAGGACGTTTTCCAATGCCACATTTACTGATCTGTGGCCTGTGGGAGTGGTCTAAGGGGACGGGGTGTCCACCTCCCCTTTGGAAACTTTTTGGAATTTGAATGGTGCCTAGATCGCAAATGGTGCAATATTTGAGTGGATTTCTGCCGTAATGAGGAACCTCAAAATTTACAACCGGGTAGGTTTGCTTGTCAGATTTTTTGTGCGACATTTTTTGCCGTTTATGCGACATTGTCGCACAAAAAAGGGCTGGCTAAAACACTGGGCCCGCTTAGCAGCCCTGATGGAGGTCCAGGGGGCTTCGTCTCCGGAAGCTCTGAGGTTTTAGCATAATCTCTGGGTAAAAAATTTAAGTCTCATGCAGGATATATAGGTACATTTTGGTTCATAATGCATTATCCAACGCGAAGATTCCGGATTATTTTAATGTGTTAGGCCATCCCTCCCGTCATGCCACTATACTTCAGGAGCTGAACCTGTCGTTCAGAATTGGAACACTATGCGTTCAGCATTTGAACACTAGACGCGTCAGGCGTTCATATACGGTAAATGTTCAAATAGACGCCCGACGTTCAAAAAGGGACAGAAAGTGTTCAGAATTTTAACACAAGCGTTTAAAATATGCTTTGAACGCCAGGATGGGTTCTGCATCAGTTTCATTTTGGTGTTCAAAAGTTAAAAGCCTGAGATTGAATTGAAGGGAAGACGCGCGGCACACATTATTTTTCTCATAGGATGTTTGTGGGTAAACCGAATCCCCAGGAGTTTGCAAAATGTGTTTGAAGTCAAGTTTAGGGTTTCCAAAACGGACTAAGGATACCCTCTTCATGGGTAATCGGGTGCTGCTCCCCATGGTGATGATTAAAGTAAGGAATAATGTGCAGAAAGTGGTTTTTCTTTCAAGAATGTCATATGACCCGAAATAGTGCGCCTATACGAAAGCCTTTACTTCCCTTTCTTTCCCCGAGTTGCCGACGGACTCAGTCACTCGTCCAGTTACACCGACGGCCGTATACGGCCACCACATGCATAATCAATTTGCCGACTAGCCTTCAACTTGAATAGGTCAATTAGATGAAGAGCCGAAAATCGAAATAGCCGATAACAGACTGGCCACATGCTCCCGTTCTCTCTCTCTCTCTCTCTTCTTTTCATTCTCCGTCGTCTTCCCTTTCACGCCCTTCCTTTTCCTTTCCTTTCCTTTCCCTTCTTCTCTCTTTTTTCCCTCCTCTCCTCTTTTCCTCTTCTTTTCCTTTCCCTCTCCCCTTTTTGCCGACATACCGAAAATTTGCCGACGGCGACCAAATATTGGAGGGTATAACACCCTCCACACCGCCTCTCGCTACGGCCCTGTTTGTAATGATATCCTCCTGTTCGTTTTGTCAAAATGAAGCATTTTAATTATCAAATAACTTTTGCAGAAGAATCGGTCTCATACTGTGAGTCACGCATTCCAAACTAGGTTGTCCAGAAGGTTAAATGTATTATTTTAAAGACAAACATTGACATCTCCCCTCCCCATAAGTTTCAAACTCGTATTTTTTTTTTTATTTTGCAATTGGCAAGTGAGGTTCCTCGCCTTTGCCAACAGGTTCATGATACTGGCGATAGAGACGAGATAGCATTTCCATAAACATCAGTATAAGAAATCTGTGTTTCTATGAACTTTGAAAAATGAAATTGGACAGCTCATGTTTATTTATTTTATTTTTTTATTTTTTTATTTATTTATTTATTTATTTATTTATTTATTTATTTATTTATTTATTTATTTATTTATTTATTTATTTATTTATTTATTTATTTATTTATTTATTTATTTATTTATTTATTTATTTATTTATTTATTTATTTATTTATTTATTTATTTATTTATTTATTTATTTATTTATTTATTTATTTATTTATTTATTTATTTATTTATTTATTTATTTATTTATTTATTTATTTATTTATTGCCTGCCAGTGTATAGATTGCTGGGTTCTTGCTTTGAAAGCAAAATGTTTTTATTACGTCCAGCTTGTGAGCGTGGGGATGCATGTAAAATTTGATATTGAGTATACCGCCGTAGGACTTGCCTCGATACACTATGGGGCAAGTGAGAGACACATTTGAACATGTCCCCTTATCTACACTTACCTTGGCGAAAATGTTAATTGTGTCCGTTTCATGATTATCGTAAGAAGGATTTAGCTCTTAAGTATGATGTTTTGAAATGAATCGGTAACTCTAATCTGGAACGAGTTGAGAAGTTTTCGCAATTGCTAAGTATGCCAGCAGTCTTGGGTTGCCAAAGTAGCAAATACGTTGTGTAAATCCTGTCTAGAAGGAATGGAGTTGGAACAATAGTTAAGCGCTGGTAATTGTTTAAAAAGATATTGAATGGCGGTACTTCATCGAGCCTGTCTCTCTTTGTTGTTTGACAATAGAGCTGTCATATCAATTGTTTAGCTGAACATCCCGTTATGAGAGTTCAGTTGTCAGTTGTTATTGTTGGTGAACCATTGGGCTGTTGGGTGTAACTTTTGTCTGTCAAGATTGAGAATTGCACCGGTGGTAGCCTAGTCCGGAAAAAGTTTCCTGCTAGGTAAATTGTTCGGGGTGAATTGTGGGGTGGGTTACTCTGGGTGCAATTGAAAGTCAATACAAGAAATCAGGAATGAGAACATTTTCCAAGCCGAGAAATATGCCAAGGAATGGCTTTTAAACCAGCAGTCGATTTAAACAATTTAAATAAACACAGTTTATTTTCATAATCTTGATTTTGCTTCTAATATTTCTTTACTTTGATACAAAATATTGACTTCCATTCCATTATTTTGATTGACAATTTTGATTGGTAAGTATTTACTACTATATTGACTGGCACTCTCAAAATGTTGACTTTTAAAGTCAAATATTAATGTTTAGTGGCAAAGTGTTTTTTTTAAATAAAACCATTTGACTTAAAATTTTACCGCGGTTTACATAACGGTTCTTTTCCATGTCACTATCGTTGATTCAAAAGACAAAATTGAATTTTGGCTTCCCGCAGCTTAACCGTTTGATTAATGTTAAAAAAGAACCAACATGGTTGTTGTGTTTTTGGTCCACTTCTAATGCTGTTGCAAATTATCGGCAAGATACACACAGATTTTTCTCATGATGTACTTATTTCTAAGGTTCGAGGAATTTTCGCTGTGGAATTCACCGGGATGTTTGAACCCCCCTTCAGGTGCTCGTCGATTGTCCCCTGCATCGTGAATCCTTTGCTCTTCAAAGGACCTTTGCTTAGCTAATGGATCATCATTTACATTTACATGCTCTATTCTGTATTGCTTAGGGACTGGGAATTACAAGTCTGTAGCTATGTGCGCAGGGTTATCATCCTCTGGAACACCCCCAACCGCCAATTACTGGTTCTTGCTAAAAAAAAAAAAAAAAAAAAAAAACACCGCACTTAATGAAAGGCTCATTTTTTTAAACAAACAAACATATTTAATCTTTAACAGACAGTTTTGTTAGTCTTTTAATTTTCAAAAGTAAGTCTGATGTACTTATTATGGATACGTAATCTGTTGAGTGGAGGAGTAGTCGTGTTCTTTTCGCTCTTCTGTTTGGACTGTCGGGGCCTTAAAAAGATTAAAACAGACTCTGTGGGTGTTTGCTTTGGTGTGGCATCAACACCTGTCCGTTGATGCACTTAAATGTACTAGTCCAAACAAACAAGCAAACACACATACAAGGAATCAACCACACAAACAAATAGTACTAAAAATCGTGGTAAAATAGGACAGCAAATAAACGATACAACTTAACATAAGAAAAAAGTTACAATAAACAAAACGGGTTGTTCGTTTTGATTTACAGCAAGGGTCTCACCAAGATTTTCTCGATAGAAGGGACGTCAATCCGAAGCCCCGAAATACCCAGTCATCGGGGGTTCCGACAGGGCAGCAATAAGGGGGTGAGACAGGTGCACAGAGGGGTCAGGGCATTTTGAAAGAAGGCTTTTATATAATACCGCGCCATGACATAACATATTTTTAAACAAAAAATCATTATTATGATAACTGTTTTTAAATTTATGGTATAGCGTACTACCGTACTCCTGCATTTATTCTGGGTAGAACAATCGAACTATCATGACGTCAGCCCAAGGCCTTCTTAGATAACATGCACAGGATATAAGTGGTCTCCTTTCACATTTCTGTAAACGTCACTGTTGCAAACATGCAAGAGAAAAACATGAATAAACTCCCAAACGAAACGAACAAAGTGTGTAAATAACGTATACGTTACGTGGTAATATACGTTGTGGGGGGAGGGGGGAGTGTTCTTATTATCTTTTATCTGTCTTTTATCTGTCTCGAAAGAAAATATGAACGAAAACAGAAAAAAACCTAGAGCAAGCGGAAAAACCGATCTAAAAATTTGGGTTGGTAGTGAAGATTTTCCGCTCTTGAGAGAAAATTGGAGGCCTTCTGATCGCCCTTAGGGATAGTCGTACTTAATGTGCCTAGTGTATCATAGATAAGGAGGACTGTTCGATAAGTAAGTTTAGTTTAGTGGTAGAACGTAAGTATCCCCGACAATCATGAAAAAGAAAATACAGGCCATGCCCCACCCTGCCCTGCCCTGCCACACCCTAGAGCGCCACGCCTGGATTACAGCAAATTTCTGTAAAGTGACCGTCATAAGCAAACTGGTAAAGACAATGCTTAAGTTAAGGTTTGAATTAGGAGAAACTGTGTTTATTGAGTTGGAAAAAAATGTTGTCATTAATGTTATATAAATTCCTAATAATAAACGGTGGGCACTGGGTAAAAACAGTAATGATCATACGCAAAATGCACCAACATTTTGCATTAGGAATTTTCTAGTTGATAAAAAAATCGAATCCTGCACTGAGAAAGACACAA
Source organism: Holothuria leucospilota (assembly GCA_029531755.1). Taxonomy (NCBI): domain Eukaryota; kingdom Metazoa; phylum Echinodermata; class Holothuroidea; order Aspidochirotida; family Holothuriidae; genus Holothuria; species Holothuria leucospilota. The sequence continues at coordinate 31,758,885 of CM055961.1, read as the reverse complement.
GGACAACTTAACAGGCTACAGTAGTAACCAGACTTTTACGAATAGCTGGCGCCCACTTTGTAATGGCCTCCTCCCCATTTTTGGATTTGTTGTTTTGTACCTCCTTATATAGGCTAAGTTATTATAACCTTCCTACCGTTAAAAATAGAATCGCACTAAAGGCGATATGAAAGACGAGGAAAAGAAGGTGGCAATGATTGGAAAGCCTCAAAGGTTTAGAACTCTGCAAAAGCTCTTTGAAAGAAAACAGATTTAAAGTACATTTATTATTTAGTCGAAAGGAGACCTTACCTCTCGAAGAGCGAGTCCATGAGTTAAATATGTTTTAGGATCGTTTTCAGTTTTGGTCGTAACTCGTAAGCCATCGGCCCTGGAACGTTGCCACTCTCGGCTAGAGCCACGGTTTGGGGTGGAGGTGGTAGGGCTGCTTATAGTATTGTACTCAAACTGCTCAACAGGATGCTATACTGAGACAACTATCCTCCAATGGAACGCAAGAAACGCTCTAATGTTTTAGTTTACTTTTCAATGCATTGGTCATCGTCTGTTACTTAATCCATCATTCTACTCATCCATGAGTAACATAAATGTGCCACTAAACTCGAGGTCTGAAATTGTGTCACCACCTTCCAGAGAAGGGTACAACCTGTTCCCCTATAATTGTTGCCCATGTGGAAAGGGTTCTTGTTACTGTCGATTAACGTTGCTTCATGTCATTGAATATATTTTCAAGATCCCATACTTGTTATAACAGAATAAGCTGGTCAGGTTTAAGAAAGGCAAAATGCACTGACTGTTTTGCAACATAGAAGGTTGAGTAGATTCCGGTAAATCGATGAGAAGTGTTTGCACAATGTCCATAACTTTGCGTTGAAACGGAGATACTAAAAACGAAGTTTATTGGCAAAAGTCCCTTATTGTCCACTTTGTGAAATTAATCAAACTTATGTCGATAAAATATCAATTCTTTTAATAAAATGAGCTTCAAGAAATGCTCAAAATATAGAACAAAATTGCATCTTAAAATTATTAGAGCTCAGTGGCGTAGCTAGAGGGGGAAGAGGGCAGCCCCCACCCCACAAAGCCTCCGAAGGCCTCTGTCGGAAATTTCTAGTCTCTGTCGGAATTTTTTACCACCTTAATTAAAAATCTTACAACGGAAATTAGTAGCTAAAATTATATTCTTAGGGGTTTACTTACAACACTTTTTGTGTTTTTAAGCAGAGTACACATCGAAATGGTTACTGATAAGGCCTGGAAGTGCCATTTAAGGCAATCTCGGAGATATTTTAATCTAATTTTTTCAGCGCGCTACACGTCAGATGATGGTGGCACTACGCTCACATAGTACATCATTACTTCAAGATAATAATCTGTAGGAAACTTGCATTTGCCCCCCCCTCCACAAAAAATGTCTAGCTACGCCACTGTTAGAGCTCATTTTTTCCGAAGGGGGAACCCCTCACCTGAAAACCCTCCCCGGACTGGGGTTTGAAACATTATCCCCTCCCCAGTTGAGAACAGCTTCCTACACCTATGACTTATCCACAATTCAACAGTTATAACGGCATTGTTTACTTGACAATCAGATGCTTGATTCGTTTTAATAGCAAAGGTGAGTCTAATGGAAAATTTGATACTGAACTTTGAAACTTAAATAGTCCATAACCCTTGCTAACGGTGACGTTATGATAAGACAATTCAATCTCGGTACAGATATAAAACGATATAAATACCAAACACTCACTTTTAATATGTGTTTTACCTTCAGCCTTTTGACAATAGAATAACCTATTATCTTTTATATTTATTAAACAGCTGACATGGGAGGCATTTTCAGCTCAGAAAGCCGTGAAGAAAAAGGTATGGTAGTATTCTTGTGCACTGCAACAGTATGCCAAATATCATCAATAGAATCGATTTGACTAACGAGAAGTGATGACTTAGGTGTAACACTTTAGCTTAAAATACCCTTTTCAAGGAATGAAGTATATGTATGAGTATTAAAGCAACAGTCGTATGACTGCAAGGTTGGTCTTAGATAAATGGCCGACTGCATGGTCAAGTCATCCGACTCGCAGCCGGAAGGTCTGGGGTTCGACTCCTGGCCGGGTCATACCGAAGACTTTAAAAATGGACCTACTGTCATTGTGCTTGGTGCTCAGCATAAGCAATGGAGTAGGGAAAACAAGCCAGTGAGCCACGACTGGAAAACAGGCCGTGGCCGGCCCGACTTAAACCAATTGGTTAGAAACTGCGCTGTAAAACTTCATCTAACTCTAACTCTAGATAAATGATTATATAAGTAACACACGTGGTGGATAGCCTATTAAAAATAAACACACATTTTAATACGCTTTGCTGATTAATGATTAATAGATCCAGATCTGAAGGTAAAGAGGTGAGCCGGGTTAAGTCAGGGTGTCTCTTGGGGACATAGCTCATTTGGGGGAGCAGAGCTCCTTCGGGCGTATCGTCCGTGTCCTCGCTAAAAGTCTAGGGGACTTTGGCAAAAATATGGTTGTTGACTCTCCACGACTTTACAATAAAACTATGATATGCCAACATGTCATTTTCGTTTAGTTATGGCTGTGAAAGATGTCAGAATATGCAGGGTGAATAATCGGATATTCTGTGAACACTAACTGTGATCCTAGACTTGAAAGGTCTACCTTTTTTTTAAAAGTTTCACCCATGTATCCACTCGTAGGGTCTGAGACTGTAAGCATTGTGTAAAAAGGAATTGAGGGTGTGCTTAAAATTGGGAGTTAGTTAGTTAGATGAGGTTTAACGTCCCAGTTTCCAACCAATTGGTTCAAGTCGAGACGACCACGGCCTTTTTTCCAGTTGTGGCTCACTGGCTTGTTTTCCCTACTCCATTGCTTATGCTGAGCACCAAGCACAAAGGCAGTAGGTTCCATTTTTAAAGTCTTTGGTATGACCCGGCTAGGATTTGAACCCTAGACCTTAAAATTGGGAGAGAATTGCTTCTGGGCGCACCCTTATCTGTAAAGTCTTTCATATACTGTCAAAATGTCTTCCTAGAGGTTGTGATTTATTTAGGCTCAAATGCATAACACATTTGTTATACTGTCTCTCTCCAGCTGTCAAAAGACTTTTCATAAAGCAGCTGAAAGCAAGATATAAGCAGCTATATGACGCAGTTCAACCTATTCCATACATCCGTGATAGACTGTATTGTGTAGACAGGGTCTTTGTAGAGGGCGGTATTCAATACCTTAATGGGGCATGGTTTCCTTTGGATTCTTATCATAGTGTTTTCAGTTTTCCGAAAGTGCAAAACAAAAGAAAGATTCTTATAGGTGAACCAGGATACGGTAAATCTACACTAACTCTACAATATGCCTATGATTGGTGTAACAGGATAGAAGCGTCTCCCCTCAAGGACGTAGAAATACTAATCGTTCTTCGACTGAGACAATTGGGGGGCGTACCATCGGTTTATAATGCAATTAAACAATTTATACTACCAAGAAACTCCCACGTAAGTGAGAATGACATTAAGACTGTGTTAAAAAAATGTTCCTCAGTGACTGTGATACTAGATGGATTTGATGAGTACCCGGATGCAGAAAAAAGTACTGTAACTGACGTCATGAAAATAATTCTGGGTCAAATGTTTGAACAGTTTGAAGTGATTCTCACTACTAGATACTCGCCAAAACGATGTAAACAAGGAACTAAACGACTACGATTAATTGGATTCGACGATGAGGCACGTGATAAGTACATTCGAAAAGCTGTAGTAGGTAACAATGAAGCTGCAGTTAGGAAGATTAAGCAGAGACTACAAGAAAACCCCGTCCTGGGGGACCTCTGTCAGGTTCCTTTGTTCTTTGTTATGTTTGCTCACATGAGTCATGAAGACGAGGAGTTTCAAACATTCAAGACAGTCACGAGTTTCTTTCAGTACATGATAAAGTGTTTCCACAGTCACTTGAGAAACAAGATGGACGACACTAATGTGCAGAGATATCACATGCACGAGAACAATCACCGTAAACTTGATAAAGTCGCTTTTGAAGGTCTCAGTAAACGGAATCAACAGATTGTTTGGAGTAGGCAGGAACTTGTTTCTATACTTGGAAAGGAATTTTACGATCAGTACATAAGGATCGGTGTGCTGGTTGAAGAAGAGGACCTTGACAATGTTGATGAATATGATAAACCTTCCTCTGAACAACATGAAAGAGAAGTCAGGTTTTATCATAAAGTTTTCTGTGAATGGTACGCAGCACATTTCCTAGCCGAGTACGCTGCTAGAAAGCCTGAAAAATTATCGGAAGTTCTTCTTCACATGGATCCCCTGGATCTGCAGTATTGTTATCGATTCGCATGTGGACTGAATCCTGATGCTGCTGGAAGAATCGTAGAGTACGTGAAGAAAACAAAAGAAGGTGGCAAGTCCGCAATAATGTGTATCCTGGAGCAAGGTGGTCGGGTTGAAGACATCTTGGACACTGTGAGGAGTCTGTGCTCAAGAGGTTTTGACTTCAAACAGGATGGCAATAAATTGTTACAAAGATGTACTATTCAACTCTTAGAAATAGCTTCAAGTCACAAAGTAAGTAAGGCTTTGTAGTATACCTTTATTATCTAGGAGAACTCACAAAACTGTTGCGGTGTGAGACTTATTAACTTGAAAAAGGGCCTAGCCTCAACATTGTATCAGCTTGTTGAAGACCTTACATGTAATTTTTCAGGCCATTACAGACAAATGGGCTGGAGATGTAACCTTTATTTGGGCCCGTAGTTAAGGGAAGCGTCTTTTGAAAAATATGTATTACGAAACCTGACCGCCTCGATTTTTTCAGAACAATTATTGCCCTAACACATTTTTACATACCACACCTCTTTCAAAATCTTGTCTGGCTACGGGTCTGCTTAATAGTATATAGATGCAGGAGTGGCATAGGCACCTCATTGTTAAATACTGGAATAAAGGGTAAGGAATAAGTTGGTTTTTTTTTTTCATTTGGATCTTATCAGAATGGTAAAAGATTAATTAAACAATAAACTAGGGAAGTGACGTTCGGTAATATAAAGTATTCCTAGGCTTCAAAAGAAAAGGTCAAATGCGTTGTTAAACAACTAATCAGTACGTAAAGCCAAAGGAAAGTAAATGAAGAAACATCTTACACTCGAAATTCTCTCTTCCCTGCCAGCCACCACCCAAATGTAAATGTTACAAGACAAAACGAAACTAAGTTACGTTTTGCTCTTTGAATCTGAGCTGTTTGAATTGATTGGTGTTTCAATTCATTCATTTTCCTTGTCATGCAGTTGGAGAGACACACCTAGTCCTCACAAATTTAAATTGCAGTCATCTATATGGTGCACACAAGTATGAGTGCATATTCTGTGAATGGTGTGACATCATTACGCCCAGGTCACTTCTTCAGAACTGCCCCGACGGCTTACTTGTTTTGCTTTGCAAGGTAACCGATTCTTTAAGAGGAAATACAAACTGTGGCGTGCTTTGCTTTTTATAGACGTTTGTTATTCAGTATTGTCATAGTTTTGTTCCATACCCATCGGAAGAGTAGCGTACAACTCCGACCTTTTCTTTCCTTTAGTTACTAGTTGTATAATTTTGGTGAAGGGTTTCCTGGGACGAAAAAGGATTGGGATGGCCGTGGCTAGGGGTGAGCAACCATTAACAGCGCCGATCCAGGGTTCTGCAAAAACGAAGGGCACTCCTTCAGATATAATTCCAAAACAGTGGGCCCCGAAGGCGAGAAAATGTTGACAGGCTTGGGGTCCGGATCAGGTGATGGAGAAGGGATTTGTTCAACAGGGGATACATTTTCGATGGGGGAAGGGGGTGCTTAACTTTTTCTCGCAATAATAGTCCAGCATATGGTTCGTGCTTCCTCGCCATAAAAGCCAGCTAATACCTATGATTTTTGTATCACTGGATGGAGTGAACCATAACCTTCATAGCATATTTTGCACAATATGCAAAATTGATGCACCGAGTTTTGTACCATTTAGTTTTTCGTCGGAAAATCCGACTGGGAAAGCTTCACACCGTGCAAAGCGTGCTCAATTTTTTAAAGATGGATGTATCAAAGAGTTTGTCCTCTTGAGAGCCAAAAAGAAAAGATAACATGTTGGGGCCGATGGTTTTAACGGAAATAACAAGCACTTTGTCGTATCCACCCTGATAGGTTTCTCGAGTAATTTAATTGCGACTACCGATCAACAAACCAACGGTGAGTGACTGAGGATGAAATTTTCCGACCTTACAGAATACTGTGTAAGCCACGGACAATAGTTTTGTTATGCCATTGTTCCGAAGGTTAATATATATCTGTACATTGATAGAAGCCTGCAGCGCGAGAAGGGTGCTAAAAACGTTTGGGTCTTACGTTTGGGGTCGTATTGAAAACTTATTAGGTGCAGATGGGCAAATCTGTGTATACTTAAAGAGAGTAGAATTGGATCAACTGTCTCGGTGACTTTCCTTTATCGGGGAAAATATGCGTTGCATTGAATCAGTCCCGGCTACTTCATGCAATAGCCGCAAACCTCAAGTTACTAAGTCACCGTAGCATATCGTACGATGCAAACCACGGATGCAAGAGAACTACTATGCTGTTAGTGAAAAAAATTGACTTTTACAAAAGTTTGTAGGCTACTTAAACGGTATTGGCAAGAGTGGATGTACATTTTGGGTTACCTGAGTCGAAACCGGGCTGAAACAAAGCGATCGATTCTTTTGCCTTCCTATTGGTGGTTCTGCCCATACTTTGTAGTGCCAAATAAGAAGCAAAACTGGAAAAATTGCCCGTCAAGGCAGCCACAGCACCGTGTCCAACCTAGCGCTACCAATTGGATAACATGCATTCTATCGTAAAACAATCGTTTACCACGAATTTGTTTGCCAAAAAGGGCTGGCGAAACGCGGTGTAAAATGGCTGTTTCAACCAACTATTGGGCCAAACTCATAGTGTAATCAAATTTTCGGCAAATATTAAGCATTTTTCTCTTAACCAAATGTTACCTTGTCTACGACTTTTATACGTAAGTAGACTTCTTTTTAAGGTACTTTGATGCGACCAAACTTGCAACGGTACGCTCCAGAAAATAGCTTTGTGGTGATCGAGTGACCTAAAACGCAAAGCAACGTTGTCTAACTTGTACTCGTAAATATCAGAAAAAATATCACTTCGGTTTAAACACTGCGTATGCATTTATTTTAGTATATATAAATGTGCCAGGTTATAGCGTTGAAAACGGTTGCAATGACTGTAGGCACACAAGGAAAGCTGTTTTAAATCCGTGCAGCCCGACGGGGGAAATGAAGTATGTATGACCAGCTGTGCATAGGGTAAAGTTTGTTAAAAAGGCGGAAGGAGGTTTTGAAATTTTATAAAGAATTTTGAATTATGCTATCAGCAATCTTCATGGTTGAGTTTTCATTTCATGCAGAAACTTAAGTCAAAATAAGAACTAAACAATGAACTCCGCAATGGGGACACGGCATCTCCCGAAGATCAGCGTCAAAACGTGAAAATAAGCCTAAACTAAAGAAAAGGAGATGAAGGTCAGATGGTTTGATACATTTCATAGTAATAATTAATTGTATTTATGAAAACATCAATTCCAGTGTCTGAATAATACATCAATTTGAGGTTACGTCTTAAATTCCGGATGTACAGTTACATAACTTGGTACTGTAGTCTTATTTTGTTGTTCCTTACATTTGCCCCAGTAAGGGCTGTGAAAGAACGGGGTGTATTGATATGGTTTGCTAGGTACTTGAAACACGCTTTTTAACGAACACTGTCTAGAATTAATTAATTAAACCATAGGCCAGGCAGTACAATGTAGGCGATAAAGAGAGGAGCAAATATTGAACATTGTTTTGTGCAAAGGGTTGTAAGGAGGCAATTGTAATTAAGATAATTGCTAGGCCCCCAAATTGTTTGTGTCTTAATAAAATGCCCTAATAAATAGGGACGGTGAGCAATGTCGTGACCACTCCTCCCCCCTTTGATACCTAGGCCCCTTAAAAATTTCATCCTAGTTACGCCCCTGGGAAGATGTTCCACGGGATTGTGTACCACAAATAACTTATATGCTACAGTTTGAATCGTTTTCCATGCTTGTAAGCCAGATAGTGTTTTTACAGGCAGCTCGGTACATGTACAAAGATCTGTGGGTTGGGAAAAGTTTGGCCTAAGAAATGTAAATTTGGTTTTGTCGAAGAGGAGACCCGGCCTTATCATGACGTTCAAGATTACTTTGTTGGTCGTGTTCTATTATCGACTGCACCAAACTTAGAAATGGCTACCCCTTGATAACTCCTGCTTTCAGCGATCTTGTGATTGGTGAAATTTATGATTTTGAAGCCAAGGGAGTGAAATACGATACTATTAGATTAATAATTAACATTAATTTACGTCAAAAGTTTCAAAATACAGAACTAGTTAAAAAGTAGAAGAGCTCAGCCAACAGGGAGAGACCCCATTCCCAGGACACACTTGCTTTAAGAGGCCTAGCCAGCAATTGACCCCTTCAGAATAAATCATATTGCACCTCTGGTCTGGATATCGTGCATTTTACCTTCTGTGAGCAGTTAACAGCAATGACACCATCCTCACCCAATAATTACCGCTATCTCTAAATAAATTAACAGTTTATGTCATTTAATCGTTTCATAAAATATCCGTCGGTGTTTTAAATAAACCTATTTACTATTTAACTGGTATTCTTTTTCACACTTCGTTTATCCATAAGGTTTATGTAGGGGCCTCTTGATCTCAGTCCAGTGGAGGCAAAGCTTCGAATTCTTCCGGTCTTTCACCTTCTCCTGTCTTGTATTCCCCCGTCATTATTGTCTTAGGTTTACTAAATGTCCAGCAGCCCTATTTACGGTGCTTTAACCCCTTACCCTTATTTATTGTGTAGATTGTTTGATTTGTATCTCATAAGGCACTTTACTAATTCTCATAGCAACACTAAACTTTGAACATTATACAATGCTGTGTTCGATATCAGAATAGTGCAACGAACTTTCAAGTATACACACATAGTGTGTTTGATTTTAACTTTAATACGAGGTATAATGTTACCATCAGGTTAATTTCATCTTTGTAACATTTTATTTCTCTGTCAAATAATTGTAGTTTTTCCTAATTTCTCACAGATTGTTAATTCTGTGTAATATTGCTCTAATTTAGCTTGTGATAGTTTCTTGCAGTAGGCCTATTTGTGCAACTAATGGGCTGCAACGCTCATGTTTAAGGTAGAACGAGGAACGATTCTCCCTCCACATCCCCTCTCTCTGTTTCTGTATGTTTGCCACCAGTAGATACTCTATATTGGATAATTTTTCACTGGTAGGATGCCTATCCAAACATGACAATTTCAGTATCTGGTGCATAATAATATTGTTGTTCCATTGTGTTCTGGAGATATTTACCCTCCAAGATTGATGGCCTATCTCCTCAGTGAACAGAACACCTTGCAAACCCTACATATACCGTAGTTACAGCCAGATTGTCAAGCGTTCGCTTTTCCCTTCCACTCTCTTTCTCTAGAGGCCTTGTCCTCTCCTCTCTCTCTGTCTCAGTTCCTCTTCTCCTTCCTCACTTTCCCTTACCCCTTTTCTTTTTTTTAATTCAATTCATTTCACTTTTTGAGCAGGATATGTGTGCTATTTTTTCGGTGGTATCTTCGTCAGATACCACGTTGCCTGTCCTACCCCAGCATGTGCTCCATTGCGTTCTCTTGTGTACTTCAAGAAATAATCTCGAGGCGCCCTTTTTATAAGTATTCCTCATAGTCATAAAGGTTAACCTGAAATTATGAATTAAAATTCGAATTTGGAAATACTTTCAAACCTTTTTAGAAATGGGAACGGGATTCTCATTTCCAGCTGCAAGAGACGCAATTTCGTAGGAAAATTTAAAAAAACACTACATGGAAGCTTAGATTAAAATCCCTCAGTTTTGTATAGTTACGCTATAAGTATCTTAATCCCCCGCCCGTCGAACGACTGGGGTAAGACCCTACCCCTATCCGCTTAGTTAGAAGTTATTAAGCTCATTAACTGGAAACTAAATATATGAATATACGTCATCCAATTAAATTAAGCATATGAGCACGACTTCAAAATACCAACCTAACTTACCCAACACGTGTGACTGAAGTGGGCGATGTATGTGACGAAAGTGGTGAACTGTAAAATTGTGACAAAAATAAGCAACTGTTTTGACAAAACTCGTGATCTCCATTGTGAAAAAAGTGGGCAATCATTGTGATAAACATGGTTGATGTGACAAAGATTGTTGTTGTGACAAAAGTGGTTGCCACAAGCGTACGTAAAGAACTGTCCAAGGACAGCACAAATATGTTTAAATACGGGTGAGGGCGTGATCAGGGGATGGGCTGTTGGCTTTTTGGGCGGACATTTGATCCAATGTTCGACAAATCCCCCATTGCCCAATTCATTAATTGAAGCCCACAGCTTCGATTGTTGGAACTGCTCCTTTCGTCACGTGGATTACTTGCGCCTTCTTTTGTGGCTTAGCGTATCACTTGACCAGTGTGATACGTATGGATTTGAACACGACTACTTCGAACATACCAGAATACTTCAGCTGCCACGAAGTATTTGACTATTTCGTAAAAAGGAATTTTTTACCATTTCCCGATTTCATCAACTAGTTCCAATATGAATTACCAGCCCGGTTGAGGCTATGAGAGAGGCTTTATCTCGAAGGTTGATAACCCGTTACGTAGTTTTATTAGCGTGTTTTTATTTTGACAAATATATTAAGTGTGATTCAGCTACAATAGTTCCAGACGTGAACGCGATTACCCAGGCTAAATCTGAGATGGGAGAAGCAACCGACTCTTTGAAAATCTACGCATATTTACGACCCTGATTTGTCGTACAAATTTATCCGAACGTCTTTAGCCAGGTGCCCACTGCATGCACGACTTTCCCACGATTTCAAACGACTTCTCTGCGAGTAAGAAATTGCGAGAATTCAAAGGAGAAACGTGCGATTTTCTGCAATATGGTGCGGCTGACGACTTTTCACGATTGGGGGGGACTCACTTCACGATTCTTTGAAATAATTATTGACTACACGTGACGGTTTGAGCGGGCCGATGAACTGCATGGTTGTGATATACACAGTTCACGACTTCGCGCGTACATTCAGGACGGATGTCATCAGCACTGATCATAGGAAAACACTTACATGACGCCTATATTGTGGAAGTGCAGTTGATTCATTGCAGCTGCTTCCATAATCATTCTTTTGCTTGGGCCAAGAGCATGAGAAAGGGGACTCAGTGTCAAAGACGGTTGGTCAGGCCATGACTCTTGCGTCACCAAGGTTTCGGTCACTATAATGACAACTTGATGAGTGCTAGTCGAAGAAGACATTCCAAGGTATGTGGCTTTCCAAAGAATGTGCTCTGATCAGTTTCAAGGGTTGTCTGAGAACGTTGGAGCCCTGGTCCAGAAAACAACCTACTTGAGGGGTTCCATTTCATCAATACAGAGCCATAGCCTGCTGGTGAAAAGGGGTGTCTCCCTGAGATTTCCAAACTGTAGCCTAAATAAGAGTTTGGGTACTTGAGCAAAAATACTGAATTGCTGAAAATTTGACTGTCCTAATTATGATCTTAATGCCCTTAAAACCTGGAAAATAGCGGAGAATGGTTACTTTTCCTCAATCTTTTCTTATGTAGGTTACTCTTCCTGATGAATTAACGAATCCTCTTCCGCTTACATGAATTGTTTGAGTACACCTTAAGCCTATACACAGGTTAAAGATTTTTAGTATTATTTCTCATACGGTGCCGCAGCAAAATCTAAAAATGGAGAATGATTAGATGCAACTTAAGATTTACAACGTCTAGAATGTACAATTTCCCTTCATCTGGGAGGTATGTTTAACCAAATACTTTCTCGAAACCTTCGCTACCGCTACGCCCCAACCTATGGTGGGCCAGCCAGTGGCGTACTAAGATATTACAGTACGCACCGTGTTCCAGACTTGTAGGGGTGCCATGCCACAGCCGACAAATTCACTAAATAAGTAGAATTTCTTAACGTATACTCAATGAAAGCTTTCCCAAAGATAGCACCATTTAAGTGGATATACGAAACCTAGGATATGAACCAGGAAATTGATTCCTTCTCCTCTCAGAGTTAACCTTCAAATAATTGTGCCGACTTATTTAAGTTGATTATATTGCTGTGACTACCCGTTTATCGTTGATGGATGATTTTTCTATTTCATTTGAATCTGCCAAAATGATTTTATCATAAGAGAATAATGATCATTACGTTTGAAAATATGAACCGACAGGCTTATTATATCGCTCTAAATTCTCCGGAAATCTTTGAAATACGTGCTGCTGATTCTCAGACAATCAGTGGACAAAACTGTTGGAACATCACCTATCGTTGTGTCAATGTATGATGTTGTGCACGATTCAAGAAACGCCAGTCTCCCAGTACATCCCTGTCCCCCAGTACAGTACACCCCTGTCCCCCAGCACAGTGTTGTGTCCAAGTGAAAACGGTGCATTTCGAATTGACCTTATCATCTCCAAAATTGTAAGGGGAGCTGGGGTGCTGGGTGTTCCAACGAGTTCTGTCCAAGCTTGTGGCTTTAGCTTTAGCTGCGCATGCGCAAATGCATAAAACTAAGGTAGAATATACGGTCACCTTTTGTCTACTTGAAAGATTCGTTTATTGCATAGTGCTTACGATTGGTTTAAAAATTTGGCAGCAGTACACTTTTCCTCTCAGAAGCAAGCATTGCAGGCTGTTTGCCCTTTTTGTACCTCACGCAATATTTATTTGATCAAGAAATCAGGAGGTACCAATATTTGGGCGGTCTGTCTTCGTTCCATACAATCTTCAGGGGCCTCGATTTGTACTTACCTGCAAGAATCAACCTGTCTAGTTACGTTGTATCCTTTAGTTTAGTAAGATGTTTCATCCCATTGGCCTCTCTCCACCCGGAGTCAAATGATTCAAGTTACAAGTAACCTCACAGGTGAGGTATCCTGTCCAGTTATTTATACATGAATCTTCTTTTATGTTCTGAGTTAGGTATCTTCGTTTAGTAAGAGTGATCCTTTAGAGTGTTAAATCGCTATGGCTACATGCAATATGCCTGCGCAGCAGACAGTACAAACTAAAAAGCTATTCTTTCGCTTGTTGCTGCCATATCAGTGTTTGCTGACTTCATTACTATGCTAAGAATGCAACAATGTAACTGGTTTAATTAAAAATGTATGGGGGATCTGTTGGGGTAGGCCTACCTTTCTGGGACGCAAGCACATATCCTCCAATCTGATCCATTTCTTTATAAATTATAGTACAAAACGATAAAACAAGTAAGCAAAGATAAAAAGAGAGTGACAAAAGCTAGAGGAGAAGAGAAATTCATTAGACCAGTAGCGTAACTGAAGGGGACAGGGGGTGGTCGTCCCCCTCTTGTCGTCCTGGGATGGTCTGTCGGTACATTTGCTGATTTGATCTTGTCGGTACATCCGCCCGGTGTGGACGGCGACTAGTCTCCCGACGGTTTACTTATTTTTACTCTCTAAGAGAACAATTTCTGTAGTAAGAACCCAAAATTTCCGGCGAGATACGCGCGCTGTAGAGTCACCTCAGTTTCTCCAAAAGTTCCATTCTACATAGCTAAATAGCAAGAATCTTGTCACCCTTACCATGTATTATGAAGAAGTACTAAGTTAACAAAAATTCTCAACAATTTACCAAATGACGAAAGCTCGTTTTGTAAAATAGGAACTGTGCAGGGAGTTGTTATTTAAAACACTTCTCTGCTCTGTGTACAAACTTGGCCGACCAGTTTTTACTGGTATGATTTTGCTGTGTAATTGAAAACAAAACAAAAAAATACAGTTTTATATTATGGAAATGAGTAGCAGTCCTAAAGTGATCTGTGCAGGAATAAATATGTATTCCGGAACTCCTTCCTAGTCAAACGCGTACTGGAATACTTCCAGTTAGGGTGCTGCAACCACTTTTTCCTGCCAATTTTAATGCATCTTTGCCTGAAAACAGCGCAAAATTTGCCCGAAAGAGCATTTCTTTTTTATCCGAAATGGAATGGAGGCTACAGTTCCTATATCCCCCCCCCCCCTGCCGAACTTCGTGCCTCTAAGTTCCTAGTGGTGACAGACGTGTCACCCCATTAATAATCTCTAGGTTGCGCTTGGCTTAGTAGCTCTGTATGTTATCTATGCTTTTAGACTGCACGGCGATCCTTTCCTGTTGGGATCGTTTGTCGCAATGTAGCAAGGACTTCAGTAAAGAAGGTAACACTTGGAACATGTGTGTAGACTAGACGGCTAATCAACAATACTCAAAAAAGTGACTGCCAAAAGTAACTGACAAGCAGCGCTGTGCAAACATTTTTGCTGGAATTCAGGTCAACCAAGATGGTCGAAAAAACAAAACGGCCACTGTTAAAATTTCAATAGGTTGAAATAATAATGGAAATAACCCTTACAAAATATGTTATATTACATTAAAAAGCTGTCCATATTTTGTAAAACATATTTCAAAACGTACTTTTCTGGATATTGTTTGAGGATCCAGTCAACTAAAATAGCGGAAATATCAAAATGGCAGCCCATTTAAATATCATATATTAAGATATTGAGAAAATACTCATGACAAAAATGTTTGACACAGTCCCTCTTTCCTGCTCAATATCTGGACTTTCAAAATATTCAAAACTTATTTTTCGAAACATTTTTGTTGGAATTCAGGTTAACCAAAACGTTGGAAATAACAAAATAGCCCCCTAAAATAATTTTAATATATTAAAATATTGAGAAATGTATCGATGAAAAATAGGTTTGACACAGTTGCTATTAATTGCTGTTTTCATTTTATCCCAGATAATCGAAATTATTTTACAGAACATTTTTGTTGAAATTCAGGAACAATCAGAGGATTGCAAGAGGCAAAATGATAGAAAGTTTGGTCCCAATCTACTCATTTCGACCGTACTGCGAGCCACAACTGAAAAAAAGGCCGTGGCCGGCTCGAATTAAAGCAATTGGTTAGAAACTGAGCCGTAAAACATCATATAACTCTAACACTCCAACCGTACTGCAGTGCATGGGCAATTCATGCGGACTGTAAACACGTAACCAGGAAGGTGGTGTAAAGGCCGGTTTATATACTTTCATACTTTTCAAGCGTTATAAGGACCATACATTGCCATCCCTTCCTCTTACTGGCCATTCAACTGCATAACTCAGAGTTGAACAGAGTTCGAGTTTCATCACTTTATAGTACTACACTGAAGTAAGCATCGGTCTTAATACCACTTTTCCCGTATCATCGTTAAGTGTAGTATCCCCGACAGTTGATCTACTGTCCCTCTATATGACGTATAATTTTATGTATATGTCAAAAGGGATTCTCTCCTCGACCCCGCGCACCTTAAATTCTTATTTTTTTCAGAGATTTCCAAAGCTGCACTACAAATTTTGTATGTACTTCATGACCCCCTCCTCTTGGTCACTTTAACCTGTTGACGGATGCATAATCATCACTGACAAGCCTATACCGAAATTGAAAAGTTTGTCTATTGCATAAAAATACACGATTTTAAACAATGTTACTTTGGGTATATACATGTAACAGTTTTTATTCATAAATTTCTTATGATAAAATCCTATTAACTCCTCCTCGCTGACATTTCGAACCCTCGGTACTTGTAATTCCTGGTAGGCATAATGTTCATACATGGTGAGTGCACCCTCCCACGTGTTTAAATACTTTAATCCTCACTTAAATTCTTCAACATTGCGAAGGAAAATCCCATTTGCCAAAAGAAGCAAGTCACATCATTGTTTTCTTGACTGGCAAAAAATCTAGACCTGAAATTGCATCTTAAACAGAGATAGAAATAGGAATCTTCTTCACCTCGAAAAGGGGTAGGGGTGCGGACCGAGACTAATCCCTTCCCTTGTCTCCCAACCGCCTCGTTACCCGTACCTGCAAATCGGATGACCTCCAAAAAATTGTTCCAGATTTTGGCTGCGCCCTAGGGCACCGCCTGTTATTGACGAGAGGGCACCATAGAGAATGTCGTTAACCAACCCAGTTAACACCATAGGCGTCCATATACACGAAAAGCACACGAACAATTCTTCTCCTCTTTAATCCGTAGCACAGACACTCCGTCTCCGTCTACACAGAGGGTGTGATGCCTTTCATAATGAAACTTTGAGAATGATGTCATTAACCAACCTTGTCAAAGCAAAAATGTATAGCAGCAGTGTAAACCAAAAAATAAGCCCCTATTTTGCAAATCCTTTCCATCTATACATAGGCGTGGGAAGTAAGGCCTATCAAACTTTCCGTAGGAAGGCAGCAAAGTGTTTGCCAACACCGGCCATTAAGACACTATCTAAGCGGAGTGTGCCTGTTAGCTTCTCATTAGAGAGTCTCCCAGATAGCCAGGAGCCTTAAGTAACATTAAAACATTTATTTTAAGATAACATGTTCTGCAGATTTACACTTTAGTTAAAAAAGACACTTGTAGAATGTCTCGGCAAACATTCGGGCGTCGCCAGATTTTTCAAGGTGTCGAAGTAAGGGGGGGGGGGGCAGAAGGGGGATAAGAATTCCGCTGGAGGGGCACACCAACATGAAGGCCTGAGCGGCACTGGAGGTGTTCTGATGAAGCAAAGCGTTCCCCTGTAGACGTTGCCCAGGAGTCCACCTTAGGGCCCCTGGTAGGATCCAGGGACAACTCTATGCTGGGACCAGGGGGGCTTCGCCGCCTGAAGTTCTAGGATATTTTCTAAATTGTGACTTTTAGAATGAGTCAATTAACTGTCTGTAAATATGGCACTGGATGCACACTAAGTTGACAACGAAAAAAAAAACAATTTGCACTAACGATATAATGATTCTACAAGGAGGCAGGGTGGTCGTGAGTAGAGACGATGAATCAAAGTAAAGTTTACATTGGGCTTTGGAACGATGCTGCCCAATAGGAATCATAATGTTGAAACAACTACTTGGTATGCCACTGGGCCAGCTCTCACATTAAAACATCAAAAGTGCACCTACGTCGGTGAATCCAGTGCCTCCCGGGATAATTTGGACAATGAAGCCCTTGGATGTGATTTGTTAGGTTTTCGATGTCTTAAAATTATGATGATGACAAATATGATTCCTGCACTTCCCTCAGCAATAAATGAGAACGAGGTCAGCTAGTGCCCGTTGAGACCACCCCTGATGAACGAGCGAGACGTGCAGCCTAATTCTGGTATTAAGTATAAATACAATTTCGTGCAAGTATTTAAACTCCATTTTATCATTCCTGTGGTGTTGCTTGGCTCAGCTTCAGGGAGGATTCAGGACAACAAACGCCTCCTTGCAAAGTTTAAGGCACCAGCGTTTCAAATAAACGGCCTATGGATGGGCCGTAACGAGTTGGAGGGGGGGAAGGAGGCAGTTACCCCCCTCCCGAGACTTCAAAACCTGAATAACCCTAAATAAAAGTTAGTCTACTTGAGAAGAAAAATTCTAAAATGCTGAAACATTCACTGTCCTAATTATCACTTTAAGGCCCTAAGAACCTGGGATATTACATATTAGGGTTCCTTTTTTTCAAAACTTTCCCGGTGAAGCCCCTGGCTACCGGTGGGGGCCCTTGACCGTGGGACGTTTTCTTATGTGGGTTATACTCTTCTTGACTAATGAACTCTCATATACGTGATACACAGCTTTAATGCAGCAGCATATACGCAAGCTAAAGATAGTAAGTATTGCTTCTCATACCGGGTCACAGCTTTCTTTATAAAGTAGCCTATTGGTACCTTTGATTACATGTTAAACTCAGTAGGCCTGTAGAGTGTCGTTTAATTTTAATCATATCCATCCTTCTTTTTGATATCTAAAGTGTTTCTAAAGCATAGATTCTAAACATAATGAATGTTTACAAGCTACTAACAAGGTCAAGAATGTGAGAACCTACCCTCTTTCAACAAACATGTTCTTGTAAGGTCTATGCTACGGCTAGACTCCAACCGATGGTGGCTCCCCAGTGACGTAATTTACTAAGAGAGGGAAGCCCACACTGGGTACCAGCCTTGTGCGGGTGCCATGCCATAGTCGAAAAATCTACTAAATAAGTAGAATTTCTGAAAATTTAAACAGTACAAAGCTTTACCACGCTCTAAATGTAAAAGAGTGAATTTCCCTCTTCGAAGATTGCCTACAGTGGCCACTCTTTCTTCGAGTGAAAATTTCACTCTGCTGGGAGTGGTAATTCACTCCAAATGAGTAAATTACCACTCCGGGCAGAGTGGAATTCCACTTCAAAAAGAGAGTGGTCACTGTAGGCAATCGTCGAAGAGTGAAATTCACTCTTTTACATTAAGAGAGAGATAGCACCATTTTGGATCTAGGAAGCTCAATTTTTTTAAGAGTAACTATACCTCTCCCCTTAGGCAGCTTCCCCGTCAATTTCACCCGCAGGAAAGAAAAAAAAATCTGAACAATGAGGACCTCTTGACACATAATCGATTCAACGCTTTGCCAGTCTTTGCCAAAGATAGCACCGTTTTGCATCTAAATCAAAAATTCTCAAGGAGTGGGGTTGTCATCCTCTCCTTTTAAACAGCATTTCCTGCCTTACGCCCAAACAAAAAAGGTAAAAACCAATAAATAATGTCAATTTTTAAACATATAACCAGTTCAAAGCTTTGACGAAGATAGCACCATTTTGCACCTAAGCCAAACCTCACATATTTAACCCTCCCTTAAGCACCCTCTTTCAGGATGACACCCATGCGAAGGTGAAAGGGGAAAGTGTTCGCCCTGTTGTCAATAATCTATAGGCACTCCACCTGGTGCTCGGCTTAGAATTTAGTGTCATGAATGTCCACTAGAGATGTCGCCTAGGCTACCGCCTAGTTATGAGAGGGAGCTATTTGGTTATCCTCATATGTTATTATATGTGCATTACAAAGGGAAACAAAAATGGTATTCTTAAGAGTTTTCGAACACAAAATTAGACTTCAAGATATTCGATGTGTGAACTGTATTGAATGCATAGGCGTATGAGCTGGGGGGGGGGGGCAGGGGGGGGGGGCAAATGCCCCCCCAGTCGATTTTTTTTCGGGCAGCGGTGGAATTTTGGAGCTGAACATGGGAACTTCAGGAAAAGATGTGTATTGATTGATGATAGTATCCGACTATTAAACTCAATTTATATGCTCTTAAATTACATCCATCCAAACATACTGTAAACGCGTGGCAGTGCGTCTCATTTCACTCGTTTTGCTCGAACTTGTATATTCTCCAAAATTCGGGCAAGTGCTATACTTTTCGGGCAGATTCGGTCTTGCCCCCCCCCAAGCGGAGGGGAGCCCATACGCCTATGATTGAATGGAGATGACTCACGGCCGCAGTGGTCCCATAGCTGTTAAACATATATGTTCAAACGATAACTCTGGCATATATTTCCCAGTAAGACAGTGTTTACAAAGTTTACAAAAATATGCGAGCTAATCGCGCAGCAAAATGTAGTTTTGAGATCATTTTGTGCAAATGTAGCCCCATATTCGACTGGTAAAGTGACAGTGGTTCCCTTTTTTTCCAAATTTACATATAAATGGTGTGTTTGAGCATAACTGAGTAATATCCCAAAACCCATTGTAGGGCGGGAGGGCTGACACACGGGGTACAACTACAGTTTGGGGGAACGTGCCTCCCCACCCCACCCCCTCTTGGTGACTCCTTTGTAGGCGAGTGAACGAAAGTATAATGTGATGCTTTTCCTGCCCCACAAGTGACTCTTTTCTGAAAGGGTGGATTCTAGAGGCTACATGCGGGGGGGGGGGGCATGTTTGTGAGGTTCCATAGGCGAAGCTCTCAGAAATGAGTGGGAAATTCAAAGTGAAAACACTAATATGAAAAACGAGAATTCAAACAATCAGTTTGCAAGGGAATGTAAACAAGAAAGAAAGGATAAGTAAAGAGTTGACAATTAATAAGCATATTTCAGAATGTTTTTTAATAAATATTAACACACTACTTGTCGATAACAAGCGATTTCGATAATTCATATGCCGAAGGGAATTGTGGTACACGCGGTTATTTGATACAAATGTATTATCTTTAAATTACAAATTGAATAAGGATAGTAAGTAAAGTTGACCATTTATATATGGCCTATGAATGGTTTATTTTAGATCTATGGATGGGATGAGGGAGAATAATTGGTTAGGCTGCATTCTCCATAACATCTAAGGGAGTAGATCCTCTCTCCGTCTTTCTTTTGAGGCATATTCAAATTCTACAACAAAATATAAAACATATAGGCCAGCGACTATTGCATTACATGAGTATATATTGCAAGGCACCGTCTATGTTTACATAGGCTAATTGCATAGTCATATGCGGGGTAAGTTGTTACATTATAGGACTATACCGTGAGATAAGTTGATACATGGTGTACCAACTAACCCCATACATACTTTGTAAGAACAATCAGTGGTGGAATAAAATATAGGCTTACATGTAATGTGATTTTGTGTTGATATTGACTGTAATAAATCATCTTTTCATACAAAAAGTACACTCTAAAAATGTCCTAGTCAAATTTGAAAAGAATCTAATCAATAGGGGCACGAACCGGAATCTTGTCAAATCTTTGACTAGATTCTAGAGGCTCATAAATGAAACAAATAGTTTCATTTTTGAACCATTTTTAGTCAATTTTGAAACAAATCTTGTCAAATATTTGACAAGATTTCGGTTCGTGCCACAATTGACTAAATATTTTTTAGAGTCTAATATAAAGACCCCCCCCCCCCCCATCCGTCTCCAGCACAGTGCCAACACGCAATATGTCACAAACTACGCATAAGAACCCTTCTTGTATCTCCGATGGGTTACAGAAAGGATGATTCGACAATTTCTCAAGTAAACTCAAATTTTGGATCACTTGTTGTAGGTACGGTTGTGTTATCTTTATCCCGACGGTTGGAGGATGTGCGCATGTGCATTCGAATTATCGAACTTTTATAGGTACGGTCATAGCGAATCGAAAAAGTACAGTTTCAGAAATAAATGAAAACGAGAAATATATACTTCTTGCTGATATAGATCATGACATGAATGTAAACGAATGCATTATTTAAATACCCTTACACCGGAATAATGCGAACCTGCTTGATGATATAAACACAGGGCTGAGGTAAATGCCCACGACAATTTCACAGATGCTGTACACTTTTCTTGATTTTAATCAGTTGGAAAGTCACCTCAACATGATCCGTATGTTATAGATGTGATTATTGATGATGTGTTACATCTTTATCTGTTCAAACCTCAAGCAGTCAATACTTAGGCCACACAATTTACTCTCCAGTAACTTTCAATAATTATTGACGCCTTCAGTTGATCACTTTTACAATGAAACACATTGATATGACCTAAAGTCATATTTTCATGATTTTTTTTTAAATATTCTCATCGTCACAGACAGGAGCCACCAGAATTTTAAAAAGCTAAGGGAGGGGTAAGGCAGCTAGCGGGGGAAGTGGAAATTTGCGGGATGGCAAGAATTTTGTGTGAAAATTCCTGTATACCTTTTAACAGGAGCGAACTGGAAAGCGAGGGGAGAGCAAAACCTCGACGGGGGGGGGGGGGACCTACGGCTTGAAATGCCACTCTGGTCACCACCGTCTCGGTCGCGGCGCCACTGCCCTCATAGATAGAAAAGTCTTCCCCTTACTGGTAGAAATAATAGCAGTTTTAAACGAATTAATAAAACATCATTGGGAGTGAAAGTCAAAAGAGTCTAAAAATTTGGAATCAGAGGCGCAGCTACCGGGCTGAGTATTTTAGCGTAGTGATGGCACCAGGTGCTGACAATGGGAGATGCTTCCTTAGAGGAATCCCCCACCCCCAACTTCGGGGAATAGCGTTAGTTTCGTCCGGAGTCCAGATAGGTATGATGTAATCCCGACGGAGAACAATCACCTCTGCAGTTTCATGATTTTTGTTCTCTTAGAAGGTAGATACTTCAAGACAAAATCCCCATTTTCCTTCTATAAAATTCCACAATTTTTCAAATATTCCTAGCTTTAACCCCCAAATTTTCAAATTTTCCTAAGGGAAGCCGAGAAAATTTGACCTTCAAGATTCCTTATACAAACGTCACCTTTGTCAGGGCTTCGGGTTTCTGTTACCCCTCCTCGTCGGGGATCTCAAAACCCGGTGGTATTCTAGATATATCGGGTATAACGTAAATTTCATAGCATAGTTTTAGAGGAATGTATTGTTCATAACAAGACGAGGGCCGCTGAATGCAAATGGATACAGACAACTCATTTTTAAAGACTTTTTTGAGATTCTGCTCACTTACAGACCTTTTGTTCTGGCTACGACACTGTTTGCGCGCATTCAACACCTGTCTTTCGACATTGATATTGTAAAATGCGCTGTTTATAGTCCATGCTCAGATCCAGAGAAAATTGGAGCCTTCCTAGTAACGAAGCTGAGGATTTTCTTAGAAAAGACAGCAAATAACAGCATACAATGTCCGGGAGCTTCTGGCGCAGACGATTAGTTTCTGTCATTATATAGCAATACTTTGGCGAGAGTATACCTAGAGATCAGACATGACATCTTTCAATATGGTCCTTCACATTCCTCCTGCCATGGCAAGTGGCGTTATTTGTACCAAATGTTGTCGCCGGTGACTCTGAAATGGGACACAGGCAAATAAAATCTCGCTTCATTCGTTTCTTTTTCGCTGACATATGATGGTGGCGCTGCTTGAGGAGGCACCACAATTCGTTACCCTACTTATCCAAGACAAAATTTGGTATTCATCCAAAATACGCAGTGCTAGGCTAATCGTTTCTGTTAGAAACAACCTCAAGTGCAATTAATTAGACTCTTGATTACGGAGACATCTTAAAATTAAGTGCATTTTTTTTCTCCCACACTCATCACACTTACATGTCGTAATTACACCAAATTACCGTATTACCGTAAGCCAGATTGAGTAATATGCCTTCAAAGCCCGCATGACGCTAGAAAGGAATACCAACTTTTAGCCATCACTAGTTGACCACTATTAATCCACAATCTATCACTTCCTGTGCAGCTATCTTGAGATCAATAAAGTTAAAGTTTAAGTGGTGAAGTTTCATCACTGAACAACAACTCTTAACAAAGGGCGCGGTTGGGACGTTTAAAGAGTGTTTATCAACAGAGCTACAATCCTGGCCAAAATTATCTGGGACAAATCCCCCGCGCCCCACCTCAATGTTGGTTTTGAGGGTGAGTTAAAGTTTAGCGCTGAAGAAAGAGCGCTCTTTTCCTTTTTTCAACATTGAACAAGGGGTGGAGAGTAAGGTCCGGAAGTGTCCCAATAATTATGTCCAGGGTTGTGGCTTGTTAACAAAAGCGGTTAACTGTTAGGAGATAAGGCTCACCAGGAAAATGGACTTTTCGTCTAAAATCTGCCATTGAATTCTAGCAGTATGCCGTGCAATCTCTGCCATCATTCGTGTCACCACTCACAGTTCCCCTTTATCTATACCAGAGGAAAGTGCGAAGAATCACACATATGAGCGAGCCTTTCGCATCATTCGGGGCCGTAGGGCCAGTGTTTATTAGTTCTATCTAATAATTTCTGCTGCCCATCTCATGAGCCCCATCCCCATTTAAAACTTTGCATATAGTGTCACTTGAATGGGCAGCTTAATTTTCGTTTGTACTGCGGGCCCCATTCCATGTACCATGCGAACATTAGCCTTTATAAACAGGCTTTGACATATCCACAAGGAGGTTCAACCAGATTAGGGTAAGGCTCTAAAATCTCGTCCTACGCAGTAAAGCTCTCTCCATTAAGTTTACTTCACTGCCCTTCCTCCAGTTTAATCACAAACACTTGTAAAGTAAAGCTCACAGACAAAGTTACAGTAGCCTGCATTGAGTTTAATTCTTAATTGTTCAAGGGCTCAATTTCACACAATACTGTGTGGGAACACAACTGACCACACAAGCCATCATTGACCAAACAAAGTGAAGCCACTGTTTGAATTTATGCCTATCGAAGTGCAGTCACTAATTGCATTTAGAGAGATAGTCACATTCCTACACATATTTGGGGTGATTCTATAGCCCCTTTAAAAAGTGGTCCTAAGTCGCGTGCCTGACACTGTTAATCGGCACAACCGTCCTCGGCAGTCGACAAAATTTGATCTGGCAACCTCTTGAAAAGAGGTGAAAAAAGTGGGATAAAGACACCTGTCACCCGAATGGGAGGATAAAATTATTTTCAAGTACATGTTGCCTGGTAGATTTATGAACTCCTTCTCCATCATCCGTCTGATGAGATACTATGCGATAATAAAACACTTTTGTTGCCTAAACAAATAAGGAATGATTTCCCTTTTTGAGGAATGTTTTCTTGTAATTGTTTTTCAGTTTATTGTTTTGATCTGTAAACAGATAGAGACATGCAGTTAAACCTGGAAATGGTAAAGTGTGTAAAATTTCAGCCCCGATCATACATTTATGTCCCAAATGTAAAAGATTATAAAGGAGAAAAATGGAGCAAACTTTTCAAGGTAACTCAATAGAGAGTGTTGATTTATGTGTGGTGTTGATGTCACCTCTGCTTGCTTCAAGTTCTCTCCGGTTAAAATTGCAATAAGTGAATGCACATTCTTAGTTCCTACTGATAGATTTAAATGCTAACTTTTGCATAAACCATTTTTCGGCGGTTTTCATGCCAGTCAAAATGTTAACTATTTCAGTAAGATCAAGGGAAGAGGGAGGAGAAAAGATTTTGAGTTTATGCGGACACTTTACATACTTTCTCATCACTCCACTGTTTGCTAAGGGACCATAAAAATGCTTCCCTTTAGCTTATTTGCATGGTTGCACCTCACATTAATTTTCCTTCTTACAGTCGTACTATTGGGAATTCATTTGTTTACGCTTTTGATTTCTATACTTCACTGGTTTGTCTGTTTCAGTTTATTAATAAAGACGGGTTAAAAGAAAGTCGAGAAAATTAAAATATAAACACGGAGCGACTGTTTAACTTATAGTCTATTTATGGGGGGGGGGGTAGGGGTAGTTTATACTAGTAAAAAGTCCCAATTAATGATATACATCAAATATATTAGGTCGGCTGATCAGATTTGTGGAATAAAAAATCTTGCACCAACACCCAGAGGTTAGTAAATAAAAGGCCTGGGTTGGGGGGGGGGGGCGAGAGGGTGATGTATAAGGGCATGAAGCGTGCCCCTCCATTCTGAACAATTGTGTTTTTTAATTCTCAGCAAAATCTAACCTTTTGTCAGTATTCATGCTAATGTTACCTTAAAAACGTGTTAACTGAGCCTACGTACTAAAATAAATACTACATATAAATAAACTAAAAAAAAAAATTACGGTGTCGGTCAGTTATCCGTGATCGAGTATGGTGGTAGGCATTTGTCACATCCGTGAGTCATTTGGGTGAAATTGAAGTGTAACAACACTGGGAGCTGCCTAGTTTTGCAACGATTCTAAATAAAGAGCAAAACAGAAAAGTGAAATTTCAAAGATTTCTTGTGAAACATTTTTTGGAGATACTTGCATGGTAATGGAAGACATTTTCGGGGACATTCAAAAATAGGGGAAGCACATCAGAATTAGAAACTTTCTTATTAAGGGTTACCCTAGATCGGCAGGTGGTTCCGTGGTGTTGTGAAAGAAAAAGAAAGCACGGCTGTTAGACGCATGGTTGCCCTGATAAGGATTGTCTGGAAAAGTCGGCGACGTCTGTTCACCTTACATTCAGAATATTCCACCTGCTGCCTGTGAATTGAGGTAATTGTACATATGTAGAGTACAGATGAACTGGTGGTACTATATAGGCACGGGACAGAAGTACAACTCAGTCGAGTAGCAGACGTACAATGTAAATTTTACGCGCCAATTCTGGTTTTGTCTTGCTCAAGTCAGTAGCATTAGTTGTACTCAGTACACGTTCTTTGGAAACTACTGTGGAGACGCCCTCCACCTGTCCTCAAATTTCTGTTCTATACTACGGTCTTGCACATTTCTCCAGAGCTGTCTTTACTTTCGTTTTATTTAAAAGCAGTTTTCCTTCTCAAAAGCCAAGAACCACACCAAATATACTCACACCTACTCGTGAATATTCATATTGATCTGGACGCGTCACGACGATTTGGGTGTTCCTTCACTGTACAATACGCACTTTAAATTTTTGTAATATTCGTATAATATTCGTATACACTGTGCTGAGCTGGCTAGTTATCACTTTTTGACCTTTTTAAAGAGACGGGAGATACGAAAGTATTGTTTCCACTTTAAGGAATATTCTACCACATCGGAAAATTTGAAGAGGACAACAAATTAAATATTGTTACATTACCCCACATTATGCTGTTTGATATTTTGAAATTTTTTGGTTGAAGATATAAAGTTTAGAGAAAAAGAATGGTTAAATTGATATCAGGTTATTTTTAAGTTCTGTGCTCTAGGGAAAATATACTTCTTTCATATGGAAGAGCTGGGTGATATCATAGGTACAAGCAATACAGTTCATCATACTGTACCGGTACTTTACTTTGTAGACACTGGTCTTATATGTGCGACAGAATCTTTGAATTAAACTGAGAACTACGGCTCCATACTTATTCGAATCGTTCATCCAGTTGACGAAAGGGAAGGCTTTATTAAAATAGGCTTGGTATACGTATTCCTGACAAAGACCCAAAAGTACAGGTTATCGGGGATATCGTCCACGTAGGTGATTTCTCCCGAAAACGTTTCCTGTGTAAAAAGCACAGGCAGTTCTGTTCAAGTTGTTATTTTAATCATGTTGTTCAAGAGCCCACTACTCTTGTCACATCAATTCTTGTTGCTCAAACCGGAAGACACAAGACTGCTTATATATATGAAGGTACCGTGACAGTATGGGAAACTCAGATGTTTCAGTACAGCGATGTTAAACATTCAGGTGTGATGAATACTGAGGCCTGAAAATCTGCTTGCAGTCACAGTGGTGATTGAGAAGTTTAAAATGGGCAAATTGAAATGTAGTTCTGGTTATGGAAATGAGTCGGGGGTGGGGGTTGGGGACTTTGTGTTGCTGTTTCGGGTCTTGTTTTCAGTGGCTTGGTAGTGGGACAGTATTAGCTAACCAGGGTTGCCTGGTACCTTTCCCGGCCCTTGGAAAAGTAGGTAGTCCCTAAGGACTGGGGATGGGGTAAAGAGACATCAAGATGTTGGTCACAGGAGGGTTGCAATTGACAAGTTACATGACTGCCTCGACTAGTAGTAGAACACTTGTTGAAAATAGTACTGGGCGAATTTCTTTTACTGTGTATGAGGTGGTGATCTTAATGTACTTGACTCCATACGGTCTCCTGGTTTTGCTTGCTGCCCTGGATTATTTACTCTGTAGAGTAAATGGAGTACAGAGGGTAAATTTTAAAGTTATCCGTTCTAATCTTTTTCATACTAAACTATAAATAAAGTGTACACTCAAATTACAGTTTAGTATGAAAAAGGTTAGGACGGATAACTTTAAAATTTACACTGTTGTACTCAATGTACCAAATCCATACCCTATAACAAACAATATTTTCTCTAGATCGCAAATAGATGTCTTGATAAGTTTTAAGCTTATGTCCAAGTGAATGCCACAGTAAGTAGTACTGACAAAGTATACTGTGGTATATAGTTACAGGAACCAGAACTCTGGGCATGATTTGGGTAACTTTAATAAGTTATGGTAGGAAATTCTTGTTTGCCCGTTTATAGTTAGCTATATTGCACACACTGACAGGTATTTAATAAGTCCTAATGAATGGGTACACAGGTAAGAGAGCCAGGCATTTTTTTTCTAAATAATGTGTTGAGAAGTACCAGAGCACCATAAGCATGCAGTTGCATTACTTTGGTAATTCATCTATTTGGTCTACAACTAAATTTGAAAAGGTTGATTTTACATCTATTGATATTGGAATTATACATGTGAAAGCTCATATGATTTTATGTGGATTTATCATGAGAAAAATTCGTCCCGTGAAAATCGGCGCTCAAACTGGGCCATGAAAGCTTAAACTGTTTGATACTTCGACGTCATCTGACCGCAGATAATTGAACGACTTTGGCTTGCTAAACGTCGTAAACACTATAGTAGAAGCAGACTGAGAGTCCACCAAATTGCTAGCGTGTAGACTTCATTTGAAATGTGATCGATATTTTTTCTAAATATGAACCGATTTCTCGTTTCAAAGTTTAATTTCATGTTAATTAGTGTCCAGGTTTTGGTTTCAGTTAGTACAAATGGATAGCGATTTACGTCCAACTTTATCAGGCGCATTAATGTTCACCCTGAACATGTAAGCCGGAAGAATGTATCAAGGTCAGGCTTTCTCGAAAGTCTCTTAACAAGGAAGTTTGTCCAACTATCATGGGAGCGTTTTCTTTAATGAGATCAGTAATGCTTTTAATCATTTGGTGGGTTTACATTTGGACATTATTTTAAGCTTTTGCTGGTAAAACTTTGTCAACGTGTCATTCCCTTTTTTCTTTGCAGGGGCCAATCATCACAAAATTCCAGTGTTCTTTGTATGTTCAAAATGCTCAGTCAATTTCTGTAAAGTACTGCTATTCGTTGTGTATTCTGAGGCTGCATGTATGCAGTTATTTATACTAGATTAAACACCTCATTATTCCAAGACAATACTGTGTTTGAGGTGCAGCTGTGTCACCTTCTATCCAGCCTCTACGGTAATACCTAGATACATGATTACTATTCTGTATATTAAAACATCTTTTTAAAAGTTCTGTTGGACCACGCAGTAACAGTACCTTACTGTGAGCCATCGGAATGCAAGACAAGTGTCTGACTCTGTAAGGTGGTAACTTACCATACGCTCTGAGAACATTGGCATTATGAAGAGTTGGCAGCTTCCATCTTCCGAGCAAAATAAGACACTGCCCATTTAAGGACAAACAAAACTTCAGTTGGGGAAAGGATCATCTACTTCACTTTATTATTATCAAACCTAAAACCAACAGTGTTACTTTTGCAAATCCATCATTCTCTTGTTTTGGCCTAAAAGAGTGAAATACTTTCCCGAATGCTCAGACTGTTGATACTTTTCAGGAGACTGTTAAAATTTCATTTGTTTAAAGAAGCTTACAGCAATTTATTTATGTTATGTAACTGTCTCTTTCGGGCGCCTTTAAACAACTGATGTTGCTACTGGCGCTTTGTAAATATCTTTGATTGAGTGATTCTTTGATTGAAGGAGTGTGTGTGTGTGTGTGTGTGTGGGGGGGGGGGGGGTGTTCATGATCATTGTCGGTCAAGAAATATTTCCGGAGTAAACACCCTCTGCCACTTTGTGAAACGTAGCCCTATACAGAATCTTGCCATGATTTTAAAGGTAAGAGCTCTGGTTATTTCGCAACCAGGGGCACTTTAATAAAACTGTCAAACACTTTGCATCTTTTACACTGTCTGTGTCACTCTCACAAAAGACAAAAAGATTTGAAAGTTAACCTTACTTTTTGATTGCTAAGGGAGAAAGCAAAATGTTTGCTTGTATTGTAAAATCATCTTCTAGCAAATGGGGAATAGACACCGTCACGCCAGCGAGGCTAGCAAGCCTCATTTCAGCATTTGCTCAAACACTTGGCTCATTAAAATTACGTTATCTGTTCACCCCATTTAATAATTCCTTTTGATAACCTTTTATAGAAAGGTTTGAATGGTCTTCCAGTGTGTTTATTGTTGTGTGCAAACTTCCAAAGTTTCCAAATCATTTAAAGAAAAGCTATTTCAACTTTCATATTGACAATCCCAGTGACGCGGCTGCCGTTAACTTTCTTCGAACTCTCGATACCTTCAACCTTCAGCAGAATGTTCTTGGTCCCACCCATTCGAGGGGTCATACCCTGGATCTCCTTATTACTAGACGTAATCAAAGTCTCCTAAAGGGGGTTTCAACACATGACTTCAACATTAGCGACCACCTGGCTGTTCTGGCAACGCTTGATTTGTCCAAACCTAAGCCTAATGCTGAATACATTATTTCCAGGAGCTTTCGTAACTTTCAGTTGGATGTTTTTAAATCTGAATTAGCTAACTCTCTTCCTCCCTGGGATGATGACATTGATCTTGCTGCCAATAACTACAATGTAACGTTGAGTAGGCAGCGTTCGACACAGTCGACCATGAGTTATTACTATACAAGTTGGACACAGAGTTTAATGTGCGTGGAACAGTGCTTGATTGGTTTAAATCATACTTAGACCAACGTTCACAGACCATTCACATATCTCAGACTAGCTCCCGTACCCATGTGCTCCGTCACGGGGTACCCCAAGGGTCAATCCTGGGCCCCGTCCTTTTTACTTTATATACCTCGGCTCTTGGTAAATTGATATCTTCCCACGATATTAACTATATGTTATACGCCGACGATACACAATTGTACATTACTTTCCATCCTACTGACCTTAAGTATGCCGTTACTAGGATGGAGGCGTGTATTCGTGATGTCAGGTTGTGGATGTGTAGAAATTTTCTTAAGCTAAATGACGACAAAACTGAAGCAATTTTTTTCAGAAGCCCTTCGGTAGTCAACCCTGATTTTGAATCGGTGTCACTGCGTGTTGGTGATAATTATGTTAACACAAAGTCTGTCGTACGTAATCTTGGTGTGTATATGGATTGTCATCTATCCATGGATAGTCATGTAAATTACCTTTGTAAAACTACAATGTACCACATTAGACAAGTAGGTCTTCTTCGTAAGTATCTCGATAAGTTAGCCACCGAGAAACTCATTCACGCAGTCATTTCCAGTCGCCTTGATTATGCTAACTCTCTACTGCTTGGTGTTAGTTCTAATAATTTATCTAGGCTTCAAACTATCCAGAATACGGCCGCTAGAATTGTTCTTAGGGCAAATCGTCACTCTCACATTACCCCGCTTCTGAATGAATTACACTGGTTACCTGTTAAACAGCGCGTGAACTACAAATTACTCCTTCTAGCCTTTCGAGGTTTTAAACTTGGTACCCCCGCCTATCTATCCAATGCCTTACATCCAGCAACTAGGATTAGATCCTCCCGATCGCGCTACCTCTTCCAGTTAAATGTTCCGGCTTCTCGTACAAGGACCTTTGGGGATCGAACTTTCCACCACGCCGCACCCTGCCTATGGAATTCGCTCCCGCTGAAGCTCAGGTCTTTAGACTTCCTCGACCAGTTTAAACGGTCCCTCAAAACCTTCATTTTCTCTCAATGTTTCTAACTTCTCTACTCTTTTTTACAGCACCTGTAAAGCGCTTTGAGCAGTGTTTATTCTCTGGATTCTGCGCTGTACAAGAATTATTATTATTATTATTATTATTATTATTATTATTATTATTATTATTATTATTATTATTATTATTATTATTATTATTATTATTATTATTATTATTATTATTATTATTATTATTATTATTATTATTATTATTATTATTATTATATTATTATTATTATTATTATTATTATTATTATTATTATTATTATTATTATTATTATTATTATTATTATTATTATTATTATTATTATTATTATTATTATTATTATTATTATTATTATTATTATTATTATTATTATTATTATTATTATTATTATTATTATTATTATTATTTATTATTATTATTATTATTATTATTATTATTATTATTATTATTATTATTATTATTATTATTATATTATTATTATTATTATTATTATTATTATTATTATTATTATTATTATTATTATTATTATTATTATTATTATTATTATTATTATTATTATTATTATTATTATTATTATTATTATTATTATTATTATTATTATTATTATTATTATTATTTATTATTATTATTATTATTATTATTATTATTACTGTTATTATTATTATTATTATTATTATTATTATTATTATTATTATTATTATTATTATTATTATTATTATTATTATTATTATTATTATTATTATTATTATTATTATTATTATTATTATTATTATTATTATTATTATTATTATTATTATTATTATTATTATTATTATTATTATTATTATTATTATTATTATTATTATTATATTATTATTATATTATTATTATTATTATTATTTAATTACAATATTCCACATACATGATTTAGAAGAGGGGCTTAACTTAAATTTATCATTTTGATATGGCTTGAGGAACGAAACTATACTCCGATAAATTTGCATTTAGTTCCTACTGAATATGTAATTCTTGAGATATGAGCAGATTAAGTACTGTAGTCACATTTTCAACAACAACTGGTGTCATCATAGCTTATATTTTGCTCGTACCTATTACGAATTCTCTAACGTGATGAGGGGCATAATTTCATGGTCATACATTACCTGTGGGAAACCTTGTATGAGCTTTTATCTACGTCAATGTCAGAACAATAGATACAAAAATGTTTGCTTTACAGTGTAAAGATTGGACTTCACTCTTGCTTGCTTTAGACTGGCTTTGAATAACAAAATGTTTTGCATCTGCTATTATCTCAAGAACGAGGGGAAAGAATTGACCTAAATCAACGTTAGAACGTCACAAAGTATGGTTTTTTCAAAATAATTGTAACTACAGCAACTCATTAAAATATGTTGCATGCCATTCCTGTATATTTGGACAAAAGGCCATGCTTTCTCTTTACTTTCTCTTTGTTACTCTCTCTTTTTCACTGCACCTTTCAGTAAGATGAAATGGACTATGACAGTCAACTGTTCCCATCCATTTAATAGTACTTTCACGATACAAGTAAAGTAAGTTAGTCGTGTTAGTTAAAGAAAGTTTTTGTCCCGATAAGCAGCTTTCTCTTCTAGTACTGGTTTGAAGTGTACTGAAATTGGTGAGCTTTTGCTAAGAATCAGGATACCCACTGGTTCCAAATCTTAAAAAGAATAGCAGTGTATTATCCTCTACAAAAATAGCAACTTTGTCTGTCCAAACAGGGACAAACATGCACCATCTCTCAACTATTTACTCCTCCATCCCAGCCTGGTTACAAGACTGTTTAGCTGCTTACTTTACTATCTGTAAGGTATTACACTGGCAGCCACGATGTTAAGGTATAGCTTATAATTATGGTAAAGCTTGGTCACACTAGGTTTATAGGTAGAAAAACTGCCAGTGAGCCTGAGCAGCCAAAAATATGTCTGACATGCAGAATGGACATCTGCACTTCTGACTTGGAAATGATGACAAGGAAATAGACAGGGGTTGGCAGGGAGGTCAGGTACGTTATTTGTCTGAGGCTTTTATTATTGCTAAGTTCCTACAATGGGCTGGATGCTCTGAGTCAGAAAGTCGTACCATGTATTTCACCAAACTCAGTATAAGGACAGATGGTTACGGTTTTCAACATACCATGACATTAAAGAAGGATGTCCGTCTTGCTTACTTTATGGCTCTTTCCGCAGTTAACAACTACACGCCCCTCCCTTTACCCACTGCCCTCTACTCATCTCACCTATCATTCTACCCTCTTCATTCTGGTATTTGCGAGTTATGCTATCTGGACACATTTTCTCAATTTTTTTGGAGAGGAGGGCTTCAAAAACTGTTGCTGTCTGATAAATTGCGTTTTCATAATCATGTACATCACTGCACTCAATTATTCATCACAAATGCAGGGGTGGTCTACTACAGTCGCGGAACTACATCCGCCACGATTACACAACACAAAGTATAGCCATAAAGCACGAGTAGTACAGACACGGTGAAGTACCTTTGTGCTTTGTTCAAGGAATTTCATCCACTGTTAGTAGGTTTTATGCAAATCCTCTTGTAATAAAGCTGACAATTTTTTCAAGGATCTCTTAACCTGACTAAGCATACGACCTTCAACTGACATTGCAGTTTAAGAATTAAAAGAATGAAGATCAACCAGATTGTCTTGTTTTCAACTGTACTACGTTAGAACTTTGAAGACCCGAGGATACATATAGAAATCAGCTTTTGATAATCTGACGTACGATGACGTTTTGGAAATAAATGAATAAAATTTGCAAAGTGCTATACCCCTTTCTGAATAAATGTCCAGGACGTTAGTAATGAATGAATTACTCGAGTACGCACAGTCTAGTAAACAAGCTCCCTCATTTTGTCAAAACGTGTGAGAAGTGAAAGGTTTACTAACAGGACGGAAAGTACTTTCTTCCTGTACTTTTTATGCATGATATGCAGTGGACGTCATAACTCATTAATACATAATTAGTTTAAACTTGCAATTTTTGAAGGCTGATTTCTAAGTAATTCTGATATTTAAATGCAAAATAATAGCTAAACCTACTTAAAACGGAGTGTCGAGATCGATTTTTGACTATGAAAACTAAATTTTGGGTACAGATGGTGTAAGCTGGCTGTATTGTCGGAATGTGAAGTTAACTGTTTTGGAATTGGCAAAAAAAAGTGATTTTTGTTCAAGTCCCGTTATTTTCAACTTTGAAAAGTTGCATATTCGTTGATAAAAGTCCTTTGTCACAAATTAACGCCAGCTCCCCATAAAATTATCCTGTAACCACGTGCAAGTCAAGTTAACGGCAAATACATACCGACCGATTTACACGAGCTTCAGTGACAAATCGTTCATAGCACATTTGCCCTCTACAATGTTGGTAGGCATTACGCGAAAGTTGAGATGCACGAATTTGCCTTTCTTACGTAAACATACCCTTTCAGTTCATAAAAGGAGTTCGAAAAAACAAGTCCTATCAAGATAGTTACATGCAAACACATATTGGGCCTACACTACATGCGCTGGTAGAGAAAAAGTGAATTGACGAATATCTCTATAATAACTGCAAAATGTTTTATAACACGATACACGTACAGTCAGCATACTCTAACTATAGTGCTACATACTAGTAGCATATTACGATACTGGGCTACTTATTGAAACACAGTATATCTGCAGACTAAAAGCACTTGTGTGTTATGGCAGTCTGCAAGGCCTTGTATATTGTCTTAAAATGAAAATTGCAAAGCTTTCTCCTCAGAAATCCTGAATTTATGAAGGATAGTTTACTTCATTACCTACCCTATAGGGTGCTTTGAATTTTTATCATTGGAGTTCAATTTTGCAATGTCTATCAGTTTGTTGCCAACAGCGGCGTAGCTACGGCCTAGCCCCCCAGATATTGGTCAGGCCTCCCCCAGCTTTTTTGTGTTCTAATAAAATGTGTAAGAATTAAGAAAAAATAAATGTTTGAACGGAAATAAACTTTGAAGTATTTCCTTCAAAAAATAATTAAATAAGATGTGTAAGGATTAAGGAAAAGTAAATGTGTGAAAAACACATTTTGCGCACGTATGAACTCAACTTACAACTGTAAATGCCTACTTTCACTAAATTAGATATATAGTCTGCACTGTCGTTAATTCGCATATAATTCACTTGGACGTTGAAACGAACATCCCGACGACAAATTCGGATGTGACTTTGTCAGATTTAGACCCTTTCTGCCTTTCGGATGTCTGGTTGATTTATTGAAAACATGGCAACCATACACTGAAGACCATTCTTACACGACCATTCCTATACGGTAACATACACAAAATATGCCGCACGGTAAGGTACTGCGTTCGAATAATTCTTCTGTCCTTAACAAGTATATAACGTGTCTCTCTTTGCCCATGACAAGTGCACTGTAGAACGATTGTTTTCGACAAGTCCTCTTTTTACTAATTCGCACCAGCGTCCGGGCGGATTTGTAAAATTGCCAACAAGGTCCGGATTTCATGTGTTTCCCACATGATCCCTACTTCTGCCTTGCGGGTTAAATAGTTTGAAAGATTTACTGGTGGTATTATAGGTCTGACCAAGTAATACACCGATGACTTGAGTCTGTGAAAAAATACAGCACCATTTTGCATCTAGACACCATTAAAAACCGGAAAAATTTCCAAAGGGAAAGGGACACCCTTAGACCCCTACATCAGGACAGTGACCTATGTCCTCCTTGCTAGAAAATAAATATGTTAACCCTAGGTTGGAGACAAATGGTATGATCTAGCTCAATAGCATAAGGTGTTCCAGGTGTTGAAAGGAGGAATATTTTCAGGAATTTTTTTGGTTAATTTAGAAGAATATTCTCTGTGAGAACCTATATATCATTGTAAAGATCAAAGATGGGGAATTTGAATGAACATTTTATTTTTGTAAACTAACCATTATGTATGCAAATATGCAAATTAGATGACGTAATACGCCTTTTTTTCTTTCCATAGAATACCCTATAAAACACATACAGATCACTATTATTTTGTAATTTATGGTGCAGGAGATTGTTTGGCATCCTTTTCTCTTTCATTTGATACCAAATTTGAGGAAATTGGACCTAAAATGAGGAAGAAATGCCCACTTTTCTCTTGCTATATAGCCCACACAGTCCACACTGTACTACACACACTTGACCTATATGACCTTTACATACACAGTGCACAGTGAACAGTGCTCAGTGAAATGTAAACAACTTTGAATCTATAAATAGAGCTGCATGGGCTTTGTAAGGTAGCTCTAAATGGACATTTTAGTGAGTGAAAAAGTCGGAGGTGGTGTTGTGGCTTATAATTTTTGATATTGGAAGGGGATTTTTGAGTCAGAAATGCATGTTTTAGACCAAAATTGACGCATTTTTGAAAAACGCATTTGTCTGGATCTTTGAACCTCTCTAACTCACCCTACCCTTGCCATTTATTATTATATCTTGGTATTTTTTTATAAGAAATCTTATAACGGACATTTTGGTGTTTCAATGGAAAAGATCGGACTTTCCGTTGTTGAGTTATGATTTATTTGGTTGGGGTTGGTATTTTGGGATTGAAATGTAGAATTTGACCGATTTTTAAAAATTATACTTGAAATATCTCTAAATTCCCTATACCTGGCATCTAATCACCTCTCATGGTGTTTCTTTAGGTTCTAAGGTATTCAGAAGAAAAAAGTGAGTAGAGTGACCTTTTCCTAAGTGCCTGAACTTGAATTTTGAAAATGTTGTGTCATATTTAGCAATTTTGGGCATTTTTGGGGCATTTTTTGAATGTAAACAACTATTTTTTGATGTTTTGCGAAAATTTTTTAAAAGCAACCCCCCCTCCCAAAAAAATGGTAGCATTCAATAGATCTGTTTGTTGGCTTTATTTTGGTGGTTAAATGAAGGCTGTAGGTTGTTGCATTGCTGAGAAATGATTTTTTAAAAGCAAACCCTCGATTTGAGTGACCCAGTCACTCAGCTTATGGGAAAGGGCTAGGGGATATGTAACTGAGTAGTGGACATGTAGTCTATGGATAGGGTGATGGACAAATGTAACAGATATATACTAGAAGGTGAATATGGAAGAATTGCAGAAAGAATAAATGAAAAGGAATGCATGATTCAGTATGATTCTTGTATTATCTCAGCTCATATGATATTCACGGCCGTACACAGCCGGGGGGGGGGCGGGCAAAATTACCCCCAGAAATTTTCAAAGTGCACCGTTTTCAACTTTGAGAATGTACAGAGAAAACGCAGTAAAATTTAAGAGCTGTGATCGTAATTATAGAACTTTAAATAAGCAGATCAATATTTTCATGCCTATATCTGTAGACATCACCAATCATTTACAGCTCTAATAGGATGTATTTCTAGCCTACTTTTCTAAAATTCTCGCGCTACGCGCGATTATGCATAGCTACAATGATGCTGTTGTTGCTATAGGTAGCTTCAATCATCAATGGCCTAAAAACGTTTTTAAACCGTGCCAGTTTAGTCATGGCAACGTTTTATAACCAATAACGCTCCCTCCCGTCCCTTGAACTCTCCCCCACAACGTAGTTCAATGGCTGAGGTCATGCTTCACATCATATCCACCACGCTCTCAAAAATGACTTTTGTCGCACTTAGTCACAACTACTTTTCGTTTTCCTTTTAAAGCTGAAATCTCTCAACTATTGCACCATTTGCTATCTATACGTCCTCCTGAAATTATAAATTTTCGCCAAGGGGAAGGGAGACACTCGTTTCCTTAAGTCCCCTCCCCCAGGCCACAGATCAGTAATGCGGCCACTTTTTGCCCCCTAGCAAAAAAGGGCATGTGCGGCCTTGTATTTCTATTTTTCATGGATTGATTTTTTTCCCATTATTTGAGAAATGGCAGACATGAAATTCGAATTTCAAGGCTGGGTACACGCAGCTTAAAACACCTGGGAAGTGCCGTTTCCGGCCATCTGGAGGGGTTTTAAACCAAACATTTTCTTGCACGATCCGCGCCAACTGATGGTGGCGCTCCGCTTAGATAGTCTTGACAAGCCTGACCCTTGGCGGTGCCGCCCCCCCATTTGTTACCTAGACCCCCTAAAAATTTCATCCTAGCTACGCCGCTGGTTGCCAATGTCATTTTCTACATTTGTGATCCTGCTGAAGAGTTGAGTTACAATTTGACAAATACACAAATGTTACCAAGTCTTCATGGTCGTAAAAATGATGCAAGGGAGAAACTGAGCTGGAATTACCTACTACACATGACATCAGTCATACCATATAGCCTGCAACATATACTGTATGATAAAGATGACAAAGTTAGACTTGATCCTGAAAGTGTCAACGTGTTTTAATTGCGCAAGTCAGACTGCGGCTCTGGGTAAGTCTCAAAACATCTGAAGTTATTATACTTTTATTAAGGTTACTGAAATTTACTCGAAGCACTGGAAGTGAAAATCAGTGCAAAATGCCCCCTGACGTCGAGGTATAAGTGAAAAGACCAAATGTTAACACCTTACCTAGTGGCAGGGTTTTCCTGACTATAATAACTCAGGCTGTCTAGACATGGGGGCCGGGGTGCAATCCATTGGTTCTTCCATATTAATCATATCAAGGCCTTGCTCAGGATTAATAATCGGATGTAGCTCCCCGCATGGGGGTGAATCTTTCGGGTGCCGTTCTGTTTTTGCTCTCCGGCATCCAGGAGTAGGAATATGTCCATGTTCTGGTCCTGGTTCTGGTTGATACTACAAGCAGTTCTCCTCAGACGGGATATACGGTTGTAGGAGTGAAACGGCTAGCTGACGAAAAAAAAAAATAATTTGGATCATCTCAAGGACAACAGGTTCGATTTACTTAATTGGTATCTGAATGTTTCAATTGAAGGGGCCTACCTAACAGCTGAGGGTAAACAATTCTACTCAGCCATTGTCCTTGGTATGGACGAAATCCTATTGCAGTCCTTTCTTACAGTGGGATCGTGTAAGGGATTCCATTGCTGTCGGGTTTTGAAACATATCTGTCTAGATTGAAAGCAACCAGGTGATGGAGAGAATTGTACAGTAAACTCAACCTAGCTCTGGTCCTGCATTCCTCTAAAGTAGGCCAGTTCAGGTCTGTAAGCATGGATGGGGCACCGCTCTTACGTCTTCGGTCTTTACAGACGAATCTAGCTGTTCTGCGTTGAGCTGTTTCAAATTTATTGATAGCTTTATCATCTATAACTGCTTCGTTTTAAGGTGATAGGTATTTTAAGTTGAGAGATGGAATTTTTTGTTGATTTTGGCTGTAGGGAAAGTAGCTTCTTTGGAAAGCAGACATTTTTCGAGGGTTCGCCCTAACGTTGGGCCTATGTTTTGTTTGTGTTTTGGGGGGTTCAGTTAGTTGGCCTTGGAAAATGTGTATTGGATATTCTAATAAGATTTGTACCTAGCCTTAAGAAACGTTAGGTTTCAGAGCCTAATTTAGCTACATTTTGAAAGTGAAAACCTAACCTTTCAGGGGAGGTCTCTGGTCCCAACCTTTGCTTCCCCTGGTGGATAATATTATTACTTGCCTATAACGTAGGGCATGGTCTTCCTAGATTTTCCTTCGTGTTAAACTAACCAAATGTCTGCTCCCTAAAAGCTAGTATTTTAAATCACAGTGTACTATTACTAACGAGTCAATAACAGACAAAGCAATGAAAGCCGATCTGGGTTAGGTGCGAATGGTTCCACGTTGTCTGACTGTTGGAAGCCCGTCAGTATTCTCCGGCCAATACGCTAAAGTAGCCCGTCAGTTTTCAGCGGCTATTACGCTAGAGAATATTACGTCAGGCCTAATAAATACCACAATTGCATATTCTAACTACATGTCAGAGAAAACATAAACCAATCAGTTCTTTCATACTCGAAAATTGTTCTATAATGTATTGCTGCCACTTAAACTGGCCATTTTAAGGCCCACAAGAATTTTCATATTTCCTCATGACAGTTTTAAAGACCCTGAGAAATGTCTAAGGCCTACTTTGTTTAAGATTGAAAACTTTTTTCACCTCCGAACTAAGTTTATGTGTTGTAAAAATACAAGCAAACTTTGAAGCACATTTTTTGATCAAATAAACATTTTTTAGGCAAATTAAGTTGGTTTTAACTTAAAACTGATGTAATAAATACATTTCGTAGGTAATTTGAATGGTCCTACGTGTAAAAAATCATAGGTAAACTAAAGAGTAAAAATTAAAATATGATTCGGAAGCAGATCTAGCAAATCGTAGTATTTTAGACAATTTGATAAATTGTTTACTTTATTTGCTCATTATTCAAACACATATGCCAGCATACGGATATGGATACCTTCCATTAGCTATAAAAGTGTTACTAGGTTCCCAAGAAAAAAAACTGGATATAAGAGACACATGGAAAATGAGTAGAGCTTTTATTTTAAAATCAGGAAACAAATCCATGACTTCAGAAAAAAAAAATTCAAATCAGGGAAAGTGAGGAATCGATAAGCCTAGATACAAAGTAGTCCTAAGTTTACCAGGCCTCCATTCTTGTACAAACAGCTACAAGGCAATTCAAAATAGGCAAAACTATTTACACCGTCAATCAATAAAAACTAGATTAACAAAAATCAAGATGTATTTTCTTTTTTTAGAAAGAGCAAGTTACAGCATCCCTTATCTTAGAATGTGTTTAAGATTCATACTTTTAATTCTTTATTTTCTCGTTTTACTTGTTTAAAGGAGCTAAGTAGCCACCAAAGTAGAATAAATTCTCGGACCCGCCGACTTCGTTACGTCACATCCGGTTATGCTTCTTGGTTTATCGATTCGATCCGATAACGATACTTATCAAAGCCATGCTTGCAGTGTGTCTGGTGTAACAGTACACTTGTTACTCTCGTTAACAGTACTAACGTTAGCCTAACTTAGGCTAGCGTTAATGCCTAGGTCGAAAAACAAACTCATTGATCGTAAAAAAACAATTTCAATACCTGCAAAATCCGCAATGTTATTCGTGAACCTCCTGCAGATGATGCACGAAATAGGCGTGTACCTTGCCACTGTAGTAACGCTAATACTACATACGTACGTACGTTGTGAGTTGTGTGTACTACATGCCTGGGTAGATGCATCGATCGGAACCGATACAAGTGGAAACGATTCAAAATTGCCGGTGCCAGAAGAAAAAGTAACGAACTAGAAATTCAAAAAACAAATTGTAAAATATCTTACAAGTGTAAAATCAAATAACCCATGACATAGTATAGGAACGTTATTACAAAATTTCTTTGCAAGATTATTTTAAATGAGAATATAAAACGCAATAGGATTAATATTTTTGAAATTAGCCCCGCACAGAGGGCAATTATCTCGTTTGGTATGATGTATTTATTTTGGAAGTACACCACTATTCAGCTCCTTTAAAGTGAACCTAGAAACTAAAACTACAAGAATATATATTTTAGAGGTTAGAAAATGAATTTCATTCATCCAATTCCCCCTTTTATAGCTTATTCCGTTGCTGTGATATAAAATGTTGAAATTTATTCACTTAACTAAAAACAGTCGATTGCGCAATAATTTGTGAAGTCCTTCTTGTACAACTCACATAACCTGCTTTTGCTTCCTTTTAAAATTAAGATGTTTATTAGACCTTGAAACAATTACTTTTTTCCTGCATGGTGTGTTGTACGGAAAGGACTTATATAGCCAAGTCACCCTATAACAGTAAGACAGTGATCACATTGTGGCACAAGGTGCAGTCGTTTTCGAGAAAACAAAGAAAAACAAAGACGGTAATTTGAGTAGAACAAGAATGACATCACAAATTATTGCTCAATACATCTTTTTAAATTGGGTGAATAAGCTTCAACATTTTATGTCTCAGCTCAGGAATGTCATGTAGAGATGGGAGTTGGACCATTTGGATGCATTTTTAAAGCTTTGTAACATAAATTTTTGAAGTTTTAGAATTTAGGTACACTTTAACATATCCGCCATCTATTACAAGACACTGTATTGTATTGAACACGTAGGGACACCATTAAACAGTAATTTCATAGCTAAATGTTTAATCGTTTGACTAATATTTCCCTCCTTTTCTATCTTTTGTAACTTCGATCATTACATCGCCAATATTTCTTCCTTTAAATCCCTTTCCTATCAACACGGATACATTATCTCATTTTATTCTCTGGTTTCTCTTATCAGATTCACTGATGATGTCTGGTATATTCCTCCTTTCAATCCAATCCTCTTTTTTATTTTATTTCTGTTTATTTACAGATTTCCATTTCAGATGTGTGGCTGTATAACTGCTACAGTACAGTAGACCTGCGTAGCGGGAATCATCTCCAGTTAAAATCCAATCTCTCTGTGCCAGTCCTCACTACACTCAACGGTTTAACGATAGAGGAGGAAGGCAGAGAAATAACATCAGAAGAATTTACAGGCATCTTACAGTATTCATCAAAGTGTCTGGCGTTGAATCAACTGGTGTAAGTATTGTAATTGAATTGTATGTTATATTCATGAGACTGTCAGAAATTAATCGGTGTAATGGTTTAATTCATCGCTGATAGGTTTTTTCATAAAGGAATGGCATTGTTGGGAGGGTTATTGATTCCTTGCCAAAGTCAGGCAAGGAATCTATACGATGGTGATTTCTTGTGCATGTGTGTCTGTGTGCACTCACCAACATGGCCTTAGCGGGTACAAGGGCAGCCGGCGAGAGCTCCGCTCTCGTACGTCTTTCCTAGCTCAGGTGCGTATGGGTGCGCCCGTGCTGTGTGAAGCCATGATACGTATGATACGTGTCTGTGTGCACTCACCAACATGGCCTT
Organism: Holothuria leucospilota; assembly: GCA_029531755.1. NCBI lineage: Eukaryota > Metazoa > Echinodermata > Holothuroidea > Aspidochirotida > Holothuriidae > Holothuria > Holothuria leucospilota. The sequence continues at coordinate 31,715,664 of CM055961.1, read as the reverse complement.
AGCGGGTACCAGGGCAGCCGCGCGTGACGTGTCTGCCTTGGAGCGCAGCCCGTCTTCAACATGTCCGTCCACTCGGTTCCTTCGCGTGCAGCTTCGCTGCTTGGAAATTCCCTTGAATTCCCTAGCGGGGTGCCCCCGTGAGGCTACTCGGGTGCGTATGTGTGCGCCCGTGCTGTGTGAAGCCATGATGCGTATGATGCGTGTCTGATGCACTCACCAACGTGTCCTTGGCGGGTACCGGGGCAGCCGGTGAGAGCTCCGCCCTCACACGTCTTTCCTAGCTCACGCGGAGCTCGAAACTGGCGTAACTGCCCGAAAATTCGTGTGTGTGTGTGTCTGCGTATGTAAAAGATGTAAATCGGGGACATGAGCGTTTTTTTCCCCGGGCAAGTGGGGATACACCTGCAAGTGGGGATATCCCCAATTCCCGAATGCAAAATTTGCCATGAAATTGGATTTTGCACCTTTCAAAGATGTGTCTCAGTAAGTTTGAGCATTTTTGGCATTTCCCCATTTTACATGTTGTGAACCTATCAGTAGTACACACATCATGGGTTGGTGCATGAGTGTGTGTGTATGCGTGTAGTGCATGTAAATTAGGGATATGAGCGTTTTTTTCCCTAGTCAAATGTGGATACACCCCAAGTGGGGATATCCACATTTTCACTGTTAAAAACGTGTGTCCCCGATTGACACCAAAAACATGTATGTGTGTGTGTGTGTGTGCGAGTGACTGTGACACTCAGCTTGTAAAGACGATATCTCAAGACAGCAATGACGAACACTTTTCATGCTTGGTATATAGATTAAACATGGTAAGAGAGGAAACCCTATAGTTTTGTTGGAGGTCAAAGGTCATTTGACGTCACCCGGGGGTTAAAACCGACAACCTTGTAAACACGATATCTGAAGACATCAATGACGAACACTTTTCATATTTGGCATATAGATTTGTCATGCTTAGAGTAAGAACCCTATTGTGTTGTGGAGATCAAAGACCATTTTAGATCACCAAAGGTTAAACTGCGAAAACTTTATAAACACGATATATCAAGACAGCAATGACGGACACTTTTCTAATTTGGTATACAGATTTGTTATTTTGAGAAGACCCTGATGATTTGGTGGAGTTCAAAAGTCATTTGAGGTCACCAGAGGTCAAATACCGAAAACCTTGTCAACACGATATCTCAAGATAGCAGTGACGTACACTTATCACATTATGATATAGATTTATCATGGTGAGAGGGAGAACCCTATTGTTTTTGGTGAAGGTCAAAGGTCATTCGAGGTCACCAGAGGTTCAATTGCGAAAACCTTGTGAATGGCTTGTAAACACGATATCTCAAGATAGCAATGACGGACACTTGTCATATTTAATATACAAATCTTTCATTTGAAGTCACCAGAGGTAAAAAACCGAAGACCTTGTGATTAAAATATTTGAATACAGCAATGACGAACACACATATTTGGTTTATAGATTTGTCATGGTGAGAGACGAAAACTGTTATTTTTTGTGGAGATCAAAGGCCATTTGACGTCACCAGAGGTTAAGAACTGACACCATTGTACACACGATACCTCACGACACCAATGGTGGACACTTTTCATATTTGGTATGTAGATTTGTCATAGTAAAATAAAGAACTCTATTGGTTTTGGTGGAGTTCAAAAGTTATTTTAGATCCCCAGAGATAAAACAGCACTTATTTTATTTGGATATAGATTTATCATGGTGAGAGGATGAACCCTATTGTTTCAGGTGGAGGTCAAAGGTCAGTCGAGGTCACCAGAGGTTAAAAACCGACAACCTTGGAAATTTTTGAGCTGATCATATATGGCTAGAAACCCTCCTCTTTGAGAAATTTTTGTTAATTTAAGGTTGCTTAGATGCAAAATGGTGCCATCTTTGGGATATTTTTTGAGCCGATCATGTTTGGCTAGAAAATGTCCATAATTAAGTGAATTCTAATTTTTTAGACTGGCTGGATTCTTTTTCCAAATGAGTGGCGGCCCGTAAGTTGCACCTTCGATTTTTTATGCGTCCGGCGTCTGTGACATCAGTGGGGATCCTTCCTTTGTCACTACATAACGGTACCGTCCTGGGAATGGGTCTAGGGGGAGGGGTGGTTACCTGCCTTTTGAGAAACCTTTGTAAAGGTAAGGTTGCTTAGATGCAAAATGGTGCTATCTTCGGGATATTTTTGAAACTGATCATATATGGCTGAAAAATGACCATAATTTAGTGAATTATAAGATTTGATCAGGTGAAAACAGAACGCATGTTGTATAAGAAAAGAATACGTTGTCAATAACCTCTTGAAGCCCCCCCCCCCTTTACTTTACTGCCTTCTATTCGGATATCTAAGGCTGGCATATACCTGTATAGGGCCTCCTGGAAGCTCCTGATCAATTACATAAAATGGGGGCAATGACATAATGCTTATTATCTGACATCTAAATAATAATATAGAGTATGATGCCAAGCACTATACATCTATCGTATTTTTACTAATTTTGAACGAAAATCCAGACAAACAGCTTCCGGCAATGTTGAATGGGCGGGAGAGAGAGAGAGTATAGGTGCAGAATGGTGATATTAGACCTCCCAGACAGGTATAGCAAAAGGGGTGTAGGACTAACAAGCGCGGTTCAGAATGTACCCCTAGTTTATGCCATAAAAGATCACTGGTACGTTTGTGCTTTTAATGTTTGTAAGTGATACAACGTAGATTGTGAGAATTGGACGTGAAGCTTTAGGGTATACTTCAATGCCAAAATAAAAAAAAAACTGCATGCAGGCTTAGCACAATGGGTTTCCGAACTCGAAATATAAGGCGCGCGAAGCGCGCCGAAAATTTTGGGGTTATATTGAAAAAAAGATTTCACATTTTGTTTTCATTAAGGAAATTTGGTAAAATTTGGGTTTTTATTGAAGAATCTGGGCACAACCATGAAATTTGTTGGCGTGAATGCATGGTCGTCGTCGGGGATTACATTCTTTATCTTACCCATTAAGGCTCCCCTACGAAACTGAAAAATCCCTTTCTTACAAAACATGTTTGCCATGATGGCGAGGCTGAAGAAAGAATCTTCCAAAAGTTAGGGAAAAGAGGAGAGAACTTCGCAACGATGCATTTCGTGTTTCTCTAGAATCACACCTACACGGAAGAACAATATTTGTGGAAACGTTGAATAAATCCAATACGGTATGTTTGAAACGGGGGCGTTACCACTAATTAGAGCTATAGATGAAAGCGCGCTTAGCGCACGACAATTTTTTGAAGTTATAGAAAGAATCGTTACAGAACTACTGGCTGCAGACCTGATAAATAGACATTTGGAATATTTCCTGAGTATATTTATGTCTAACATTAGTCTATATAAAATTTTGTGGGGCTTGGAAAAATTGTGGGGGCTAAAGCCCCCTAGCCCCCACAGAACTGTGCCTGGTATAGTTACCTAAGGCTTAATAATGTTCATGAGATTGATTGCGAACCGTGACGCATGCGCGCGAAGCGCGCCAAAATTTTTATTAAATTAGATTTCCATGACAAAACTTGCATTCAGAATCTGCATCGAGACACTTCCAATTGCCCAACCAAACAAACATGCCCTTCAAAAAGCCAGTCTTTTACCTGGTAATTTGTAAACAGCTTTTAACTTCTGCTGTTGTGCTTCTTCGAAAGTTGCTATCGGAAGATATTGATAATGAGAACATCACTGAGGTAAGGTTTGAAGCGCGCGGAGCGCGAGAAAATTTTAATACTTTGAGAAGAATTGGCGAAAAAAGGACAGTTCTGATTCGATTTTACGTGAGGAAGATAACGTTTGGTATTATTCTTACTTGTTCTAGTTGGAAAATATATACAAAGTTGACATAGGCTCAATTTCAACTGGTATTTCAGATTTCCCGACTATCGTCGTTCTGACGAACTTGGGGGGGGGGGGGATGAGACACCCCATACCCCCCGGTCGCGACGGCCCTGTCTGTGAGATATTTTAAGAAATGACGAACCACCTTCCTAATAAAGAACAGAAGATCGTGTGACATTTGTTAAATAATTCTTATATTCTGTCATTACGTGACACAATGTAGACCTAAATTTGTCTCTAAATTACACCACTGAACAGAAAACCCCTTACCGATAAAAATACTTGTAAGACATTCTCTGCCGCTAAAATATCGCACAGTACACCGTGCAGTGAATACACACACTGTTAATAATCATAAGAAAATGAACTTTAAATGACCTTTACAACACATGCCAATATACATCTAATAACAAAGTAAGCTTATTTTATATAACATTAGATCAGCATCTAGGCACGCGAGCGTCTGTGACAGACAATTCGAATGTGAATAATACTACACACCTAACACACTGAGATTATATTACAATAACTACACTGTTTAATCTATTATACATTTTATCTGCAAATAATTTCGAATTATGCATAAAGAAGCGATAGAGCAGCATATTAGAAATTAGAACAACTTCAACTTTAAAGTTTATTTTTATGCTATGTTATAAATATTCTTGTATAAACGTGTTATCTACTGGTCCTTCCCTTGTGTCTTCTTTCTTCTTTCAGGTTTCAAGGCTGTCTGCTGCCAGCATCCGTCCAGGCTGAGTCTGTTTCTGTTCTTAGATCAAGAAACGTTGAAGGTAACATACAGTCTATTATACAGTGCATACTGTAGATATATTCCATGCACATAACAGCAGGGAACACATCAAATCGTGTTCGATGTAATTATTAAGTTATCATCTAGTAGAATACTTGTATTTTCTGATAAAAAACATGCTTTAGCTCAAAGAACAGAACAAAATATTAATGTCTTTAGCAATAAAACCGTGTTAATCTATATATGTTACTTAAAAATTAAGGCCCTTGGAGTATTGCAAGTAATGATATAAGCCTATGCACTGCAATACTGTGTGTGTCATGAGCAGTGTATAACTCGCTTGTGAGTAATGATGTAAGTCAGTATTGTATGTCGATCTCTTAGACTGCATTCAGTGATTTGTTAACATATAAAATGGTTTGTTTCTGTGGTAGACATTATTATAGCATGTAAAATATTTTTAAGCGGTGGGGTATTAGCCTGTTTTCATTTTTGTTAGTACTGACTTTAAAACCCTTTCGCCATTCGCCACCCAATAAAAAAGAAATCTACAGAACATCGATTTAGTTGAACGAAATTTTTTCCTTTAGGTTTGTAGAAACAACAAAAAAAAAAAACCATATTTAGTCATGTAAATTTTACAACTTTATTTGCCTTTAGGCAAGTAAGTAGAAGCCAGTCACGTAATAAATTCAATTGATATAGTCACAACATTATTAAAATTGTTTCAATTTTTTTTCTGTGTCAACAAGGACGTTACTTTTTCCTCTGTTTTAAATTATATAAAATGTCTGAATGTTTAATATCTCTGGGCTGTTGCTGATTTCAGTACGATGGGGGATCGTCGATTATTTGGACAACTTTCTCGCTGATTGGTATTGCCTGAATCTCAAGTCTGGGCGATGGGAGGTAAGAATCTTACTTTCATTACTCGTTTATCTAACTGCATCACTCACACGTTTAATTGGTTACGTACGTCGGTATGGTTCAAACATGAAATTTGGAGATGGTTTATATACAAGCATTACAGTCTGGCATTATTATTAACAAAATTTAATAATCTATTCCTTGAAAACGACTTTGAAAATATCAGGTATCAGGTTGCAATTTACACAACTTGATTATTAACAACATACACTTCTTCAATGTTCCAAGAAACAGCCGACGAAAATAGCTTCCTCATAACAGAAAGCCAAAGTAATGTGAATTGAAACTTGTTATGTCCATCATTCCCTGATTCTAACATGAGAGAAATATTTAAAAATAAATAGTGTTCAATGCCCACAACCCAAAGAAAGGAATGTAGAACTCAGGTTATCAAGAGGTCTTGTACGTGCAGGAAAGTAAAACTTATTGAGAGAATTGTCTTCATCATTAGCGTGGACTAGGGCAGGTGAGGGGTCATATAAATCGGTTCTTTTAAACAAGGGTTGTACGCACTTTCTGTCTATTTGTCGAGGATTCGATGTGCTAACATGCAGTTGTTGTATAGAGTAGTAATAGTTCCCGGTTACACACACCCTGTAGAAAACTCACCCCCGCCCCCCCCCCCTCCTTCACTTGCTACTTCCACTCATACAGTCTGGGATAAGTTAGAAACTATACGATAAGAAACATCAAACTATAAACACTTTGATTTTGTTTCAATAAAAACATTTTTTACCCAAAATTATATTGCAGTTTTTGCTAAGTGAAATAAACACAATTTTTGAGTTTTAATCTTGATGGATGTTTGAATATACCTGCATTAATTAAACTTCATAAAGGCCCCGTAGCCTGCGGGGGGTGGCAAGAAGGCAGTCCCCCCCCCCGGGATTTCCAAATCGTCAAAAAATCATTGCCTATTATTATGAAAATACTGAAATGCTGAAAATTGCACTGTACTTATTGTCTTTAAGGCCCTGAAAACCCGGAAAATCGCATGTAGGGTTCTTTGTGCCCTACAATTTCCCGGGGAGGCCCCCTGACCGCCGCCGTTGTTATATGAGGTACTCTTCCTGACGAATGTACCTTCCTCCTCCTAGATGATACACACCTCGCATCCACCTGCATATACACAGGCTACAGATCGTTAGTATTGTTTTTATATACTGAGCTACAGCATGCTTTTTTGGGAATAGCTAATGATTACATTTAATTATAAGCTAAACTTTAAGTTGTAATCAAACCTACCCTTTAGACTGTTCTTGTAATCTTAATTTGTTTCTAAAGTATGAAATCTAAATAAAAAATGTTAAGATACATATTACAAGGTATAAAATGTGTCATTTCCCCCCATCTGCGAGGCATTTCGTCCAATTATTTTTCTGCAAGGCTTATGCTACGGCTACGCGTCAGCCGACGGTGGCTCCCCCACTTGCACACTAAGAGGGAGCGGCCGGTATCAGGCACCAGCTTGTGGGGTTGCCATGCCACAGCCAAAAAATCAGTAAATTAAACTGGACCACAAAATGAAAAAAAAAATCACTAAAATGGTAACTCCTAAACATGTCATCAGTTCAACAGTTTTACCAAGCTTAACCAAAAATAGCACCATTTTGTGTCTAAGTCACTTCAGACAGCAACGAATGTCTCAAGGACTAGGGGTGTCGCCCCCTCCTTTTATACAACATCTCTTGCTTTACGCCAAGCCCAAAGTAGATTAAAAAAATCACTAGATAACAACATTTTTTAAAGATAGAATAAGTTCGAAGCTTCGCACAAAGTTAGTTCTATTTTGCACCTATGCTAGGCCTTATATTTTACCCCCTCCCCTCAGGACCCTAAACAGAATTGCACCCATACACAAGTGAAAAAGATGGGTCCTACTATGGCGTCAACTATAGGTACGTCACTTGGTGCAACGCTTAGATAGCGTCATGGACAGACCCTGCGGATTTTACTCAGGCTACGGCCTTGTTCATATTACATTCGTAATTACTCGAAGTGCTGAAGATAGTTAGGGTTTCAAAGTAACTGTCTAACAAAGGAATAACTTGTTACCTCTCTAGAACCAAATCATCAATTAGAGAAATGTTATGAATATTCAACGATGGATTGAGAAGGGGGGGGGGGGGGGAGTTCGATGACCGAAACAAAACCTTAGAGACCTAAAATCAGTTATTGAAATGAAACTGCAAGTCCTATACTTCCCGGGTTGGTTTTGTTCAAATAGCACCGAAGTAAAGGACTTTACAAAGGTTACAGCTAAGCTTATCACCCAAAAAGGTGTAAAAGCTCATATTTCCACTTTTTTGGCGGTTAATCATTCCACCATAAATAATTACACGAAAAATTAAAGAAGGATAGTACACAGACGCACAAAACCACGGACGTGTTCGTAAAAGTGTTATTATCAGAACAGTTGCACGCATTATAACTTAAGAATGGTTATGAGATGGAGTAAAGAATGCGGGCGAGTGAAGCTCACCAACAATTTTTAATTAAATACTTAAAGAAAACCATGACAAAACCTGCATCACGTTCTGCATCAATTCCCTAAACAAACCTATTTGCCAATCACAAAGACAGTCTTTTACCTGAGAATTCGTAAAAAGCTTTCAACTTTTGTTGTTGTGCTTCTGCGGGGTTTGCTACCTGAAATTATTGATAATAAGGACCATAGGCGTAGGAAGCTTTTCGAGACTGGTGGTGAACCTTGTTTCGGATCGCCGTCCTGGGGGAGGGGTCTAAGGCGTCCCCCTCCTCTTTGGAAAAATTTTTGTTATTTGATGGTCCTCAGATACATTTTGGTGCAACATTTTGGACAAACTTTAAGGACAATTGCTGCAAATGTTTGACATTTCTTACAGAAGAGACTAATAAGGGGTTTTTGCCCTTGGATCTTAGGGGGGGGGGGGGCGGAAACATTCTTCAGCCCCACATTTTTTAATGCGGGGCTAAAGCTATCCCAGCCCCTGCTTCCTACGCCTATGATCAAGTCAATGTTGAGCGCGCAAGAGTTTTGATAGTTTGCGAAGGATTTGCAATAATTCTGATAGTTTGAGAACCATTTGCGATAGAAAATGGTTACAATAGATCCATCACTTGGTCGAAAACACACCTCACCCTACCCCCTACAGAAATCTATAGCTTAAACGCCTTTTGAGATCATTTTCAAATTTTCAAAAATATGTCTTAAATCGATTGGTGGGGGGGGGGGGGGCGCGCCCATGTCCCTCGGAACTGCCGGCGCCACTGCCGAAGTTCGCTGCCTTTAGGAGCTACGTCCCCGAAAGGACACGATCTTAACTGACCAACCTTTCGACCCTCAGACCTCCACAGCAAGGGTCTGTCATGTGTGCTCCCGTTCTTGACTGTCTGAAAAGAACAGATACTACGCATGATCTCAGCCAAAAGGCAGACAACGCATCACACGGTGTTACAGTGCCAATTTGTAATAGTGTTTCAACCCACTTAATGGCTTCAGAAACCAAAGTTTCCATAATCAGGTCCTTTACATCTATCAGAACGAAAAAAGTCAGTGTTCACAATAGGCCTAAAAAAGCACCAACTATCCTAAGAAGCCGTAAAATATTGCTAGAATTATTAGAGTGACCAAATTACGACTTGCCGAGAGTGGAAAACAAACAGTATAGCGTAGCAACAGATCTCTACTAATCAAAAGTTGGCTTTCAAGCTTGTCACACACACTTTCACAAGTGTGTACAGTATTTCTTCGAAATGTTCTGATTGGCTAAGTCAGGCTTTTAATATCTAGCTACTTAGTACGTACGTCACGCACAAAGTAGAGCAATGTTACTAGGTTACGCATGTACCTACGCAGGTAGGTAATCAAGGTAGAGCTGAAACTGTGCCATTGTAACATAAAGAAAATTACCGAAGGATTTTGAACAGTTCGTACCAGTGCCGGATATATTATTTCTTGGCTAAATATTGGGAAATTATCTACGGAGATTTTTACAAGCAAAGTAAGTACGCAAGTGATTGTTTGGTTGAAAGAGAATACTCTAAAAAAGTCATGGCCATCTTCCGAGCAGTTCATGCTAAAAGGCATAACAGTAGAAGGCTTAGTGTTGTACAAATAGCGCACCATAGCCTATTCATTGTAAACAGAACGTTCGATTACACAGGAACGTATGCTACTGCTGAAACATACTTTGCTGAAATTGAAGATGCTAGGCGTTACTGGTGCAACGCTGTAGCTCCTGTAGTGAGCATAATAGATTCTAAACCCCAGAATCCAAAGTATGAGCTATTAATGCTCAAGGTGAAATTTATGTCTGTAACAAACGTAAAACATGATCTCTCCGTATAATTTCCCTGGCATCAGTTGCCGTTACTCCCTGCCGGTGCTGGCGGTTGGCTTGAATATGGGCACCAGCTTACACTTGCAGACAGTATATAGTCGTGCGCGAGTGTAATTACCCACTTATGACGTCACAGATCTTATTGCCGGAAAGGCACGACAAAGCACGACAACGATAAAAATCCATGTTCACCAAAACGCCAGGAAAAATAGCCATAATTTTCATTGTGCAAAAATTATTGTGTCAGACGTCATTTACTAAATCCATTCAACATTCTGAAGTCCTAGCTTCAACCATAATACTTGGACTTTAATTGGGATATTTAAGAGTCTGCTCCAGTCTCTATTTTGCGTTAAATGTCGTTAATATATGTTTAGGGCTAGCAAAGCAGAACCTAATACAAGAGTTATATGTTACGATTATCCAGTCTTCCAACAATCGCCCCTTCCCTGCACATCAAATAACCTGAAGTGACTACTTTATGTAATATGTGTGCAGTGGTGCAAATCCCCGGGGCAAGGAAGGCCTCTGCCCCCAAATGAAAAAGTGAGGGCGATACGGTAATTTTCCCCCTATGTTAATAACAATGCTCAAATATTTTCGGTACTTGGTCATTTTTAACAAAAATGCAAGATATATGGCCAATAGCTCTTTGCCTAATACCCCCTGGAACACGGCTGTTGATTTTTATTGATAAAACTAATTGAACTTTTGACATTCCTTTGCTGACGACAAATAAAGTTACACGCATATCGTATTAGATGTCAAAGGATCAAAGCCGTATGAAATTTATTTACATCAAAGGCTCAACCATTATGCAGGGCCGACAATTTCTAGACGAAAGCACAAGCTAACAAAAACTAGTCACGGGACAATCACGGATGCATGTAAGTTGAATATCTTTACTCTATGTATGTTCTTTAAAAAGAACCATTTAGAGTTAATTATCAATTAAGCAAGGCAATTCTAGATCTTGGATAACTATTGAACTTTGTCTCTGCTTTTTTACACTTAACACACACCGCAGGTCTCGCAAACCTTTAATCCAGTGAAGCACATCAGTAATATAAACTTTGTTCTCAAATTAGTCCTTTTTACAAGTCTAAATGTACTTACAACCAGGAGCATTACACTGGAAAATTTCCATTCGAAACCGTTTCCTGAAATGCCTGAAATACTAAAACCCAGGAGTTTCAGGGGCTTCTCCCCCTGCTTTGCCCCTGGTCCCCACCAATGGCCCTAAGGCGGACCCCTGGACTCCACCTATTTAGGGCTTCGCGCTTCGCCCTCGCGGTGCACGCTACGTGTGCACAGTTTCAAGTCCACGCATACACCATATGTATTTTGGTCCCCAACCTCAAACAAATATTTGCGCCCCTGTATGTGTGCTGTTTTGTCACGCATTGGGCTTCTTCTTGTAGTAGCTTCAAGTGTTAACTGCTATTCACCTGTATAGCTGTATACTACAGTCTCATGTTTCTCGCCTAATCACACTTTCTTCTTGTGAAATTAATCCCTTTTTGTAAACAAAGTACAGTCGCCCTTGTATTGAGTTGTAGATCACACCACAGAAATGACAATCTTAATGCTTGGTATGTATCTTTTTCGTACTGAAAGGAAGGACCCTATTGTTTACATTGAAAGTCAATTGTATATTAAGATCATCAGAGGTCAAAAACTGAAAACCTTGAAAAACACGGTATTTCAAGACAAGGATGATAAATCCTTTTCATATTTGGTATATAGATATGTTACTTTAAGAAAATGAGAACATTTTGGGTTTGTAGGAGATCGAAGGTAATCTGAGCTCATCGAGGTGAAACTTCGAAAACCTCGTAAACTAAACAGACAGTGGGCGGTACCTCCAAATTGTGTCCGTCCTTTGGTTATAAACTAAAAGTTAAGGTTAACTTTTGTGCCTCAACTCCAAAGATAAAATTATAAAGAAAAAGACTTATTTTTCCACAAGTATAAGCATTGCAATAATAATTCCTATTTGAATTACCTAATTATGAATACGTGTAAATGATGCCGTGCATGACTATATGATGGTTAGAAATAATATATGCTGAACGAGTTTTGTGATGTCTAAATAGATTAGAGCTCTGTTTCTCACGCAGATGGTCCCGGGTACGATTCCCTCCTAGGACATGTTTTTTTGTTCTTCTCCTTTTTTTTATTTACAGTTTAGTAGTGTTCAAAGGTCATATGCGGCTATCAGAGGTCAAACTGTGAAAAGATTGTAATAAATGAAAAAGTTAAGAAATGCAAATTTGAGGGATGAACCGAGTCAGTGCAACAAAATCATTCCCTTTCAGCAAGGAATCACTAAGCCTTTGGACTTTCTGGTTTGTTGATGTAGCCGACGCAAATTTCAGTCTGATTTGTATGGGTTGAGGTCAAAAGTACTGTGTCCATGTCTCCGTGAAGCGAGATAGAAAATGTTAACTTACTCAATTGAATGTACCTAAAGTCTAGAAAAGTCTAATATATGTGTTACAAAGCTTGAAACTGTATCCAAATGGTCCGGCTCCCACTTTTACAGGTCATTTCTGCTAAGATATAAAATGGTGAAGACTATTTTCTCAACTTAAAAAGGTCGATTGCACAATAATTTGTGATGCCATACTTGTACTATGCAAATTAAGGTGTTTGTATTTCTTCGTTTTCGAAAGTTATTGCACCTTGTACCAGCATGTAATCATTGTCTCACTGTTGAAGAGTGACTAAGCTGTATAAGCTTTCTCAGTACAACATGCTTTCTTAGGGAACAGTAGATATTCCAAGGTCATACGCACATCTTAATATCAAAAGGAAACAAATTGGGTAGTGTGAGTTGTACAAGAAAGACATGACAAATTTATTGCGCAGTCGACTATTTAGTAAAAGTCTCATTATGGCTTTTATTGAGTCATGTGAACTTAAACTGCACCTAGAGTCTAAAATTTAAAGAATTTATGTTCCAAAGCTTGAAATATGCATCCAAATGGTCTAGCTCCTACCTTCACAGGATATTCCAAGGCTGAGATTAAAAAATGTTGAAACTTGTTCATTCAATTTAAAATACCAGATTGCACAATAATTTGTGATGTTATTCATAACCAATACAGTACGTTTCCTCTAAATAATATCTGTAGCTTATGATACATGCTTCAAGGTTTGGTTTTTGGTTCAAACCACTCTTTTGTGGAAGACGCTTGCATGTACGAAAATTATAAGCATATTTAGTATGTAAAGAGGGGAGCTGAACATAAAGCCTTACTTTTGGCCTACTTAAACAGAGGCCAAAGTCAGGCCTCACGATAAGCAAAACCGTTAGGTTATACGTACGCCTACGATTCTCTCTCGAATCACGCAGATGGAATGATTAAAATTACTTTTAATCTTCACCTCGCGCAAAGACAGTGATATCATTTACACCCATCGTTCGAAAATTGTCACTAGGTGTTTGTCAGACATCTGGCAACGATGGTGATATCGTGTCTGTGTGACCGTGTATGCACTCACCAACGTGGCCTTGGCGTGTAAGGGGGCAGCCGGCGAGAGCTCGAAACTAACGTAGCTGCCCCCAAATGCTGTCACTGCAAAGAGAAGTCACGCGCGGCTGCACGTGTCTGCCTTGGAGCGCAGCCCGCCCTCAAGCATGTCCGTCTACTCAGTTCATTCGCGGGCAGCTTCGCTGCTGGGAAATTCCCTTGCAGTCCTTGCGGGGTCCTTTCCCAGTACCCCGTAAGGTCTTGAGTGCGCGTATGTGTGAGCCCGTGGTGTGTGTGGGTGACACTTAGCTTGTAAACACGATATCTCAAAATAGCAATGACCGACACTTCATATGTGTCATATTTGGTATATAGATTTTTCATGTGGAGAGAAAGAACCTATTGCTTTTGGTAAAGGTCAAAGGTCATTTGAGGTCACCAGAGGTAAAAAACCGAAAAGCTCGTAATCACGTTATCTCAAGATAGCAATGACCGACACTTCATATTCGGTAAATAGATTTGTAATGTTGAGAGAAAGAACCCTACTGTTTTTGGTGAAGGTCATTTGAGGTCACCAGAGGTCAAAGACCAAAAAACCTGTAAACACGATATCTCAAGATAAGAATGACCGATACTTTTCTTATTTGGTATGTACATTTGTCATGTCAACAGAAAGAACACTGCTTTGGTAGAAGTCAAAAGTCATCTGTGGTGTCCGGAGGTTAAACTGCGAAAACTTTGTAAATTACTTTAAAAACGGTATCTTAAGAGATAGCAATAACTGACACTTTTCATATTAGGTATATAGATTTTCAAGTTGAGAGAAAAAACCATATTGTTTTTAGTCAAGGCCAAAGGTCATGTGAGGTCACCGGAGGTCAAAGACCAAAAACCCTGTGAACCTTGTGAAAACGATATCTCAAGATAGGAATGACCGACACTTCTCATGTTTGGTATATAGGTTTTTCGTGTTGAGAGAAAAGCCCTCTTGATTTTGGTAGATGTGAAAGGTCATCTGAGGTTGCCGGAGGTTAAACTATGAAAACCTTGTAAATGGCTTGTAAACAAGTTATCTCAAGATAGCAATGACAGACATTTTTCATATTTGGTATAGGATTTATCATGTTTAGAGAAAGAATCGTATCGTTTTGGGGTGAAGGTCAAATGTCATTTGAGGTTACCGGAGGTAAAAATCCGAAAAGGTCGTAATCACGATATCTCATGAGAGGACCGATCGACACTTTTCGTATTGGGTATATACATTTTCATGTTAAGAGAAAGAACCATATTATTTTTGGTGGAGGTCAAAGTTCATCTGAGGTAATTGGAGGTTAAACTGCGAAAACCTTGTAAATGGCTTGTAATCCTGATATCTCAAGGTAGCAATGACAGAAACCTGTCATATTTGGTATGTAGATTTGTCATGTTGAAAGGAAAAATCTTATTGTTTTGGTGGAGCTCAAAGGTTATCTAGGGTCACCGGGGGTTAAACACTGAAAACGTTTTTAACACGATAGTTCAAAGTAGAAAGCTTGGATAGATTTCATACTTAGTATGTGGATTCTTTATGGTGAGAAGAAGCCTTTAGGTTTTGGTGGAAGTCAAAGGTCATCTGGGGTCACCCGGGGTGAAACACTGAAAGTCTTGTTAACACGATATTTCCAGATGGGAAACTTGGATAGAATTCATACCTAGTACATGGATGCCTCATGGTCCAAGAAAGAACCGATTTTTTTGGTGAAGGTCACAGGTCATCTGGGGTCACCAAAGGTTAAAATGCAAAATTTCTCAAGAATTCCCAAGATCATCATCTGGGGTCAACAGAGGCAAAAACAAAATTTCCCAAGAATTTTCAGGTCCAAGATCCATTGGAGTTCGAATCTCTTTCAAGACACTTCTGTTTTTCTTTTTTGTTATATTTGGTGGGGTTCAAAGGTCATGTGAGGTCAGCAGAGATCAAATTGTTAAAACATAAAATGATGTAGTCAAGAAATGTAAATTTGAAGGATAAACCTTAGTGTAACAAAGCATCCCCATTCGGCAAGGAATCACTAAGTTTTTTGGCTTTCTAGATGTTATTTTTATGATGGCTTAGATACATAATAGTGTTATCTTTGAGAGAGCCAATTGAACTACTTCCATGTTTAATAATCCTCACTTAAGTGCATTTTTGATTCCTTGCCGAAGGCAGGCAAGGAATCTATGTGATTGTTATGTCGTATGTGTATATATGTGTGTATATGTGGGTATGTGACACTTAGCTTGTAAACACTATATCTCGAGATAGCAATGATGGACACTTTTCATATTTGGTATATACATTTTTCATGTTAGGAGAGGAGAGGAAGAACCCAACTGTTTTTGGTGGAGGTAAAAGGTCATTTGAGGTCACCAGAGGTCAAAAACCGAAAACCTTGTGAACACGATATCTCAAGACAGCAATGAAGGACAATTTCATATTTAGTAAGCGTATATGGATTTATCATGTTGAGAGGAAGAAGCCTCTTGTTTTGGTGGCCAAAGGTCATTTGAGGTCACCAGCGCTTAAACGGCGAAAACCTTGTAAATAGCTTATAAACACAATATTTCAAGGTAGCAATGATAGACACTTTCCATATCTGGTATATAGATTTGTCATAATGAAAGAAAGAAGTCTGTTGTTTTTGGTGGAGTTCAAACGTATTTTGGGGCCACCAGAGATAAAAAACCGAAAGCTTGCAAACTTGGTATATCAGTATAGCAATGACGGACACTTTTCATATTTGGTATATAGAATTGTCATGGTGTAAGGAAGAATCGTGATTTTTGGTGGTGGACAAAGGTCATCTTAGGTCATCGCAGGTTAAACCGCAAAACCTTGTAAATGGCTTTTAAACAGGATATCTCAAGATGACAATGACAGACTTTTCATATTTCGTATGCAGCTTTGTCATGTTAAAAATGGACCCTATTGCTTTTGGTGGAGGTGAAAGGTTATATGGGGTCACCGGGGGTCAAACACTGAAAACTTTGTTAACACAATATCCCAAGGTAGGAAGCTTAAATAGATCTCATACTTAGTATGTAAATGCATTATAGTGAGAAAAAGAAGCCTATTGTTTTTGTGAAAGTCAAAGGTCATTTTGGGTCACCAGGGTCAAACACTGAAAAGTTTGTTAACACGATATCTCCAGATAGGAAGCTTCGATAGATTCCATAGCTGGTACCTGGATGCTCTATGGTCGGTAAATGAACTCTTTAGTTTTGGTGGAGGTCAAACGTCATCTGCGGTCAACAGAGGTCAAACACTGAAAAATTTGTTAACACGATATCTCTAGGTAGGGAGCTTGGATAGATTTCATACTTGGTATGTGCATGCCTTATAGTAAAGAAAAGAACCATGGTGTCTTAGGTTGAGGTCAAAGGTCATCGGGGGTCTCCGAGTATCAAACTCTGAGAACCTTCTTAACACAGTTTCTCAGGGTACGAAGCTTGGATAGGTTTCATACTTGGTACATGGGTGCTTTTGTTTTTGGTGTAGGTCAAAGGTCATCTGGGGTCACCGGAGGTCAAATAATAAAATTTCCTATGAATTCCCAAGATCGTCATCTGGGTTCACCAGGAGTCAAAAGCAAAATTTCCCACGAATACGCAAAATTGTCATATGGGGTCACCAAAGGTCACAAAGCAAAATTTCCCAAGAATTCCCAAGATCGTCATCAGTGGTCACCAGAATCCAAAAAGAAAAAATTTCCTGACAATTCCCATGATCGTCATCTGGGGTCACCAGAGGTCAAAAAGCAAAATATCCCAAGTATTCCCAAGATCGTCGTCTACGGTCACCAGATGTCAAAAAGGAAAACTTCTCAAGAATTTTCAAGATCCAAGATCCATTGGAGTTGAAACCCTTTCAAGACATTTCCGTTTTTCTTTTTTGTTATATTTGGTGGGGTTCAAATGTCATGTGAGGTCAGCAGGGGTCAAATTGTTAAAACATCGTAAACTGATGTAGTCAAGAAAGATAAACTTGAATGATTAACATCAGTGCAACACAGCATCCCCATTCGGCAAGGAATCACTAAGCCTTTGGGCTTCTCGGTTTCGGCTTTGGCATGACGCGGTTGCATGCCAGATTTGTACTCAGTCAGACCTTTTCCCACGTAGTAAGCAACTGGGTGTGTAGCATCGTAACCAGACACACACCCGCCCCGTCCTCTCCCGTGGACAATTCCCATTAGGGAAATTTCGTAAATTCCCACCCTGGACAATTTTAAACCTGACAATCCCCACCATTGACATTTATCCGACTGAAACTTTCCCTAGCCTAGAAATATGAATGGAATTGGTCTGGGAAGCAATTGTTCGGGAAAGTAGAGCTTTCCGGGAACCTTGGATTTAAAATCCATCTTTTATCAAAAATACCATCCAGAATGGAGGAAACTGCACTATCTGGACCTCCAAAGAGACATCTACTTTTGAACATTATTAAGAGTTCATACTTTAGAAAGTAAGACTTTAAGGGGAAATATTAAACAAAAATTTATTCAGCCATTGGCGCCGCCAGGAGTTGGTTGTTTGGGAGCACCACAGATGATGTCGTAATCCGCGCTTAGTCCCCGCTTCCTAAAATCGGCGTAAATTGTGCCTTTCTATGCTTGGCCCTGCCATTATATTCACCAGTAGGACCTTCCTTCGACACTACAGGAGGTTGCAGTCCTGGGGGGGGGGGGGATTTAAGAAGGAGACTTTGGGAAATTTCTGTTAATTTACGGTGGCTTAGCTGCAAAATGATACTATCTTTGGGAATTTTTTGAGCTGCTCGAATTCTTGAAAAATGTGTATAATTTAGTGAATTCTAATTTTTGATTCTAGGTAAAATAGGAAAGTATGTTGTCTTAGAGAAGGGTATGTGGTCAACAAACCTCACGCCCTCGCCCGCTTTGGTTACTTTACTGTCATCTGTCTGGGGCACTTTCGCACAGAAGTACCTGCGCGGAGTCCACAGAAACATTCTTGGACTATCACTCTTTTTCTTTTACTTTGCTTCAGTGTGCATTATAAAGTGGCAGATACCGGTATAGGGCCTCATAGAAGTTTTGTTTTAATTACAAAAAAGGCACCAACGTGAACCTTATTACCTGGCATCCAAATGACACTGGAGAGTATGACTCCAAGCACTTAACAACGATCGTATTATTTCTAAGTCTGAACGAGAATTCAGACAAACAGCTTCGAGCAATGGGGAATGAGCCGAGTATATTACCTCCCTGATAGGTTTATATTACCTCCCTGAGTGGTGGAGGACCAACAAGCGCGTTGCAGAATGCTTTTCGTCGTAAGTGTATAGACATTCACCATCTGTAATAGGTGCGCGCAAAGCGCCCTGTAAAAGGTTTTGACTGTATAAAAAGGCAAATAGTACTTCCAGTCCTTCACATCATGTAATTAACTAGATCAGTCAAAGATTTCATATAGATGCGAGAGCCCTAGAAAGGATGGAGATGAGCTTTTTCCGAAATTGTTAATATCAGAATAGTTTCCTTTATCGTTACCTTGATAATGCTCATGAGATGGAGTACAGACCGTGACGAGTGCTCCCGAAGCGTTCCCAAATTTGGCATTAAATATAATTTCCATGACTGCATTCAGGCTCTGTATGGAGACACTCATTCCCCAACAAACCTGCCAATCAGACAGCGAGTGTTCTTCTTTGAAATTCGTGAAAAGCTTTCAACGCTCGCTGTTTTGCTTCTCCTGGAGTTGTTATCGGAAGGTATTGATGTATTGATAATAGGCACAGCATTAATGTAGGCCTAAGGCTTGAAACGCGCGAGACACAAAATTTTGATAGTTTGCGAAGGATGCGAAAAGTTCGATAGTTTGAGAATCATTTGTGATAGAAAATGATTGAAATTAGATTCATCACTCGGTCGAAACACACTTCACCCTACTCCCCACAGAAATCTATAGCTTAAACGCCTTTTGGTATTATTTAAAAAAAAATCAGAATTTGATTAGGGCACATGTCCCACATACCCCGCCGGCGTCACTGTATTCAGTCAAATCATTTTGTAGGAGAAAACAGGACGAAAGTATATTTTACAAGCTCATTGATTTTAGCATGTGATTACAGGTAGTCATATGATATTCTATTTAAGCATGCTGTGGCATCGCGTGAGACATAATACTAAAGATCTTTAATGTGCATGCTTCAGTTGAAATGTGTTGCATCATGCATGTAGCCTACCAGATTTTGATGAAAATTGTGGGTTGAGTCAAACAAATTGCAACAGTTTGTTTCATTGTTGAATATTGTTTACTAAGTTGTTTTGATAACATATCCAAAATCGGACACAACTTGCAGCCAGGAAGTTACCTAATTTACATAATTCCAAAATGGCCGTCGTCTCCCAATTCCGGCCTCATTTTGTCCAGAACTATTCACTTTCAGCACCACGAATGTTTTAAACTGAGAATAAACAGCAACTTCCAGTGGACCGCTTACACAAATATGAACCCGAACGACTTCTCAGGAATGCCACCTAATTTGCATAAATCCAAAATGGCCGTCAAACTCCAAAATTAATGTCCCTTTTTAATTTTCATTACTGACAGAATGGGCCTAATTTTCAACTTACTGTTAGGCTTAAACGGCATTTCCCTTTGCATGTCATCCATTGCAGTAAAATGAATATATCAACGCGTTTTCTGTTATGCAGCGGGGGCGGGGGTTAGGGTGCCTTCAGACATTGGAAAGAAAACCCAAATAAACGAGGTACCTTACGAATTTTATCAAATTGCGTTTTAAAGTTCAACCGGTCTGGCATTCAAGAGCTATGAAATTCTGGTTAAAACGGCAGGATCATAAGCACACTTCGGCTATCTACCGCCGAAACGTTTCATTCGACCGGCACCGCATAGACAGGAGAACAAAACAATCGGAAAGATGCCAGTTATATACCTAATAATAGGTAGTGTAGGCTAGCCTTGCAAGCCTATGTGGTAACTGCAAAAAGGATGTATTGAGTATGTGCATCTTGTATTACCACAATCATGACCATTAAGATTTCATCAACTAAATTAGGCCAGGTAGTTTGTTCTGAATAGATAGTCTAGCAATTGCATTGCATGTGTTATACAAACTACCACGTCTGTGTAAGGATCGGGAATACATCAAAATTATAGGACTATCGTAGGCCTTTATCCATAAGAGAAAGAGGCGGGGAGCATATGCCTTCCCAATTCGGGCAAAAGTAATTGATCCATTCGGGCAAATGAGACAGCCAAGAAACTATGCCTATGACAACCGACTCAGCGGTATCAAAATTCCGGCAACTTGGTCCAAAATTCTAAATTCAGGCAAATTTATCCCTGACCCCCCCCCATATTGACCCCTTCCGCCTATGCCTGTATCATGATTGGCAAAAGAAAAGGAAATTTGGCCCACAATTAATACTTAAAAGGACGGTCTAAGCTCGAATAAAGCTTTAATATATTAGAGGGTTACTTATTCTAAGCAATTTGGTGAAATTTCCACTGAAATCCGATGTGTGGTTCTCAAGATATCAGCAGATAAAGTTGTCACATTTTCAACACAAAGTGAACTTGAAGCAAACACATATGATGTCATACTCTCACATTAATGAGCAGTCTTTTGTTTTTCTTTAAATTTTATCACAAATTTTCTCCTCAACAATCGAATGTTATTGCAATGTGATTGCATGAGAGGCATGCGAAAATTACAAACTTCACATTCCCCATGGGGAGGTCCTATCCCTATTAATTGCAGGGTCAACACAACAGACTGAATAAACAAAGGAAACCAAGCATTCCTTATCAATGTGAGAAAGTGATATCAGGGAGCTGCCTACTAATATAACTTCCACTTGCCTTTGGGTCACAAATGTTGTAACTTCTTTTGCTGATATCTCGAGTAATACAAGTCTGATTTGAATGAAATTTCACCAAAATGCATAGATTTAGTTCCTCTTTCACATACGGAAAGTATGCATTTTGTACAGAAAAGTGACCTCAAAGTCCATAGATGGCGGCCATTTTGAAATTATGTAAATAAGTTCACTTCCGGAGCAAAACCTGTGTCCGAGTTGGATATATTATCAAGAACTACCCAATAAACAATATTTAGCACTGAAACAAAATGTTGCAATTTGTTTGAGTGAAAGTGTAAATCTGGTCACCTAATGAGGAAAAGGGTCCACTCGTCAGTGCCAGTAACCTATATATGAACTCGGTGAGGCCGAGGCAGGGAACGTCACTGGGAAAATTCGGGACCAAGGGAGCTTTTATATGCACTTTCCCCGGTCTAAAGGGCCTCAAAACACAATCATTACAGGGAAGGTTTAAGCTTGCCAGTATTTTTCAAGTGAACCATTTTCATTTTAGATTTTGATTGCCTTTGTGTGACTTTGTTTTTTTTTTTTTTGGAGGGGGGGGGGGATCTCTACGCAAACTACATCCCTGAGCGTGTGGTGGCAACTCCCTACCTGAGCTCTGTTATCCATAAAATACATTTGGTGAGCTGAGTCGGGCAAACTTGGATGTATTTCCCATTTTCCTTCACGAAGAACGGTACTTTTGAAGATTACTCATCGTACAAGGCTTCCAGTGTTAAGGTTAGAGTAAAATTACAGAAAAATAGTTTATATTACATTGGTATAAAGAGGTAAATATATTAGGGCTACTGAAGCTGTGTTTTGATTTCTTGTGCAAAATCAGTAGCAACAAATAACAACCATACATTTACTACGGCGTGCTAACTTTTTAGGGACGGTAGGTAGAATGCCTGATGGTAACAGCATGACAAGATGAAAAGCATAAAAATATGAAAATAACTCGGACTTTACTTGGACGATAATGGTCAGTGCTGTTTGCTATTCCTCCCCGTTCGTTTATTCACCACGTGACTGTTTATTGGATGAAAGACTGGTACATATCGTTGATTAACCTGACCTTGTATTCTATTTATAGCTTGGCACTTATGAAGGGGGTAGAGAGATGACAGACATGGACTACCAGATTGAGGTAAGATCAACTAAGTGGGGTTTCTTTGTATTCTCGGTTTATTTTAACACCCGAGGTAGGGATCAGGTTTAATGTTACACTACTCAAGGATGCAAATGTAGCAAGATGCTGCGCGAAAAAAAAAAAAATGAGTGGCCTACAACGGGATTGTTGAGAGGTCGAGTGTAGCAGGATAAAATGTGGGAGGCTACTTATGTTAAGATTAACCCTAACAAGGGAAAGAACTTTCGAACGGGACGGGGACTACGTACTTCACACAACGACCTTTATATGTAACATGTATGGTTTTTTAAAAATGTGTTTCAAATCAAAGGTAAATATCTGTACAAACGCCGTTTTTTTTTTGGCTGTCCCACCTTCTGCAAATTGCGATATCCATAGGTGTAACAAGCTGTTCTCGAGTAGGAGGAGGTTTAATTGGGGGACTGAATGTTGTCTCCCTCCCGGGGAAAAGATCTAAGGAGGAAGGGAAAACTTTTCCTTCAGGTTTTTTTTTTTTTTTTTTTGATTATTTGAGGGTCCTTACATGCAATTTGGTGCAGCACATTGGGCAAAAGGTAAGAACTTCTTAAAAATGACATTTTAAGGGAACGATGTAAGAGATTTTTGTCTTTGGATTGAGAGGAGGGGCGTATGCTTCCTACCCGTCACATTTTACTTGCCCCCAGTCTTCCACGTTGTTTGCCTATCTTATTTGCACTTTCTGTAGCTCGTTAGGTCACAAAATACCTGGAAAACCCCTACGCTTGTATCACACGATGTTTATCATATAAACTTAACCTTACGAAAGATCTCAAAATGGCGGTATTCCCATTTGGAGGATGACAAGAGGAGCCTCCACACAGGCTGAAGAAATGCATTTGTTTCTTGAGATATAAATATTTGTTGTGAAAAGCAAACAAATTGTTAAGGACAAAACCATGAAATTTTTAGGATGATTCCAGCAAACTTGTGGAAGGGAACAGTGGCATTAAAATTATTTGTTTGTTATTTGATAGTTGCTTTAATTATTTTCATAGTACATGGTGTTGGTCTATAGGGAAACATAATCGACTTCAACCCTGCCATTGTTAGGGCTGAGATTAGGAAAATCAGCATTTCAAAGCACCCAAGATTGTGGGAGCCCTTAAAAAAGGGCCAACAATTCAACAAGGGCGTGGACGCTTGCAACGGTGATTCGGGAAGGGGGGCAAAATTGGCAGCTGAGGGAAGGAATGGGACACGGTGAATGTGGAAAGGAGTGGCAAAACTTCTCTCAATCAAGCCGTGAGATATGCATAGTTCAACGAAGTTGTTAGGCAGCATTCATACCATGTCACACAAATGTTCTGCAGGCCCGTAGTCAAGGGGGGCCAAGAGGGGCGAAGCCCCCCTCTTGGAATTTTTTCGCCCCCTAGAAGATCAAAAATTAGCATTGCCGTAATGCATTTTAGTATATTTTGCCCCCTCTGGAAAATTTTTCGCCCCCCCCCCCCTTCAGCACCTTATCTGGCTACGGGCCTGATGCTCTGATGTGAATAACCCGGTATAACTAAGAAGTTCCGTATTTTCTTCGTTTTAGTGTCCATATTCTACAGCCCTGCTTTCCCAGAATCTGTTTGTCTTAAATTGTCATTTAACACGGTGGGGCCTTACACTCTCTCGGGGGCGTGATTTTTACTTAGGTTAAGAAAACTTGCTTTGTCCAGGCAGGAAGTTGGCGGGAGACATTGGAATCACGTAGGGACAGTGTTTCACCCGGGATAGCACGGGTTCCCTCCAGACAGGGCGTGGTTTAGGCAATGTCGGTTAAACGTGTTGTACTGGTAATTGGTCAGTACCGGGAAGTGTTGGACGTAAACCAGCTCTGATTGGTCGTTATTTGATTACACTAAGGTATAGACACCCATTAAAGCTATAGTGATATCAAATCGTACAAAATAATGTGTATTTTGGGGGATTAGGGTCTGGACAAGAGCACTCGCTCTGACTAGGTAGTTCCTAACCTTCGTCTCGCAGCTAAGAAGTTAGAAGCAGAATCTTGAGTTGAAGTCCTGAAAGTCGAGTTGTCGAGTTCATTCGGCGCCAGACCTTCCCTGGCGCTCCACTTGTGCCGGCGCGACACCAACGCCGGCGCAACCCTTACGCCGGCGCAACTGCGAAGCCGGCGCAACCCCGACGCCGGCGCAACCTCAACGCCGTCACGACAGCTGCGCCAGCCAGACACCCGAAAAGCACGACACCAGAGTCGCGCAGTGCTATCGCCGGCGCCACCCCAGCGCCACCAGAGCCCCGCTTCTGCCGCGACAGATTGGGTTTCCCGTATATGGAGTTGCTATGGTTAGTTATGTGTTTTAATATACAATGCACGTGTATCACACTTTTCATATTATTTGTAGAGATTAAGCAGCCTAGAATTAGCAATGGCAAACTTAACACCCCCTTAGTCTCTCTTTCTCTCTCGTGTACTTCCCTTTTCCTCTGTGCCGTATACCAAGCCGACGTTTTCATCAGCCCCCCTCAGTTCATGAGACAGACGTACCCCAGACTCGACGGAGGCTAAACGTTACACCAGCAATAATACACGAGCTATTTGCATGTGCTTTTATCACTGTGCAAGTTTTTTTTGTTTGCTTACCTCGTCCCTCCTACCGATTGGCTCTTTTTTCTTAATATGAAGAACTCATTTCTTCCATGTAACACTTAGGCCTATATCTTACTCCAAAATTGTGCACTGCATTGAGACGAGTAATACATATTAGAAATCGTTTACTGATGTTAACTGTCCTGTTGTGAATCTTGACTGGCTCATTAAAATCAAAATTAAGTTTAGTTTCGGTGGATGCAAACGAAAAATTATTAGTTTATATTTATAATTTGTAGGTTCTCTCAAATCGTATAAATTGTTTCAAGACGTTCATCAAATGGAAATAAAGTCCAATTAAGCAACTTGCATACGGGACTGATGGCTGAGGAAAATAGAGTGGGTGGGCAGGTGCTCCGGATAACCCCGTGGTAAAAGGCTCAAAGTCATTTGATCATGGTTAATCAATCTGTTAAGTTTACACGACGCAATGAAAGCCATAGTGTAAGATGTTATTGTAATAATTGCAGAAATTATTGCGTTTAATCTGAATGGAGTTAAAATGACGTTTGGGAGGTGGACCAAGTGAAATGTCATTGGAAATTACCTTGATCCGAAAGACGGTGGCAGGAAAATATGGTTACCTTTTACTAGGTCACCATCTGTACGTGGATGGATAGTTCCGAGCTTCCACAACCTGTTCAGAAAAATGTAGGCCACATACGATAAACTGGAAACTAATTTTCGACTTCTATTGTCATTAAAAGCAAGGGAAAATTTGAAGATACTTTCAAAATAATAATGGGTGTATTTTCTAAGCATTCGTTGACATATTTCAATGTGGCAGTTGATCGTTGACCGTTTCTCACGTGACTGGATTCCTTTCCCGTGTAGTTCGTATGTCAGAATTTTTAATTAATAATTAATATTGCCTGTGTCCATGGGCTGCTCTAAGGAATTTTGATATGGGGGAGGGATCAAGCATAAATTCAAGAAGACTCGTACACCCCCCTCCTGGAAATATAAATAGTCCGTTCCGAGTATTACAGTAGGAGTGTGGTCATTATTTTTTAATTTTTGTGATGCCTCATATACCTTCCAAAGTCCTCCATAAACGTTCACATGCAGTCAGTCATGTCCTGTACTATCTTTAAAAACGAATACAATCATAACAAGGAACCGCTAGTCCATAGGCGTACAATGCAGGGCAACAAGCAAAAAGGCTCGGTTCATTTGGAGAAAATAGGACAGCCTAAATTATGCATATTACCATAGGTTCAAGTTAACATTTCATAGTCAGGACACTACTTGATCTCAATGAGGACCTTACACCAGTTTGATCGTGAACTAACACTAGCAAAGTTCGACTAGTACTGAGAAGATAACGAGGCAAGAGTGTACTAATCTCTCCTAATCTTGATCCATTAACAGTTCTCGTAACACGTGTTACAGTTTCTGTAACACAGATCAGTTTAAACTGGACATGCTATGTATTGGGTACGATCCTGGAACCTTAGTCATCGTCCCTATCAGTCCGGGAGATTCTCCGTTTTCGGAGATAGTCAATGTCTCCGAAAACGGAGACAATTTTACCGCCATTTTTAAATTTACCCACAATGCTATATGGTTTGGATAATAAAAAACAAAAGGCTTTACATTTGAAACCCTCCTGGAAAATTAGTACGTGCCTAGGACAGTCAAAAACTTGATAATTCGTGGTCCTTCGTATCTTATCTACAATTTATCCGTGCACTTATTGGGAGTCCACCGTGAGAATTTTGAGAAAATACCGATTAAAGCATTGACATCTCTCAATGACCCTCATTAATAGACGTAGTACAGCCGCCTCACACACCGTAATTGTGTGTGATCGGTAATTGGTGTTCGCACTGAAAGCGAGTGTAAACGGTAAGTCCTAGTTTGAAGGCCCTGTATATTGCATTAAAAAAGCTACCACGGCCGGCTTAAACCATTATAATTACTCACAATCTCAAATGCCGATACTCCCAGAAATCCTGCCCGCGAGAAGCTCAATCCTATACAAAGCTGCTTATGTGTGTAACAGTGCTAACGTTAAACACTACACAGACTATACATATTCCACGTAACTCTAAACTGAAGCAGTGTGGCTGAATTGTTATGAAAAGAGAACACAAATTAACTTACGGCAATCAAAATCACACAGAGGGTAAGTTCTTACCAGTGTAAGTAATCTATTCGCACCTCAGTGTGTAGTGAGACGGTTCTCTACGAAACAACTGTTTATTCGCTTTGTTATAAGCACACTGTTACAAGACACTTGTGTGTGCGGCAACAACGACTGTTAGGAGAATAAGGCTTTGAATATTTATCAAACACTTTGCGTACATTGTCTCCATTTTCGGAGACAATTAGTATCTCCGAAAATGGAGATTCTCCCGGACTGCCTATGACTAAAAAAAAAGAGAAAAAGAATAAAAAAAAAACGGTGTGTATACCCGATCCTGAGCTATATTCTCTAACTAGGGCTGGGAGGGATGGAGAATCCTTGCTCGACGATATTACTCGTCACCACTACTCGCTGAACCGGGTCAGTGAGGTCCTGAAGCTGATAACTTCATTTGTCTCATAACCATAAACCGCATTACTGCGAACCGCAATGCCGAACAAACATTTTTTGAGCCACCAGAAAATTTCTAGGAAGTACCATCAGTTTTTGATCCGGGGACCTCTCGAATGCTAAGCAGTACACTCCACTAACAATCCAACCCCAACCTTCAATGTTTTGTTATTGAAAACTATGAAATGATAACACTATTTTGGATCTCAGCACCTTGCGTTTTTCAAAATGGAAGGTGGAACACCCCTAACTCAGAGTAGGAATTCACTACCTTTAGAAATAGAGGTGTCACTTCGGCTTTGATCAACTATTTGATGTTTATTCCAATGCAACTGATATAAAGGCACAGTTTAAAGCATTCTCGCAACTTGGTTAAACATTCGCGGAGAACATGACTTTTGCCTCTCCGCATTTTCCTATGCATTGCTTCTACAGTATTAAATCTAGAGGAAGACTGGCGTTCGCCTTCAGACCTTTTACCCTATTTAAAGTGATCAAACACCAATGTAGCTTCGAATTCTATAATTATCGCATGCAGTAAGCCACTTTTGCGATGGGTGCATAAAACTGCAATGGGTTTACCAATAAACATTTGCCTATATTTTCCCTCTTTGGGAAGGTTAAATTCTTGACATATGAAAACACAAAATAAAATACATGTTTTTAAAGCAACTTTGAACTTATATTTCTGGTAATGTAGGAGACGTTTTTAGCAAATAAAATTTCTTAATTCAACTGATAAGGACTCCCTTATTTGACAGCGTGGACATTTATTTATTTTTCTTTATCGTTAACTAAATTCTCTCCTATTCGAGAAGCTGCATACGACCTGAAAATTACTTGAACTCATGACGCCTCTAATAGTATCAATTCCCATAACCAGTCGAGTGGTCGAGTGACGTATAAACCTGGGCTTAATCTTGAACTTGTCAGGAAATACAACAGACTTTAAAATAACCGAGAGATTTTGCAGTGATATGTAATTATATAAACAACTTCATAACCCATAACATTCGCGAGGTGAAATGGATGATTTCGTCCAAATTTAGAAATAGTTTTTATTTTTATTGTCTCATATAACATTATTTTTTCGACAATTGGAGACAATGCGTTGTTAAGGTTTGGGTGGGCGTGTTGGAGGGATGACCACGGTACCCATATGGCGAGCCGTTGATGTCTGAGTTTCGGTAATGTAGAACCTTTGTAGGCCATCAGCCTGTTTCATTCCCTAGGTCTAACACTGCAAATGTCCTTAGTGACTAATCATTTCAAAACGCACTGTAAGTTTATTTTCAAGTTGTTTGGTGAACACATGGCACTAGGAATTGCATAGTGTTAGAAGGGTTAACGATATGACCATTTCTTTTAAAAGAAGAGGTTAAGTTGAAATTATGTTTTGAAAATGACACTTTGTGTTAGCATTCTGGTAAATTGGCTTTTAATTCCTGTGACCGATATTCGATATATTAGCAACTGAAGGTATCACATTCTTATCAAATATAATTGTGAAGAAAAGTGAGGTATTATGGCATTTTAATCACAACTGTTGCCTTCATTTTTTATATTGTTATCTATAACCTTAGGCGTAGGAGGCGGGGGCTGGGGGCTGCAGCCCCCAACCAAATAATTTTTTGGGAAAATTCGGGCAATATGCTGAGAATTTTTCCGGCAACTTCTATGCAATGATGTAGTTAAATGTTATCAAAAGTTATAAAGCTTCCTTGGTAATTAAAATAAAAAGCTGATTTGAATTTCACCAGCACCTATACATTCGGTATTAATTCACCAGTGTGTTTTTGTAATGCTTAAACTTATATTATGATTATTAGTGGTGTATTTAGGGGACCATTGGACCATGACCCCTTTACTGATGTCGATTTTTTAGTACCTAAAATAAATAAATTTTTGAAAATATAATTTACTTCAAAGGTAGCATATGTAGCACTAGATTGCATGTAAGGACACGTAATTTTTCAAAAATTTTTAAAGGGGAGGGGATACCTCCTCCCTAAGACCCCTCCCATGTCGGCGATCACACAACATAATGCATGCCCCCACCCCATGAGAAACATTCAAAAAATTATAGCCAATATGGAAGGAGAGTAACACGGTAAATAATTGTATGTAACTAGTATGCAGTGCGATAACCGATACATGCCTATATCTGCACATGAGCATGTTGAGGACGCGCGTAAAGCTCGCGGAAATTTTGGGTTATATTTTTCGAGCACGTCATTACAGCCCCTCCCCACCTACCCACCCAATTCAACTTGTGTTCCTACGACCAAGTTTGTAACCCCTTTTTGCTTTCATGATCCGATGTTTGAATGACAAGCCTCACAGGCTTGAGACTTTTTCAAACTTTACAAGAGCAAATCCATATCTGTTTCAAGATAAAAACAATAGAGTAAAGAACAAAGAAAACAAAGCATTGTACATTAATGTGAAGAAATGACGTCACTCCTACTTGCTTCAAGTTCAGCTTGGGAAACAAATGCAGTGACGTCATATGTTACCAGCTCGAGAGCCACAGATATTTGAATGAAAACTGCAATCAGTAATCTTAGATTTTACTTGTCTTTCAGGATTTAAAAAAAAAAACCTTGAAGTTTGATTATAGTTTAATACAGATTTCGAGTATCGTCTTTTAAATCTTGAATCGCGGATGCCCAAGTCAAGGTGCGAGTAAAACTTAAACTGCTCTGCAATCATTCGCCATCAGTCGCTCAATCTTTTAATAGATGTCATGAGTTGACGTTTGATTAAGTTCTTAATAGCATCAAACAAATTGTAATTGTAATGAAATGCAATTTCAATGACCAAAAAGTGCTCAGCAAGAGCCTTCCCCGTATTGGCACGAGCAAAGGCTGGAAAAAAAAAAAAAAAAAACTGGCAAGGGATTAAGAAAGAAGAAAAAGAATATAAAAGGGTTATCGTCAGTACATAAACATTGTTGGGAATATAGAAATTATACGACCTTTAGCATCTAAGCCCCTTACTGAAAGCCAAAATTACAAGAGCCGACTTTGAAGCGTTAGTCTCAATGGAGGCAATATGTGCACTTAGTGTAATGACGCCAGTACTATACGAACTTGCCCCCGGTGTCTCCTTTGCAATAGAAATTAACTGTACTTGTGTATGTGTAGTATGGTGTGCATGTGTATCAGGTCCATATCACGCAAGGACCACTCGGACTACTCGTCTTTAAACACCATTACATTCAGACCCGCAGCCAGTTGGGGCATAAGCACCACTGTGCCCCCGCCCACTCAGTCCAGGATTGAATTCCATTCACGAAAGGTTGAACAGTTTTGAATGGTTTCATTCGGATTTTGGAAGCGTTTGCTTTTCTATTTTACCTCCGTTTATTCTGGTCTTTTGATTTCTCCCGTTTTTAACGATAATTCAATGAAATAGTTACATACAATATCTACATTAATGTATTTACACTGTTACTCTCCATTTAAACCGGGTTAGAGTTAGATGAGGTTTTACAGCTCAGTTTTTCCCAGACCATCGACAACTTTAAACATTTTTTATGTGAAAGTTTTCAGCTTTCTAGCTCCTCCAAAGAGAAAACTGGTCTTTTATAGTGACAATTCCTCAACACCCGCTCATGCTTGTATAGACACGTTAATTTACTTCCCCTGCAGACAGTTGCAAGTGTTCATTTCCACATTATGAAATCTTAAAATGGGGGCCGGAGGGTCACATCCGGGCCCGCGACATGTTCCATTCAGGCTCGCCATGCAAATTGACGTCGTAAAAAATATTGAGGGTTGTAGCAAAATGTTTCAGCAACCGCTAGTCATCATAGAATACTTTAGTGTAGGCTGAGGTGTAACCTTTTTGATGTAAAATGAAGTAAATCCTAACTTAAGTGTCTGGAAACTCATTTATTTTTTTCGGCACGCACTGTCGTTGTAAATCATTCCACTATTACTTCGTGTAGGACAGCATGGGTGCAGTTAGTTTTCCCAAGCGTCATGGAAGGAGGGACCCCCACTCCCACCCGATGGTAAATCTTACACTAGGCCTAGCTTAGTTAGAAAATCGGGTTGCAAAAGTTCAAATTTGCGACTGCCGCACTAGAGTTTCCAACTGCGAGATTTCTGTTGCTGGTGTATTTATGTAAGTGATAACTGTACGGGACAGTAAAATAGAAAGACCGACTGCTGAAATTATGGAAAATCGCTTCGTGCGTATTTTGTGTCAGGCTCCTTTCTTGATTCTTTTGATATTATCATATTTGTGCCAGACATGAACGTCACTAGACAGGGATAGGTACGACATAGCTGATGTAGGGCGTCTGTACAGTTTCCTTTAAAATAGTGAGACGAAACTGCTTCTATATCCTCCTTAGCTTCGTGTGATCAGAAATTGACGAATGAGCTGGTTCGAAAATTGGTGTTGACGGGATGCGTGGCTGTTTTCGATTGATTGATCTTTTAATGATTATTGTCATGATTTTTTTCAATAGTAGCCAGAATTTTTAGTCATCCGCCGTTATCATTGACCTTTCAATCGGAAAAATTAAAACCAGTGGTATAACAAAGGTCACGTTCGAATCTAGGTGGGGGCTTAACTTGCTTGGATGCCTTACTGTCATTTTTTGCAAACTGTTTTGTACTTGTTGCTGATGTCCTACTTACAATGCAAGGCCCTCAGATCCCTGCACATCACACTTTTCCCAAATGTGTCGAGAACGCCAGGTACCACAACGCCTACCTGTAGTACATTTAATGATCTTATGCAGTGTTGTAACGAGTCACTCAATTTTGCAGTTGCGTCAAGTCATTTACTACTTTCAATGCGACTCGAGTCGAGTCAGAGATTCGAGTCACTGTATTATTTCTATGAGGAAAATTCTGATACAATTGCTCGAGTCATTTCCCTTCTGAAAATTAGCGACTCGAGTCATGACTCGTTACAACACTGCTCTTATGTGAGTATCTCTTCCTCACAAATGAGCCTCATTTCTGCAAAATAATATAGCTTTCACTCTCACGGGTGACAAGTTTCGAGCATTTATGAAACAGGGTCTACCGAGATGCATATTGACCGATAAAACAACAATTGTAATGACAATACATCAGAGTGTAGACTGAGATAGAGTTTTCTGGCTTCGATACTCAACTGGAAATTCAGCTCCTACCCCCCAACACCAAGCATTAGGTACGTCATTGCATAATGATGGTAGCACTTTGCCTAGATTGTGTTACAAATTATCCTCCTTGACATTGTCCTACAAAATTTTGTTCCCACGCCCCCTTCCCATTGTCCGGTCTTGGATGGCCGTCAATGATCGCACATCCCCCATCCCACTACGAAATACCTTCCTATGCCTATGTTTGTATAACACTTCTGCAAGGAATATATATTTTAAATCATTACTAATTACTTCCTTCCCCATTAGTTGTACCTCCTTCCATTTCTCTTTCTTTTGGGAGCTGTTCGTGTAACTTTTTGTTAAAGGTAATTAAGACACGATATCAGTGAGAAGCTTGGAGTGCCCTCAGTATTATTTCGAAGAAGCTGAAAGCTCCCTGTTAGTGTTCCCAAATTTTAATACTGTAGCTTTTTGGGGATTTTTGTCCTAGTTCCCACCAAAATGTTACTTCTGGACTACGTCATAGCCCTTTGGCAGCCCAAGGACCCATTGTAGTTCACAGACCACCCCGCGCTTCAAATTCAAATTCGGCTGCGGCGTTGAAGAAGCATTCAAGCAGTTACAGCCTTCTTCCCCTCACTTATGGAAACCTTTTTTATTTCTCTATAACGTAAGAGAAAGGTAAAATTGTCACTGCCGAGCGGAACAGTTTCTGCGGGCTTGTCGCACATATGAATACTAAACGAGTTCCTTGGGCTGTCTGACCGGGCTACAGCTACGTACATGTGTGTAAATCTACTATAGCTTTTCTTAGTAAGTACAATGCGTCAAACACACCAAAAAATAAGAGAACTGCATTGCTATATGTAACACTAAAAGGTCTTCTAAGTCATCTGGTTTCGGAGGTGTCGCTCCCTAAAACCCGCCGGGGCTTTGGCTTGGACCCCACCAGGAGCCAAACGGAAGGCCCTGGACTCCAAGAGTTACGGACTTTGCGCTTACTGCAACTTCGGAAAAAAGGAAAGGCACTGTGTAAATGACTACTGTTCAGTATTAATATTTTGGCTGAGGGTAGCATTATAAATTGAGGGCAAATCGTGGTTCTAATATCAAACCCGATCCCAGGTATTGTTCATGCCTCATGCACAGTCATTGCACAGCAGGTTTTTGGTTTCGATGAAAGAGAAACCTATGCGGTCATAATGACGTATGTGTGTACGTATACGGGTATGCATGTGTGTTTGTGACACTTAGCTTGTGTGCACGATATCTCAAGAAGAGAAACTGACAGTTTTCAAACTTGGTATATAGATGCCCCATGTTAAGAGAAAGATCCCTATTATTTTTGGTGGGGTCAAAGGTCATCTGGGGTCAACGGGGTCAAATTTTGAAAACCTTGTTAACACGATATCTCGAGATAGGAAGCTTGCATAAATTCCGTACTTTGTATGTAGATGTGTTATGGTAAGCGAACGAACTCTTTTGTTTTTAATTGAGGTCAAAGGTCATCTGAGGTCACCGGGGTCAAACCGTGAAAACCTTGTAACACTATAACGTAAGGTAGGAAGCTTGGATAGATTTAATACTTAGTAAGTAGATGCGTCATGGTAGGAAAAGTACCCCTATTCATTTTGGTGGATGTCAAAAGTCATCTGGGATCACCGGGGTTCAAACCTTGGAAACCTTGTTAATACGATATCTCAAGGCACGAAGCTTGGATAAATTTCATACTTAGTATGTAAATGCGTTATGGTAAGAGGGAGTGCCCTTTTTGGTGGAGGCCAAAGATCATCTGGGGTCACCAGGGTCAAACAGTGAAAACCCTGTTAACACGGTATCTCCAGGTAACAAGTTTGGATAGATCTCATACTACCTTTGCGGATGCTTTAAGGTGAGAAGATGAAACCTGTCATTTTTGGTGGAGGTCAAAGGTCTCCTGAGGCCACTGGGGGTGAAACACTGAAGTTCTTCTTAACAAGATATATCCAGGTAGAAAGCGTGGATAGATTGCATACATAGTATGTGGATGCATTATGGTGAAAAGATGAATGGTTTGTTTTTGTGGAGGTCAAAGATTATATGGGATCACCGGGGTCAAAAAGCAATATTTGCCAAGAATTCCCAAATCGTCCTATGGGTAAACCAGAAGTCAAAAACAAAGTTTCCAAGAATTCCCAAGATCGTCATCTTGGGTCACCAGAGATCAAAATGCAAAATTTCCCAAGAATTCCGAAGATCAAATATGAACCTAAAACTGTATTTTTCAAATGCGTTAAGATAGCACTTGACCAGCGTCTGAAAGATATAGGGCATCATGGCATAAGTTGGAATAGAACATATATCATCGAAAGCTTAATGCATTTTTACATTCTGCTTTCAATAAAGATTCAACTAAGACATTGATATAATATTTGATTATTCTTTAACAGGTGGAAGAGTTCAGAAGAAATTACAGACGATGATTGGTAATGTACATTGTACTGTTTGGATAAATTATTGGATAAAATGCAATGTTACGAGTATTTGAACCTCGCTTTGATTTTGCAATTTAAGTTTCAAAGGACACTCTCTGAAGCAACAAAACACAAATTCTTGAAAAATATTTTTCTTGATTTAAATGACACAGCGTAAATATTAGGGAAAACGTGTGAGAGAAGATTAGTCACATTATTTCCTTGCATTATCTGGTAATTATTACTGCGCTTAAAGTTTCTTGGGGGTCACATAAACGACGTGTGAAAAGACGCAGTCCCTGTTGTTGACTTAACCGCTCGATTAAAGAATGTTATTCGCACAGGTTATTTAAGTATGTACATAGTCATTGGGGAAAACTGAGTAAGACGGAGTGATGCTCCTTACAAATAGAGATCTCTGTATGGCCATGCCATGTAGTAATCGAAATTCCTGAAGGCTACGTCCTCCTGTCAAAAGCTATTATAAACTACGTGAGGCTATGTTCTACACAATTGCAAACGATTCTATCAGTTCCGGTTGTAATCATGAAATATGTCAGATAAAGCCTTAAAGGCAATAGCAGTAGTTAGAGCCAGCTTTAGAGTCCTCGACTAATCAGAATACACCATTGCAATGACGTCATCGTTGCTAGGTAATGGTTAGTTTCATGAATGACGCCAGGGTTGCTAGGCAACGGTGGAGGTCAGGGTCGTTTGACATCTGGCATTGACATTTATATCAGTTTCATGGCAATTATGACATGTTTCCTGAAAGGCCATTGATTTGATTTCCCATCTGGTCAAGCTTGGGTGAAGGTCAAGATTGTCAGAATGGATTCGTGGAAAGGGGAGGGAGAACGGCTTGAGGATTGGAGGATTGGAGGATTAATATGGAGAAAATGTTGCAAGGCTGCGTACCAACATTTGACGGATAACGGCCAATCGAGGATCTGGATATATGGTGGATACGGAACACAAAGGGCTCTATTGAATGACACATGACACAAAATAAAAAGAAAATACAATAAAGTTTGAGTGCATCTCTTTTTATTCATATTAACATTACAAAAAGATACACTTTCTCATAACACGCACTAATTAGGTTAATACATGTCATAGCGAAGAAGAGACAGGTCCGACCTGTTCCTGTATAAGTCATTTCGGATTCTTACGTTATGGAAAGGGTCGTTAGGTCCCCAACCAACGCCTGAAAGCGTGAAAAGCAACCGACCATGATTCTTTTCTTCGATCATTTGTTTCAGCAACCAGAAAATAGGTCGCAGCCTATGTGTTGCTGATCTCATAAAGGCCGAAATGGCTTTTTGAGTCTGCAACTCTTTTCCTTTTTTCTACTCTACCACAGTAAAAACAGATATTTAAATATGTCACGACACACAAAATGTTCAATTACATTGAAATAGATAGCATAAAAAGTCAAAGCAGTTACATAGTCATAAGATGGGTTGTAAATTCATAGACATCCCCATCGTTTCTTTGCTGATCAACATCAAATCTTCCTGTAATGGCTTCCATAGAATGGCTTCGACAACGATGAAGCAAATAATAAATACAATAATGTCCACACACAGATGATGAAGGTCCTTGTAATGGTTTTGGATTCATCTTAATGATTTCAACATTTTTGAATAAAAATGTTCGAATGGAAGCGACTTTGGGTGGTTTGCTGTATGAGTCAAAGTATTCCGCAGGATCTCGCTTAGGTAGGTAGAGAGCAATCCAATGCTCCCCGAGACGACCACTTGGATCCGTGTTTGCAATAAAGGCAGCAGAGTGATACTTTACTGGCAGTTGAGGAAGATAATCAGAGGAAAACACACCATAAAATGCAGATTGCACAAAAGGGTCACCGAGCAGAATGTTTGCTACTTGTCCACCATCCATTACTTAGTGTAATCGTAGCTGATATTGCGGACTTTGTCGATTTCGATCACGTTGTCAAATTCTGCTTACACAATCACGTTAATGGTTCTGGGCAGTGCCTCAGCAAAGTTCATCTCCAGACGCAAATTACCTTCTTTCACCAAATTGAAGTGTCTGCCATCCGAAAGATCAGGGTGAAATTGAAAGCAAATACTGTGTACCCTGCGGGGTACTCTTCTCGATAGATACCCACGGCGGCAGCATCATCCGCATCGAAATTTGGTGTCAGTGGTTTGGTCGGAATCTGCACACCGTCGTAATGGAGTGCTAAATTATTGATGTTATTGTGTTTGACATGAAACGGATTCTTGGTGTAAGAACCATTAAACGCGTCGCTGTCTACACACGCTATGACAACGCGTTTCGTCTATTGCCCTAGGAACACGTGATCCTCCCTGAAACTAAAAAATTCCTGCTGGTACCGACAGAATTTTGGTTTGCACCCGACGAACGCTGTATTTTTCAGTGTCTTTTTTCCAGTGCCTTAGCATGGTTAATGAGAACAGATGGCGCAATCTTGATTTTTCGTACGAACAACAAGACTTGCTGTAGCATGACTCTGTATTCTGGATCTTGCCCCGATGACATGAGGACAAAAGAATCTTTACTCGGTGTTAGTTTCAAACGCAGATCCACACCACTGAGTAAATACTTCTCTTGACAAAAGATATCACTGTGCTGTCGTCCAATCAGTTCCACCTCTTTGCTTCCATTGGTGAAGCGACTTCGCCTTTTTAGCCCCATGTTCACCGTGGGGGAAGGTGCTCCACTGAGGGTCAGCAACATCAATTTTGCCTGCAGTGTCCTTGTAAAAGAGAGCACTCGTCAATTGGTCCAACTTTGTGGAATGACTATAGTTTAACAACGTTTCGATCATAGAACGATAAGGGTAGGTTGGCGTTGCCGAGGAAATTTCCCTTTCATTGAGAGCCACATCCACTGGGCTAAATATCGAGTGCAGGAAAAGATTGACAAAACCAATGGCATCCTCTTCTTCCAGAGCAGATCCATCTTTTTCCGTGATTTTGGCACAAACGTAAAATTGTGTTTGGTCAAGATCGATGTATTCTTCACCAGAGCCCGACACGTAAAATTCGACTGGTATTAATACTAGACAATGGTCTGTACTCTTTCCAATCTCCTCTTTCAATACTGGTCTGTGCCGGTGGTATGGTAAACAAATCGAGTTCGGATTTAGCACATTCGCAGGAGTGATCGTGAACGAGAGCCATGATGATTAAAAAAAATGTCAGGAGTAGGTCTTGCCACTTTCGCTCCTTTTGACAGAGTGACGTGAGAACGGGATGGTTTACGCTTTATAGGCTTTGACTGCAATCTTTTTCTCGGCGTCGATTTTTCTCTTCACTTGGCGTCCGATGTGCTGTAAAGGATCAGCACCCATTTGCTTCAACCGTTTCTTGGCAGACGGCTTTACGTTTTTCCCCGCCAGCACATCCTGGGCGAGACCCACACCTGTTTGAAGAGCTTGTCGCCCTACAAATCTGGCTCCTTTCTTCAGTAGAGGCACTGCCATGTGCATAACGCCACCGAGAATACTTCCAAGTTCGTGCCCCCTTTGCAAAGCTGGACCCGAGAATACTGGCAAACCACTGCCAGTTTGATGTAGATAGTAGTCTTCGTATAAAAAGGCGTCAGGGTGATACACGGTACGACCCATGGTTTACAAAAAAGAGAATCGTTTCTGTCTGAAGTGAAGTTTCACGATGACTCGCCCTTGTTCAATTGCCACTTTCTTTCTCGTGTCATCCCTTATATCGATTTTAATGGTATCAATGACACTTTGTCGCAATAGATAGTAATGCGTATTTTGGTATTCGATGTTGGTATCTCCAAAGTCTCCATGCACCGGGACCGTTTTCAATAATGGCGCTTTCACGTGTCCGACGACTTGCGATTCTATGATATCCGTATAGACAAACAAATGATGGACAGCATTCAAAGCAGCAGGGTACGGCGCCTCTGTTGTTGTCGGTATGACACACGGATCCTCAAAATCGAGTGTGGAAAAAATTCGTCCTTCTAAGAGTAACTCGTGGCCTCGTTCAGGTGTGATGATGACTTTGCAAGTGGTGTCATTGTATGTGATGTTGTATAGATCTCTCAAGTATCCGGGCAGCAAATGGCTTGCCACGCCTTCTATACGTCTGAAGTGGCGTCCTTTTAGATCTACTTCTCGAAAGCTGATATCCTGCTCACTTCGGATAGATATTTTACTGCTGTCGGGACGCAGAACGTACCATGAATGAGGATAAGCTATTTCCACGAGGCCAACTTCCCATTCACCTGACAGTTGCAGTAACGTCGGCAATTTGACTCGATAATTTGACAGAGTGTTTTCTGGATACACATCTATGGAACTGTTACTGGGAAGTGTCACGTAAAAGCCATTATGGAGAATGATGGATATCATGAAGCGTTTACAATTTTATAAGGTTGCTCATCCAACTGTTGAATTTGAAAGGGTATCCTCTCCAATTGACAAAATATTCAGTTTTTAAGTCCTTCGTTTTACGTCTACGAATGACCTTTACGATACGGTACACATCTGCACCATCTTTGGTTACTTTCTGTTGTTCAGCTTCATAGAAGGTGCCTTCTAACCATTCACCTTCCCAATTTTTTAAACGATAAACCACGGGATGGCGTGGAAGACACTGTGCGACGGTAAAGAGTTCCTCTGTCCAACGTGGCAAATAGCCTTTGAGAAAAGGACGGGCCACCATGCTGATACGCACTATATCACCAACTTCCAAATGAAAAGTAGGTTCCACCTTTGCAAGCTATTTTGGGGGCTGACGTCATGTGGAGCCATACCAATACTTCGGTGTTACGATCGATTGTAGGTCTTTATCAGGTTTTCCAATGTGTCAACATACTTGCGCATATTGTTAGTGTTAAAATACTTCCACATGCGACTTTTCAACGAACGGTTGAACCTTTCAACGATACTTGCTTTTTTTCCATGGTCTTTCATTAGGTCTTTGACGTGACGGTTGTAAAACTCTGAGCCTCTGTCGGTCCGCAATTTCAAAGGTTGACGACCCGAACGAAAAATCGTTGCTATAGCAATCTTGAGGGATGTACCTTGTTTATTTTTCAATGGTACAGCCCATCCGAACTTAGAAAACACGTCTTTACAGGTCAACAAATATCTGACCCCTCTGCGTACTTTGATAACGAAGCCACACCGACTAAGTCTGCTTGCCATTGCTCATCAATGCCGGATACGGTCACTCGATTTCGCCAATAATAACGGCAGGATGGCTTGTGGAGAGTGTATGTATTTTGTTGCTGCAACTACGCTTTCACATCTCGCTTCCGAATCGAAGGGTGTTTTATTTTGAGGACTCGGAAAAGAGGTTCGACGCCCGTGTTACCAGCGGCGTGCGACACTTCGTAATATACTTTGTGAAGAGTTTGTTCCATCTTTTTCGTCAGCATGGTCCTGTATGATAATCTTCCCTGAGCAGCAGGAACAGAAAATACGAATACGTTGTAGCCAATCACGAATCGATACGAGTGGGTCTCGTCCACTTATGCGGGCCATGACGGCTATGATCACAATGGCTTACTTTATAACATGGACTTTATTTTATAAAGGCTCCCAGGTTAGTTTACGTTGATGTTGTCTCCTCATACCTTTTCTATTCGGCGTCTGAGGCGGCGTGTTCAAATGGGAGGCCACAGCGTACACTTCTTCGGAGTCTCTGAGTCGTTGTATAACTTTTTTTGCTCAGGATTTCCTCGTGTATGTTAAGGTCGGCTAACCAGTGAGATAATCTCATGGTCCCTAGGTTGAAATGACTGTCTATGGCGCATTAAATCACTCACCAGGTTGATGACATGACTACGTTTAATGGTCGTATCTTTCAAGTTCAACTTTGTGGATTCCAGGTAATGCCATGACCTTTGAAAAATTGTAGCAAGCGGCCAGCTTTTGTTCTATACTTTGTAGGAACACTGGGCATAATAGCATCATCACTCACGAGATGCTCTTCTGCATCGCTCACAGGAGACATGACGCCTTCATGAACGGTATTTGTTTGTGATGAATGCGCTGCCGTCGTAACGCCTCTTGGTAAAGTTTGGCTCTTACGTCATCGTCTACATCTTTGTTCTTCAAAAGGTGATCGACTTGTCTTCTAGACGTCGTTTCCGTTGTATATTTGAAGTCTCCTGGGCCCTCATAGTCCTTTCCATTCTTGATAATACATCGTGTAGTTCACGGTCGGTGTTGGGTGTTTGCCATTTGGCCAGCTCCGAGGGATCGATGAGCATCATTTTCTTGGCATACTCCACATCAGAGTTTTGATTGTTTGATGATTGGTAATAAAATAGACCTAACACAATGCCCACCACCTTTTTGCCTGAACACTTTACGCTTCTGCGAAAGTGACACCTTTCGATCCACGAGTTTTCTCAACTTGGCTCGATGGCGTTGCAAATTCAATTTTTCGGATGGAGTCAACTTGACACGTGGCCTTTTAGAATGTTCAGAGCACATTCACATAAACAAATCACAAGGTCGTTATAGATACGCTTCAAGAGGGTACTTCGTTGTTGAGTAGTTCCTCTCGTCAAAACATGCAAAAACGATGCTTGTTCCTTTAACGCCGTGACATGATGACAAATGACGGAGAGTAGGCATGGCATATGAATTTATTGATGAATAGCGTGATCACAACGTCGAAGCTCGACTGCTGCGGCCATCAGAACCATTGTGACAGCTGAAGGTCTTGTTGATTCCTGAACGTGCTAGAGCCATGGTTGCCAATCAAAATAATGTTGCCAAACAATGACTTGTACTTTCTGAATAATACCATGCATTAAAGATTGATTAGTGTCTCTCAAGTGCTAACGTCTGCATAGATCGGCCGTAAATACCAACAGTGTGAGAATACGGTACGGATTCATAGTAGGCTGTGTCAACACTGTATTGGCTACAAAGCTTATGCCATGACGGGCTTTGTCGATATAAATAGACTCCCAATCTATGCGTTGATATAACGTTGTCTGCTTTATACGTCTAACCACCTGACGGTCTATCGTTTATAATTTCTTGACATAGACGTAGTGGTAAGCATTTGTGGGAAAAATGTTCGTTCGTTACCGCAACCTTTCGCCGTGTCGGACTTGAGGTAGATAAATAAGTGCCATAAGGCTCAATTTGTGGCATCCCTGTAGGCTTCTTGCATAAAGCAAATGTTTCCCGGATACATTTGCTTAGCCAAATGAGTGATACTGGAGGCATCTCTTGGGCTTTTAAAGACTACCAAGTAATGGGAATTTAGACTGATCGTGCAGCTCTTGGGACCTAGTTGAAACAAATTTTGCAACAGCACAATGACAGACAAGTTCTTATGATGACTTCTCTTGGTAAAGAGATGTGTGACGTTTTGATTACTTTTGATTTCAGTCATCAAGTCGTCCAGAATAAATAGGTTGGTACTTTCACGATCAATATAGTTGTCGAAATCGGTTAGTACTCCTTCAACAAAGCGAATGTTGGGAATAGCCCTGGAAATTCTCCGTAAAACCAAACGATATTTTCAGGCACTGGGTGAATGATGGTGTGCCGATGATGCACTAAATGTTTCTTCCACAACGTTTTTCCGCTGCCAGTTGGGCCAGCGACTAGGCAGGTAAAAGGATGTTTCAATCTTGCATCCATGGCAACCACTGACAAAACCTGTCAAAGTGTCACACTAATAAATTGTTCTGTCTTTTCAGTAACCGTATGGTCTGGTTGTGTAATCGCCATGCAGCGCCCGCTTTGTGTACACCAATCGGTAGTCCATCTTGGATGATTTTGAAACGACGGTTCCTGGATTCAGACGCATTCGTATTACTCCTAACCCAGATGTACTCATCATCATACTCCCACTGAAGTTGTGCCACGTCTTTGGATACGAAGCTATGTTTTTGACCGTCTTTGTTTGGTCGAGCAGGACTTCCATGTAACTTGACAGGTTGTTTACAAACGTTGTTTGAGGCAGTTTTGACCGTTGGCCAAACTTCCCTCAAAATGAATTTAACATCAATTTGGCCAACGCCCGCTTGCCGTCGTTCTTCTCTCGTCCTTCTCTACATACTCTTGTAAGTATCTCTGTTACTCCTGCTCCGTCTTACAGTGACTTGGCCAGCCGTCTGCCACATGTTTCAGTTTTAAAAACGTATAGATGTAATCTGCAAACAATCCACCCTCTTTAGTGTCAGGATCATACTGTGTGGTTTTTTCAAAGTGCCACACTTCATAAATTTTCATCAGCGTGTAACCTTTCTCCAAAGCCTTATGCAGCTCTAGACTGACCCATGTACCTTCTAGAGCTCGTTCGGCATCCGAATGACGACATGTTTCTTGATTTTCGTCGGAGGCACAGGCCGCGCACAGTGGAAACAGTAGCTTATCATTGATACGTTGAGGTAGAACAGGGTAACAGAGGCCCCGGGGAGGCAGCAAACGAGACCGAATGAGTCCATTGTAGTCGAACACGTTTCCAAAATTCTCTGTGACAATCGTTGGATGACCTACTGGAAATTCGCCGTACTTACACACCCACGGGTGCAAAGAGCAGACATCAGTAAAACGATTTTTCTCCGGGGCCAATCAAGTAATGAAGTTTGATCGCATTGGTTCGGCTACCAAAAATGTATCACGTGGTTGGAGAGGTTCCTGAATTTCAATCGCATCTGTAAACGCTTTCATCTTGGGATTGCCCTTGAGTTGCCTTTTGTATTCACATTCCCAGATTTAATGCACGTGAAAGACTTTCCGTCTCAAACATTCGGCCCTAAACATGGTATTGTGATAGGTTTCTTCCATAGTGACGTCACAACTTGGAACACAAGCCTCCCTGCTCGGTCTACAAGTTGTATGGCTCGCCGTTTGTGCCATGTCATTATGCCGTCAAAAGTTATTATGCCGTCAAAATTTATTCCGTCGTCAAAACTCATTATGCCATCACAAGTCCTTACGCCGTCAAAACTTATTAAGCCTTCAAAACTAATTCTGTTGTCAAAAGCCCTTATGCCGTCAAAAATAATTAAGCCGTCAAAACTAATTCTGTTGACAAAAGCCCTTATGCCGTCAAAGTAATTATACGCCGTCAAAAATCATTCCGTTGTCAAAACTCATTATGCCGTCAAAACTTATTAAGCCGTCAAAACTAATTCTGTTGTCAAAAGCCCTTATGCCGTCAAAAGTAATTATACGCCCTCAAAACTCATTCCGTTGTCAAAACTGATTATGCCGTCAAAACCTATTAAGCCGTCAAAACTAATTCTGTTGTCAAAACCCTTTATGCAGCCTAAAATACTTACGCCGTCAAATCTCATTCCGTGTCAAAAGCTCTTTTGCCGCATAAAATACTTATGCCGCCTTAAGTACTTACGCCGTCAAAACTCATTCCGTCAAATTATGCACGTGGGCGTTGTCCATTTTCACCAGTGACAAACTCCGATACATTTGAAGCCCAAGAAGGCGCGAGAGGAACCAATTCGCGTGCCAGATGCATGTGGATCAGTGGCATATTACAGTGAGACTGCCATTCAGAATCCACTGGGCTCTTTATCTTTACCAAGCAGCTCAGCAGCCGACCGGAGGAAAGTCTCGCAGTCCAAAGATAGCCAATCGTCCCCGTGAACGCGCATTAAATACGAAGACGTTTAAGTTGTATAGGAAGACAAGGATTAGTTCTTTCC
Source organism: Holothuria leucospilota (assembly GCA_029531755.1). Taxonomy (NCBI): domain Eukaryota; kingdom Metazoa; phylum Echinodermata; class Holothuroidea; order Aspidochirotida; family Holothuriidae; genus Holothuria; species Holothuria leucospilota. Next base: position 31,670,897 of record CM055961.1, on the reverse strand, counting down.
AGTGCACGAAAGAAGGATAGGCCTAGGCTAGCTTGAGACTAGCCCTCGAACAGGGCTGTGTGTTCCGTTACAAATGTGGAGTGTAATGTGCCTTGGCCATGTATTCTCTCGCGCCTTCTTGGGCTTCAAATGTATCGGAGTTTGTCATTGGTGAAAATGGACAACGCCCACTTGCATAATTTGACGGAATGAGTTTTGACGGCGTATAATTACTTTTGACGGCATAAGGGCTTTTGACAACAGAATTAGTTTTGACGGCAAAAGGGCTTTTGACAACAGAATTAGTTTTGAAGGCTGAATAAGTTTTGACGGCGTAAGGACTTTTGATGGCATAATGAGTTTTGACGACGGAATAAATTTTGACGGCATAATAACTTTTGACGGCATAATGACATGGCACAAACGGCGCGCCATACAAGTTGGACAACCGTGCCAGACACAGCCGTGAAACTCCCAGAAGTTGTTACCATGGAATCCACCCACACGATACTGATCAATTTGCTTCTCGCCATCTTGTTTCGCATGTTGCATGACGATGCTTTCTTCCTGCTCAATCCAACGTAACCACTTTAATACCTGGATGGATTGCTTATATCATGGGTTATAGCCTTGGTGGGGTACAATGGCAATAGTCCCTTCTTTCAAAAAATCCTTCTAAACACGCGCATACACGTGGAGGTAATCATCAAACATTTTTTGAAAGGATCAACAGACGTTTTTACAATGAATAAATTGCGAAACTGGATGCAGCCTTGTCGTAGTAAATTGACATCACTTTTACAGTAAGCCGTAATTTCCTCTTCCATATGGAATACTTTGTCAATCCGACTATTGAACCAGTCTAAGAACAGCTTTCTCCCTTCTGTAGTCATCCGATCGGGGTTGTAGAATGATGCCGACGGCCATGGTCCGCTATACGTTTCATGTTCTTTCGTGTTAAATAAGTAAGGAAAGTAACCTTTCTTCATTTCTTTTAGACCAAATGTCTTGGGAAAAGCACTGAGTGGGATAGGGATAAAATTGTACGAATCGATGATTTTGCAGTGTTTATTTAACTCGAGACTCATCAACTTAGTTCCATTCATAATCACATTTTGGGGTGGCAACCCAATTTCGTTCAAGTATTGTAGTATGAATTGTCCATCGTACCCACTCATATTGTGAGCAACAGCAATAAAGTTTGGATTATTTAATAGAAACTGACACAAAGACGACAGGGTTTCTTCGCCTTTAAAAATGTGTTCCCGTTGGCCGCATGTCTTGCAGTCGTTCTGGATGTCATTATCCATGACACATGCGTCACAAACACGATGCACGACGCAAAAGTTTGGTACATGTTGAAGGGATTGATTATCATCTATGCATACATCTTCCTGTCGGCATTCAAAATCAAAAAATGCAAATCCTTGAATCATGTCATCAGGTTCACGATTATTTTGTCGAATCGGCTGCATGAAACATTGGTGACGTATCGGCATTTTGGTTTGACAGGCTCGACAATAGAATAACCCACATTCGTGTTGATCTTTGACTGACTTGCCACAGTCATCACAGCGTTTCACACGATCGCACGTTGACTTGGGGAGAGCACGTTTTCTGGTAGATGAGGGTTTTAACTTGTGCCTGTCATAACACGTTTGACTTTTAAAATACCGGTGGCACTCTTGACAGAATATCCAAGCTTCAAACGTACAGCCATTCTTAACGTTGTTGAAACATCCAGTGCATACGTTGTCACAACGGTGACGTTCGTGCTTATCGTAACATTTGAGGCAATGTTCGCACATGTAATTGCGGTCAAAAAAGGCAGGCAGAGACGTAATGACATCAAAGTGTCCTTGGTGATACAATAAGCAGAGCTTTTTATCTTTATCTGGTCCTCTGAACATGATGGGATCTTGCGGTGATTGGGTGAGCACCAAAATTTGATACTCCGGGAGGTATTCTTGAAAGCGTGATACTTCGTCTAAGCTACAAGCCCCCACAGGGACCCCTGCATTAGCATGCAGCAACTTGGCCAGCTTAGTTTGATCAGGCTGCTTTTACGGATGTTATTCCAGTTGATAATTGAGCCTTTGCAGTGACGAGGGCTCTTGCCAGACACAAGTCATCGGTGTTATTGATCGTGATCACAGATCTCTTTTTTGTTACCAGCCATTGTCTCAAATTGGTATGAGTAGTAACACGACCTTTTCCATTCGCCATATACACGTGTAGGACGTTCAAAATAACATCCCCATTCCGTGAAGTCTGCATTGGACTGGATTAATTTTTCAATGTGTCGGAATATACGCTCCCTAGTTACCTTGTATCGGCGCATGAGAGGTATCCACACGGCATGTGTCAACGAAGGAGCCGATAGTTCTATTCCTACGCGATCCTGCGGAGCGAAGCCTTCCGTGAGCTGATCCATCAACGTCTCCATAACGTTATGCAGTGCCGACAAAGGGCTGCCGTGTTGCTGGACCAGTTATTGTAAATTGGACTCGTTAAAAGTCACTCTGTATTCGTTAGAAGTCGTGCAGAAACGCTTGAGACATCTCGTACGTGGTGCTTGCACAGTAAAACAGGCTTCCGGAGCAATGACAATGTGTGGGTTTACATTCTCTACAGTGACGTTAGAGTCGGCACCCCCATATTGATTGGACTGAACATCATTATCTTCAGAGTGATGACGTTTTCTAAGTTGCCCTTGGTCACTCCTCTTCGTCTGACTAGGTTGATGCCACTGAGACTGTCCTGTCTGCGTGTTAAAATAATAAGGCCAATCGAACCTACAGCTCCACTGAAGCGTCCAGCCCTGCTGACATAACTTCAGACAGCTCCATTGATTTCTGTATATACAATAATACAATGCAATACAATTTTCAGGAACAATAGTGTACGTGTTCACCAGTCGACGATCAAGTGAGAAAAGGAGGTCCATCGGTTGGTTGGGCTTTTTATATGACAACGTTATGTTGTATTACCATAGTGATGCGCATAATTACTTTGATCTGTTATTGTTCTGTTTGGACAAACAAAAGTTTCAAGTCGATATTACCATGGTTTGTTATGATGTGTTTGGGTTCTATTCAGATGAACAATAGGTAAAAATCAATATCACGTTGCCAACGGTAAGTATGTTTTGGCCGAATTACTAACCGCTTTATTCATAAGCACAATGCATAAACATTCTTGCCACATGGACGACATTTGGGTTGCTATTATCTCTTATTGTTCTGTTCCAATAAAACATTTTCAATCCCATTTGTCCTAAAACGGTACAGAAGACTTAAGCTGACAACCTAGTAAAAAATCAATATCGCATAAAAAGTCCCCATTCTGGGTCGTTTTAAGTACCCTCTCTGGGCCCTACTTTCTCTCCCAATCAAAACTTGTTAAAAAAATAAAAAAGTGTTTAAAATGGTACTGAATACTAAGGACTGGAATCAAGTAAGAAATCAGTATCACATAAAACACACTCACCTTAACATTTTACCATCGTCTGAGGTGAACAGTAGCCTCAAATCAACATTGCAAAAAAACCTAGTTAAATTCACATCACAATTCCCAGCTCTTTAGTAGTGACACACGTATATGCGTCGAGTAATCTAACAAGTGAAAAAAAAAGAACTCATACCCCTATTCAATATTTCGATGAAGGAGTGTGGGTCTATTTGTACTTAGGAGACACTCACGATGATGAATACATGATACACGAAATAAAATAATATGATTGGTTCAGTTGTAAAATATTAACACAGTTACCTGGTGAGAAAAATCAATTAATGAGCCCCCACAATTTTCCAACAAGATATTTTCTAAATGATATTTGTATCATATAAAAACATTAATATGACCGTTATCTTGACCTTCACCCAAACCTTGACCTAACTAAATGACATGTCAGATATGACCATGGTCTTGACCTTGACCGTTACCTAGCAACGATGACGTCATCCCAATAGTGGTTCCTGATTGGTCGAGGGCACTAAAGCTGGCTCTAACTACTTCTAATAGGCAGTCGCCCTTACATTGCTTTGAACAATCAGCAAACTCTTGCAAATTTCCTCTTACTGCCTTAATACATATCCTTTGATGATGTTTTTGAACATAGCAATTTCAAACAATGGTAAAGCATGGATCTAGTCCAAGAATTTAAAAAATAAGTAACAAAAATATTGTCACATGCTTGAAAGGAGCCCTACCTGAATAAGTATGACGGGGTACGCTAATTCAAATTCGGGGAGTTGCATTTTGCCTTTAGCTGTTCTTTTTTTAGGTTTATGAAAAATGTTACTATTGTGTTACTCTGTGTACACGAAAAGACAATTCTGAAGGCAAAATGGGAATTTTGTATCAGTGCTAGCAACTCGAAGCTTTAAAAGGGTTACCAGGCTGCGAAATACTTCCAACCTCAATGTTTTTTTGCTGGCGAAGTGCCCTCCTATTTTGATGAGAAAACATATAAAACTGTCGGGCGTGTGGTCACCATTAGGGATTACATACCTAATGCGTACTCCCAGACGGAATTCAAGACAAAAATTGCCAGAGGATACCCTTTCCCGACTGGGAGTCTGGGAGTGTCACAACGTCGGGGACAAGAACAAAATTTCGTCCCACAATCCACCTCTAGTTGCATCCCGGATTCTTCCTCAAGCTTTTAAGGCCGTAAAATGAAAAGAAATTCAAATACTTCGGGAAAAGAAACACAAAGGGTCCAATAAGATCACTGAGGCGTTTCTGAAAGTTTAACAACAACAAATAAGTGATGTATTAACGTTTGAACGACTATAATAATTACTGAGTATTGTACATAAGCGGAAATTTTGAGATCTCAAATTTCAATCTTTAGCTTAAACCAAAACTCACTCGATCGTCTTTCGGTACCGTTCTGTATTCTGGTCTGACCAGGGAGTTGCTATTTCCTGGTCTGACCTCCTAGTGCCACCAGTAACGCTGTCGGAAATAGTTTCCTCGTTGACCGGCACACCACTACTATACAGCAGAAACGCAATTCCCGCGAAGTCCCTAGAAGCCTCTCGCGTTTGTAACCCAAGAAATGCGTCCTCCTGGATAGCCGTTGAATTAGAATCTAGACAATGCCTGTAGCGGTATCGGTACTCCCATCTAATAAACAAACGGTATAACGGTTTTTCCTCCCTCTCCTCGGTAATTAAAGACAAATCTAAGTCACGATGATTTGGACTGGGCGATTAGCTTCCCGAACTTAACATGATTTTGTCGTCTCAGGGTTCTGGATCTCCAAGCTCTCTTGTCCGAATATCGTCCTGTTTATATATAGCGAGGTTTATTCTCTGGAAAGTTCCTTTCCAATAATTCTGATAAAAGAGTATCCAGATTATTCTATAATGCTCCCCTTTTCAAAGAAAATCTGGCAAAATAGTTTCGAGAATCATCTTCAATGTCTCTTACAGGTTCGACATAGATCAAAGAGTCAAAGCTGATAGGATGTCGGTGTGTTAATCCGATAATAGTAAGATGATGTAAACGGGACTTTCCCTTCCCCGTGGCAACGGCGGTCACTCGTAGTTTCCGGCACATTCGCGTTTTGTCTATTGTTTAGTGTGGGGTGATAGGTTAAAATGAGTGACCTACTATCTTACTTAAAGGTTTTTACAAAGAATGTGACAGGGAGTATGGCTCCCTGCCCCCCACTTGTTATACGGATTTTTGTACAGGACTGAACATTACAAAACAGCACCACCATTTTGTACTGACACGCCCTTTTTGTTTTTCAGATGGACGAACTCTTCCCACAAAAGGGGCCAGGATGGTAAAAAGTAGGGTGAAATGAAGTAAAGAATAGAAAATCGTGATGACCACGCTAAGGTGTAACATCAACAAAAGGACTCAGTGCTGTGCCTGCATCTTGAAGCTATGTACATCACATCGAACCAAGTGGTTTTACAAGGATGTATGCCATATCTAATATAGTTGACGAGGATGTGTAAATCTAAGGATCATAGCATAACATTGTAATGAACTTACCACGTTGTATAGCAAATACAAGTGAAAGGTGTTCACTGGTGATACGATTTACACAACGAACATTCACAATGGAAATTACAAGTAAAATGTGTGTGTGTGTGTGTGTGTTGTGTGTGTGTGAGTGTGCGGGGTACATTCACTACAAACATTTGAATGACCAGGATTCTAGGGATAGGAAACTGGCATCTGATCTAAAGACTTGCCTAGGTCTGGTTGAAACTTGAACCAAGTTGGCTTAATTTTGTTTTAAATCTATAATCTAACGGATTTCAATTAAGTTCTTCTTGGACCCCGATCCATTCGAATTTAAATTGACCGTTGTTAGAGTGTGAGGCATTAAATGAAACTGGACAAGAATCCGTGTAGGATTTAAGGACGATGATATGCCTGACAGGGATCGGCCAGGAAAAGTCTTGCATTTTACATTTAGGGTCTATTAGATTAATCCACGTTTTATTCTGTCATCTTAAGACTATGATTTTAGCCAGGAGCAAAATTTCATTCAAACAGATTTTTCATCATAATCCAATTGTAACGATCACAGGTTCTTTCGAGACGGACGTATTCTCCCTAATTCATTATTTGAAGGTGATTAACAGTTCATTTGTCACCGAGTGCAAACCGTGCGTGCGTTTTGTTGAAAGAGGATCATGCAAACTTTCTTAAAAGCAGCGACTGTGACCACATAGATGATATCAAGTGTCTGAAAAGAATTATTTCTGCTCGTTTGGCTCTGAAAACTGGTTTAAGTGAGAAAAATGGATAGGGGAGGGGGCTGCTGAGATAATTCAAAATACCAAATTACCAAATGTAGTGCCCGTTAAGGGGCATGAGGGGTGTATTTTTAATCTAGCAGTAATGAATGCAGACGATGCAACAGCACTATTTTTACTGTGCAAACATCAATGCGGCCAGCAGAAGAAATCGTCTTTGGGGAAGAGGAATGTTAAATGAGCAAGGTTTGGATTTTTTGTAAATGGTTAGTCTATTCAAATTTCATTTCATTTCATTTATTTGTTTTTCCACATCAACACTTAAAGATGATTAACAACATAGATTGAAAACAAACAGGATAATGATTGCTGTGGAAGGAAGTGTTCTTAAAAACCCTTGTGGGCTTAAGGACAAGAACACTCCCTAAGAAGGAAAAAAAGAAACAAGTTACAGAAGAAACCTAAACCCCTTCCGAACCCACTCATCACATGTAGGAAAGATGATAGACTCATAACACACTACTATTCCTGTTTCGTATAAAATCCAGTTCGAAGTTAGGGGGAGGGCACTAAAAGGGACCAGTTTGCATCTAGAAACTTTTATCTGGCCTTCCCTCGTGACCATCTCCCCCTTACATTACATCACCTTAGTTGATGAGGGATTGTACATTTAACATTTGCATCATACATTATGCTTCAAATAAGGGCTTATGTTATTTACATACTGACGATTGATAAACTAATGCAATAAATATAAAAACATTTATTTCTTCGGTATGTTAATGTAAACATACTTATCCACCTGCTTCTGCGGAGCTGCGACGACAGTTAGACCAGGCAGTTGCTATAGAGCACATCCGACAGAATTTGGTTGTTAAACATGAAAGTGAGTTCGAAACAGTATGGCCTATTGTCTGATAGCTACTTTCACACTGAGTCTCAACCATAGATTGAGGTGAACTATAACACACACATTTGCAATGTGTTATGTAAACTTACTGCTATTTTAACAGAGGAAAGGACAAAAAAGAGTGAGCTATGGCTCGTTTGCATTACAAATGGTTCGTTGTAGTTCTTTAACGTCCTATTCTAATCATCCATCTAATTTGCTAGTTTTAGCAGCTGGAAGACCTTATAGATATTATACATATTTTAAAAGGCGCGAGCCGAGGAAGTTATCAGGAAACTCGAAAACGAAAAGAAGGGTAAGAGAGGCCCCGTCCGGTGCGTCTCAATCGAAGTGCAGACTCTTTGTGTATTCAACTTACTGTGCTTTTACCTCAACTCATGATATGCATAGTAACAGGTGTAACATAACGAAGTGTACATAAATTGAAAAGAGAATATGAAAGTGATTCTTACGATATGATTACAATTAAATGAGATTTCCCAGAATTGAATTGTTAGTTTCTGTCAATAAAGTATATACAAAATTTTCATTTTCATTTTTCCCGTTAGTTTTGTGATGCGTTATGGCGGTCATTTTCAAACTTAAACTAAAATGTATTTTTAAAACATGGAATCGAATTATATGCCGTGATATTAAAATACTAAACTTAATTCCAGAAATTAACCCTGTTGAAATACATATTTAGGAATAGAAATGTAACCGCAAAATGATAAAGAAAGCTTTACTGCAATCAAAGAAGTTTTTAAGAATCTGGATAGTTTTAAAAAAATACCTTTGAAAGATCCAGAGTCTGGAAGAATCTATTTATCGCCCAGAGAAACAGAGTCTGAGAATTTCCTGTTTGTAACGAAATACTTGGTTAATATGTTTCTTGCATCTAACGCTCTGTGCAAAATCTGTGTCATTATGAAGCTGTTTCAACCAGTGCATTTGAATGGATATGGTATCGAAGAAGTAATATAAAGCTGTTAAGATACAGAAATAGGTATTTTGAGGTCAGCCATTGTAAATCTCATCCAATCTTGGTTTGAATGGTTTTGCGTACTACAATGGCAATTTTTAAAATACCTTTTGAAAACTATAAATTTCAGAAAATGTCCGTTAATATATAACTATAACTATAACTATAACTATAACTATAACTATAACTATAACTATAACTATAACTATAACTATAACTATAACTAAAACTATAACTATAACTATAACTATAACTATAACTATAACTATAACTATAACTATATAAATATATAACTATAAATATATATATATATAAATATAAAACTATATATATATATATAACTATATATATATGTATATATATATACTATAACTATAACTATAACTATAACTATATCTATAAATATATCTATAACTATATATATATATATATATATATATATATATATATATATATATATATATATATATATAGAATATGAGAACGAATCCAATTGTCACAAAGTGAGAAGTAGAAAACAAATTTCTTAGAAAGTTTTTTTTTTTTTTTTTTTTTTTTTGACAATGCCTGCATCCCATTGAGACGCTGGGCAGTTAAATTCTGTGACATTGGGATGAATAGAAATGGCTTGAACGAGGTATGTGGGCATTATTCCTCGTCCAGGGTAACAATAGGCCCTGGAATGATTTAAAAGCAACTGACAATGCGTTTCATTACGACACTATAACATCGTTGGTGAGGGAGGTGGCAGTATCGGGACAGCCAGTCCAAAATTGTGGCGTTTAGGCGTGGCCGTCGCCTTGAGTTTCTGTACATACACATCATGCGAGCATTGTGGCGTCGTAATTGTTAAGTGTATTTGTTCAACTCAGAGAAGGGACGTTTCCTTCCACGACCTGTATACGAGGAGGCTGTCGATACACCGCCGAGGGTGAAACTCCGTTGCCGCCTCTCGAACTAAGCTGTTTTTAGCCATTGTATATGGTGAGTTATTACAGTTTTGAGCAAATCCGCTTTATAATGAGAGGTGTGATACGTAGCGTAATTTTCTCAAAAGAAAATATGTGTTAAAGAAATGATCTTAAGGATATGTATGCAGAAGGTTTGAATTTTTATCTTGTATTTGTATTCCACTATGTGCAAATTGTTAACTGTATTGAAGGAAGAATTTCCCGCGAAAACTATATGTATTGAAAGTGATCATACGGTAAAAGATATGGTTGAAATTTATGCCATTACTAGTAATGTTAATCACGCAGTAAATGAATTCTAGGAACATCATATTGCTTATTCCTTTAGAGGGCAATAAGAAATAGATATTATTTTAAAAGGGTATATTTACTCTATTTGTAGGCTGTCGGTAACTGACTGAAGGCTAGCGGTAACCAACCAACCGTAGCGATAACCGACTGTAAGCTAGCGGTAACTGACTGAAGGCTAGCGGTAACCGACTGAGGGCTACTGTAAACTGAGTAACTGTACTGGCAATAACGAACTGGTGAACGAGGGCAGATAAGATCTCGATGTTTGCCAATGCCAAGCCCTTTAACCAAGGAGCTGTCATTCTATACCTTTTTGTTGACACTACTCTGAGTGCATTCATAGTACGGTAAAATCAACTTAACTTCAGGTAGCCGTGACTAACTGACCCTGACTTTAAAAGGAACTTTATGTTGAAGTATATTGTTGGTCATTCTGGGAATATTGAGATGCCGTATACGTGACTCCGACCAAGAAAGAAGAGAGCAAGCGCTTAATTATTATTATTTTTGTTGTAAATACATTCTTTTCAAGAATATATTTTTGTGGACTTTGAGTAATATTTTGTCGGTTTATCATATAGCACAGTAAGAGTTTCGAACACGTGCATGCCACCCCCTAAACGGTGACACCAATAAAGAGCATAATTGGTTGATTATAGGAGTACAAAATTTACAATTTATTTCGGAAATTTTCGGTCCCCTGGAACCTTCTTCAGCGAAATCTTACAACAAAGTGAGTAACTTAATCAAGAAAATAACAAGCAACGAACAAAGCGCTGGAAGTTAGATAAACAAACATAATAGGATTAAAGTGTTTGATGAAAGGTGTATTGATTAAGAAGACCGAGGTCTTTGTTAAGTCCAGTGAGATGTGATTTAAGCATCATTATCCATATTAGTTCCGTACGTTTACGGTTTTCTGTGCAAACAAAGTTACTAGCTATGAGAGTTACTTTTAGATTATAATGGGCATGACCGGGGAGATTGAAGTGTCACTGCTTTGAAAAGGTACCCACACTAGGAATCAGTAGCCAGATTGGTTGCTAGTTTGGTGAGCACCCAAGACGGTCAACAAAACAGTTCACCTTCAGATGATGTACTTTCTACATGATACACCTGATGAACAAAGTTTAAACAAGAGTTATTTATTTGAGCCAGTGGCGTAGCTAGATACTTTTTGTGGGGGGCAAAAGCAAAAAATTTCCGACAGATTATTATCTGGGGCCCCCCTTTTTACGGGCAATTTTAGACCGACTTTTGATTTTCACGTTGACATTTCGATGTGCAATTCTGCTTAAAAACATAACAAGTGTTGTAAGTACGGTTTCAAATTAATTGTTTCTAATTTATTTCCGACAGAGACTAGACATTTCCGACAGAAGCCTTCGTAGGCTTTGTGGGGGGGGGGGGGACCGCCCCCTGCCCCTCCCCTGGCTACGCCACTTATTTGAGCCTTCTTTTAGAATACTAAAGGCTTATCTAGCGTGCCTGAAAGTGAGGGCAATTTTTACTGGTGTAGCAATCAATGTCCAGGAACCTGGACGGTTCAGGGGTCCCCCAACCAAATGTGCTAGAACTGTCGAAAAACGTAAGTATAACTAGTCTGAACATGTGTTTTAACAATAATCTGTATCTACCCTTATTATTTGCTATAGGCCTACTACTTTCACCAAGTTTCTTTTATGGGAATTATTACGAACAGTAACATTTTGGGAAACACATACACAACTGCAACAGCTGCATCTATCCTTGAAGGTTCACCAGTGTGAATTTGTGTTAACTAAAGTGTTGCGCAATAAACTACCACACTGAAGGCGACGTTTCTCCTGTAATATATGATTACCATAATCAACTCGTTTTTAGCTGAGCTATTGCTGTCGTGCACGGCAAACGCCTGTCACCATACCATTTGCCTTTAAGTGCCTGACATTTCGCTGTTTTTCGATAGATTTGTCTGAAATTTAGTAGAGATGTTAGCGAAATTGATATCTGTATGCTGCGACTCTTTTCGATTAATTTGACCGCTATTTGACCTCGGGAGGGGGCTTTGTTTGAAAACGTAAAATTCCCTACTTGCTCGTCAGTTTTGCACCAATCTTGATAATATGTTTCATATAGATAGTTCAATTTGTGCTGAACAAAAGTTAATTTTTTTTTTCGTTTCTGCAATCATTACAGGCATGAAAACAGCACTCTTTGAAACAAATTCTGGCGAAGTCCTCATGTTCGGGAATAGGCCTACATCGAGAATCCCAGTTGTTATCATTTGAGAAACTGTACAACGAAACAACGTACAAAAGTATACTTAACATATTTAAATGTACAGGACGTCTCGTGCTTAATCGTGTGGAAGTGTTTACGCAAAGTGCAGTGTATCGATTTTTGAATACCGTACGTGGGCTACCCCACTATGTCAGACTATGTTTGCTCAGCTCTTTGCATTCCAAACCAGGGATATGACATGAATAAGGAATATACCGTACAGCCTACTATGGAGGCGTTACGTGAACATGTGGCGCTGATCTCATTCAGGCATTTGAATAATAGACTAGCTGAATTGGTTAGATGGTTAGACCTACTCGAAAAGAAATACCGGACGTTTAAAAGTTGTGCAAGTTCTTGCGAATATGTGGCCTTGTGCGAAACAGTGGTATAAGATAGGCCTACACATTTTTGTGTTGAGGCAGAAACAAGTATTCAACTTAGCCTGATGTCTGAATGGTTTTAGGAGTTTGGCTTAAAGTTTAAGGTATCCAGTCGCCTCAAGTTTTAAGTTATTTGTAAACATTACCTTAATCTTTCAAATCTTCTTGTATTTCCTTTACAAACATTTTTCTTAACATTTCTGGACAAAACCTATTTAGTATGAAAGGTAAACAAATGACTTATCCTTCCTTAATAGCAAATTAGTTTATATTGTCACATGAAGGAAAGAAGCGACTCGTCGCGTGAATTGGGATGCCGGCGCAGGGTACACTACTTCAAGTTAAGGTGAATGTTGTCTAGGAGATGTCGTAAGAGGAAAGAGGAACCCACCCCTTTCTTTTAAACAAAGAACATAGCACGTTGATTGAAAATACAATGCTTCATATGGTTTAAGCTTGACGGTTGTGCTAACATTCCAAAAACAATTTTCGGTTTGAAAAGGAAAACGTGCTTTTTGAAGGCGTGTGCCGTATGTCAGTCTCGGTGCCTGCAGGAATTGTGCAGCTTAGGCTTCCAGTCAAGCGGGCCAAGGGGCGAATCCCTCTTTGAAATTTGTTCGCCCCTACCAAGTTTTCAAGTTGCCATTGGCTTAATGGCTTTTGTATACATTTGGCCCCCTTAAAAATTTGTTAGCCCCTGGAAGCCATTTAGCCCCCATTCAGTACCTTGTCAGGCTACAAGGTTGGTGCAGTCACATAGGCGTCGACACTGCAGGAACCGCCCCAGTCTTGTTCTCCGTTGCCGTTGGGGAAGCCATGGGGGATGATATTTCAATAGCCTTAGACTTAGTATAAGTGTGCATATTTTCCCAACGCTCTCTACAAACTGTAGTTACCCTCCGGCCTGTTGCAACACATTCACCGGTCCTAAAAGCGATCGACGATTTATACCTGGTATATCCCAATCATAAAAATGTTATGCAGTAAAATAATTTTGTGGGGGAAAACGGGACTAAAGAGTACTCAGAATTAGACGCGTAAAGAATTTAATTTAGAAATTATCCCTTTATATTGAGTAATTGAGCAGTTTTGGTTTTTCCAGATCATAGTGGCAACACGTATTTGAACTTTTGTCCCTGGACAAGTTCAAGGGATATCTTTGGGGCAAAAAATCGCTTTTAAGACCTTTAACCATTTGTAAAATTTCTTCATCGGAAGTTACTATCTGGGTCTAATTATGGAAAACAAATGAGGTCTACAAAGCAGCACACTCATAAACATTCATTATTTGTATAACAGGCGTGGATCCAGACATTTTGAAAAAGGGGGGGGGGCTAAAAGCCCCCTTGAATATTCTCCTAGATTAACATTATGCTAATTTTCGCGTATTTGTTATTGTTGATGTGGCGAAAAGGGGGGGGGGGCTGAGCCCGAGGAAGCCCCCCCCCCTTGGATCCGCGCCTGAGTATACTAACATCTGTGCAGTATATAAAGTTAACTTTGTTTACCAGATTTAGTCTTTCAGAGACTTCGGGAGTTCAATACATATTTCATTTCATTCAGTTTATATTTATCTCTTTGCTTTCTAACGTACGTATGAAAAACATGAGTTACGGACCCAACCAAAATATTGACTGCAGACTTTTAGGTCAACAGGAAAAGCTGAGCTTCGGCAACATTGTTGAGCTTGTTTTCTTTATGGGAATAAGCAGTCACCTAGACTTACTTCGACAAGACCCAGCCGAATGTTACAAATCCGTCTAATCCAATATAATTCAAAATGCTTCCGAACTTAAATAAGGCATTCACAAGGTAAACAAAGCGGTTATTTCGCATAAAACTATTCAGTTACCAAATTATTGTTGTCACATGATTTAAAAGTAATTCATCAGTTCATGAATTAGGATTTCCGGGTACACAAGAAAATATTCAACTATTTAATTGCACCTTCTCGATTTTGCTTAGTGCTAGCCTTGCCCGCCCGGCTGACGTGTATTACCCCTGCGCCTATATCGGCTGCACTCGTAATACCAACTATGTACGCCAAAGAGTCCTGCTATGAAGGTAAGTGCTAGCCATGCTTTCCTCGCTTGAATCTACATGGGACCTCTGTCAAGGCTTGTTTACACCTGCGGTTTCGCTACGACAAGTGGTTGGTGATACAATCATGATTAATTTTCCTATTTCAGTTAATTGCTTCATAATTTAGTCAAAATGTTCGTTCCTGTATAATGGGGCATAAAATCTACTGAAAAGCAACGTGTATCGTTGTATCGTTTTAACGTGTCTTACAATCTTACTTGCCGGGTGCTTTTTCGTTTTGACCTTTCACCTTTTAATTCTGATGTACTAGAGTATTTATAGTGCCTTTTAGCTTGTTTCGTTTTACTTGGCTGAAGAAGGTTGAATAAAGAACCGAAAGCTTCCAAGCACGGTGCTCCTTTAGTCATCATTAGCGTGTAGTTGACTGCCACTAAACTTTTTCTACTCTACATGTGCTTTCTTTGGTGGTGTCTGTGAATCCTTCGTGGATCCTACCTGCTAGCTGAGAATTATTGTTGGTTCCAGACTTTTTCACTCAATATATATATATATATATATATATATATATATATATATATATATATATATATATATATATATATATATATATATATATATATATATATATAGGACAGTATCTTATTTTTTCCCCTCGATCCCACTTTTCTAGTCTTTTCTCACCTTTCTTTTTCTTTTCTATTTTCATGCTTTCGCCCCTTTTTTCACATTTTATATTTTTCCTCATTTTCCAGTGGGAGGATGGCTCGCTGCCCCCCTCCCCGACAGGACTATGAAGTGGTACACAGTAGCTCACAAGGAGAGGGTAGGCTAAATAATTTGGGAAAACATGCTAAAATGCATTAACATGCCCTGATCCAGCGGGCTGCCCCTCCCTTCGCCCCCTCCCTTCGCCCCTCCCTTCGCCCCTCCGTTCGCCACTCCCTTCGCCCCTCCCTTCGCCGAGAAAAATGAATGAAAAAGAAAGGAGAAAAAGAAAACGAAAAAAAGAAAGGCGAAAGGAAAATTAAGAGCAAAAATGAACAAAATTGTCTACAAACGTATTCACTGAGAGTAAATACTTCTGTAGAGGTTGGGTGGAGCTTATAGCTAAATTATATCCTTCGACATCCATCAAAGTGCTTGACCGGACGGAAGGGGGGCTATATTCAATGTTGATCTTCGAGCACATGTGAAAAAATGTGTGTAAAAATCATGACATATGCGGTAGAAGCCCGTCTAGCTGCATTGAAAGGTAGTAACCAGGTATCAACTCTAGGGATTGAGATGCAAACAAACTTTTCGTCTCATAGGCCACGCAGGATGAAAACAGACGACAAGCTGTTAGGCGGGGGGGGGGGGGGCTTAGGGTTATCGTGAAAAGTGGCGCTGGTTGGTGAGCTTAGCCTCGTGTTATCCACCCCATTCGATTTCCGAAACTTTAGGGGAAGTTTTAAAATGAAGTCAAATGGCTTTAAGGCTATTGGCAGTGACGCCAGGGGCATGGGGTGCCTCGTCCCCCCTCCCCATCGATTTATGAAAATTTTTTAAATGGTCTCAGAAGTTGAGTAAGCTATAGTTTTTTTTTAGGGGGTAAGATGAGGCTTACTTTCGATTGGTTAATGGATCCATTCAAACCACGTTCTTTCACAAACTATTCTCAAACCATCAGAACTGCCGGAAATCCACCCCCGGTTTTATGCCACCCGGTCAAATACCACCCGGACAACTACCCCAAACAAAACCTCGAGGACGAATGTTCAGAGAAAATTTCTATGCTTCAACGGAACCAATGATCGTGCTCCGCTTATGTGAACAAAATTGGCGTACTTCAAACATTGTCTTACACGTGAAAGCTAAAAATCATGATGTGTTTAATACGGTAATTACTCAAAAACTTTAAAGCATCTAGCTATTCTTGTTTTGCTTGCTTTTCCTCGAGACACAATTTCGAGGTTTATGTCCGAATACTTGAACAAATGGACACGTTCAAAATAAATTTCCAACTTCAAGGGTCTCATTGCGAGCGATGAATATCGCTTGCTATGAAGCCGCTTTCGGCGTTCGGCACTTTAGTAAATTTTTTGCAGTCTGAATTTTGTACTCAATAAGCAAAGTAAGGAATAGCTTATTAAAACAGCGCTGGACATTCAAAACAATCAGACTACTAACTTAACATCACCCTTTTCACAAAAGAAATACCTAATGGTAAAAGTCTTTTTCGATAAGTACGTAATTTAATTAAATTGGGACGAACGTCTACGTAGGTAAAGACTAATAACAACTCGATTTTCAGAGACCGGAAGGTACCATTTAAGAGTGTTTCTTTATACGCATTCTTGTCGTACAATAAACATTCAGGTAATTACTTATCCCTGTTGTTGGAGTGGTACGATTCCAATGATGGTTTTTGTTGTAAGGCCTCTTTGTAAGCTTAACATGACTGGATAAATACCCCCACACGGGTGACCCCGCTGGGCAATAGCCCCCTGAAAAAACCCAGAAATGGACTGCCGGCTGACTTTTTGACGGGAGTGGGACTGGTCATGGGCGGCTCTAAGAAATTTTGTTTGGGGGCAAACTCTAGTCCGTATTCAGGGAGGTTCAGAAGACCCCCAGCAATATTAATGGTCAGCTCCGGATAGCACAATAGGAGTATGGTTTGTATTATGTATTACAGCGATGCCCCATGTAGTTTTCAAAAGACTTTTAAAGACCATTTCAGGCAGTCAGTCATGAGCTGACTACTTTAAAAATAAATACAACCATATCAACCGATCGCTACTCCGTAGGGGTGGAGTAAGAGGCAGGTGAAATGGGCAAAGCTAGCCGCTTGATCCATTTGTATAAAATGAACTCCACCTTTAAATAGTGTGTTATTTCTTTCATTATATCACAATATGTTTCAGTTTGCCAAGAAGCCATAAAATGTTGGTTTTCTCAAACTAACGAAAATTTCGAGCATGAAGACACTTGAAATCGATGAAATATAGCACTATTTTGAATCTCAGTACCTTTCCGAAAGGAAATTTTTTAAAGGGGGAGGGGAATTCCTCTAAATCAGAACGACATCTCATCCTATATACAAATAGCTAAGCCACTAGTCAAAAGTCTCACACACTGAGCTTAGATTGACTGTTTGGTGTGTTTATTTCAAATCAACTGAAACGGTATACTTTAGCACAGAGGTGGAGAATCCTTTGCTTATAACAGGCCATTTGACAGTCATCAGACCGATCGTGGGCCAACGGCGCTGTCAACTTGGACAAGGGAAGGGAAACCTCTCCTTCTATGGGAAACACAATACGTTTAGGCTACATGCCCATTACAACTTTTTGTAGACAGATACCTATGCTTAGGCTGGCCAAGTGACACGCGGGCAAAACTGCTTTTAGTCGTGGATGATGATCAACACGGCTAATGGGTTGTGTATCTAATGACCCCGAAAGCTCTGAGGTGGCTGCAAAATTATGGGAATTTAATTCCACGATTACAGGGGCGGATCCAGGATTTCTGAAAGGGGGGGGGCGAAGTTATTCGACCTGTGATTGATGGCACTATACCATCTAAGCGGAGCGCCACCATCGGTTGGCGCGGAGCGTACAAGAAAATTTTTGACAAAATAGACCTCCCAGATTGCCGGAAATAGCACTTCCCATGTCTTATTTTTGTATTTTCTGCTTCATATAATTTCATGTCTCAACTCTCAACACATTAATTTTCCCACAAATCATTAACAGAAGACAGTTATCATAGGTACAGTGCCTTACTACAATGCATCCTGTTCAAGGCGTCTAATCAGATCTTAAGTAGTTCATGTTCTAATTTGGTGAATATTGACGGACTTCCTTGAGAAATTTGTGACCCATATCTTAGTTCGGCTTGATGCCAGGACCCAGGTACCTTGCATTGACATGTGGGTGTAAATGTACGTATTATCACGTGCATGTTCCCCTCTGCCTATTTTCTTGTTCTGCGTGGACTCAGTGAGAAAGTGAAAATGACCCAAAATGCCCGAGACTTGGCAGCCCTATCAATGTCTTGGGGGTACGTCCAGACAGTGCAACCATGGTATTATTGTGGGCCTTACATAGTATTAAAACTGCACTGTGGGCCAATCGTGTCCTCCCCCGTTTCCCCGCTTCCGCGGCCTATGCGTAGCATACCCCAAAATTTGGGTAAAACACATCCCAGATAGCCGGAAAAGACACTTCTAATTGGCCTTGTAACTCGCATGATTTTCCATCTTAATTCTCTCGCAGTGGCATAGCTAGGATTTTCTGTTTTTGGGCTCTGGGGGCTGAAGATTTTTGTGGGGGCTCCCGTTTACTATCAGAGCCGTATATTAGGATGGCTCTGTTTACTGTCTAAGCGGAGCGCCACGAGTTGGCGCGGGGCGTACCAAGAAAATTTGAGATTTTAATACATGCCAGATCGCCGGAAATGGCACTTGCCAAGCTTGATAGCAGCCATCAAGAAGTGTAATTTTTGTAAACAAGACGTAAAGTTTGATTTTACTTTATTACACATTTCTGTGAGGACGGATTAGCTTAGCTGGTGGGACTTTTTTGTCCAAGTTTGAATCCCGTTTTACTTAGTGGCGTACCCAGGATTTCTTTCACAGGGGGCATGCAGTAGCCTATGTTGTGTGATCGCCGGACTGGGGGAGGGGTATAAGGGGAGGGGTTGTCCGCCTCCCCTTTGAAAATTTTTGAAAAATTTGGTGTCCTTACATGCAATCTGGTGCAAAAAAATGCTACTTTTTGAAGTAAAATTTGTGTTAAAATTTTTTTCGTATTTTTAGGAACTAAAAAAATAAATCGGCATCAGTGAGGGGGGGGGGGCATGGCCCAATGGCCTCCCCCTGTGTACGCCACTGTGTTTACTATCTTAGCGGAGCACCACCATAGGTTGGGGCGGAGCGTTCCAAGAAAACTTGAGGTTTTAATACATCCCAGATGCCCGGAAATGGCACTTGCCAGGCTTGATAGCAGCCCATCTCAACTGATGCGCACTGTCTCGTAAGGTATTTTTCGAATGGCTGATGGTATCTTATTGATTGTATTCAATCATGTGTAGTAAGATAGCATGCGTGTGAACTGTCCCAAGCAACGTTCAAACTGATCTGCTGTGCGCTATGACTCCCATGCTTCGAGGTTGCTAATTGCAGCTTCGTTCTCTATCACACCTCTCTCTGTCCTTCTCTCTATCTCTTCTCCTTTCCGTTTTTTCTCTCTTTTTTTTTTTGCCTTTCATTTTTTTTTTTTGCATTTTCAAAAAGGGGGTGGGGGAGGCGGGGCCGGGTCGGCCCCCCTGGATCCGCCCCTGGATTACCATGACACTCTGTAAGTGACATTATGATGCCTATAGCTAATGAGATTACAAATATCACAGCGTGACCATTTGTTTTAATTTCCTTAGCTCGCACTAATGGCAGGTCCATTCGTGATGTCTGAAGTATATATAGCAGCAAACAAATAACTAAGAAAACTCGCGCGAAGCGTGCCGAAAAAAATGTCGTTTTGAAAGCACTTTTATTAATCTTTGCATTGCATTGGAAAATAATTTACTTTTTCAATTTTAAACCCACTCAAGGAAAAGAGAGGGCCTAATCCATCTCGAATTTCATATTTTCTTTCTTTCTTTTTTTTTTGGAAGATTGAAGACCATGTTTTGCAAACTTTTGGGGTGGCAAGTGCCCCCTGTGCCCCTATGGCGAACCGCTAATGGGATTGGTGGAGAGGTGTGGATTGTAATGGCACACCAAATAAGAGGGGTGGATCGTGGTTGTGCTTTCCCCGCCCTCCTCTCTGCTCATTCCGTCTTAAAATAGCATAAAATTGCCCAGAATCATAGCAAAACAAATCAAGTAAAAATACTCAAAAAGAAAAACAAAACAAAACTTGAAAATGGTGAACAGCAATTAGCTGTAATTGTTCTGGGATTATTAATACAGAGTAGTGTCACTATGCCTAATATAAAGCTCATAGTAACTGTCATCAGTTACCACAGTTACCACCCTACCTCCCCCGCTGCTTCAACCGCCGTTCTCACCTATCTTGCCCCGGACGTCGACCCATTGTCCACTACAACCCTATCCATGATATTTGGGGGGCTTACATATGAAAAACCCTTTTCTGGGACTTTTTCAAAAGGTCGGGGGAGTTACAAGGGTCAGGGCTCACGACGACCCTAGTGGTGTCAGTTTAACCGGTGCCCTGACCCATTTGGGAAGATGCTCTTGCAGCTGCCCGAGGTGTCCGAGTATATGTTGGTAGAGGCCCGCGGGCAATGAAAACTCGAAAAAAGACCTGCGTATCCGTCGCTGTGTCCGTCCCCTATATTTAACGGCATTTATCCAGTGGGTGTTCGCCGGGGTATTTATTTTGGGGTATTCGTTCTCGGGGGTAGTTGTCTCGGTGGGTTGCTGTCTGGGTGGGTTTTGTCCTCGGGGTGTCCTTCGGGATGATAGTTGTCCTGGGGGTAATTGTCCGGCTTGGTATTTGTCAGGAGGATTTTCCTGAAGGTAATCGTCCCGAGGGTTATGGACTGGGGTAATTAGGGGGCTTTTGTCTATGGGATATCCGTCCGAGGGGTCTGCACCTTCATGTACTGACAAAGAAAGGTTTCCCCGCTTGTGTACATGCATGGTGTACACACAATCACCGAACGCATAAAGAGGTACATTTTAGCAGTCCTTGGATGTTAACAGAGGTGGCACTACGAAGCTTATCTGTGGTTTCCCCATCACTAACTCCTGCCGGCGTCACCAGGCATATTTTTTTCTGGAGGGAGTAAGGAGAGGTGCGTTTTTTTTTTTGAATGATGGATCAGTATTTAACCATTTTTTATCACATATCATTTGAAACTCACAATCTTCGCAAAGTCTTCTCAATCTATCATAATTTTCGCTCGATCAGCTCACCTTCAGCGGTCTCATTGCTCCTTTTATTATCAATATGGTCTAGAATAAGAACGTGGCCTATACGCATTATTCATCAATAGGGTTCTACTATTAAGCCAATCGTTCGTGTGCATAGCCGTGATTTCATAGGAGAACGACATTGTAAGGATGTGATTGTGAAGCAATGGATTTCTCTTCGCCTTCCTCTTCTTAAGAAAATTAAAACTTATATAAGTACCAGGTATCAGACCCACATTCTAACTGGCAGACACATTTTTGGGGAATTGATACCGTAGTGTATAGTTGCCGAATGTGCGTGCAAATATATAGTTACCGATAGTCATAGAAATGATTTTAAATGAAGAAATTTCGGCGTGCTAGGCACGCAGTTGCATCCACTCACGTCCCATTCTCGACCAGCCAAATAACGAAATAAAATACTCAATATGACAAAAATCGTTTATATTTTTTTACATGACCATCATGTTTAAGGACGTGATGCTCCGGTTAAAGCTTACGATAGTCTTTTTTTTTCTTTTCACTAAGTTTCATGCTTCTTTGACCACTTCCTTTTGATATATCCTTTCTTTTCTTATGTTAGTTTCCTTCCTGTTTGTCTATCTCTTGTTTCCCTTTCTCCTTTTTCGTTTCCTCTTTTAATTTTTTCCTTGTTGCTGTCATTTTTTCTTCAACCAGGACTAAAGCTCGCCCAACGCACCCCCCCCCCCATACACCCGCGCTGCCCCTTCGTACATACAGTAGTGGTGACAAGGTCAATCTTTTATAAGTGAACTTGACCTCAAGATCCTACCGGGTAGTAACTTGGATTCTCAAAAATTGTCACCATGCATGGAAATGCGGTTTGTCAGCCAAACTGATTTTAATCTTTTCAAATCTTTGATTCAGTACAGTAGAAATAACATACATTTTCAAGTACTCTGAACAATGTAGGCCCTACAGAGGTGGAAGTTGGACCTGACCCCAAAGACATCTATTGGTAGTCATGTTAAATTTCTAAAATAGCCACCCCCGTGGCAATAAATTTGGTCTTTCACTTTAAAATTTTTACTTGACATGCAGCTTAAAATCTGGAGTTTACTCCTTCCTTGCCTCCTCCTTTGGCGCAGTGGCATCGAAGTAATTTCCCGTCCAGTGACCCAGGCCTCTACCTACCAAAATATTTAGGCTATGCGCCTGCCTCTTTTTACATGACTGCAGTAAACTGAAATCTTTCAACATTTGTAAGGGGAAATTTCAACTTCACTGATACACAATTGAACTACACCATTTCTAGATAGACAACAAAAGTAACAAAGCGTTTGCTCTACAGATCACCTTGAACTTATAGCTACTTTTCTAGCCTGGTTTGATCCTAGGAAAACCTCCCATGCACTGTTAAAACTAGAGAACTTGATTGTGAAATTTAGAATACCGCCTGACTCTGTAATTCTATTTTTATGTCAATGTACTACCGCTTTTCACAACCGCCCGGTTTATATTTGCCCATACATTAATCACCCAGTCCTGAAAAAGTAAGGCGCCTTGTTACTTGCTTAGGAATCTGTCCATAGTTTTGTTTACGGACAGACAAAAGCCCATTAAACTGACGAATTGGCACCCGGACATCGACCCCACGCTAACCTCTAGTAAACCATAGCCAATATTTCCCTCTGTCACAGCCCACTGCTTTGATTGACCTCGACTGACCACTGATAATGGCTAAGCTTCCAGATTTCTTCTTAGGTTTATCACAATATTGAACTCGTTTTAGTCAAGCTACGTTTATTTTGTCCGTTCTCTGGCAGTTTTTGCAAGCTCGGATTTTCTTTTGCTAGGCCTATAGCGGTATGATGAAAAGACGTAGCTGTATTCACAATTTTAAAGGCACAAGTAATAGGCTGGAGAAGTAACGAAACTAAGGTGAACTTTCCGACGGTACGCATTTCATTCGTTTTAGCTCCATGATTATATTACCAGTTCTGCGTCACATCACATTCCTTGGTCCTCTAGTCACAGGCCTCTCATGATCGTGTATCGGGTTTCTTAATTTTGCTTTGAGCGAGTGTTTTTTTTTTTTTTTTGCTGCAAGTGTAGTCGGCGTAGCTACAGGGGGGGGGGGGCTAGCCCCCTCAAAATGTCATAGCCCTCCATACATGAAGGTTACAAGTATTGATATTTCAAAATGACTTGTTGAGGTCCACCCATTCATGTGCCAGCCCCCTCCCCCCCCAAAAAAAAAAAAACAAAATTCTAGCTACGCCCCTGTGTAAGTGCACTGTACAAGCTATAGTGATTTGCTCACAGCTATTGTACTTATAAAAATGAAGGACACCTCGAATATTCCACTTTCCATTTTTTTCTGCAGAAAAGAACTACCTCGGAGTTAGTGGTACTTCCATGTTCCATGTAACAAAAAACCGGCCAGCCTTATGCACGTTATAGTTATTGAGGGGTGTCAAGCAAAACCCGGCCCGTAGTTTTAATTGGAAGAGTATGTGTTTCAACATAATTATGAAGCGATTTTTCATGTCGATTTGACATACTAAATTCGTGGAAAACATCTCACTTCTAATGTACTTTAATCTTTTTCTATCTCTGAATAGCTACCGTATAGTGTCCATGGAAACATATCCCATGTGAATGTTTCTGTTTGAGATTTTTGTATGATATTCTAGGTGTCGAAGGAAGAGACTCCAATCTAGTCTTCCTCATGCTCGCCCGTGTCCGGACATTTTTGGCGGTTAAGGAAATATTTTCAGTTGGCCTTGAACGCGGGAAATTAAGCAATGGAGCAGTGCGCATTTTTTCAAAAAAAAAAATAAAAGACGCTGGCTCCGAGATTTGACCTTCAACCTACAGTGCATGTCAACTGTCAGCTAAAAGTCGACGGTTAATGAAACTGAAACTGTAAACCACAGGCACAGTTTTAGACTGCGCCACCGGAAAGCTAGACCGTTTTTTCTGTCGAGCGCAAGAATCACAGAAGTGGAGACGGAGTAGGACTCTCCTATGAACGTAAGTATGCCGTTATACTATATACAGAATCGCTTTGTAATTATAGGCTCTCTGAAAGTAACGTTTGCTGCAAGTAGCTGTATTTTGCCGAAGTCGAACTCGACTGGTGTTTTCACCTCTTGAGACACTGAAACATTTCAGGCATAAACTTTCCAGTGTTATCCCAAACATGAATGCAAAACATGTAAAACATAATAGATTGCCTTTAGTAACCTGTGTTCCATTTTCAATTTGAATTTGATGCTTCCCATGCAATGAAACTCATGTAGACCTAAAAAGAAATTAAATATAATTGAATTGTTTTCTTTAAGATTTTTAGTATGTGTAGTTAACATTGTCAATTTAATTTAATTTTTTTTCGTATAACTTGCGATGAATTAAAGTTCAATTAAAGACATATTCTGCATAAGTGCATCTTTGAATTGTCATACCTATCTCCTCTGTTGGCTGATAATCATTGGGGTACAACTTCGGATGTACTTCCATTACTGTTTTAAGCAATCTCAGTAGCATATCGAATTGATTTTTAAATCAGAGAGTTTCAATAGCCTTTAGCTACAATAGCAAGTCCCTGTTCAAGAAAGTGCTTCCACGTTCCCCCTTTTTAGGTACTGTACCTAAAGTAAAATATTTCAAACATATATGTTACAAAGCTTAAAGAATGCATCCAAATCAGGGGAGGCGATCTGTTAAAATTATTGGGGGGGGGGGGCACTTGCTTGAGTGAACACTTTGCTTCTCCGGCAGGGTACAGGGTACCAACAAAGGCAGACCCGGAGCCATGCAGGAAGTTCAATATAGTTAATTTCACTCTTCCGGTGGGAACTTCCCCCCTGCTTTTGCAACAGAGAGACGTGAAAACTGGAAAGTCTCCAGAAGTGAAAGGAACAATGCTATGATCACGATGGTGATTCTTCAGCTCCACAAACGCAGGTGAAGAGTTAATTACTTTGCAAACGACGGGGAGACCGGGGACTACCATTATGCAGGTTTAGTATGATCCAGTATGATTTTGTTACCATCCATAAGGAAAATTCCTTGAATGTCAGAGAAATTAACAAAATGGAAACGTTAGCAATGGGGCTTTGAGCAGGACTATGAGTGACAGTGAGGGCACTGACACCAAGCTCTTCAAAGCTCACAATTCAGATGATAATTACAGTATTTTTGATTGAAATTTTGCATGAAAATAAAAAATGAATTTGAATTAATTGTGACATGAGTAATTTTAGTTTATAGACGTTACGTTACGCACGTTACTCAAGGTATGGGGTCGGTTGCTACATAGCGACCCCTTACTGCCCGGCATATAACTTTGAGCCTTTACATAGCTTTGTCTATAGAATGGTTCACTGGGAATTTTTGTGCTAATAGTGTTAGGTTACACAACTCGTGAGAACTGCACGCGAGGAGCGCCGAAATTTTGCAGGAAAATTATTTGCCATGCATGGTAAAACCTGCTGGCAGACTCAACTGGCAGTGGTGAAAGGGTATGCCCGACGTGGGGAACAAGCTACCATAAGGAGTCCAGCTACGTATACCTGAAGGCCTGCCAGAAGCGACGGGTGCCAAAAGGAAGCCAAACGCCGGAAGTTAAACGCTTGGGCGCGCGAAGGGCGCCGAAAAATTTGGGATTCTGTTAGAGAAAAATTGAAAATATTTGGTTCTTGCTCAGAAAATTTTAAAAATTTGAGTAGTTATGGAAGAATCTGCCCCTCTTCGTCGCAGGAAGCTCCAATTTTTCCAACTAAGTTGCTCCTAACCAATCCCCCCCCCCCCAATCTGTCTTGAACTCCTCCTTGTGCAGAAACAAACCTATGGTATATTGCCTAAGGTCATATCCTGGTGTACATACGAAACCGTAATATCACATGTAATCAGAACACTGTCTGTGTTACGGGCCATGTTTGGGTCCAGGGGCGGAAACCCCTGAAGACAAGCAATTAAGATGGTGCATTCTAGAGGGTACAGATCACATATTTCTGATCTAAAGTTCTCCCCAGCTGCCATTAACAATGTAGGCTAATATCGCAATTATTCATATCGAAAATGTGTGTGACAACATTTATTTTTGCTGCATACCTCTAATGTTTGGGAGGGGGCATTTGAAATTGTGTCCCCACTAAAATTATTGGGGGCATGTCCCGCTGTCCCTCCGTGATCGCCGTCCATGATCCAAATGGTCATATTCCCATCTTTACGGGACTTTCCTGAGCTGAGATATAAAATTTTGAAGCTTAAGTTTACTCAATGTAAGATGGTAGATTAAGCAATAATTCATGATGTCTTCCTTGTAGCCTACTTACTCAAATTACCTTCCTTCACCTTATTTTTCTTTGTTTTGTGGGAAGCCACTGTATCTTGTTGCAAATGTGATCATTGTTGTACTGTTACAGGGTGACTTGGCTATATAAGCCCTCTCCATTGTAATTTGAAAAGGAAACAAAAATAGGTAATGTGAGTAGTACAGGAACTAAGGACACCACACAGTAATTATTTCACAATGGCCTATTTCAAATAAAGTGAATAAATTTCAACATTTTATATCTCACCAACAGAGTAAGCTATGAAAATGGGAGTTGGATGAATGGAATTGATTTTCCAACCTTTAAAATATATATTCTTGTAATTTTGGACTTTAGGTCCATTTTAACCCTTTGAGGCCCAGAAGCGGATTAACCAGTCTCATGAACACGCACGCATGGGATTCATCAAAGTTGCATACTCCCTCTTACCTGCATATCTGCGACATTGTATAGACCTTATCGCAGATAGCCGTATCTTGCCGTGCGCAAAGTCTCATGGGATTGACAAGGGAAACAACAACTACGTCATGTGTGATCAGCGCGAAACTTAAACAACGAAAATCCACAAATAGCAGACGACATGTAAGTACATCGCTAACGTACGTCTAATTAAATAGGCATGACATGGCCGGAATTAAAAAGGTTTAAGACTTTCTATCACTAACTAGCACAGAGTTAAAACAGTTTTTAAGGGATCGCGGTGTAACAGTAACTGAACAAAATCACAATGCCCTGCCTGAGAAAGCTTTCTGGGTCGAGATGCTTGGCCTGCCATTAAAGCTGACCGACAAAGAAGCTGAGGTGGAGATTGAAAACGCAAAGGCTAGGAAACTTACGTTAGATGGGGGCCTCGTTCATCTCCCACGTCCTGAAACTATTGTACGAGTCTGGGAAGATGGTCCAGCCAGCCTTCCTGATACTTCACGAGAACACCTTGACAGTTACATTAGAGCTGGTATGTGTTGTAAAATGCATTGACACAAACTAGGCCTAGCCTACTAAGCTTGATATAGCCATGGCCTAGGCCCAACTTTAGGCCTAGGCCTGCATTGTTTTATTATTACTAAAATTGGCATAGGAAGCTTTTTGAGACTGGGGGCTGAACCTTGTTTTGGTGACTGTCATGGGGGAGAGGTCTAAGGGAAGGGGTTCCCCCTCCCCTTTGGAAAATATTTGGGTATTTGAATGTCCTTAGATCAATTTGATGCCGCATTTTGGACAAACTTAAAGGAAAATTAGGCCTAGGCCTACTACACATTTTTGACATAGGCCTAGGCCTATCTTACAGAAGAGACAAATAAGGGATGTTTGCCCTTGGATCTTAGGGGGTAGAAGCATACTTCAGCCCCTCACATTTTTGACTGGGGAAGCTAAAGCCCCCCATATATTTCCCCCAGTATTTCAGAGGGTCGCGAAAAGGATTCCGGAGCGAAAAATAATTGCCAAATTTCTCATTAAAAATAAGCAATGGAGGTGATTCTAATGTAAGAACCAGTGCTTTGCTTCATTAACACTGCGTAACCAAGTCAAATCAAATTCCTCTCACCGACCCCTCAATCTGAGGGCCACCAAGATTCCAGAGTAGAAAGTTGGGGCCACCAAGCAAAAAAGTTTGGAGACCCCTGCTATAGATGACTGGACTGCAATGTTGTGCTGTACTTTCCTGCTCAGGCCCTGCCTCCCCCAACTTGCCATCACTTGAATAGTGAGTTAATCTATAGCTAGGAAAAATCTGTAATTTGTAAAGTTCATTTGTCTATGTTACAAAGAGTGTACCAGCCTTGGCCTAGGCTGACAACTGTGCTGTTTTGTTCATTTTGTCATTATGACGGAAAAGCCTGAAAATATGCATTTGTGCCTTGCACTTAGTTTTGATGGGTTGCTAATTGAGTGAAATGCTGGCAGTCCTAGCATTACTCACTAAACATACTAAGTTTACAATACAACTGGGACTGCCTGTAAGTGAAATGAGGGAAGACTTCCTGTCTTATTGAGCTTTGACTATGCAATGCCAGATGCCAGCACAAATGCCAGATAAGGCAATCCCATGCTGATAAACAGGGTTAAGGGAGTCGGATGATAAGTAAACTAGCAAGAGTTGGTTTTTGAAGCTGTCCACTGATGAGGCACAGCAAACTTGTTCAGGTAACATGTTCCAGCTGGGGATAGTCCGTGGATACAGAGATTTCTGATTCCGAAGCTTATTTGTGGAGGGATGATGGTATATATGCCACCTATAGGTATCTACTGTAATTAAGTAAAGGCTGTCTTACTGGGTTAGAGCAGACTAATGAAGAGGCTTAGGCAGGCAAGTAGGTGTGACAGTTACTCATGAAAGCATCAGAAATTAGGTGTCCATGAGGGTTTAAATAATAAATATGGGGCTACCATTGCTAACAATATACCACCCTATAGCCCATCATGGGCCGATACTCAATACGTAGCCATGGAAGAAATGTACCAATGTTTTCTGCCACTGCAAAAGAAGGTAAACACTAGCCAACATAATGCAATTCAGGGTGAGCCCCCAGTTTCTAGCTAAGTTGTATTATACTCAATTTTGCAGTAGAGTCCAGTCATTTACTACTTTCAGTAAGATACAAGTAGAGTCAGTGACCCGAGTCGTGTTATTTCTATGAGGAAAATTATGATACAATTGCTCAAGTAATTTCACTTTTGAAAATTAGTGACTCGAGTCATGACTCAACATAGCCGTTAATAGAGGGCTCCCTGCATGTCATATATATGGGTCTTGGGGTTGAAACCACCATGATCCAAGCTTGAAAAAATTATGGTGAAAACACATATTACTATAAAGTTTATTATGTTCGAGGCACATATATTGCGGCCATTTGGCATCTAGAGACCTCAAAGCTTTTTTTTCTCCAAAGGAGAGGGGAATATATATATAGCCTCCCCCTTACAAACCTCTCCCAGGTCGCACACCAAAACCACCTCATGACAAAATCCTGGCCACACTTCTGGCTGTCAGTGTAATTAAAATAGCTGCCAACTGGATACCTTATGGTATATTGGTCACTTTTACCCACAGGTAATCGCCGGATTGGACTTGTCAAGACAGAGGGAACACGGACATTTGCTCTTCAAGTTGGCAAAAGTCTTTACCTGTCCTGTCATGTCAGTGGCCTGCAGTACCATGGAATTAGTCCAAATCTCATGTATTGCTTGGTTCGAGGGAAGGTTAGTTCTTCTGTTTTGCTTTCATCTTTTTTTTTAAAATGGAATGTTTCTTATAACATGCACAAGAGGGAAAGGAAGAAATCTGGGGCAAGACAATGCAGTTCATGCCAAATTTTTTATCTCAAAATTGTGACCGACCTAACCGGCAATCACCGGTTAGGTCGGTCACGTGATACCTGTCCCTGTGGGTATGCAGCATCTCTCAAGAATGTGCCCTCCTTGACCTCACAGCCCACATGTAATACTGGAAGTTATTAATGGTCACACAAACTGTTTTTTGTGAGTTAAGTTTTTCTTTTCCCTTATAGATATTTGTAAACTGCAGTTTTTGAAGAGCAGAAAAGAACTTTACAGGGAAAAAATGGTCAAAAGAGAGGATCTATTGCTCATTTTATGGTAAAACCGTTGGTTAATTGACTGGACTACAATCTTGGACAAAACTGTTGGAACACCTCCAACCGTTGCACCGTGTACAATATGATGTCGTGCATGATTTAGGAACCCTCGTCCCCCAGTACAGTGTTGCGCACGATTTACGAAACCCCCGTCCCCCAGTACAATGTTGTGTCCAAACTAAAGCGGTGCATCTCCAATTGACATTATTACCTCCAACACTGTACGGGGGAGCGGGGGTGCAGGGGTGTTCCAACGAGTTTTGTCCAAGATTGTCTGAGTTTAAGAAGGTCTCAAGTAGGACCTAAAGATGGGATATTTTTTGACCGTGCACAAGGTGGAAACAACTGGGGCCCTCGTAACTGCCTATGACGTCATTTCCCAAATAGTGAGATCACTATGCATAATAAATAGACATTATCAGTTGAGGGCGCTGTTGCGGAATTTCGCAAATCACAGCGAAGGGAGGTACTTTACGGACGACAAGCGTCCACTGCGTCCAACAAAAGCAACAGTTTGCTTAAAGATTAGAGGCCACCGATGCTCTCAAAGGTAAATTATCAGCCTGGGCAGAATCTTTTCATAGGCTCAATTGCTTTCTACTTGGAAGGAACGAGCTTCACGTTAAATACCACTGTATTCTATAGAGTAGGCTCTCCACGTGAAAGGGTTTGGCGAAAAACCAGTGAAAAATTGATGTCCGATTGCACCGCTTACGGGAAATACTGAAAAGGTGGAACGGGAGGGGAGGCAATATATATATATATATATATATATATATATATATATATATATTCCTTACAGTACTCTTAAACAGCAATTGGTTGGAAACTGGGACGTTTAACCTCATCTAACCTAACCTTAAACAACAGGGAGAAGAAAACAATTCAGTGGGTCTTTTAAAGGAAATAGCGCCACGATAAACAGTACAAAATAAAAAGTCCCTGGACAATTGACCCTTTTGTGAACAACTAGTGTTTATCGTTTGAAACTGATTTACTCTTATTTGTAATGGGTTTAAAAATTGGTGTACACATTTTTTAAGGCAAAGAAAAGACTTCATGTGCATTTCTCTAGCAGTAAGTTGACTCCTTCTCTTCTCAGAGTCAACCTTCAAGTAATTGCGTCGACTTATTTAACTTGATTCCTTTGCAGTGACTACCGTTTATCGTTGATGGATGATTATATTTTTATTATTATTTTGCGAATCTGCCATAATGATTATATCCTAAGAGAATAACTATCATTACGTTTGAAAATATTAACTGAAGTTCTTGGTCTATCGCTCAAATTTCTCCGAAAACCTTTCAAAAATGTGCTGCTAATTCTCAGACTGTTGGAACACCTCCAACCGTTGCACCGTGTACAATATGATGTCGTGCATGATTTAGGAACCCTCGTCCCCCAGTACAGTGTTGCGCACGATTTACGAAACCCCCGTCCCCCAGTACAATGTTGTGTCCAAACTAAAGCGGTGCATCTCCAATTGACATTATTACCTCCAACACTGTACGGGGGAGCGGGGGTGCAGGGGTGTTCCAACGAGTTTTGTCCAAGATTGTAGCTTCAAAATCAGTGAATTTTGAAATGCGTGATCTACTTGCTGACAGGTGTTAGTGACTGATAACCATAATCAATCACGGGCTGTGACATTGGGAAAAGTTCTCTCTCGGGATAGTGTGTTGTTTTATTACTACTGTTCATATTGGCCGGGGTTAACTAAGGAACATCAGAAATTTCTACTTGTAACATTATTTCATATTTTCAGCTTTACATGTGTTCTTTATGAAATTTGCAGACCCAAACCAAACTTTGAATTTCTTAAATTGGACTTATAATTCAAGAAATATTAAAAAAATATAGCTCTAAGTAGGATTTTTTCCCAGTCACACCTGTTAACTTGTGATCATTAAATTTAAGAATGACAGCTGATGTCCCATGGAAGTCTGCCGGGCTGACAGAGGTTAAAGTTGCATGTTTTATAGACATCGAGCTGTAGACTGGTAGTGCAGTCAGGGATCTGTGGGGTAACAGCTTCCTGGTACAGTGTACCGATTGAGTTGGGATGAAATTTTTAGGGGGCCTAGGTATCAATTGGGGGGGGCATTGATCGCCGTCTTTTATTCTTACCCATTTTATTAGGACACAAACAATTTGGGGGGGGGGGGGCTAGCATACATCTGATGACGCGCCTGATGCATATAATTATGTTTCTGGTCATCAGTAGCATAGGCCTATAGGGCCTGATGTATTGACAAGATTTAATATCACCACTAAAATGAAGCATTTCGCTATCTCCAGATATGCGACCGTCACATACACAGCATCGAAGGTGCATCTACAGCGGCGGATCCCAGATATGTAATGTGATTAGTTTTGTTGTGGGTACCTTAATATTAGAATTAAGAAAAAATATATATTTGCAACATTTTCTTCTGCAGTAAATAATAAAAAGGGTGGCTTTATGACCCCCGGGGAAGTGCCTGGATCCCCGTCGGCAAGGATTCTGGAGAGCAAAGTTCCCTTGCAAATTTTAAAGCATCGGTATTTAAAATAATGGACACTAGCCTTAGAGATAAAGTTGTTATCCCAAT
Organism: Holothuria leucospilota; assembly: GCA_029531755.1. Classification (NCBI taxonomy): domain Eukaryota; kingdom Metazoa; phylum Echinodermata; class Holothuroidea; order Aspidochirotida; family Holothuriidae; genus Holothuria; species Holothuria leucospilota. The sequence continues at coordinate 31,637,959 of CM055961.1, read as the reverse complement.
ATGCCGTTGAATGCGCGTTAAAACAGGCAACAAAAGTCGCCATCTTAGCAGTTTTCGAACATAACATTGGACTAATAGATAATCAGTGTAGTAGTTTTACTAAATAGAGAGGATTTACGGCCGCAGGGGTCCCATAGCTGTTGAAAAGATAATGCTAGATATACTTCCCAGTAAGGCAACCTGAGCGCACCACTAAGTTCACAAAAGTAGATGCGGGAAAAGCGTTCCCTACGCCTGTGCAAAAAATAACCAGAGTGTGTAGACTAAATTTTGCTTTTCGCTAACCAATAGGCAACTCAAAATTATCCCAACTTCAATATATAATTATTGGGGAGGGAGCAGATTATTAAGTGTTGACAATAAGTGTGTAGTACTATCGTGTCAACTAATTAAACTTTGACTCGCAAGTACTAGTCACTCAGTAAATTAAAAGTCAATTGAACACCCCCGCGGCATATTCAGTTGACGTATACACAGCGCACCAGTATATGTGCCATTAGGCTAAAGCTTCTGGTTTTAAGGTCAACATCTGCAAAGTAAAGGAATGTCAATATGCCAATTGGGAATCAGGTTGAAGTGTTCAATTTGGCGGGGAAATACTAACGGTTGGAAGAAAACAAAAATAAAAGGCACATTTTGGGTCAACAAAAAAACAAAGGACTTGACATTTTCCTGTTTCTTTCTTTCTCTTGAGATGAAATATGTAATCCTGATGGCAATCAGTCGCCCCGACAGGCACTTGTTTTCTTCCGTTGGAAAGCCTTGGGCAGATTCTTCCATAAAAAACCAAAAATTTACCATTTTTCTCAATAAAACCCAATTTTTAAACTTCTATTTAATAAAAATCCAAATTTATCAAATAAACCCAATCCCCAAATTTACAAACTTTTGTAAATAGAAGGCAAAGAAAAATTCCGCTCGACATCCTTTCAGCAACTCGTTGCCTTTGTCGGGGCTTCCGGTTGCTGCCCCTGTCGGGGAGTTTGCTCCCCCCCCCCGTCGGGCAAATCTTGGCTCCACCTCAGATGATACGTGTAATAGATTAAGCTGCTTCAAGTTTCCCCTCCCCAACACGGCTCCATTTTGAATCCATTTTAAGCCAATCTCCGGAAGTTGTTACTATACCAAGCTCCGAGTTCACGTAATGACAATAAGTTAGGTGATTTTATTCCCTTCCCAACCCCTTAGGGCCCGCAAACTTGTTCCTATAGTTTGACCACTGAATACACTTCAACTTGACAATGTTTGAAATTTTAAAAGGCTTACTCTTAAAATATAAATGGAATATAAAGCTGGATTCCCCACATGTAACAACCATCCAGGATCCTTAAATTAATTAAAAGTTTACACTTATACAGCCTTTTGGGGGGCCCAGATGCCGTGGTTGAGTGCAGTCAACACAGTGTTTGCAGTAATTCAAAATGCAGTAATTCAAAACTTGAAATCACTTCACTGTTATTCATGTTACAGTTACCATGATAAGCCTATCTATACATGTATAAGTCTAATCCTGCAACTCATTGTTTTAATATTTAGAAGGGGTCGAGCAGCACTGATGACCTGCTTACCATCTGAGATAGAATTTATGCCACATACACATAGACCACTTCTCATATAGCGGCCTACACTTACTTAGTCAAATAATATGCACCCCTGTAGGCAAAAGTGATTTATTAAATTAATTGCAAGTGCTAAAGAACAAACATGTACTTAAAGGGGAATTTTCATGATCCCAGACAGTTCCAATTCTCCCAACTATGCATCTTCTAGCTCCTCCCATAACTGTATGAGGCTCTTCCTTGTGCAAGAATAAACCTGTTTTATTGCTTATGGCCATGTCCTGGTGAGCCCACAAGGCTATAAAATGTAATAAAAGTACTCTCTCTGCCCTGTGTGGAATGTGAGCTACTCTGCATCTTTCAAATTTTCAAACTTTGATGTCAATCAAACAGCAGTCACCAACTGAGAATTTTGATATACATACACTAAAAATATACTTTGGGGTGATGACAGTCTGTCTTTAAGTACCAATACTGCAAATTCAGTCGCAGTTCTATGCGGGGTTGGGTTGCCAGTGGGTACAAAGGCATGGGAATAACCAAATAAGATTTGTGACTGTCAAGAAATGAATAGAAGAACATCCCTTAGGGATGCTTTGAATGTTTCATTACTGTTGCACCCCTTGGTCCTTGACAAAAATTAAATGTCTGACGACCGTGCTGGCTGGCTGCCTGGGTCCCCCACCGCACCCCACCACCCCACAGTACTCCCCCATTTGTATGTTAAATGTCCTAATCTGGTATACTGTACATCCTTGTATGCAATATACCCATTTCAAACACTTTTCGACTTGCCACATGTAATATATATGAGCCAGTGCTAAAACTTCAAAAATGCCAGCTCCTTCTGTGCTGTAAATTAATGTCTAAATATACACTGTATAATCTTTACTTGATGTACTGTACAGTAGTCACACACTACACAGTACAAATTCATAGATACTCTGTCCCTAGTGGGTCATTAAAGTACCTCTGGCTAGCTAGCTGTTGAACTTTGAGGTCAACAAGACAGACAAAACAATATCAGAGAATAAGGGCTAGTATTGCCTCACAAATACAAAAGTTTTTTGGTAGCTTTCATTGGTTCAATATGACACCTTTTCTTTGTAAATTTGAATCATTTCCTTTCGTTTATATTCCATCAATTAACAATATTCAAAGTTTCAGGTTAGGTCTACAGTTTTCCCATAGTTCGTTTCTTCATAAGAAGGATTTGAGGAATACCTAAATGTCTAAGTGTAACTTCAAGGCAAGAGTCTGGATGATGGAGGATTCCCCTAAGAGGCCCTGTAAAGGTTGCTGGAATGCTACTGTAAACGATCCATGGGACTCAACTCCCACTTGAGGCCCCAAAAGGTTGCAATTTTTGGTGTACACTAGAAACCGGAAGTTCCCACTTTGTGGTTCAATATTTTGTCATGTGCCTATTAAATTCTGTTGCAACTGATGTGTGTCTGTGTCTTGAGCAACTGAAGGGATTTTGAACAGCTCCCCTATGACTAATTGCCATGACTGCAGCCTACCTGTAATGTAATGTAATGACTACACTTTAAATGTTGTTGTGACAGTGTCTTTGCCAGATATGCTTTCCACGTACAAACAGGAAATACGTTGGCCATGGAGTAACAAGTGCACAGGATAAATTCAAAGGAGAAAAGCTTATAGGTTTAATCATTATTTATTCTTTTCTATGATATACCAAGAAGTGATAGTTGATCTCAACTGGCAGATCCAAGACACAGTTTCATAATTTGATAACAGGCAATACGAAATCAGACCTGACACTAAACCAGAATTCACACCAAAGTACAAAAAGGAATCTATAAAGTGCTTATAACCTAATTAGGCCTAATATATGAACGAAACTCATGAATAGAGACAATGTGACAGGACAATTACAGTGCATTCAGCTTGGGCATAGTGCGTACAGTACTTCTGTGCACAGACATGGGTACAATTCAGTACTGCATACATATACTTAAAGCTGAAGGCAGGATTAAAAATTAATTTGCATATCCTTCAACTTGACCTTCAACTTCAAACCTTCAAATTTTTCACTGGTGAAAGAAGATGTTTATAGCTATGTGAAAGGCATTCTTCAACCAGTGACGGAGGAAGGAAATTCAGTCAGAGGGGGCGAGAGTTTTTGTAGGGGTGCCTCAAAGTATATAGAGCAAAGAAATTTTGTCAGAGGGGGGCGAGAATAGCCTGTAGGGGTGCTGTGAAGTAGGTAAATACACTATGCTCCAATGCGGCAAAACCTAAAACGGCGCCGACGGGCAATATGAGTGGGTCACGGGTGATGGGTCACGGGTGATGGCCCCCCTGACCATATGGTTGCTCCGCCACTCTTTTCAACCCATACTTGATGTTTGCCACTTCTCAAAAATAGCCTTCACACCATCAAGTTACAACCCAGACTGTTGGAATATTACATGTATTACTGTATAATACTTGAACAAAAGTATTTTTATACTTGCAGGTGATACCTCAGGTGAAAATCTCTGAAGATCCATATCACACATGGGTTATTCTTAATAAGGAGACAGGGCAAATAGTTACAGCTGAATGTTCCTGCTGTATTGGGTAAGACAGCCTTTTTTTAAAAAAAAAACTTTGACTTTCATAAGGTTTTCAAATTTGCAATTACTGTATGATAAATAATATGGGGCTTAGGTGTTGTCCAAGCAGTACTTGGTCTTCAAATTTAGTATTGTTAGGCTGGCAATAACAGATTTTGTAAGACAGTGCAAATGTACAATACTCCTTCATCCCTTTTGAAAGATTACCATTTTTCTTTCACAAGATGAAATACTTCTGACATAACTTCTTTCTAGTGCTCACATTAAATACCCCAGAGCTTCTTGAGGCGTAAGTACCGTAGTCCCCTGCCCTCCTAGGTCTTTGCCCCTGATGCCACGCTGAAGTAGTTAGAGCCAGCTTTAGTGTCCTCGACCAATCAGGAGCCAGCGTTGGGATGACGTCATCGTTGCTAGGCAACGGTCAGTTTCATGAATGACGTCAGGGCTGCTAGGCAACGGTGAAGGTCACGGTCATCTGACATCTGGCATTGACATTCAGATCAGTGTCATGGCAATTGATTTGATTTCCAGCTGGTCAGGTCAAGATTGTAAGAATGGATTCGTGGAAAGGGAAAGGGGCAACGGCTTGTGGGTGGGGGATTGCCATGGTTAATATGGAGAAAATGTTGCTAGGCAACGTACCAACATTGACGGATAACGGTCGATCGAGGATGGAGATATGGGTTGGATTCGGATCATAAAGAGCCCTATTGAATGACACAACATAAAAAGGAAATACAAAAAAGCTTGAGTGCAGCTCTGTTTATTCATATTAACATTACAAAATGATACACTTTCTCGTAACATGCACTACTTTGGTTAATACATGTCATAGCGACGAGGAGACAGGTCCGACCTGTTCCTGTATAAATCATTTCCGATTCTTACGTTACGGAAACGGTCTTTAGGGCCCCAACCAACGCCCGAAAGCGTGAAAAGCAACCGACCGGGATTCTTTTCTCCGATCATTTGTTTCAGCAACCAGAAAATAGGTCGCAGCCTATGTGGCGCTGATCTCACAAAGGCCTCAAGGGCGTTCTGAGTCTGCAACTTTTTTCCTCTTTTTCTACTCTACCACAGCAAAAGCATAGATATTTACACATTTCACAGCACACAAAATGTTTTATTGCATTGAAAAAGATAGCAAACTAAAGCGAAGGACTGTTTCGGGTGAAAGATGGTTGATCTTTGTCTCCGGGATTTCGAACGAGCATATTTTATCCTAAGTTTTAGGAAGCAGCATTTGTGTATATCTTATGTTCCCGTTTTAAAATGACTTCCATGGCCTTATTCATTTTGACTAGAGCTTCCCAAGTGTCGATCGGGAAAGACACCTTTTCATGACGATCGTCCTCCTCGCCATCATTATTGTTCTTGGTGACGCCTTCTTCGGACTCCTCTTCGCTGCTGTCGGCTCCTTTGGTGTCGCTATAGGCATCAGTGTTGTCAGCTTCTCTGCTGTCAGCCATGGTCTCTTCCTCCAAAGGTTCTGATACACTGGTGTTGGTGTCACTTTCTGAGATAGCCTGGTATGAAGAACCTTCGTCTGAAGAGTCGTAAGGTTGCTTCACTATGCCCCTCTTAGAGTTCCCACCGTTCATCTCGAGGTCTCCATGACTATGTTTGTGAACCCGCTCTATATGCCGACGGAGATTGAAGCTTCGCGTAAAAGGCAACTGGCAGATATGACAAAGGTGAGACATGTTTCAAGTGTTGCATTCACGACGATCTGTTATTAAATGCGGGGACACGATTTTCCATCTACTTAAATGTACCCCATTTGCTCGGAGCAGATGAGCATGCGTCATAGAACATACAGGACATGAAGTATGGGCCATATGGAGCACATGGAGTAGAGGAATATATGTACAGAGCGGAGCAATTGGAGCACGGGTGCATGTCTGATATCACGCGGGGCAGTGACTGATACAGTGACGCACGTGACGGCACGTCCGGCAGATAGACATGCGTATGAGGAACAATCGGAGCATACCTAGTGTAGAAACATGATCAAAGTGTATAAGCAAATTAGAGGTTTTCACGGAAGATTCACAACTTTGACGAAAGATGAACAAAAAAGTAGAATTCATGGGGCAGATTGCACAATCATTGGGACTATGGGAGTTGTATAAAGTCCAGGCTATTCATACAGAAAACGCTATAAAAGATTAGGATTTCCATTACCGAGGAAGGTCTGGCCTCTGCTTGAAGCCAATCAAACCAAGACTATCATACCGAACAATGTTGCCAAAGTGTCGATAACAGCAGTTGAAACATGCATACCATTGCAATGTGTTGTTGTCAAGTACATCGACTGAGCACGCCTCAGGGCAATGCTACAATAACGCGAGAGCAAGGCGAGCATAGCCGGAGCAGATTGGAACTTGCCCGTAGAAGGACGAAGCTTGGCCGGAGCAAAATGGAACTTGCCCGGTCCAGGACTAAGATTGGCCGGAGCAGGATGGAATTTTTCCGGAGCAGGACGAAGCTTAGCCGGAGCAGGGTGGAACTTGCCCGGAGCAGGACGAAGCTTGGCTGGAGCAGGATGGATCTTGCCCGGAGCAGGACAGTGCTTGGCCGGAGCAATTTGGAGCATTTCCAGAGCAAGTAGAGCACGCCACCGAGCAAACTAAGCACGGCATACTGGTGTGTTGTAAGGTCTCTTGCGTGGTAGTTCTCTGTGTCGAAGTGGTTCTCCCTCCATGGCGAGGCTGTGTAGAGTCATTACATAAATGCAGAAACACATTTGACCCAACGAGTAATAATTTATCCTTAAGTGTCTGGTCTTTCTCTCTACGTTCTGATAACATGTAGCTTCATTCGGTGTCTCAGTCATGAAACATTTGCTAAGGTTTTGCCAATATCCAAGACAAGTGAGTGAGCTTTATTGGCCAAACATACATGCCGCAGAGGAAATGCCCACATTAACATGGCATATCACGTACTGAACAATAACTTGACGCTTAGACTTCGATTTAGGTTTTCTTCACAGGGGCTTTACCGAAATCTTGTTTACATGCTCGTCTAGACGTTACTTGGGACATACTCTTTCACGTAGATCTTATTCAATTTATGTTGCTTTATTGATTGAGGGCAAAAACTTTCAAAAACCTTACCAGTAAAGACAGTGAAAGACTTATTACCCAACAGCGGTTAATCCAAATCTTAATGTAAATGTGACTCTTCACACATCTATTTGCTGATGGTATCAGTAACAAGCTTGGTACGCACTGACGTAATGCTCCGATCACTACCTTACTCATAAAAAAGAAAATCCTACATACCAATTTGTCACTTTCGTTTACACCCCCTTCATAGTGATGGACACATCTCACTTGAAGTGTGTGCTTGACAAAATTATATTAAAGCTCTTACTGTACCTTTTCATGTAATCTCGAACTCATAAACCTTGAGGTGACCCCTAGTATAAGAAAATCAATATTTTCAAGGCCCACATCTAAAAATAAAAATGCAGTACAGGCCAATTTTTTATTACCTATTCATTATGATTGGCACCCATTTCATGGGAAAAACTAACATGATCAGTGTTGCCATGATGACTTACAACCATGGAAGTTCGAGGTAGTACTTCTATGTTTCAACTATGATGTGACCAACAATCATCTGAAAACTGATAGCTATATGCAGTGTCTATACCTTGGTCAATTCAGTGAAGTTGAAAACATCAATAAGGTCAGACTATAACAATAGACGAAGAGGGACTAGAGTCCTTTAAATTATCAAACTGTAGTCTGTACTTGGAAAATGTGTTGATAACTCACAAGGCAGGTACTCCTGTAGGATTCGAACCCACAAGAATCTGCGAGAGATTTATTCCAGGTGGAGTTTGGACCCGCTCTTTGTGGAACCGACACACCTTACAACCACAGTGCCATATCTTCATGATTTATAGGATCAAGAAGACTTATCATCGCCATTTCATATATTTGTCAGTCGTCAAAGCAACAACGATCCTACACTATTACAACTCCATGACAAATCTTAATGAATTCTGAAGACAAATGTAAAACTACAACCCTCTCTAACGAAAAACGAGCCGGCACTCGCCTATGTATGAAAACCCACGCAGCTTTAACACAACCCATCGCTAAAGCCTCCCTGGCTCTCTTAAAAGTGGCAATACCATCGTATCAGTGTCAGTCACGCACGTCACTTTCCTTTTAAGCTATGCGTGTGTGAGCGTGAAATGTACAGGTCCCAAAACCTACATTCGTATTCAGCAACCCCAAAAGGGCCACTCAGGCGTGACACGGCGTGAATGCACTTATTTCAACCAGGGTGGGGAACCTTTCTTCTCTGACGGGCCGTTTTGACGGTCAAAATTCACTCGCCGGCAAGAGGGTGCAATAAGCTTTCCCTATAGGACCCAGGCTAAGGTCCTCCACACAGACTCTGGTGGGTCTAAGCTAGGACCGTCTAGGCAAGAACTGTAACGAACCTCCCAGAAGCTCCGCAATTTGTATTCATTTGTAGGGAACAGAATATTCATTCATTATCTTTAAATGATGCAGAATGTGCAAGGCTAAACAGGTCAGAAGCCCTATCACAATAGGACTCTTTGCCCTTTTATTTATGTATGACGTAATACTGAATGATCGCATATAAAAAGTGTGTGCAAAGAGCGCCGAAAAAACTGTTTATTTTTAAATTAGTTTTACATTTTCCTCATTTTACGTGCAAAGTTGTCCACTTTCTAGCTTTTCATTCACTTTTCGGAGGAACAGTTCAAAAACTGAATAGATACAATGCCCACTTAGTTTTGTACTCTCATAGATACTGTAGATCTACACTGGTCGTGTAATTTCGTAAATGTAGCCTATCCGCCACGCAAAAGCTTCCGTTACCTCCAGAAGTACAAGGATTCTGCACCTGATTTATGTCTAACGAAACGAAGTGGCATGTTACATTGTGCATACAGGGGTTTTAGTATATAATATAGGCCTACTCATACTTTTTTCTCAGCATACGTGAAATACCTGGAAAGTGAGACTGTGTCAATAGGATACACAGTGGAGACAGTAGTGTGCTAAAAGATTATTGCCAATTACTTTTCAAATGTATCTGAATCTAAATCTATGAAAAGTTGCCTTGTGGGTCGCGTACGGCCGGCAGGTCGGAGGACCCCGTCGATGATTAAACCCTAAGGAATGGTAATAATTACTCCAAGATGCCAGTGGCTATATCTTCCTTTTGCCATGGCCAATGATATAAAACAGAAGTAAAACCGCACTTACCAGGCAAACGACAAACCACCATGTTTTTGACGAAAACATTAATTCGATTATCTTCAATGAATTATTACACAATCACAATTAACGTTCTTAAAGGGAGAATGCAGTCACCCCAATAGAGAATTGTATAGTAAACTATCGTATTTCCTGAATGGCTCTTGAGAATCATGTGACAGTATTTTTCTCACTCAATCCTAAAATTTACAAGGAGCAACTGCTTGATTTACTTGAATATGCAATATTTATGCTCTAAAATATCATGAAAGATACTTGGAAGCGAAATAGGAAGAAATTTGTGACATTTAGCTATTGTTTCAAAATAAGTTTGGGGTGACTGCTTCTGACTTTTAAATGCCTGTCATTACTCGTATATACCGTGCATACTAATGAAACGTTCGACGAGGATCTTGTCTATGAAACTATCTGAACTAGTGGTGCTCCTACTCCCCTGAAGGATGGATCAGGAATAGCCACCAACGCATGGACTATAGCCTATATATTATGCTTCATATTCTAATGAACCAGCGGCATTGTCAAACATTGAAGAAGACACAGAGCTCCGGCAGGAAATGATTTCTAGAACCCGAACATTGTACCTGTCTAATCGATACCACTTTGTTGATGATTGATAATACATAATAGAAAGTTCCAAGCTGATCATCTGGAAGGTTTTTTTTTTGGTTTGGAAAGTCTATTGATCGATAAGACACTTTAGTGTTGCAATCGTCACTAATGCAGGTTAACACAAGTGACCCCACTCGGCTATACGAGTTTCTTGCCATTGTATGGACCATGAACTGGGCATGCATTCATTACATTATAACCATAAAAATCATACCCTTAGTAATGGCAATTACAGTACAACAATAATAAGATCAGCAGTTCTTGAAAGCACTCATAATAGCCCCACGAAAAATGCTAAGGTCCCGAACTGTCAGTACATGGAACTAAAGTAACAACCGAAAATTCATGGGAGGATTTACTATTATTATAAACCTCACTCAAAGGAGATCTGTCGACAACCCATGCAACAGGAACTTAGACCCACTTCAGTCTCACTAGACATTCTCAAGAGTGATCAAACCTGTGTACCTTTCTCAGTCACACGGCTACCCGTTAAACAACACTGCATCTGTGACCGCCAAAAGATACATAGATTCAACGGACCATACTAAATTGTCTTAAGCGGACAATGTATATTAGACTAACGTACTTTAGTGGCGTTGAGTATTCCTACACAGTAACCCTCTATGTTTCATAAATATGAAAACCATAACATGACTGCACTGTTTTGATGGAAGTATTGTGGGCTACATTTTACAATTGAATTGAATGGACAGAAACAATGATGAACACTTGACACTGTGCACTAAATATGACATAAAATAAAGAAAATAAGTACCTGGTAAGAAAAATCAATATCAAAATCCTCGAGATGGCTAGCCTAAATTTAGTATTCACTAGGCCTACATCTGGTTTTTTAGTGCACTATTAATGTAAACTAAGTTGCTTCAACTTCTAGTATAGTGAATCGGTTACTATGTACAACTAACTATAACGTCTGTACAGCAAAGCACCAGCCTGTTTCGTCATATTTTGTACAGGGGATCATCGATATCTATTTTTTGTCCAGGAGCAAATAAAAGTCTTGTCAATCCAACAGACAGCCCTATTGTGTGGCCTTTTCCTTTCTATGTGTCTGTATCGATCGGTGCCTTTACAAAAATAAATATGCACTCCGATGAACAACCTCTCAATTGGCAGATTTGCAAGACACTATTGTAGTCACGAAGTGATACAAGCGTGGGTGCACCCATAGCCACAGGATCGCTCACACACCGCGGGTGCACCCATAGCCACAGGATCGCTCACACACCGCGGGTGCACCCATACTCACCCTCGCTTCCTTAGCGGTACGCGGGAAATGTACCGGTAAGGAATTCGCGGGATTTCCCCATTAGCCTGGCTGACCTCCAACTAACCCAGCAGACGTACGTGTCTGGAGGGCGGAGCTCTCGCCGGCTGTACCGTGTCCTGTTAAGGACATGTTGCTGAGTTCACCCATAGCCACAGGATCGCTCACACACCGCGGGTGCGAGTTCTCCCTCTGCCGACAATGTTTCCACAGCATATATTCTAACACAAATTCATATCTTATAGTACATGATGACAGAAATTAAATTACAACATAAAAAACATTAATATGACCGTGATCTTGACCTTCACGCAAACCTTGGTCTAGCTAAATAACATGTCAGATATGACTATGGTCTTGACCTTGACCGTTGCCTAGCAATGCTGGTTCCTGATTGGTCGAGGACACTAAAGCTTGCTCTAACTACTTGAGTTCACTGGTGATACGATTTATACAACAAACATTCGTAACAGAAATTACGAACAAAATGTTGGGGGGGGGGGGATATGGGATTTGAACACACCGCGGTTCTCGGGACAGGAAACTGGAATTTGTTAAATCGATTTAACTAGCTCTGGTTCATATTTCAACCCAATTGGTTTGATTTTAATTGGTTTCAAATTAAATCGATCGTTGTAAGAGTGTGTCGGTAAGTGAAACTGGATAGAAATCCGTGCAGGATTTGAGGAAGACGATACTGCTAAAATAGTTCGGGCAGGAGAGGTTTTGTACAAATTTAGGTTACATTAGATGAATCCAAGTTCTATTCCGTTACTGTAAGATTCTGATTTGGCTAGGAGCAAGATTTCATTCAAGCAGATTATTCATCATATCTGACTGTAACAACCACAAGTTCTTTCATGAAAGATATTTCTTTTCCTCTTGCTCATTAGACTTGGCCAAGTCTCTCGTGAGTGTTCTCGTACTGCACGCTAGTACCTACAGCTCACCATATTTACCTTGGGTTTAATACGCCCTCTATCGGCTGCTTATTTGTATTGCTTCTCAACGAGAGACTTGGGACACTTGGTTTCTGTGACGTCATACTAATAAGCTTAGTACATTATTCATAAGGAGGGGGCGTCAACCTCATAATCCAATAAACAGTCCTCATGTGCAGAAATTAGTATCGTCCAATTAAAGAGAATATTATTTGATATGACATATTTTTGACAATTGATTCGCCGTAATTATACTCAAATGAATACTTAAAAACTAATTTACCGTACGAAAATTACACAAATAAAATTTTTGATGACAAATAAGACCTTTGTAATCCATTTTAGAGAAACATGTGTCAATACATTTCCCTATACATAATGGTACCATTTAGCGGTTCGTGTACTTAACTCCAAACGTAAACAAAGATTAGCAGAATGGGTACTTGTACTTGTGAAGTTTTGTGCGTCCATACAAAAGTAGCCGCCAAGCTCTAGCACCCGTGAGATAATCGAAGAGTGAATGCTCTATTTATTTTCCTCTGTGCTAGCACATAGTTACTCTGCGTCATGATTCTAGCCACAATTAATTAAAGTTAAATCTTGTAGGTGAACAACGTTGGTTCAGCATGCAGCCTGTAGGCTGTAGCAACTCCCTGCTTGAACCGTACTAAACTGACGTACATGATAGGCCATGCATATATATCATATTATCACGGGGCTAGGCATTTCTTAATACAGAACTAAGATCGAGTGACTAAGTGATAAAAGAAAAGAAAAACATGAGCATGTTTATTTACTGGCTGTTATTTTTTTTTTTTTATGTTGGGCCAATCAGTTTACTTATATGAAACCTTTGTTTTCCATGGATCCCTCATTACTGGAAAATGTGAAGGTATGTAGCTAATACTAGGCAGTTGTGAGTTTGTCTACAGGGCCTATAGCTTATGTAAATGTAGTAGCCCAGTTTGAATAGTGCAAGGAGTACTACAGTGCCCAGGGTTATCTAGACCTTGAAGTTTGGAGAGTGCATTGTATTTTTGTTACACATTCTCCATCATAGCCTATGTGAGAGACTTTACAAATTTATCACATCTCCTGACCTTAATTAAATGGGAAACACATGATCTTCAAAAAAAAAGTCATGATTTCATGACTAAATTCAGACCATGTACTGTGTCTTTGGCAAAGTATTTTTAGCTTCAGTTACAGTATCATGGTGGCTTTTCGATCCTTATACATTTCTTTACAATTCTTTTGGCAGAACTTGATTGCATGGCCTGACATGATAATAGCTATGTGTGTACCGTAGCCAACACGTATACTGTAGAGTCACATATCGCAGTCACCCTAAATGTCTTAAGGGTGGCTGACAGTATTCAAGCCCTTCTTTACTGCTTTCTTTTTTCTTCTTGGGTGGGGGGCACCCAAAATTAGCCTCCACCAAGTAAATTAAAATGTGGCAAATAAAAAATTATTAAATTTAGCTGTCAGAGTAATGCGTAAGGTACAACAAATGCCAGATGTCTTAAGTTTGATATAAGTTGGAGAGTTTCAATTTAACTCACAGCCAATCTTTGTGACCTTGTGTAACTTCACACATGCTCTGCTTTGGATATAATGTAGCTATAGTATTTGCCAAGGCAGTACCACATTGTGAACTTACAAGAACTTATAAGTGCCAGCCAGTGTGAATGAAACAGAGAACTGTTTGGCAGATTTTTTAAGGCAATGTATATTGCCAAGGCAGGCCATTTAGACATGTTAATGTTGCGGCACTACACAGTACTGAACAGTATGTACATATGAGCAAATTAGTATATGAAATACAGCAGCTTCCCCTATGGAAATTGTTTTCCAAGCCTTGCTGAGTCAGTAATGCCTCTGTCATTGCAGTTCTGTAGACTGAATTTGAGAAAAAAAATCTTTTTGAGAAGAGTTATCCATATTTGTAACAGTCTTCTGGCCTCAGATGTTTTAGCAAGCACTGTCAGTGTATTTTAGGGCCATGTAAACAAATTTTTGAGTCAAACTGTGTTAGCCTATATGAGCCAGAGAACTGGCTCCCTGCCCCTTCATCCTCCACCTACCAATCCCTGAGAAGTGGAGGGTACAGGTAAATTCAAGCATCTGTTGTAATTAAATAGTTGACAACTTGCATATTTTCATTTTCCAGAAGTCAACTATACTTCTATGGACTTGTAACTGTTACCTGTACAGTTTAACCTCTTCAGTTTAGTACCAAGAGAAACACTGTGAAGTTCAACAGTACATGGTCATATGCTTTATCCTGATGCAAACATAACAATTGACATGTATGGTACTTGGTCATATGTGTCAGGGAAGGCAATTGAACTAACTTAGCAACAATTAGTGCATCTTCTTGAGCTAAATTGTTTGAAGCTTGCCTTCTCAAGACCATTTTTATTTTACATCATGACCCCAAAGTGAGGAAGACCTGATGCATGAGTATTAAAAAGTTGGGTACATGTATACATACTGTACATGTACCAAGATATAACAAATCTTCACACTGCCTGGCAAGACCTCTTCTTAGGTTGAGACTTGAGTTTACACCAGAATCTTTATCTTTGATGCTGCATGGATTGAGAGCACTGTGGTGGTCACATGTGAGATTCTCTACAAAGTATTATGCAGTATGTAGGCTATTACTTCTAGAGCAAATTTGACATTACATGGAAGTTGTTTTTATGTACAGCAAGGACACCATAATACCAAATCTGTCTTGGTCCATCACAGCAAGCATTTGAGTAATTATCCAGTAAATAATAATGTGTGTTGAAATTTAGGAGGATGATTAGAATTCTTTATTGTAAATGTAACTATAAGGTGACTTGAGTAAAGCTGATTCATTTCTACATTTTTGGAGCAAGCTGACCTACTTATAAACCAAATTCTATGCAATACTGAACACACTTTTCTCTCCTCAAAAGCAAAATTCAAGTACCCTTTCATATCACATAATGTGATACTATATTTCATTATGGAAGATATTTCAATATATCAGTCACATTGCATTCAACCTTTAAGCATTGAGTGAGCACAATGTGTTGCTTCTTAAGTCTTTTTTCTTGAACCAAACTACAAGTACATTAATCAAAGAATATGTTCAGTTTCAGTAATATCCTGCTGTAGCATAGCATGTGTGTGTAGGGCTTAAAAAATTTCTAGAGCTATGTTGCTTTGTTGAAAAAGGACTAGGAAAGTCTCATTGTTTTAGTTGTGGAATGTTGATCTTTGGGAATTTGGGTACCCAAGCTTTCATGCTTTGTGTGGTATTTTTTCATTTATTTCAGAAAACAGTTAAAACCAGTTTGCAGTAGAGCAAGTATTTCTATAATGATGACTGTGTGGAGGCAATGTTGCATTGCTGGCACACAGGTTTCCTTCTAACAGAAGCAATTGGTGTTGGTGGGGGAGGGTGTCTGAAAAGAGGTAAATGAGAATGGGCTGAGTTGAATTATTTGGTTACATTCAATCTTCTCAGAGAAGGAATCTCACTATAGAGCACATGTATGCTGTTGCTTCAACCTGGTTTCCATGATAGAGACATGAAGTAGTCTAGCAGATTAAGAGTATAACAATCCCTCAGAATGGGACATCATTGGGGTATCACTGGATAAATCTCTAGCTGAAGCTAGTACCCATATCCAGGTGGTTATACTGAGGAAGTCCGTAACTGTTTTACTTAGTCACACACTGTAGTAACCATGGTTTAAAGGGACCCACAGCCCTTCAATCAAGAATTCCAGGCACTATCACTAGTAGACTACCACATAATCTCCTTGGGGTGAAGGAGAATAGGACTTTACTTTGCTATGAGATGTTGCCCTCCTAATACAGCTCTTAAATCAGGATGCTGCAACTTAAATGGCAGCTCCCTGCATGAATGTTGGCCTAAGGTATAATGAACAATTGAACCGAATGAAGGAAACAGTTTTGACAGTATTGATCTCTGGGTTTATTGAGAAATCACCGTTTGCTCAATTAATTCTCTTCACAAGACTGGAATTAAACGAAAACTTTTTTGATGGTTAGTGAGAGCCAAGTTCCCACTAGTCATTTTACAGTACACGCAGTAGGCCATTGCCTTATTAGGAATCATTCATAATTATAAGAATTACAAGAATTATAACACTTACTATAACACTCATGCAAAAATTGTGTACATTTTCCTTCTACCCTTCTTTCTACCTCCTTACTCACACCAATGTCTTAATCTAAAAAATTTGACATAAATCAACACTGAATCTGAAATCCACTTTCAAAGAAAGAATCTTTTCAAGTCTCTGGCTGCATTTTCTGCTTAACTGAAAAAGAGTTACATAGCACCCATGAGAAGAACAACCCAATTGAAATGGGGCTATAGGATCACCTCAGACATATTTAGGGATATGACTATACCTCTAAGTGCGTTTAGTGACTGCTCTTTGATTGACATTAGTTGAAACACTAGCTTCACTGTTGTTGGTCAATAATGACTTGAGTAGTCAGTTGTGTTCCCAATTAAGCTCAGCTCACTCACAGTACTGCATGGATGTGGCTTTAAACAATGTTTACTCAGAGAAATGTACCATAACTTTGTATGGGAGCTGTAATAGACAGGTGTTTTTGTTCATTTGGAGGAGAGGCTAGAAGAAAATTTAGTAGGGGTAATTTTTACTGTCTGAAGCAACTGAAGATTGCAGTGCCTCTAAATCTCAAACTTTTGGGGTCAGGAGTACTATGTCTTTGAGCTCAGTCATCTGTTGTTGTATAAACTGAATTTTTATTTGCAGATTTTAATGCCTGATAGTACAATTAAGTCAACGTTTTGTAGATACAGGTAATAAATCCTGAAAGTGGGATGGAAATGAGGGAGGGTGGCAGTTACCCAATTTCCTTATCCTTCTTGTCTTAAGTTAGCAGGGATCTTGGGTCAAGGATTCAAGAGAAGGCTTCCTGAATAAGGGGATGTCCTACAGGTCTGTAGTATAAAAAAATTTCAGGTTTGTAATCTCTTGGATCTAAACTGATACAAAATTTGACTCATTTTGTACCGACCTACACACATCAACTATCCTGAAATCAATTTTCAGGTAATGTTGCACTAGGTGTGCTGCTTAAAACAACTGAATGGTTGCACAGTACCATGGTTATAGCTTTGGTCCACTACTTTCAAATTAAGATCCCTCCCCTTTAGCAATGTGACCTGAGTCTACTGAAACCTGCATTCTCTTATGTTATTTCAACTAAATGATTGCATTATCTTTAAATGACATTGCAAAACATGTATTTGGTCCACTTGTAAGGCTGTAACTTGAAGTCCACTACAAGGGCATATTAAATAGTGCTAGTCATCTTAAATTTTCACTGGATGTACCAGACACTTACCATCTCTAGCTGATAATTAAACCAATCCCTGTAAGAACTGTTTTGCATTTGGTAAATACTGCAATGGGCTCAGCACTTTGGGGGCACAGTCTACTATGACTTGGAAAGGCAACATACACCTTCAGGTTGATATGTCTACACGCAAAAGCCATAGAATGCTTTCATGGGCTGCAAGGCTCATGAGTCTAGATGACAGGTTCAGTACTATATCAATGCTTCCCTAGAGTAGTACCAAAGATATTAACTCTACTGTAAACTTAATAATCCTAAACATAACCATAATCCTTACCCAAACCCTAATCTTACCTGAGGCTAGTCCAAGTAGCCTATAAATTTTACACCTCAGTGGAATCCTAACCTTACCACCAGCTGGGCCAAAGAAGATTTTTGGTCCATCCTTTGTCTAGTGAACCTTGCAAGTGAAAGTTTAGTCTAGTGGGTATCCCACTTTCATGTAGAAGCCTAATGCCTATCAAAAAGGCCCTTCAAATAGTCCTTCAATCCTGGCTCTGTCCCTGACCTGCCCAATGTAAGGATCACAAAACCTCTAAGGTTTTTAGCTCTTATAGTCATGCTCTTAGCTGGAATTTGTGGATTATGATAGGCCTAAAATTTATTTATTTAACTTCACCAGTGACTTAGCAAACTAGTATATTTGTATCAATGACAAATGTTGCCTATAATAAATGCAAAGAACTGTCACATAAAAAAATATGAAGAGCAATTTCTGCCCATGCAGGTATTTATTTCAAATAGGCCTGTATCACCTTGATTCAGTTCTGCAAAGAATCACTTATCAGTCAAATTGTACTGCTCACTCTTTTGCAAGAAAAATTTGTGTCAAATATTGCACCATTTGTTATATAGGTACCTCTTAAAATGAAAAGCTTTTCCAAAGGGTAGGGGGAAACCCTCTTCCCTTAGACCTCTCCCATAGTCCATCAGTTCTGAATGTTGGTTACATTGGAAACATGCTTAGGCCTAATTCCCAAACTACTTTGTTAATTTTGTGGTTTTCCAAGCTCAGGTTTGCTGCTATATTGTTCT
The DNA here is from genome assembly GCA_029531755.1 of Holothuria leucospilota. Lineage (NCBI taxonomy): Eukaryota > Metazoa > Echinodermata > Holothuroidea > Aspidochirotida > Holothuriidae > Holothuria > Holothuria leucospilota. Next base: position 31,619,272 of record CM055961.1, on the reverse strand, counting down.
CACAAGACACCTCCAAGAGGAACAAGCAAAGCTACTGTAGCATTGCCTGGCATGCATGAGTGATTTTAACAATTGCTCTAATATAAAGTCTTAACGTTAGTCATTACCCGCTTGAGGGCACATTGAGCTAGCAAGATGATAAAGCTGATACATATTGGCCTATAAGTATACGAACAAGGTAGTAGGCCACTTCGAATCCCAGCCAGGCTCCCGAGCTCGCGATTCACAGCAATGGCGTGCGTTGTGATTTGCGAGTGACGAAGGTTACATCTGCAGAGCGAATTTGCCTTCTACTGTGCTTTTCCTTACATTATCTGATTATGCGTTTTGTGAGAGAGACCGTATGGATGGCTACGCAGATAATCGCGAGTGCCGCGATGCCTAGGATCCAAAGTGTCCTACCTTGCTTGTACACAGAGCTGTATATGTATTTGTGTATAACGCTCCGAACGCCTGAGAATCAGACCGCTATCGATACCGATTTCGAAGCAAAACTTTCTTCAAATTAAGTCGCTGAACCAACGATTTTGTCTTTCTTTTATGAAAATCAAATCATGGCACGGTTTCGCTCCTCGTGAATCCTGTCCCGTGAAATTTCCAGTTGCAAAAACCGTCATATTGATCAATTCTTACGGCTGATATTGATGAGTTTTCGCTATCGGCAATGTCGTAGACCCTGCAGCAATTAATCACGTGATATAAACTTCATATATGTTTATTCATAGCTATATTGTTTATTCACATAACATTCAATTTACTGATTTTGATTGGACTAAAAGTTGACAGACTACTACATATTATTCATCCCTAATTGAGGATGAATAAAATAAAGAAATAACATTAAAATTATGACGTCACAGAAACCAAGTGTCCCAAGTCTCTCGTTGAGAAGCAATACAAATAAGCAGCCGATAGAGGGCGTATTAAACCCAAGGTAAATATGGTGAGCTGTAGGTACTAGTAGTACGAGAACACTCACGAGAGACTTGGCCAAGTCTACTTGCTCATTATTTTACACTGATGAATAGTTTTCATCAACAAATGCAAGCCGTGGATTTGGGGGAGGGATGGGGAGTGGAGCTGTGAACTTTCCTGAAAATAGCGGTTTTGACCACATGGATGATATCAAGTGTATTATAAATGAGTTACTTCTGCTCGTTTATATTTACTGACGTTGAGACAGACGGAACTGGATTTAGCAGGGAGGTGATATTAGGTTAATATCACCTCCCTGGTTTAAGGTGAGATATTTTGATGGGAAGGATGACAGCTGAAATAATTCATATATCCAGAGACCGACTGTAGTGCCCATTCAGTGGGTCAGGGAGGGGTATTTGTAATTAGTGGCAATGACTACAGACGATGTAACAGTGTTATTTTTGCTGTATAAACATCAATGCGATAAACAGATACAATCGAATTTTAAGAGATGTTGAATAAACAATGTTTGAAATTGTATGTAGGCTGGAAGCCGGGTAAATTATTCACAAGTAAGAAATGTAGTGGATTTATAATGCAAGTTTTTTCCTTCCTTCTTAAAAATTCCCATTAGCAGGCTTCCAGAAGGGACCAGTCTGCAAGTGAAATTATATCTGGCGTTATGTAGAGCCCATCTCCCTCTTACATTATGTCACTATACCTTTGGTCTCATGGAATAGAAATGTTAACATATCTATCATGCATGTTGTAAACATGTGGTCTCGATGAACAAAATCTGAGAATATTCCAAGAATCCAGGACATATTTTATTAAATATATGTTGGCATATAAAGTCATATAGAATGTATACGTAGTAAAGGCTGATACAACAATGTGAGCAATTTAAAAACTTTCATTCATATGCCATGGTATTGTAAATATAAATATCTACCTGCTATGTGAAACCACGACAGTAAATCATTTAGGGAGGTGTCATCCTGAGAGAGCATTTCCCATTTTACACAAATTGTAGCTTTTGAAATTAAAGCAATAAGTTCAAGACCGACTCATGGTCTTTTAATAACTAAGTTGTAATGTGTTCCTCACCCATCGATTGGTGTGATATAAAACGTGTGTTTATAGTGCTTCACATACTGCTGTAATATACTGCTATTATTAAAGGAGAGACAAAGAGAGTGATCTATGACCAGTTTGTAATGTTACTATTTATTTGTAGAGCTTTAGCTTTCAATTTTAATCATGCAGTACACTGAAATGATGCAGTATTTGCCATCTTAAATGGTTATACTTTAAGCAATGACGTCACAGTGTAGGGTTATTGTCTAAAACGCAAGGAATTCTGTTAGTGGTCAGTTCTGTTAATACAATAGATACAATTTATAATTTCTATTTTTGATTTTATTTTTGATACATTAATCTCTCCAAATATCATTATCAATAGAAATTGAACAACAAAATGAAAAATGAAATCTACGATAAAATAGTTTTTAGTGTATAGATGGTTTCGAAGGTACCTTTGAACAATTCACAATCTTGAAGTATTCATTTATTCTTTGATTTGTTTTTGTTTGTTATGGGACATTCTTAAGGCTGTTCCATGCATCTTTCCATTCTGTGTGTACACTTTGTAAACATGAAAGCTGTTCCAATCCCGTAAACTAGAATGAGTACAAGAAATCAAAGTTGTATAAAAGCGTTGAGATACAGAAACGGAACTTTTTAGCTAAGACATTGTAAATCGGGTACTGCTCCCATGGTGATGATAAAAGTGAGGAATAATGTGCAGAAGGTGTTTTTTTTTTCAACAATGTCATATGACCTGAAATAGTGCGCCTATACGGAAACCGTTAATTCCCTTTCTTTTCCCGAGTTGCCGACGGACTCAGTCACTCGTTCAATTACACCGACGGCCGTTGATACGGCCGTCACAATGCATAATCAGTTTATCGACGGGCCTTCAACTTGAGAGCGCCAATTAGATGAAGAGCTGAAAATCGAAATAGCCGAAAATCGAAGTAGCCGATAACAGACTGGCCCGTTCTTTCTTTCTGTTTTTTCTTTTCATTCTCCGTCTTCCCTTTCACTCCCTTCCTTTCCCTTTCTTTTCCCTTCTTCTCTCTTCTTTTCCTCCTCTCCTCTTTTCCTCTTTTTTCCTTTCCCTCTCCTCTTTTGCCGACATACTGAAAATTTGCCGACGGGCGACCAAATATGGGAGGGAGTGTGACACCCCCACACCCCTCGCTCGCTACGGCCCTGCTCGCGCAGTACTCAGAAAAGTGATGTTCTTGCAGCTACGCGCGCCCTGCGAAAGTGTTATTCTGAGCTGAAAAGTCTTTGAATTTGACACTCTTTCACACTGCAGGTAGGTTTTTTCGCGATTGAAGCTATTTTGCAAATAGCTTATGAAGAAAACAAAGATGAGGCAGAGATCAATAATTCATTTTCATGAAGTAAACTGTTCTTTATTTTTCCCATATTTACCACGATCCCTTAAACAAGGTACTTTGAAATATCTACGATATTAATAAGGAATGCCGTATACTTACAGATTGAACTAAATCATAATAAAAATTGAACACTTCAAATCTCTGAACGCAACAGCGAAGTATTGGAAACTGGAATTAGACCCATAATAGACATTATTTCCATGAGCGTGACTCGTGATATGTAAACAGTAAATCGTGAACAACGCCATCATTTTTACCAATGTCGTTAGCAAAGCCTGTCCATAACTCGTGTATGGTAGCACAGCACTAATTGACTTACATACTAAATTTGGTCCTTGGCCTTTGAACCCTATCAACAGGTACCAGGCCTTTCACACTACTTTCTTTTTGTGTACAATGACCAATATTGAGCTAGGGTAGCTTTTAAATAGGGCGCTGGTTCCAGCTTTTTCACTTCATAATGCATAGTGAAAGAACATTATGCATAGAAGTGCCTAAATCACCCTCATTGTTCCTTATTTTAATTCATTTTCTACCACAAGTACATAAAAAATTGAGTGAATCACTTCATTAACATACTTTAAAGTGTACCCCCAAATGTTAGGGTATTAAATTCGTAGGTTATACTCTCAGCCAAACTTCCCTTAATTGAGAGGGAAACCGCAGTCTCCCACTCCTCCCTTGATTTTGAATCAGTAATCCCTGTCAGATAAATTCAGGAATGGGTGATATCTATCATGTGACAATATTTTCGTTACTTATTTGTCAAATGCATGCAGAATGACTCCTTGGCTTACCTTCAATATTCAACATTTTCATACAAAAACACAATGAAAGATACTAGGAAGCAAAATTAGAGAAAGTCTGTAATATTTATCAGATTTTTGAAGGTAAACTGAAGGCGATTGCTTCCTCCCTTGAATTAGTGGTTTACCAATAAGTAAACGTTGAAAGCTAAATGCAGTGTGCTCAATTTCAAAATGCAGTCATTGTTTTTACATCCTGATGACAATTTTCCATAACTACGTCATTAACATTTTCTTGACCAAATTATGTAAATTCTATAAACAAATGAATTTATCCAAGTATGAAGCTTTGGGATAATATTGTACAATGAACAACTATTTAAAAGAAGCCCTGTAAATATTTTACAAAATTCCATAATTTTTAACATATTTTACAAAACTCCATTACTTGTACCACATTTTACAAAATCCCTTTACTTTTGCCACGATCTACTAAATGTCATGACTGAACAATGTGTGGAAAGTAAAAACAAATTCCAGGACCTTTGAATCACTTTGACAGGCCGCTTGAACCTCGTTTAATTTGAAAAAAAAAATAATCTCTAGCTAGCAAATAATATTTACACATTTTGATCCTAATGTGATATTGTCTTTCAGTGTCTAAAATTATCGATAACGCGTGGAAATATTTTTACTGCACTACATTTAAAGAGCAAATCAGTTCTAAAGTCTGACATGACGTACTACATTTATATCATAGATGTTTTCTGGTAATGTTACACCATTTCAAATAGAAACAATGATTTTCATAAATAGAAAGATTTCAGCAATGCACGAAGATAAATATACAATAGTAAAACACAACCAATATTTAATAGAAACACATCATCAAAGATTTATACACCAGAATATAGAATGATAGGGTGATTTCTCTACAAAAAATCTTTAAGCTACCTCAGTATACGAGACGCATGTTTTGTATTAAAATCTTAGATTGTTCGTGGTTCAAAACTGGAAATTAAAAATTTGCTTTTAAGTAGGGCTATACTTTTAAGGAGAGCAAGGTGTTGTAGACGTTCAACATTTAAAGTGTTTGAGCAACCACCCCCCCCCCCCCCGTCAAAAGATTAGCTGTAACTTCTTTAGTTCTTTCAGAAAACCCATTTCCATGTTATCGGTGTATAAAATGAACTAGAAAAACGTAAATATCCAAACATCTTTAAAGCCCTCTGGCAGTTCCGAACCTATTTTATTGTTATCAAATTTCACCAAATAATACTTTTTTATTGATTTTCTGAATATTTAGTGAGTCTACGCAACTAATACATAGACAGATATACAATATATGGTTCTTTTATCCTCTTTTTAAAGAAATTTTTATTACCTTAACTTTTTTGGTTAATGATATTTCTGAAATAATTGCAATTTTTCGCGTGCTCCTTTTAATACTTACAGCAAGTCGAGCAGAATAAACGATAGCATTCCATTTATGGGCCCAATTACGGGCGGTGTACATCCCTACAAAATTCATCATAACATGCACATGTAAGTAGTCACATGTTTCGTACATTATATCATAGACCAACTACGGTTAGTTATACAAGTTATCAACATAAATTAATTACGGGCAAGAAAGGTATAACATCTGATTACTGGTGACAGAACATGTAAAGTAAACCACGTAAGAGTTAAAGTACAGAAACTTTAAACACTTGGGAAGGAGGCAGCCATGACACCCATACCTAGCTTCCAGGTTGCCCATCCTTCAACACTGGGCTATGAGCACAAAATTCGCAGGTAAGTCGTGAATAACTTTCCGTGGGTTACAAATATTACTTAACAATAATTTTAGTGCAATAATACCCATTACCCACCTAATTTCGTCCTTTCCCACTAATACCTTACACCTTATTGGTACGTCGTAATAACAGGATTCCTAAGGCATACCTCACAATTACCACATAGGAATCAGACGAATTTCGGTATAGCAATTTCTCTACCACTATCAAATGAATAAGCAAAAGTTGATTTCCAGGGCAATAAATTAATGATCCGGGGGGAGGGGGGGGGTCATAGGCCAGAGGGCTGCTGTTTACTCTTGCAGATATGTCTTCACATTAACGTCACATGGCAGTTATAGGAATTTCGATGTATTGGGTGTAATTGTGAGGCCCTTATATAACCCTGAGATTTCTGAAATTAGAGAGAGAACTATAGTCGCCTACCATATCGGCAACAGTCTACCGTGGTTCACTCACTCTGTATGAGGAGCCGATAGCTATTCCCTCCAAGGACCAAAATATGTAGCCATTACTACCATGATAATAGACGCCCCCAAACTGGAGCACTTTCTGCTGTGTGACTTCATGTCACGTTTGTTTTCAGATCAGCGACATCTGCTCGACTTTTGCAGTCCGTTTGCTATGAAATATTTTGTGGTTATAACCTGACATACGACCAATTTCTTGAATCCTGAACCTAAACCCTAGTCTTGAAAATTAAGATATCCAGCATACTCTTTGGTCGGCCGAATCCAAGCTCTGCAAAGCATAAGACAGTATACGGAACCTCACCAGAGAAATATACCACGCTGAAATTGACGTCACAGGAAGTGTGTCGTTTTGGTGCTGACGTCACAGGACAGTTGTGTCATTATTATCTTTTGATATTTTCAAATGGGCGCCGGAGGAACTCTGCCTGTTAATTAAACATTAAAATTCGTAGTACTGACTTTTTCGTTAGTTGATCATTGTGATTGACTACACTGTGTTGCCAATGCTGATAGTTTCAAGTCGGCTCTTGTTTTTCATTCTAAAAGGAAAATGCAGTTCCCCCATTTTTGAATTAACATAACCTGGTATCCTAATTCAGGAATGGCTCCCTTCAATCATTTGGCAACATTTTGTTACTTGTTTGGTAAATTCAATCAAAATAACTTTTTTAATGCAATGTTCTATATTTTGTTTATTTTGTTAGAATTATAATGAATGATGCTTGTGGGCTACATAAGAGAAGATTTGTGCAATTTAGCTCATGCTTGAAAATAAACTTACAATTACAAACAGCGCAGTCAAAGGCAAATTGAATACCATTGGTTCCCAACGGGGGCAGTGTCTCCTCCTGGGGGTATTTTCGGAACTAAAGGGGCGATATGGGCCAAGCAGGCGGCAGGAGACGTTTGAAATAATGACTTTTAAATTAAAAGGATTTCAAGTGCTGAGGTTAACCAGTCGAGTAGGCGTGAAGTTCCTCCCCAGGTTTACTACAAAATTTGTGAATTATCTCAATTGCTAGATGCCACGAAATGGTATCTAACAGTCTTATAATTCTAAAATTTCCTTGTAAAAAGTAAAGACTCCCACAGCCTCATCAATGGGTGGGTACGGAGCTCATAGGGTTCGTAAACTAAAGCTATCCTGTCAGTTTTATCTCTAATGAAAGGGTCTGTAGATCAAAGCTGCCCTGTCCCTTTTATCTCAACTACTGTACTCCGCTGTTTATAGAAAGCACTAGTCTGGCTGAAAAATTGGCAAATGTAGATCTTTGCAACATAATAACAATGCAAAATGAAGCACGGTAGTGAAATGTTTTGCAAATGCTATGGGGGGGGGGGCGATTTCAGCTAGCTATATTACTTTCCAGAGCAGGTAAGTGTTAAGAGTAAGTGTTCCAAAGCCCCATGCAACCATTATCTTCTTTCTACCCACCCACAAGACAAGACCACAGTGCAGAATCAAAGCGAGTTTTCATACACCACCAAAATACAAATGGGCAATGGTGAGTTTGTAAAGTTGTTTAGTGGCATTCAAGGCCAGCGGATTATTGAAAAGTCAAATGCTTCATTACTTGTAGTGTGGGGCTTCGCCACGTGGTCCCTCACTGGGACACTGACCCATCAGGGTCCCTAAGGAGGGCCTCTAGACTTCATACTTATGGGGAACTCCGCACACTCTTGTGAAAACACTGACCCGATGAATGCTTTACGCCTTCGTTAATCACGTGTTTCGGACTTACTATCACAAAAGAAAGCTCCATACCAGTTAGTAATGGCCTGGACCATGACCACACCTGCAAAAGCTGTGTGTGTATTTCTTCTTTGTTTTCGTTTCATTCATAATAGTACAGTAACTATGCTTTAGACAGGGAGGGGGCGTTTGCCCATGCCCATACGGTGAAAAGGGAAGATGAGCTGAAAAAGGTTGGGAACCACTGATCTACATCCATGTATTGACCATTTCAACTTCATCAATGTTTCATTAATTCAGGATAAAACTTACTTGTAAAGGCGAGCCGGAATCATCCCAAGTCATTACAGTTAAACATGCAAAAGAAATTTTCCTACCTAGACATACCGTCCCTTATAATGACCTTACCAACATCATGTAGGTAGGTTACAGGTTTATAAATCGTCAAATGCCATCCTGTTCGGGTAATATACGAAGAAAATATCTATGCTGAAGAGACACAAGACATTTTGGTTTCACAGATAGACGCAAAATGTTTGTAGTCAGCATGACACTGAAAGTCGGGTAAGTCAATCACCTTCCAAAAGTGGAAGGTCACGGAAAATGCAAAATAGGATAGTTAGACACTTGAACTTTGTCTTCAACCTTCAACAAGTGGGCCCCAAATATGTCACATACATCCTGTGCGACTCATTTGCTTACGTAGCAGGCTGTGCGGCATATTCCTTGTTCAGCCATACTTCTGACTTAAAGAGGGGTTGAGCAAACTTGGGAACAAACTGTGAGAGGCAAGCCTGTACCGTCATAAATAGCATTATTTAGCCTGTCTCTACTCGTAAGACTGATGTTCCTTGCAACTTCGTACATCTGAGCGATGAACAGCAAACAGTACCGGATAGCTTATGACAAGTGTGCCGTTAGATGAAAGACAATTGTTTCGCCACTTATTCGATGGAGTTTCTATTTGTCAAATAGCAACTCACAAAAGTTGACAGTATGCCGAAGCAAACATTTGAAAAAGTTGGGCTTTAACTATGGAAAAATGTGAAAAAAAAATGAAAAAAAAAATGAGTTTTTAAAGAAGAAACTTCGAAAATGGGGGGGGGGGGGGTATTAAAGCATTTGCCCGAATTAAGACCAAAATTAATTCCATCGTGGGGCGACTGGCCGTTTCAAGGACTACGTATTTTATCGCATACATAACGGCTTCATGATGAAACCGAATGATTTCCCCCGATGAGGGGAACTTTCCGCGACAGAGGCATGTCCCCTTCCCCCACCTGGCGCTTAGCTTGACCATATTTGCATTTGTGGAGTTATTGAACTCTTTTGTTTCTCCCAATGTTACACAAGAGGGACAAAAAGCTTGTTTCAAAATCTACACATTCAATCGTTAACGGAAACAGAACTTGCTTAAATTTCAACACATTCCGGTAAATTAAGAACCAAAGAAATGACAAGCGATGTTTGCTATTGTGCCATTGAAAAGTTTTTGACATAATTTTTGACGTTATAAAATAAAACACCTTCAAACTGAAAATTATTGGCGACTGCACTTCACAGTCCCCCACCCCCGACTATTGGGAAAGCTCTTTTGCTGTAAAGCTTAATAGTACAGAGAGTTTCTCATATAGAATAACGTTTGCTATTGTGCTTTCTGAAGGTTTCTAAGGTTATTTTGGGCGTTATGGAACGAAAACGCTCCAAACTAAGAATTATGTGGGATGGGATTTTCTTCGCCCCCATACCCTTTAATTGAGAATGTTTTCATATGACTATTATGGGTGCGCAGGTTGAATCTGGTGAAATAGTTTTCCAACAAACCACGAAAATTTACACTAAAATCACAGTGATTAAACTAAATTTAATTTACACATCTACAAAAATTCTAGATTTTTTGTCAATAGTAACGCTTTCCTGTCTCCATACACCCATCCTGTATTAGCTCTTTAGCCCTGGGCGTAATGCACTCCCACGTTGCAAGAAACACTGTTAATACTGCAGGAAACACATACATAAATCATGTATATAGATACGTCGATTTGTAAGCTCATGACATATGTGGTCACTTTCAATTGAGGAGAAGGGGTGTGCTACCTCTCCCTAAAATTTAGGCATGCTTTCCCCAAATAGAGCACATAAAGCTCGTAAATTACAATGGACCAATCAGCTTTTGGGAAATAGGCCACACCTTTAATTCCAAAATGACAGCTTTCGACCCTTTTTTTGTAATTCTGACGCCGGATTATGAAAGAATTGGCCACAAATAACCCCAGTCCACGTAACCCCAACCTTAAATCTAACCCTAGCCTTCATTTTGAAACAAGTTTAAAAACTTTTGAAAAACCGATTTGGCCTGACGTCCTGAGAAAAAATTAGGCTAATTATATGACACAACTACTAGCCTATTTAACTCAAACAAGTAGCCCGTAGAACTCAGTTTTGAGTCTAATTCTAGCGTCCTGGCCGGTTAGACCCCATGCTCTTTACGTTATACACAGCCCCGTTAGAAGATATATGGTCTGCCATCAATTTTGTATGCGGACGAAACCCATTTATACGTCACCAGTATTTGGGCATCTCATGTGGTCAGAAATCTGTAATTATGTGTCGACGAAATCAGGATGTGGATGAGGGACAATTTGCTTTGAATGACTCAAAAACTGAAGTTGTATTATTTAGTTCTCATTTTTCACAGCGTGGTCATTCAGAGCACTCCATAGTTGAAAGTCTTAGAATTGGTGATTCCACAGTTAATACGACCCCATGTGTAAAAATCTTGGCGTATATTTTGACCAACATTTAACGTTAAGGGAACATAATTAAAAAAGTATGTCAACGGCATCCCTTGCTTTGTATAAAATTGGACAAATCCGCAGATATTTTGACCAGAATTCAAGTGATAGATGAAAATTCTTTAGCCGCTGTATTGTTCAGAGGGCTTCCCGGTCTCGGTTCTCATTTGAACTGAAAATTCATATCATCAGATATAAAGTACATCCACACCATCAGCTAAGGTGTAATCTAAATTTTCTTTACTCTTCCTTCATTCATAGAGTTATTAGACTCTCTCTGTTTAAACTTATTTAAGAAGAGAGAAAATAGTTCAAACGTCGACATTTGTTGTAAATTTAGAAACAAAGAAATGAAGAACGAATCGGATGTTTTCTGTTGTGCCTTCGGAAAATGTCTCAGACAATTTGGGATGCTTCAAAACACCTTCAAACTGAAAATTATTGAAAACTGTAGCACCCAGCCCCCTCCTCTTTCGATGACCATCACCATCACCATCACCATCACCATCACCACCACCACCATCACCATCATCGTAACCGTCACCGTCACCGTCGTCGTCGTCATCATCACCATGAAGCGGAGTTTAGTGTGCAATGATACGTTACACTTTTGACCTTACCTCATCCTGGTAGTCATCGTCTGTCATCACTCTTATTACACGTCGTGAAGGCATCTCTATGAGCTGTAAACAGAACATACCAAGATGTGATTGGTTATTAGCAATGTCGACGTTTATCCTTCTCCCATAAACATTCAACAGTCGTGCACTTTTTTTGTCAAAAATAGAAATTACCAAATGTGTAAGAATGTTCAAGAAATCATTGTAAACTTGTAAGTGAGGTGTGTCTTCACTCTCTAGTGTCTGAGTTTCTCTTCAACCTTCCAGTACTGTTACTGTTTTTCCCAGGTCCGGCCCCCCGTTACTGATATTTGGATCCATCAATAGTAAAGTTAAATCAAGCTGTTGGGTGGGTGGGGGGGGGGGCATAACTAAACTTTGCCCCAAGCCCAGGTGACAACGAGACTGCAGTAACATGAAACATTTTGTATACAATGTTTAATACGGTGATGCGTATGTAAATTTTTTTCTGTTACATTTTGTAAATTTTTTCTGTTACATTTTGTTTACTACAGGCAGCAGAAATAAAGCACGCTAGTCCAGTGAGACAGAATGAGAACCTTATGTTGCCCCTTGACAATACTTAAAAAAAACTTACCCTTCTCAGTAAAATCATCCCCCCCCCCTCCCGTGCTGATGTCTTATGAAAACTAATACCTCACTGCTAATTCTGCTTAGATTACAGTCTCATTATTAATACTTACGTAATTAAACAAGTTAAAACTCACTTTTTTAAAATTTAAAATTATTTTGATGGACCGATCAATTCATTTTAGAGACCCTTTACCCCCCCCTCCTCCCCGCATTAATCGTAGAAAAGAGGAGTACATACTCCCATACCTTACATACTCGTAAGTACGAGCTAGAAATTGTACTAACTGTTAACATTTTCTGTTGAGTACAAAACTATTCGTTTAATTTCCAAGCGATTTTCTATATTCGCATCAAAGTCTTGTGTAACGGGATTGACAACTAGAGCAACTGTATTTGCTTGCAAATACATATTTCATTGTAGAGCGCGGTCCTTCGAGAGTAACGTTTGGTTTCGCCCCTTGTCTCCTCGTCAGAGAGTCGAAGGGACATTAGAAAAAGGGGTGCAAGTGGTGGTTTGTTGTTATTCTGGAAATTTAAAGGAAATTTTACGTTCTGCAGAGGGCACAATTAGTGAAAATGTAGCAAAGTGAAATCTGAGACTAGTTGTAAAGGGCGAACTAGAATGTCTTCGGGGTGAACAGGTAACGGTGGGGCAAAACGACCGTAATCAATCTAGTGGGTCACGGTGGTTAGCCTGAGGGCCTTGGTGATCTTCCTGGCATTTACTGGGTTTTTAACAACTCCGGGTCTACTTTACCTCCGTGGCTGGTCCGTGAATACGAGGATTTTGTCTTAGTTAATGTTCAGACCTCAAATAAACCTCGGCACAATTGCGACACAGCACTTACAGTACAGCAGTACATTGACCTAAGTGCAAATGGGACTTTTCCCGAAGCTCATGAACCAAACGTTCCCAAGGTTAAAATAATCATCAAACTGCGTTCTGTAGCAATCAAAGACATAAGTTACGTTGTAATAGATGAAAAGTTAGCCACGTCAATAAAAATATAGAGTGTTATTTTCTCTCCTTCGGAGCTTTTCTAAAAAATAAGAAAAAATAAGCCAAAAAGTGACAAGTAGAGGATGCAGAACTCAGAACTGACACAATGAAGTGAAAAATGCATAGAAGTCATTGAATGCGAGAATTATCTTGAACAGTGATTCTCAAACGCAGCCCTTAGGGCCGCATGCGTCCCCAAGGCCCTGTCGGTGCGGCCATTGAATTGATTTAAGATTTTGAGAAAACCATATTTGACAAGAATAAAACGTAGCAAAGTAGGAAATTAAATCATGTAATATAAAGTCACTACTTGACTCTTTCCAAGTTTATTCTCCTAAAGGGGGGGGGGGAGGAGGGAGGGTAGGGCGCCTACGTAACACGCTGTGCGGTATATTCATATCTAGCCAGACTAATTTCGTGTGCCTTGTTGACAATCATGTTAAGTGCACGGTCGCATGGATTTATGTAGCGATGCATTACCGAGCGCTTGTATTTGTAGTGACAAAGCTTGTAGCAAAGTTACATCCGGGAAAGTTTATTGCCACGTGAGGTGACTGTACAATTGAAAAACTTACTGTGTTGAACGTTTGTTGATTGATTAGTGGGGTAACCAATGGTTACCACATATTAAATACCATCAATGTGTTTGCGACGTTTTATATGAACTAGCTCTATCCAAAGCTCCGTACGATAAAATATATTCAACCAAAGCTTGGCCACTAACGAATTAAAGAATAGGTTGAGAACTGTTATAACGTCATCCGTTTTTAATTGCGGTTTTTGTCGGCAACCTACTTACTAGCTGTTTGGAATGCCAGATGTTTTTCCTGTAACTAAAACTGACCCATGATAAACATCAAAATGACCATACGCGTGACTCACGCATGCTAGATGCAGAATTGTAGACGGGTGGTGCACCAGGTACGGGAGGTCCAGAGGACCATGACCCCGGTTGTCAAGGACACACCATTTTCGTCGGGAAGTCTTAATGTTTACGATAAACTATGTAATCCCCCGACGACGATCAGCCGCAGCAACAAAATTCTTGATTTTGCCTTGAGTAGGGCATATTGCCCAATAAAAACCACTATTTGTCATATTTTCTTCAATAGTAATTCCAAAATTTTTGGTGCCCTTCGTGCACCCAAATTTCGCGATTGGCATCCTTTCGGTAACCCGGCCACTCCGTTGGGGAGCTTGGCCGCCACCCCTGATTAAAGAGGCAAATTTGTGATAAAGAGCGCGATTTCCTGCAATCTGGAGCGCTTGGAAATCAAAATTTTCAACCATGGTGGGGCTGAGGTCGGGTTGTTCCTGTTGAAGGATGCAAAAGTGCAGATTTCCTTCTTGGACCTCTTCCTATAAAAAACTTTCATCTCTACCTCTCTACCTGATACAGCTCCTGAATTTCTTAAGTATGGATTTTGCTCTTTCCAATTATTATCTTCCCTCTCTGAGCACGAGATCGTCCCCTGCGGCCCTCGACCTCTTTCCAGCTTCTCCATGTGGCACTCATCCTCAAAAATTTTGTGAACCACTGATATTGAATATGAATCAACGAAAATTTGCAAGATCATTTGCCCAATTCCCAAGAACTTGGGGAAAATCCCAAAGAGCTGATACGGGACCCACTGGTTTTGGATATAACGTTCTTTCAGTATCCACGCAGTACTGAGTTGCGGTTGATATTTTATTGGTTGCATTTGACTTTTCTTTTGATCATGGTGTGTGTCACTGTGTAACCCCGTGTTTGTTAAAATGTTCTCTGTATTCGTAAATGTGAGAATGTCTACCAGTAGTGGTACATATTACGCGCACTGTTTTGGGGTAAATACGTTTTCTAACAGATCTACTTTCGGTATGCGCAAAAAGAAAACGGTTGTGAACCCGACTTCATTCCTTCCACTTTCACACTTTCAAAGAAGTATTCTCACTTTCAGGAAATTATATTTCCTGACAGCCTGATGTTGAAGAAATTTCGAAGTACATCAATTGGCAAAAGGAATTTTTGAGAGAAACTCGAAAAATTTTGGAAATTTGATTGCCCCAGGAACTGTTTTAGAGAGAATACAGGTTCGATAATGTCTGTAATATTGATACAAAATGTTTCCAAAACTTTTGAACGACAGACAAATACGATGTCGTAACAATGTTTGTATCACGGTTTAGGAAAGTACGTTTTGAAGTGTAGAAGCTTTGAAATATTTGCAAGTTTGTGATTCTGGATTTTTCCTGCGTAGCAAACCCATGATCTTGGAACTCATTGAGTCTGTCGGGTGCAATGTTTTAACCATAAAACATTCCTTGATCAGCCAAGCAAATTATCAGGGTTGGCATGAAACTTTATATAAGACTTTGTTAGAACTCGGGGCGAGTTCTTATTAAGAGGGGGACAGGAAACGGACAGAACGTCTTAAATTTACTGCCCTATTATCTCTCTGGAATATCATGAATATTCAGTTCCTTTGTTTAGGCCAAATTGGTATTAATTGGATGTTTTCTGGTCCTGATAGTTCATTAACATGCCGTTGTATTGTATTTTGTTTGCAAATTTTGTCACTTATCCCAGGTTAATGCTGTATAAATATTAGTAAATCCCATGTTTTAGGCTAAGAATTCCCTTCATTACTGCTTGTGTGCATGTTCTGCAGATACATAGGTTCTGTTTAATCCTTGCTTGCGGTCTGGCTGGAGGAAACGAGTGCTCCTCCTACAGGTCCCTGATTGACTTGACCTCTTGGTTGGCTATAGCCAAATCAAGTCAAATACTCTGGTAACGTTAACAACTGATGTCTGTGTCTTCTCTACCAGATCACAATACAATATATTATAGGGCAGTACTCTTTAAGCTGTGTTATATTCCATGCGTGTCCTTTAGACATGTTTCATATTTGGTTTTGGATACTTGCTGTAGATCAGAATCCCTCATTAAGTTGAAAGACAAGTCAGTATATGCACAAAAACAGTTTTGACCGGTTTTGACCACTTTTAGGTGGTCACCCCTCCCCCCTCCCCAGTTTAAATCGTGTTTTAAACTGCGACCAACCCTGATCATTGCTTGTATAAATTCTGTTTTTTTTTTTTTTTTTTTTTGTTCAGTCAGTAAGAGTTTCTATAGGACCTGTTTACAGTGACTAAATTTATAGCATAAAAGTAACCGATGGTAAGTTAATAAATTTTTGTCCTGAACACTAATCCACTGTCTTCTTTAAACGCTTGTGTCCAAAAGCTTTACAGTTTCATCTTCAGGTTTGAGCAAGAATCAGCTGTCCACATGACGGTCAATGTATAGATGTATGCATATGGGCACCTTATACAACAACAGTAATCAATAACTGTTTATTGTGTCTTGTAATAATAACACTTCTCGTATGGAAGGTTTTCTGTTGTACTAACAAAAGTAAATTACACGTTGGAGCAAGGGTGAAAATCCTTTAAATCATTTTAGGTAGGCTATCACTGACAAAGACAGGTGCGTAGCTAAGGGTGGGGGTTGGGGGAACCTGAGCCCCCAGATGTTTGCTAGCCCCCCAGAAATTGTGTGTGTCCTAATAAAATTTGTAAGAATTACGGACCGCCACCAATGCCGTGACCCCTCACTTGGTACCTTACCCCCTTAAAATTTCGTCTAGTTACGCCCCTGGACAAAGACTAAAGCTTTAGTTTATATCATACTTCTAGTCAACAAAAACTTCCAGTTTTTTATGAGATTAAAAATCGTTGTACATTTATATATCAAACTAAACAGACCTTCCATTATACATGTTTGGAGAGTTTGACAAGACTAAATATTTAAGATCAGGGACATTTCCAAGAATCGTCTTACGTTAAAATTTCGTCTTGAAACTAATGCAGCATTTAATGTTAGATGTGAGGACAGATACCACGAATCAGTTTATTCATGAAAGCAAAATATGAAACTCCTGTACTCTACTAATTGAACAAAAGTAGTTACATCTCACGCCGTTCACTCTGTGTACAATGTATTATATATTAAGTGACAATATAGTCACAGTCAACAACAAAGAAATCAGTGTCTGATGCTATTAATGCACGTGACTAGCAGTTTGATTGACAGCTAAAAAGTGGCCATGACACGTAAATTAAAATAACGGAGGAGAAATTTAGCCTGAAAGTAAACAAAAAGCTATTTCCAAAACTGTTTTCATCACCCTTATAGCCTTAAACATTAAGAAAAAATAAATGTTTTTAAATTAATCAGGAGGAAGACTGTTGAAAATGAGATTTTAAGCCAACAAAATAATTACATCATATTGGGAACACCAGCCTCCGTACATTGAGCCTGGCGTACAACATAGGCCTACTACACTGTTATGAGTTTGGAGCGATTGTAATTGGCGGCAAGTCTAGAAATTTTAACTTTATTTTGTCTTTTGGAAAAAAATTGAGAGTGATGCCAGTTTATTATGTTTTGGAGACTGCAGTATTGCTGATAAATATCCTTGATTGAAAACCGAGGGAAGAATGAAAAACTGGGCAGTATTTCAAGTTCGGTTCCGTCCACAGTAGGCTAATACGTACTGTGCAGTGATGGGACTGGCACCAGCCTGGGAATTACTATACGTACTCATGGGCTAGTTCCACGAATTCCACTGACAATTCCACGTAACATAAAGTTGATATTTTTACTGCGTACAAATAACTTTCCAAGCTCAAGTCCCTTTCAACGGTTCTTTTGTTCAAATTTTTGTGGTTCTATGCGTAACGCACTACTCACCCCAGCTTTACCACTGACGTTTTGTTCAGTATCGCCCTAAATTTTGCTTTGAAATCCGAGAAAACCACTTTACTGAGAGTCCAGCACTTTCTCTCCAATCTGCAACAATATTGTGCTGGCTCAAATCCGCCATTCCAAATTAAGTATTAAACTTGATGTCACATGGTAGTTCTACTTAACAGTGCTGACAATACATCGTGTTATGTTGTGAACAGTATACTACCTATGCGGTTGCGTTGTGCCTTTTTACAGGCCGGTGCTTATCATGGCAAACAAGACGAAAAACCTGCGTGAAATGCATTTAATTAACTCAAAAAACAACTGGCAATCACGAGTAGGGAGATAATAATTCCAAAATTTACGACTTTGGACGCAGGTTTTACATCGTATCGACCTTGATCATCGGTACAATGGAATGCAAACACTGTATTAAACGCCCGGAGGATACCACAGTAACAGCGAGCAGTTCCTAAAGTGACTTCACATGACGTAACAAGATTTTGAAAGTTTTCGAGAATACTAACTTTTGAAGGCTGGAGGAGGGTATAATCTTTTTCAATTTTCGAGCGGAAAAACAAGTTGTAAACCAACAGACTGGTTGATTTTTTTTTGTAGGAAATATACTCCTAAAGATAACACACCATTTAAACCGTTGAATTAAACATGGCTTAGCCACTTTAACGTAGGACTGTATACAACCGTATAGTAGATCATAAGTGACTAAATGCCTCCTGCAGTATGTTTAGGTACAGCAGGAAATTGTTAGTTTTACTACTTGAAAAACTCCCTGGGGACAGATATTATTGGGGAAAGTGAATTTATTTGCAACTTAGTAATTATGAACGCTTTTATCAATCATGTGTACATTACAAGAGTATAAGAGAACTTTACACCGACTAAAAGATGTTAGCAGTGAAGGCAAAAAGTAATTTCATGCTTCTTTGGTTTAGACAGGCAAATTATAAGAGCCATTCTCAAATTAGTCTGTGCTCTAAGTAAATTGTCTTTTCTCTTGTTAGCTGATCAATTTGTCTAACACGAATATTTATGATGACAATGACTGACCACTGACAATTACGTCAAATGAAATTTAATTCAGTCCACCCTTTCATTGCCTTTTAATACTTTTGTGTTATAAACACACATCTCATAATTTACAATTATCCCTGTGTTTACACTTTCTTTAGAGTATTAACGGTATCGTTTTAAAACCCATTTAGTCCAATAACATCTAGTCTTAAACTTATAACAACATATCTTAGCCTCATCAAAATGTTTAAACTTGTATATTTTACCTACTGCATTTACGAATCAAACTAGCAAACGATTAACTGGGTACTTCTTGTTTTAAACTCGTGTGCATAATTCTTTGAAAAACGGTCTTTTTTCTTTGATTTTGCCTGAACACTCCGACAGTATTCATTTTAGACATCGTTATATCATGTACTCACGTGATCACAGTAAAAAAGTCAACTACACATACTAACATTAGTGAGTAAAAGACTTGTAAAGTAAGACACTTACTTCCCAGAGACAGGACTGTAGATTCAGTTGATAATACGTTAAAGAGTGGGGATACCAGGTAACTGAAATAAACAACAATCAAGACAACAATTAATATATTCAATTGACTAACGGCAATATTATCTGTACATTACATCAACATGTACAGAAGGTAGCTTTCATCATTGCAATCTATTCAGTTTCATCAATAAAATCTAGAATTTAATTTTTTCTAATGTTATACATTATAAACATTATGGATAATCCATCATTGGAAACATGGAAAGTTTAGGTTAGGATTAAATTAGGCTATAAAAAAGACCGTGAGCTTGAAAATAAATTTCCTAGCCATTTTTTAAAAATTTATTTACTGTTGTACAAACACAATAGCTCCATTTATGGACCATACAGTGTTTCTCTCTCTACTAGTGAAACTACTAAATTAAAATGAAAGAGAAATTGCGTGAACAATTCCTTAAAATATGTGTATTTATGAAACAGCGGCGATTTGTTCTCTAAATATTGGGAGCGGACATTACAGCATTTTTCCAATAATTTACCGTGTAAAAATCAAAGTCAATGAGCGATTTCCCAAATATTGGGGGGGGGGGATGTCCCCCCTGTCCCCCGTGATCGCCGCCCATGTATTTATGTTGTAGTGACGTCCTATCATTCATTACGCACAGTATAATAGTAGTGATCCCTCCTGTTATAATACTGTGTACATTAAATTTATTTACATTACAGACAGAATAATAGACTTTATGTTACCTTTAACGTTTCTTGATCTAAGAACAGAAACAGATTCAGCTTGGACGGATGGTGGCAGCAGACAGTAATAGACCCTGGTAGAAGAAAGATGACACAGTGGAAGGACAAGTAAATAAAACATTCATACAAGAACATTTATAACATAGGATAAAACGAACTTAGACATTTTTCTTGATACTAGCTAATGTGAGATTAAATTCAGCGTTACTTCTAACTATACTTATTTTTATCTTTTTGGCTTAAAAGTGCCATTAATTTTGGTTAAAACTCACTTAATTGTATTTTTTCTAGGTCATTTTACTGTTGTATATGCTGTAAATGAGTGCAACACTCAATGTGTTTTACGTAACAGTAAGTGAAAACGATGAACAACTCACAGTGTTGTATAACGTAAACCTCTCAATGTGCAGGGTGTGTTCTATTTTTTACAGTCAGTTTTTTTTTTTTTTGGTCACAGATGCTCGCGTGACTGGCTGTTGATCTATTATCATATAAATGAGCTTCCTTTGTTATCAGTTGTATATTGGCAGGTGTTGTAAAGGTCATTTAAAGTTCAGTGTCTTGTGATTGTAAACAGTGTAAGTATTCACTCCACATGTGTTACTCTGTACGGTACAATACAGAATATTTCAGCAGCACAGACAGCAAATATGATTAGAATTATCACGGAAACTTTTTTTGCAGTTTTTTGAGATGCAAACCTAGTTTGCTTCTGTGTTAGGGAAAGAGGGATAACATGATTTCCTTTCTTGTGTGTTGGAAAGGTAGAGGGGGGTGGGTGTTAAGTAATTTACTAAGACGAGGGGACTAACATTAAATGTTTAGCTTCAACAACACAGAAGCCATATCAGTTTTACACACTTAACCATTTTAATTTTAGATGTATAGTGTGATGTTAACTCGACTTTGAGTTTAAAATTTGATTTCTATAATACCACTCACAGAAAAAAAAAAGAAAAAAAAAAAAAAATATGGCAAACGCTGAACGTGTGACAAACTTTGAACTGTGATTACAATTTTATAATTCAGCAAGGGTAGCAAAGATCAGTCTTCATGCAGAATGGAAACTAATTTGGTTTTTGTGAAGAACTTTTTCATGATTAAATTTGAAGTATCTTTGTGTGTTATTTATGTAGGTGAATAGTTTGTTTTAACCTCACTACTTTTTATTTTACTTATGGTCTATAAATTTGTAATATTAATATTAAAATCAAAAACTTTTCAAACAAAATGATTTGTCTAACGAAGTTTGTATGTTATGGTAATGCTTGGTTTGTTTCACTAAATTTACTGTTTACTTCCTGCATAATAACGTTGTCAAAAATTGTTCTTGGTCTTCGTCAGTTTTTTTTAATTATTCTTGATATCAACCATCTTAATATACCCCCAAAATGTCTGCTATAATTTTATTTAATTTTATCATCACAAAGCAGTCTCTGCTGCAAAAACCTTTTTAAAGTTTGTTCTTTAAGCTAAATATATTTGACAATATGTTTATATTTAGTTAATGATGAACACTAAATATTTCTTTACACTTTTACAAACATTTTATAATTCTTTACGTTTGATTCATTCTTGAAATCTTCAAACTATAATTAGAATTTAGATTTATTTTAATATGTCATGTTTATCTACTCAGTTAACTCAGTACCATAAGACTCTTCAGTGTTTAAAAGGAAAAACATTTTCAGGAATTTTTTGGTCAATTTAGAAGAAAATTCTCTGCTAGACCCTCTATATCATTGTAAAGAGCAAAGATGTTAAATTTGAATGGACATTTTATTTTTGTAAACTAATCTTGTTATGTATGCAAACATGCAAATTAGATGACGTCATACAACTTTCATAGAGAACCGTAGAAAACCCATACAGATCACTAATTATTTTTAATTCATGTGCAGGAGATTGTTTGGCTTCCTTTTCTCTTTCATTTGATAACAAATTTGAAAAAACTGGATCAAAAATGAGGAAGATATGCCCATTTTACTCTGCTATACAGCCCGAACTGAACTATACACACTGACCTATATGACCCTTTCATTGGACACCGTGGCTCAGCGCTCAGTGAAACGTAAACAACTTATGACGTCATTTTTAGCATTTTTTGAATTTTTGGAGCTTTTTTTTTTAATGTAAACAACTATTTTACGATGTTTTGTGAAAAATTTCCAATATACACGCCCCCCCCCCCTCCCAAATAGTAGCATTCGATAGATCAGTTGTTACCTTTATTTTCGATGTTAAATATAGTCTGGTAGATGTTGCATGACAAAGTTATGTTTTTTAAAATGCTACCTCGATTTGCGTGATTCAGTTAAAAGGCATTCAACAAGTTTTCTCCTTTATTAAAGAGGGATTTACATCACCCCAAGTATGACTTTTACTTGGTGGTAAGACCCGCCCATAATTGTCTTTACTGCTTTTCCTTGTGCAGACACAAATATAGTTCACTGCTGAAGGCCACATCCTAATGAGCATAAAAGACCCCATGTGTAATCAAAACAGTCTCTGTGTGTGCTGTGTAATATGAGCTACTCTGCATCTTTGGAATTATGCAACTCTGATTTCAATCAAAGAGTAGTCATCAACTGAGACTTTTGCTTACCCCCAACTGAAAGTCATCCTTTAGGTGATGCATATCTGTCCTTAATGTAAATACAACTAAATACCAATTACCGTAACAGGGTACAAGATTTATAGCTAGAAATACCCTTTTTTGTACACCAGTACTTGCAAAATAAAACGTCAGTCCTTGCTAAAATAAAGTATAGATGACGAATTAAACCATGACATCGATTAATTTCTGACAGTCTCATTTAGGTTACTAACATTTTAATTACAATACTAACCACAGTTCCTTCAAGGCCAGACACTTTGATGAATACTGTAAGATGCCTGTAAATTCTTCTGACGTCATTTCTCTATCTTCCCCGTATGTCTCTATCTTTAGCTTGTCGAGTGTAGTGAGGACTGGTATATACTACCACTATACTGTAGCATTTATTCAGATACACACATGAAATGGAAACCTGTAAAAATAAAACAGAGCATTGGATTGAAAGGAGAAATATGCCAGACATCATCAGTGAATCTGAGAAACCAAATCAGAGAATAAGATGAGACAGTGTTGAGAGGAATGACATTTGCAGGAAGAGATATTGACCGTAGAAGGATCAAAACAAATCAAAAACCGTTGGAACGGATATCAAAGAAGAATTTTAGGATATTTGTTTAGGAACGTAGTGTTTTTTTACGTTTATTATTACATGAATACGCTGTGTACATACAAAAAGTAAAAAGTCTTTTTAAATGATGGCACGATATATCATAGTTGAAAAGAAAACAGCTATAATTTTTATGACAAGTATTTTCTAAATAATGGAAAGAAAGGTTTAATTCCGTTTTTAAGACTTTCTTGAAAGAAAAACTTTCTAAACCTTTCAAGATGCTCTTGGAAATTTCTAAAATAATTATAATGTTGTTTTTTCACGGTTGTTTGAATTTCCCTTGACTTTAGCATGGTTGTAGTCATTTTCTCTACATTTTTTAATTTCCTCTTTCCGGAAGGAAGAAAAGTAATTGTTTTAATATTTTGATAATTTTTTAGGATGATTTGAGGTCCTAGTATTAAGTTAAATAGATATTCAGGGGTATGCATTGCACATGTTATTCAGAAACTGAAATTAACATTGCTACAATCTTGTAAAAATGCAGCTTGTTTTCATATTAATTTTGACACTTTCGTAAATTTATGAATTCACTACATATTGTAGAATACGAAAAAACAAAGAAAAATTATGGAAAATATTTTGCTTCGAATTTGTTCTAAAAAAGCAATATATACAGTTCAGATTGCCATTTCACTAACAGCAAAAAGTACACTTTTGAGGAGTTTTCAATATTTAAATGGCTTAAATATTTAAATGGGGGGGGGGGCACAATCCTTCAGGATACTAGCTTCATGTCTGCATTATGATATACAGACTGTACCATAGCATGCTTGATTTGTCAAAATGTACTCGGCTACGATGTAATCTTTAGCTGGTTTACACATCTCGTTCTTGATTTTTCGCAGCTCCCTGCAAGAACTAAAGTCAATGTAGGTACTGTATACTTTATTGACAAGCATCTTAGGCTAAGTAGATAGGTTTAACGGGGAGTGAGGTCTGCATTTCACTCCGCATTTGTGGCCGTCCAGCCACTCTTTGCCTTTATGAATTGTGCATGCATTGATGCGTAGCACACAAGAAATCATACAATCTTAAAAATACAATCTTTCGCCACGGTGTCTTTTTCTGTAGGCTTGAGGTTCAATAGCTCTTAGTATTCCGCCACATAAAGCGGTCGTTGATAAGGTAACATGCTTCATATCAACGAGATCTTTAACGTCCCGAAATGACCGTTCTCCTGACCGTTCATACTAGGGGATTTCATATCCCTACACTCTCATAACTACGACACTCGCTAGATGCATGCAAACTCTTGTCTAAGAGATCCGTTTTCACTTACTAGCGTATCGTCTGCTGATCCACTTGTTTAGAGACGCTTCTCCTCTCGTGATGTGGTTTGTTTACCCCAGTGATGGGGAAACCATTACAAAACCATGGTTGTTGTAGTTGTAAGCATCTAACTAAAGTTGTTAATTTTATTGTTAATTTAAGAAACTAAGGCATAGGTTGAATGACACTCCAGTTAGAAGTGTAACCAGTTTTTATAATCCATGAAATGATTAAGGCCCATGAAATGATTAAGGCACATAATTCTAAAGTGACCATGATTTTGAGGTTGAGAGCCACCCTACCGCCCGCAGGTACTCTTTTTAACGGCCCGCTCTCATAAAGGCATCTTTTTTAGTTTTGATATGTACAGCCCCGCAAAAAACTTTTTCAACATGGGGGTGGGTGGGTGGACTTGATACCATAAGTACCCAACCACCAGCAACTTCTCAACATCTGATTTCAGTGCATTTTATATGATACTGAGCCCGCTCCATCACCCTCCACGTTTCTTACTAGGCAAACAATCTATCACATTGTATGTCATTTTGTCTTTTCCGTTCCATTGTCCTAATGCTCTTGAAAGCTGGAAAAGAATAATTAGTTTCCAGCTCGACGGAAAGGCACTTTTGTGTGTTAATGCGACGTGCCGATGGTGACATTTAGTGTGGTATGTAGTTTGTTTTGAAAGCTTTCTTTAGTAAACTGAAAGACTGACATGACTCCTACCCATGTTAAATTGTGGCTTTTCCCTGGAATGATTTTTTTCATTATAATAAAAGCTATTCAATAGCGTAAATTTTACTTGGAAAGTTTAGTAGTGTTTCAGTTTTCTTAGGAAACAACCCAGATAGCACAATAACGTTGGCCCAACATTTTGCCTACCAAAGGTTATGCCATTGGGCCAACGTTGGCAAATAAGTTACCAACATTTGGTTAACCTTGGTTAAATAAGTATTGTCAACTGTTAGCTGGAAAACATTTGGCCAACGGTCTAGCTGGTAGACAATTGGCAGTTTTCATCTGTAGGCCAATAACATTTTTCATATCCAAGACTGGTTGGCACAATTTTGCACCAACAAAACTGTGCCTCGCTTTCAAAAA
The DNA here is from genome assembly GCA_029531755.1 of Holothuria leucospilota. Classification (NCBI taxonomy): domain Eukaryota; kingdom Metazoa; phylum Echinodermata; class Holothuroidea; order Aspidochirotida; family Holothuriidae; genus Holothuria; species Holothuria leucospilota. Next base: position 31,593,554 of record CM055961.1, on the reverse strand, counting down.
CCTCCCCTAACTAATCGCTCATTATGGTAACCCACAATGGATATTCAGAGAAGTTGCCTTCTACAAGTTTTAAAAGCAACCAGCATTGATCGAGCTAGTCACTTTCAAAAGAGCAGCATTTTACTAAATAAAAAATTCATGTATGACAATAATAGTTTTGATTTGGGTATCTTCAGTTAGACTTGTTTGTCATTATTAACGAATAATAATGCAACTTTATTCATGATATTTCAATTTCTCCTTCTTTATGTTGTTTTGTAAAACTGAGAAACATGATTTCCTACAAGAATTTATCATTGCCAACCACAACTTATTTCAATCAGACTTTTCTGTTGAAAAGTTTGGAATGCTCTATTCAGATGAAAAGTATATAAAGCTGGTGTTCCAGCAGAATTTTACAGCATTTCAAACATTTTTCTCAAATTGTCTTAGCAAAAATTCCCACAGTGTAAGTGATTTTTTTGCAAAAGATTTACTGTAAATGAAACATTTAGAAATAGTTCTTATTAAAAGAATTATGAGGTTAGCTTGATACCAAAATGACCAGCTTAGTATTTTTCTGGTGGTCTATTGTTGTACCAAATCTGGGCGGCTTACCATTTGCCAACCAAAACCAGTAACAGCGTTTAGCTACCCAGAACCAGTGTTGAGGTTGAGTCAACCATACGTTGTAGGCCGACTTTGAAGTGCCCTTCGGATTTAACACATCAGTTGAGGGATGGCTCTTAATTTAACTTTTCAGTCCACATACGCTGTTGTTGTTTTACATTTAATATGATAATATCACAGGTAAGTGCAAGATGATGAATTCTGAACCCTTACTGTTTTGATAGGTCTATAAGCCTCTTATACTGTTTTATTACGGTATTTCAATAGTTTTAAGTGTGGTTTAATATATGATGCCTAACATTTAGTCACTTAAAATTGGCTCAACTGTCTTTGGTTTATTACATAATGCCCGACGGTTGGCTAAATATAGCTAGCTCAATGTTGTTTGAACACATCGGTTGGTTTTATGAAAGTGATTAAATGTTTTTAAATGTAAAACATACAGCTGTTAGCTACTTGAAATTGGTTTAATGCTGGTTAAACGGTATGATGCCCTACAATTGGCCTGTAAATGTTGGTCAAATGTTGGCAATACATGTAATTTACAATTGTTGGCTGCATATGGTTGGCGAAATATTGGCCCTGCCTTTAGTTGCCTACACAACATAATACCAACTGTTGTCAACGGTTGCCAACATTAGACCAACATAACGCCATTGATTTTCTCTATCTGGGAAAAAAAAATAGATAATACTTACTTGGTTTTGAGTAGCAACGTGAAGTAGTTGTATTGCAGACCGCTGCAAAATTAAGGTATGTTTATCACTGATTTCGACTGTAGAAGAACAAAGGTCCCGAACAGAATGAAGAATAGAGTCGATTTTTCCCTCTTTTTCCAGAATGCATAAAACTGCAAAATGGTGAGCATTTTCTGTGTTCTTTAGATGTTCGATGATTTTGTCAGACGCGTTGGGATTTAATCCGCAAGCAAACCTGAAGACGTATTGAAGGTCAAATGGATCTAAGTTCTTCAATATGTCACTCACGTCTTTCCTTCCAAGAGGGTTGTAGTGACGTTCTTCGGGCATATCGTCGGTAGCGATGACTCTCAAATCGCTTCTGCCTACATAGGACGATAAATAATGGGCTGCATACCACTCACAGAACAGTTTATGGTAAAATCTCACTTCCGTCTTTTCTTGTATGAAATTAGAGGCTACCATAGAAGTATATGACGATCTCATGTCCAGAACGTCTTCTTCAACTAAGATTCCTAGACGTACATATTGATGGTAGAAATCTATTCCAAGTCGTTTACACAACTCGTCCTTTTCCCAAATTAATTGCTGATTTTCCTTGCACAGAGCTTCAAACGCTACTCTGTCAAGCTCGCTGTGGTCTTCTTCGAATGAATCATATCTGTGAACATTCTCATCTCTCATTTTATTTTTCAGGTGATGGTGGAAGCACTTGATCATATAAGAGAAGAAACTTGTCACCGACTTAAACTGCTGCAGATGTTCACTTTCGTTACTCATGTGTGCGAACATGACAAAAAATAATGGCACCTGACAAAGGTCAGCAAGGACCGAGTTTTCAAGTAGTCGCCGCTTTATTTTCATGACAGCCGCTTCGTCATTACATGCGACGGCCTTTCGGATGTACTCATCTTGGGCTCTGTCGTCAAATCCAGTCAATCGAATCCGTTTTGTTTGTGGTGCATAGTCTTTTGGTAAACACGCCGTTCTTGTTGTGAGAACTACGTCAAACTTCTGAAACATTTTCATCTTGATGATACTCCATACATCTGATGTTCCGTCACCATCCTGTTCAGGATACTCGTCGAAGCCATCTAGGATAACCAAAACCGATCTGCTCTCTTTCAAAATCTGCTTTATGTCTGCTTCAATCAAACTAGAATCCTTTGGCAATATAAACCTCCTAATTGCCTCGTATACTGATTTTACGCCACCTAATTGTTTCAACCTAAGGAAAATAAGTATTTCATACTTATCTGATACAGAACCAGCAATGCCGTTACACCAGTCGTAGGCGACTTGCAGTGCTAGAGTCGATTTCCCAAAACCAGGTTCTCCTTCCAAAATACGTCTGACTGATTTTATGTTCCCGTCATGAAAAATGTCATTGTAAGAGTTTAGCTTCCCCCAACGTTCGCAAACTCTCGTCCTCTCATTCACTATGAAGTATTCTATACCACCTTCGACGAAGACTCTGTCTACACAGAACAATCTGTCGCGAATGTATGGTATCGGTTGAACTGCGTTGTATTGATTTTCATACGTTTGTTTTAGCTCCGTGAGGAACTCTGTTTTAGCTGTTGAAAGAAAGGAACAAAGTTTCTTTAAGTACAACTCAGCTTTCATGAATAAGTTAGAACATGAAACATTGACAAGATTATGTGTGATGACGTCATTCTGCCATCATTCTCTCTCCAGCTATAATGTATCTGAAATAACATGATGTTAGAGACAACACGTATTTTCAAACAAAGCCAGTCTTAGATTAGTGAGTAGTAATTATGGTGAAGAAAAAACCATCAAGTAACGAATAACCTCATTTACAGCCATCTATGTAGAAAAATATAATAGATTGTTGAAATCGTCCATTGAGGAGTTTCTTGTGTAAACAACCATGGATTTGATTTGGAACATGCAAATTATTATGTATACTAGTCATGAAAGTTACCTGGAAGGATAACTACAAAACAAAACCGTTTACCAGTGGCTAGTGTCACTTTGTCAGCCATACTGAGAAAATCCATGATTCTCAAATAAAATCGTGCGACAAAACACTTTTACCATGAGACATAAAATGCAAATTTCGTGTGAGAGTAACCTTGATATGACCAAGTAACCTCAAGGGCGTGTCCAGGATTGTATTTACATATATGCCTTGACACTATCTAAGCGAAGCGCCACCATGATTGGCGCGGAGCGTACCGAGAAAATTTTGACAAAAAATGCCTCCCAGATTGCAGGAAATGGCACTTTCTGGGTATTTTAAGTTGCAGTTGAACATTCAACATTTTGATATCTCATGTTTTAGAAATTTACAAGTGAGAAAATTCTTTAACTTACAGGGTGAGGTTACAGACTGTATTACAGACTGGGTGGGATTGAACGTTGTTTGGGACCGGCGTCCTGGATGAGCGGCCTAAGGGGAGGGGCCAAGGGGAGGGGGATCTCCCCTCTCCTTTGGAAATCTTTTGAATATTTAAGGGTCCTTAGTCGCAAGTTCGTGTAATATTTTGCAAATTTTAAGGATCAATTTTTGTTCTTTTCATTTTTCCGATAATCTCTCCTGCTATACATGTAGGTGGACAAGAAGACTAACTTTTGCCCTCTCGTTTCTTCAGTTTTATCAACTTGGAGAGAATGCACAAATTAATGAATGAATAGTTACGGATTTGTCTCATAAGTTAAAGAAGTCAAACACTTGTAACTATACAACTATCAATTGCCAGTTGTTAAAAGGAAATGTTCAGTAACGTACCGTTGTCACTAACAATGCTCAGAACATATGATAATGGACTGAAGAGAACCACATTAAACAAGGAAAGAATTGTGTTTCCAAAACAAAGACTTTATTACAATTGAATATACAAGCAAGAAGATGCAACCTAGCCTCCCGGGATTGCCGATATTATATCGTAAAAAACAGTGGCGCCGGCAGAGGGTAGTGATGAGGGCACTACAGAAGATGATGCCTTAAGCCCAATACAAATAAACCCAAAACGTCGGTGCAAATTGTGCATATTCGCATCGGTGGCAGTTTGCATTCGGGGCAAATCTTTCCTATGTCACCTTTTGCAGGTGATGTCCTGGGGGAGGTCAAACGGGAGGGGATGTCCCGCCCTTTGCGAAATTTTTGTACATTTACGATAGCTTAGATGCAAAACAATGCTATTTTTTGACAAATATTTAATTGACTATGTACTGGAAAACTCACAATTTAGTTAGTCCTCATTTTTGATTGATTGTAAAGGAAAGGTGTGTGGCCTAGTGGAGGGCTAACAACTCCCTTAAAAAAATCTTGTTTAGACGCAAAACGGTGGTATCTTCGGCAAATCTTCCAATTAATTACGTGCTTAGACATAATTAATGATAATTTCTCATTCTTTAGTAGCATTTTGGCTTTGGCATTGCACCCCAAAAAGTGCAACTACAAATAAAAAAGTTCAATTACAAATAGGCCTACACTGCTACGAATGCAACTGCATATGCTACTCATGATATTAGATTACTTTACGATACTCTTGATGGAGGGTGCCTGCAGACGTCGGACATGTACCTTTTTTGGAACAAGTATTTCGGTCAAAGTAATTTATTATTACCCCAGTAATGGTTTCAAGATATGCAGTGTTTGTCGTGACGTGAGCGCGAAGCGAACCGAAGTTTTGCATTATATTAAGTTACTTCCATAACAAAAGTTGCGTGCAGACTTTGCACTAGGACGCTTTAAATTCCTAGCAAAATGCATCCGCCCCTTAGAGGGCCGCGAGTCTTCTGCCTGGTAATTTGTATAAGCTTTCAATTTCATAAAATGTGTCTTCCCCTGAATTCCACTATTTTTACATTCTTGCAATACTGTGTTCTCCTATAATGACTTCTATGCACAGGAACAATCTATGTCAGTGGCGCCGCCAGGATTTGATGATGGGGGCACCACAGATGACGTCGTCATGCCACCTTAATTAAACCCCCCAAGTCTGCGTAAATTGTACCTTTTTATGCCCCCCTACGTTTGTATACAGCAGTATGGAATCCTTCCTTTGCAACACCATTAACGTGCCGTCCTGGGGGAGGGGTCTAAGGTGAGTGGGACACGTTAATTTAAGGCTGACTAGATGCAAAATGGTGCTATAGTTTAAATATTTTTTTGAACTGATCATATATGGCTGGAAAATATGCATAATTTAGTGAATTCTAATTTTTGGTTAGGTAAAAGAGGAGATTATGCGTCCCTGCGATCGTTTACAGCAGTATGGAATCCTACCTTTGCCACTACATAAACGTGCCGGAAGGGTCTCAGGGAGGGGGTGTCCCCTCCCCTTTGAGAAAGTTTTGTCAATTTATGGTTGCTTAGATGCGATGCAAAATGGTGCCACTTTGGGATTTTTTTGAACTGATTATATATGGCTGGAAAATATCCATAATTTAGTGAATTCTAATTTTTAATTAGGTGAAATAGGAGAGTGTGCTGTCTAAGATAAAAGTGCGTTGTCAACAAACCTGAAGCACGCCCCCCCCCTTTGGCGTGTGTGGAGTTTACAGAAATATTCTTGGCCTATTACGAAAATTTTCCTTTGCTTCACTGTACACAAAAAAAGGGTATCTAAGGCTGGCAGAAACCGGTATAGGGCCTTCTCAGGTGGAAGCTCTGGATTAATTACTATATATTAAATGGGGCACTGATATGGTGTTTATTACCCAACATCCAAATGATGCTGTAGAGTATGATGCCAAGCACTTTACAACTATCATATTTTTACTAAGTTTGAACGATAATCCAGACGAACAGCGTCCAGCAATGGAGAATGGGAGGGAGAGTATAGGTGCAGGGAGGTGATAGACCTTTCTGATACGTATAGCAAAAAGTGGTAAGGATTGAAAAGCGCGTTGCAGAATGATTTTTCGTCTTAAGTGTATTAACAGTCACCATCTCTACCAGTAATGGCTGCGCGAAGCGCTAGGTAAACATCTTTTAAAAATGTGTAACGGCAAATACGTACTTTTAACCTTTCACATCATGCTACAAATACGATTGAAAGATCCCATAGGCCCCTACACATGTTTGAGATGTACTTCTGTTTTTCGGAGAAGTGTTGTGATCAGAATAGTTGTATATATTATTACCTTAATAATGGTATCGAGATGGAGTGTAAACCGTGGCGAGTGCGCTCGAAGCGCGCCAAAATTATTTCATGAAATAAGATTACCATGACAAAAACCGCATTCATGCTCTGCACCGAGATGCTTTCAATTCCCCAACAAACCTATATGCCAGTCACAAAGCCAGTCTTTTTCCCGAGAATTCGTAAACAGCTTTCAACTTTTATTGCTAAGCTTCTTCGGGAGTTGCTACCGGCAATTATTGATAATAAGGACAATATTGTGGCAAGGTTTGAAGTGCTCGGAGCGCGCGAAAATTTTGATAGTTTGAGAAGAATTTGCGAAAATTCTGATAGTTTGAGAACAACTTGAGATAGAAAATGATTACAATAGATCCACCACTTGGTCAAAACACATCTCACCCTACCCCCTACAGAAATCTATAGCTTAAGCCCCGTTGGGACTATTTTAGAATTTAAAAAAAAAAAGGTTTCTGAAATAGATTGCGGCACGCGCCCCCATCCCCCCCCCCCCGTGCGGTGCCACTGTTCTATGTAATTCTACAACTCCACCATTGAATAATACGAATATGTTTAAGACAGTATTGATGGTAAGACAGCCATGTGGTAAATGCGCGGGGCGCGCGAAAATTGTGATACTTTGAGAAGGATTTGCGAGAATGGTGATAGTTTGAGAACGACTTGTCGATAAAAAATGATTAAAATAGACCCATCAGTGGGTCAGAAACAGACCTCACCCTTCCCCCTACAGAAATCTAACTTACTAGTAAGATGATTTCAACGAGTAGGCCGTCGAAGGTCTTGAAATAGTCAAGCGTTCGTCAGAAGTGGCTCTGACTTCTTCAGGACTGATGCAAGGAAGCAAGTGCAGTGAAGTTATATAGTTATGCTGTAACTCTGATTGGTGGATTCTGTGTTCTGGTTGGCTGATTTGTTTGCGTTCTGATTGGAAAGCTGAATTGAGGATTCTGTGCTCTGATTGGCCGATTTATCTGTGTTCTCATTGGATGAGGCAAGTGAGAAAGGACCATGACTGGGTGCAATCTTTCCCATCCATCCTGTTAAATGTGGATTTTTCATTGACCCTAATCTCCAGAGCCTCTCTAATTAGCCGCATCCCTAAATGTTGAATTTTAAGAATGCTTTTGGCATCTGCCCACAGAGAAAGATGCAAAATGGTTCAATCTTTGGTGTATTTTGGAGCTGGTCGTATATGGCTGGAAATGTCCATAATTTAGTAAACGCTAAGTTTTCGTTAGGTGAAAAAAGGGAATATGTTGTCTAAAAGAAGAATACGTTTTCAACAACCTTTCTTTTGGCTACTTTACTGCTTCGTTTCTGGCAAAGGTTTTCCGCAAAATACCTGCGTTGAGTCAACAGAAACCTTCTTGGACTATTATGAAAATTCTCCTTTCCTTCATTGTGCATTATAAAAGGACATCTAAGGCTGGCAAATGCCTGTATAGGGCCTCCTGGAAGCTCTGGGTCACTCTTATAAATTGGGGCAATGGTGCAATGTTTATAACCTGACATCCAAATGGTAATATAGATTATGACGCCAAGCATTTTACATCTACTTTTACTAATTTTGAACGAAAATCCAGACGAACAGCTTCCAGCAATGGAGAATCGACAAGAGGGAGAGTATAGGAGCAGGAAGGTGATATTAGACCTCCCTGAAATGTATAGCAAAAGGGGTGAAGGACAATCAAGCGCGTTTCAGCTTTTTCTTCGTTAGTGTATTAGTAATCACCATCTATACCGATAATGGCTTCGCGCGAAGCGCTCCGTAAAAGTTTTTAAAAACAGTATTACGGCAACAACGTGCTTTAAAGTTTCAACCTTCCACATCATGCTTACAAATTAGATTGAAAGATCCCTTATTGATGCGGATGTTTGGAGATGTATCTCTGTTTTCGGAAAGTGTTGTGATCAAAATAGTTCCTTGTATAATCACTTTTTAATGGTCATGAGATGAAGTGCAAATTGTGACGCATACGCGCGAAACGCGCCGAAATATTTCATTAAATAAGATTCCCCTGACAAAGTCTGCATTCAGAATTTGCATCGAGACACTTTCAACAAACCTACATGCCACTCAAAAAGCCAGTCAAAACAGAGCCACGACACTACTCTTTAAGAAGTGTGGGGGACATTTGATATTGTGTCTCCCACCCATCGAAATGTGGGGGGATGTGCCCCCCCCCCCCGATTGACGCCCATGCATGACGGTCAGGGACAAATGATTGGATGCGACGAAGTGCACAAGTGTACACGAGTAACTAGTGTCAGTATATGGCAGTGTTTTCTTAAAGGAGAAGTAAACCCTTGCTTTTTCTGCAACAAGACTAACATTTTAATGTATGCTTTTTCCAAAAGAAGCACATAGAAGGCTTGAATACACTTATTTCAACCATAAAAAATGATTTTTATGTTGCTAATGATTCGCGCCATTGTTGTTTGAATGCTACCAGTTCCCGGATGTACGATGACAAAAGCGAGCCTCATATCATATTATAACAGAAAATTTACCAACCCACTCGAAGTCATTTGAATTGCACATGCTAGTGGTAAATAACTATAAAATGCTTGGCAAAATTCCTTTCGCCTATTGTAATAGGGTATAAAATTCAAAGTTTCTTATCAAATATATTTTTACGACACATTATTTCAGTGAAAATAAAAAAAGGTTTTCACAAGTGTAGCAGAAATAGTTTGTGTGACTTGGTAACACTACCGTAATTCACCATACACTACAACACTGATTTACACCCACAGTACACGGACTATAGTACACTGTGTAGAATTGTAGGCCATTATATACAGTGTAACGTTAGGACTACGGCAACTCTCAGCTGGACGTAATCGTAATTTTTATCTTACACGGTCAAACATGAAACAGTACACCTACTTGTTGATAAAAGAAAACATGGAAGCAAACAGACTCAAATCTCACTGTAATCTTTTGGAACCTGAATATACAGAGGATGGATTAAACACCGACACAAAGAGAGCAAGACCAGGATCTGTTGTGAAGGTGGTTGCCTATGATTAGCACTTGTACTAGTACCAGTTCTGCAACTGATCGGGAAAGTGAAATTTGTGTTTTCTACGCAAGTGGGGGGCGAGCTAACGGTATCGACAGTGAATTTTGACAAATATATCTTGAATTCCCATTTTGATCAGTTATTGAGGCAAAGAAATGAGAACTGAGTGCACCTAACGACAAGGTAGGTAGATTACAGTTACTAGGGCGGTATAGAGGCGTACATTAGTGGCAAGGAATAGTCAGTTATGCGAAGCCCTAAAAGTTGCTTGAAATTGCCAAAGCTGTTGACAATGGATTCTAGTCCTCGTATGCCAAGGTAGGGTATGTTACGCTTTTTCAACTGCTCTGGAGAAACATCAGAACTTGTTTCTTTGCTGATCCTTTTAGTATATGTTAGTGTGCACTCCATGTGCAATGACGGAGACATCGTGTAACTTACGATGTGGCTCTTTTACGTCATATTTGAAGCGCCCTCTTTTTTGGAAACAAGAAAATGGCTATTAGCATCACGTGTGTCAAAAAATAATTAAAAAATTCATGAAAATTTGGGGCAATGCTGTTTCGACTAGCTTTTACAGAAAATGCGTTAGGATATTAGTCCCTACAAGTAGTTTACTGCAAAATCCGTGGGTTTGCTTCTCCTTTAAATTGTGTTAGGTGTAAAATCTAACACTGTTATGACGGCAAAACGTAGCAAATAAGTTTTCTTTTGTTTCAAAAAGTCAAAGTGAAGTGTGCTGTGCAATATGTAACCTTCATAATGACACTATTCCCAGCTAGCTAATGCGTGTGTAACCACGGCAACGTTCAGTCTACTAAATGTAAATTACTTCGGTAAATGCAGTTGTGTGACTCAGGGCATATGATAGTACTCGGATAATCGTGGTTTAAACTAGTTGTAATGAGGACACGTTTTGCTTTTCCACAATAGCTTGCAAATTGTCACTTTTTTGCTTCCTTTCGTTGTATTTAACCGTTCACACTATCATGTTCAGTCACTAAATAAAAAATGCCATCCATGAATAGCACAGCTAGTGTTCTGAGAAAAAAAAAAATCATTTGATATTGTTTTTCGTTTTTCGTTATGTACAATACTACTTAAATGACAAAATAAAATGTGAATTTTTTTTGGAGTCTGTTACTGTTTCCCCTAAGGTAATTGTCGCTTCTCTGCTAAAGGTATGTTGGCGTTTATCGGGAGCGGCAAAGCTAATTCTTTACCTTCCTTGGAATTATTAAACAAAAATTAGTGGTATCTTTGCATGGGTGAGGGCAGGAGAACCACCCCAAGCCCTCCGTCATCGGGTAGGTTAGTTTTCTCCAACTTAGCTACAGTCATTTGTTAATACATGGCACAGCAAGAGCAAATGACGTAAATATGCTAATGTATTGTAACAAAAGATCCACTGTGACTTCCTGTTGGACAGTTTAGATGGAAATATTTCACCAAAGTCCCATGAGTACCTTTTTATAGTTTATTCCTCCCACTGACCGGTTTCCCCGTCATAAAACGACTCTCCCTAAGTCAAAATTAGGCTCTCATAAAAGAGGGGGTCAAAATGTGACTTTTGAGTTGCGTTTGGTGCATATACAATGTAATTGAATGTGACTTGAGAAGAAGCTTCTGTCTGTGTCAACAATTTGGCGGGTGCCCAGCTTCCTAAAGTGCCTCTCTTAACTCCTTGCTTCCCATCCGAGATTATACTAGGACCTCCCTCAGGTGCACAAAGGCGGGACCTTAGAACCTCGAGGTTATTCATCCATGAGGATCACCCTCCATCCGCCCTCCCGTCAATATGAAGAATCCAAAACTTAACCCCATGGTAAGACAACCGAAATTTTCTAGCGTTCTTAAGCTCTTGGTAACGTTAATAATGTGAGTTTGACAAAGCGTATTACCATTAATGGCAGTGGTTGGATCAGTCAAAGGCCGAAGATTTGTGAATGCTTCTTCTATTTTAACAGCGACACCACCGAGTCCAATGTTTTCATGTTTTAATGCCTCTGTGAGCTTTGAGATGTCAGTTGGACTGATTTCACCCCGTTCATCCATAAACTGGACAAGAATTCGGCTAGGATTATCACTGCTTTTAATCCTGTCAATACTTGCGGGTGCATATCCAAACCACGTGGCGAGTTGTTCTGCATGCGAACGAGTAAGGAGTGATTCCAAAGTAACACAAAACTGTCCGTAACCTTTGAAAAAAGGGGAATAAAAGAGAATATTAGTAGAAGTACATCGAACAGTAAATTCATAATTTATGTTTTCGCCGTGTTCATGTTAACAAAACCAAGGATAGTTATTGCTGTCCATGTTTCACATTATACGTAATATACGCAATATAACTGTTATGAATGATATCTGTAGTTAAAGTCACAAAATAGGAATATCAATAATCCACTGAAGCTGTGAGCATCACAATTTTTTCGACATACATTTTGTATGTATTACCATGACCGTAATTTCGGGACAATTATCAATTTAAATACGATCCAACTTACCTCCCTTTCAATTCGTTCCACATACTATCAACTACAATACGCTCATTGTAGGCTATTCCGAATGTGTAAACTAAAAGGTTTAAGTTAAAATAATTACCCTAGAGTATTGCTCTTAAAGGTCGTGTGACATACCACCAAAAAGAGCTGTTTCACTTGTCACTTAAAGGCCTCCAATCAAAGATCCGTTGAAATTATTTCAATATCTTTTACCGTTCTCAAAATATACGTCTTCAAAGTTTGATGGTTTCTGAAGAAACTAATTGCCTATGCAAAAATAGTGATGTGGAGTGTTGCACAGTGTGATGATTTCTTTTGTTAACCCTATATAAATTATCTCTAAATTACTGATCATATAGATTACAGCTGGTGAGTGATATCGATATTTTGCAAGGCAAAAAGTTTAAGTTTTATAATAAACCCCTCAGGGAATAACAATGCTACCAGTGTCCTTGAAATTAAGGTTTAAAAAACAAAGGCTAACCTGTGCCATATATGGTATGTCCCTCTTTCAATGTCACATATTTGCATATTTAGCTCATGTTTATTCATGATACAAGTGTGAAATAGAAATTTCCCTGTAAAATGGTCAATTTGATGGATTTTAATGGAAATTGCAGCTATTTTCGGGATTTTTAATGCTTTTTGCATCAAATATCCAACTATGTTATTTTCATGTCACACAACCTTTAAGACACGATATGTTATTCACCACAATAGCGACACTAATATAGACAAAATGCTAACAAATTAAGATAATGTTTCAATTAAAGACCCATTTCCCACGTTATTTATATATTAATACCAGAAAAGAACTAGGAACACCGTTTTGGTACTCAACGATTATTGACAAAGTATCTTTCAGAAGTATAAATGCGTTCATAAAATTCCTACTGAAAGTTGAACCATGAGGGGTTTTTTTAGAATCAGAAAGGGAGAAAGTGTTTACCTTCATCCATTTTGAGATTGTGAAGATGTAGCTTTGGTTGTTTTTTGGCTGACTTCTAGAAAGGTGTCAGTTTCCTCTCTCACAAAGCCGTCCTGAACAGCACGCGAGGTACATATCTTGATGTGGTTTTTCGTTTGGATCGTTTCCTCGAGAAATGACTCAAGTCTCTTTCTTTGATCTTCAAAGACAAAATCACCTGTTTTAGAGGGAAAACTGGTAAAATTCATCTTCATGAAATACTGTAAGGAAGTGACAATAACGGAAGTTATCAGTTTGTGACCTTCCTTTTGATAAAGAAACAAGGGCAACAATGTTGCCGAAGCTAGCTCAGCTTATCCTGTTGACCTAAAAGTCTGCAGTCAATATTTCTGTTGGGTCTGTAACTCATACGTACGTTAGAAAACAAAGAGGAAAATGTAAATGTAATGAAATACGTATTGGACTCCTGAAGTCTCTGAAAGACTAAATCTGGTACACAAAGTTAACTTTATATACTGCACAGATGTTAGTATACAAATAATGAATGTTTATGAGTGTGCTGCTGGGTAGACCTCATTTGTTTTCCATAATTGGACTCAGATAGTAACTTCCGATAAAGAAATTTTACAAATGGTTAAAGGTCTTAAAAGCGATATTTTGCCCCAAAGATATTCATTGAACTTATCCAGGGACAAAAGTTCAAACGCGGCGGGTTGCCACTATGATTTGGAAAAACCAAAACTGCTCAATTGCTCAATATAAAGGGATAATTTCTAAATTAAATTCTGTACGCGCCTTATTCTGAGTACCCTTTAGTACCGTTTTCCCCCTACAAAATTATTTTACTGCATAATATTTTTATGATTGGGATCTACCAGGTATAAGTCGTCGCCTGATTGCTTTTAGGACCGGTGAATGTGTCGCAACAGGCCGGAGGGTAACTACAGTTCGTAGAGAGCGTTGGGAAAATATGCACATGTACACTAAGTCAAAGGCTATTGAAATATCATCCCCCATGGCTTCCCCTTACCAACTAATTGGTGGGGCTTTCCGCAACGGAGAACAAGACTAAGCGGTTCCTGCAGTGTCGACGCCCATGTGACTGCACCAGGCTCGTAGCCTGACAAGGTACATACTGAATGGGAACGAATGGCTTCCAGGGACTAAAAAATTTTTAAGGGGGCCAAATGTGTACAACTTGATGCCATTAAGCCATTGGCAACTTGAAAACTTGCTAGGGGGCGAAAAAAAAATTTCAAAGAGGGATTCGTCCCCTTTGCCCGCTTGGCTAGAAGCCTGAGCTGCACAATTCCTGCTTCTAAGACTAACATATGGCACACGCCTTCAAACAGCATGTTTTCATTTTCAAACCGAAACTTGTTTTTGAAATGTTAGCACAACCGTCAAGCTTAAACCGAATGAAGCATTGTATTTTCAATCAACTTGCCATGTTCTTTGTTTAAAAGAAAGGGGGTGGGTTCCCCTTTCCCTTACGACATTTCCTAGACAACATTCACCTTAACTTGAAGTAGCTATGTACCCCGCGCCGGCATCCCAGTTCACGAGTAGCTTCTTTCCTTCATGTGACAATATAAACTAATTTGCTATTAAGGAAGGATAAGTCATTTGTTTACCTTTCATACTAAATATTTTTTTTTTTTGTCCAGAAATGTTAAGAAAAATGTTTGTAAAGGAGATACAAGGAGATTTGAAAGATTAAGGTAATATTTACAAATAACTTGAAACTTGAGGCGACTGCATATATTCTCTTTAAACTTTAAGCCAAACTCCTAAAACCATTCAGACATCAGGCTAAGTTGAATACTTGTTTCTGCCTCAACACAAAAATATTTATAGGCCTAGCTTATACCACTTTTTTTTCGCACAAGGCCTCTTATTCTCAAGAACTTGCACAACTTTCAAACGTCCGGTATTTCTTTTCGAGTAGGCCTAACCATCCACCCAGTTTAGCTAGTCTATTATTAAAACGCCTGAATGAGATCAGCGCCACATGTTCACGTAACTCCTCCATAATAGGCTGTACAGTATATCCCGTATTCATGTCATATCCCTGGTTTGGAAAGCAAAGAGCTGAGCAAACATAGTCTGACATAGTGGGGTATCCCAAGTACGTTATTCAAAAATCGATAATTGTAGTAATTGTCGTATTGATGTGAAACCCCGTAATCAAATGGTATATACCCAACACACTATCGATGTGGCGTACCCACGCTAAACTTAACTTATTTACATAATTTGCACACCTATTACGTAATTGCTTCCTTTCAACAATAGTGAACAAGTGTGTTGCTACCTGAGTTGAAGGCGTGTGTGGAGCATGATTATAACATGAACTTCGATAACACCAGCACACTTCCACATTTCATGTATAAAGCTGGTCACAATTTTTTAATACGAAAAAAATTCCAGTCGAAACAAAGTTCATTAGACATGAGTAAGTCTGACATCGAGCTTAAGAAAATCATTAAAATCATATACGAAATCATATACAAAAAACGCTGAAAAAGAGAACAACGAATTTTGCTGCTTGTACCCATGCTTGTACCCATTGAACCACATGAAGTGGAAGTAGTACCACCAAGCAACGTCATAGTTCCAAGTAGAAATATACATTTTACACAGGGAGAGTTTTAGTTATGTCTTAAATATCGTTGTATTTATGCCTAAAGGGTGAAGAAAGAGCCTTCAATACATTTTTCAAATTTTTATGACAACATTAAATTTACCACATCTTTCCTGGCAATCACAAAATCTCATACAAAATATTATTTGCCAGAAATATACCTATGCTATAATACAACGAACCAACATGTCTCATGAACCTTGGGGGGGGGGGGGTGGGGGGAGCTAAACCGAGTCACATAATGGGGAAGAACATGCACATCAAATAACATGACAGTTTCTACTATTGTACAACTTACTAAAAAAGTAAATATTTACGTGCTCCTCCCTCATGCACTTCTCTTACAACTACTATTATGGTATCTAAACTGGGATATTAATCCTTCACGACAAATCACCTAATTAGTGTTGGTATGATCTGAATCTCATTATTTTGCACAAAATATTCCCGAAGATGGGGACTTCGCCAGAATTTGTTTCAAAAAGTGCTGTTTTCATGCCTTAAATGATTGCAGAAACGAAAAAAAAAAATTAACTTTTGTTCAGCACAAATTGAACTATCTATATGAAACATATTATCAAGATTGGTGCAAAACTGAAAGACAAGTAGGGAATTTTACGTTTTCAAACAAAGCCCGCTCCCGAGGTCAAATAGCGGTCAAGTTAATCAAAAAGGGTCGCAGCATACAGATATTACTTTCGCTAACATCTCTACCAAATTTCAGCCAAATCTAAAGAAAAACAGCGAAATGTCAGGCAAAAAACGCAAATGTTATGGTGACAGATGTTTGCCGTGCACGACAGCAATAGCTCAGCTGAAAGCTTTCAGCTGAGCTAAAAACCTAAAGGCAGACCTAGTCGTACTGCCGCAGTGTTAATGTCTTCCGATAAGTATAAAGTTTTTGCAGGTACAACCCTCCTGTGTATAGGTCATAGGTTGTGGGTAGTTCGGGAACATACATTTTTGTATTGTCTACATTCAATCAGACAAAATAATTAAGTGTATTTTCTTAGAAATTGTGTGTTTTACGGAAACGTCAGTTTTTAACTCTACTGGATCGCCAACGAAGCAAGTAACATCTTGCCTAAATGTTCTCACACTGAAAGATTTACTAAGGCAGTTGGGAATAAAGCACTTCCAGGGTGGTTGAAACTCTTCTTCATCCTATGTGGTGTGCCATTCTGGTTGAGGGATCAGAGAGGAAGGGTCCTTTTTTGCTTAAGTAGCTTTCGAAACAAAATGATGCTACCTTTGAAAAGTCTTTGAACTCAGTCTGGTAATATGTTTAAAAGATCACAATATTTCGCGTATGTTTCTTAATTTTAGGCTAGATGTGCTAAGAAGGGGTTGATTGTATGAGTATCATCTCAAAAACTCGTAGTTTCTGTATGGTGGCTTACATCTTAAATAATACTCTTTGGCAAAATTTTGAATATTTTAAAATTTTTGAAATTCTAATAATGAAGCAAATGACCATCATTTTAGCTGAGTATAACAGACGTAAGGTATCGTAAAGGGATAGAAGGTGACACCCATCCTTCGTTAAGAAAGTGTCGTTTAAGTAAGCTTTTTTTTAATACAACTCTCAGGGCTAACGTAAGAATGTGTAATTTGGAGGATATACCACCCACAACAATTTGAAAGCACTGAATGCCTATTGTTAGCCTGAAATGTGTGGACTACGGTACCCATGGTTTTGATGAATACCCAATGAGGCTCACAATTGATAAAGAGACGTGCCGTTTTTAGATTCCTTGCCAAAGGCACAAGGAATCTATGCAACCACACTAGGGTTTTTGTTTGTCTGGGTGCATATGTATATACGTGAGTGTGTTTGCGAGGATTCGCTTATAAACACGATATTTCAAGATAACGATGATTTGTACTTTTTTAGCTTCTTACATAATTTTTTTTTATTGCGAAGAGAAATGTTCATATTGTGTCGGTGGAGGTCAATGATCGTTTAAGATAATCATAGGTCAAACCTTTAAAGCACGATTATTCAACATGGGATATAATACCTTTAATAGTTGTTATATAGATTTTCCATACAAAGAAAAACAAGGCTATAGTTTATAGTAGAGGCCAAAGTTTTCCTAAAGAATGAAACTACGTTAACAATTTAAACTGCTTCTAAACACCTTAACTGAAAATAAGAATAATATACCCTATATTCCTCTATCCAAAGCACATTTGGGGGTATTAAACCAACCTTTAGCGTATAAAGGAGGTTAAAGTCATGCTTAGGCTTTTTGTTTTTGCTTTTGACCGCCGACTGATTTGGATTTTTCAATTATACTAAATGGTTTGCTTTCCACGTTTAGACTTCTGCCTATTGCAGATATAGTATTTTGTGGAGTCATGATAAGAATAGAAAAGAGTGAAACCTTCATTTTCAGTTATTTTGAGTGTCACCGTAGGTATTCCCTTCTGTACATCCATTTGTAGTAAATATGAGCAGTCTGGCCGCTAAAATTTGCACTTAGGATCCATTGGAAATGTTTATTCTTGCACATCGTCCTCAAAAGTGGTCGAATGAGTTGGTGGAAAATAGGTAAAACTAGCAACATGTATTACTGTTATCAAATAAAAAAAAAATGTTTACCATTCTAAATTCAAAATAGTGACTTGAGATCATACAAATGATACGGATGAAAACCTATTTTGAATTCAACACAACAAACTTAACAAAGCCGGATAAAGAAATCCATTTTGAGACAGGTGAACTTTAGAGTCTGTCAAAATTGTAAAATAAGAAAGTGCACTTTTATTCCAATAACTACATTGACCCCAGTCGCCATGTTGGAACAGGAGCAATGTGTTTAACCGAGATGTGTAATTTTTTAAGAATGTGTCCCGTTTGTATAGATTATCCTGTTATTGTTCACTATATCCCTTGTAACATGAAGAAAAAACTAGGACCCATCGAAATAAGTTATGAACCTGGTTTGCCTGGTGCTACTACTATGGTCTCATGCAAAGAAAACGGGGGTTGCAGTAAGTTGACCTTGACCACCATATTGGAATAGATACAATAATTACTACAGCAAAAAACATGCTATAGATTGCATCTATTGTACTATCTGATGAGTGACCACTGCTCTCTGGGAAGAAAATGTCCACGCAAAGATAGAAATAAGGAGGAATCGTAAAAAATACATCTACTACTAGCCTTCCTCGTGGTGTACAAACAATATGTATAAATGAAGAGTAAAATTCATTCAAGTTGTATCCTATCTGTATAGACTGTATTTTGTGATTGCCAATATTTTCCTTCAAACACTATAGAAAAGTACCTGAGAGCCATGAAGATAACTTATGTACTTGGTTTGGCTAGTAAGCACTACTGTCACTATGAGCTTATGTTGAAAAACGGGGAGGAGATGGTTAAGTCAGTTGACCTCTCGACACCATCTTGGTATAGATACGATATGTACTTAACCACGTTGTGTGTTGCTGAAGATTGTATCCGTTCGTACTATATAACGAGTGGCCATTGCTTTCTTGATAGAGAAATTCTCACAAAAAAGATAGAAATGAGGGAAATGGTAAATAAAAAAAAAAACCCTGCCGCCGGCTATTTTGGAAAAGAGACAATCTGTATAAAAAGTGTGTTAGTGTCTAAGGTGTATCCTGTGGTGCCATTTGACCAATCATCGCAGCTTTTCTTGTCGAAATAAGAAAAGGAGGTTCCACCATATTTTCATAACTTATCATTATTACCTAGACATGACAGCCATTTTTGAAAATGGCAAACATTTTTGAAAATGGACGCCGGGCCCATAAGGCACGGATGGTCCACAACAGAGACAGACTACCATATCTGAACATCCCAGATACCTCCCTTATGTTCATAAACTTCGATATTGGTACGTCGTTCATGTACCTCCAAGGCTCTGGGCTGCCGGTGTTTTGAAGGTAATATAAAATGGAGCTGATGCTTTGGTAAACAATGCCAAGGAATATTGTTTCGAGCTACATGTTGTATATAATAGTATGGAATTTGGTAGAAAAGTTAGCACTGTAGCAAGGTCATCTTTTTGTCAAAAAAATAGATATCCGGGTACAGGTGGGAATTATTGCAAGATTTTTGAACATTATTAATAGGATGTATTTTACGTTACATTTTATGCCACTAGCAATCCAGGCTAAATCTTACAATAGAGACATAATGTAAAGAAAATGTTCACAATAGAGACTAAAGGTGACAAACGTGTCATGCTTAAAGTAAATTACATAGCAGTACATTTCCTCTCATTAACGCGAGGTTTTGTATCCAGGTCTCGACAAAACCGATCGCATACTCGCCATTGGCGAGTAACATTTTCATCATGGTGAGCTCCTTACATACGTACCTCGCCAGTCTGGCAAGTGGATCTTGAGGTGAGCCTCTTCCAGTGTACATTGCATCAATGTTGACGCACTATGGCACTTATGATTGATATCTGTTTTTCTGGATACATTACGGCTGTTTCAATTACATTTCTGAACTTTTTGAATAACTTGTGCTACTGGATAAACTTTGGCCTCCTTCCACCAAACACTCTGGACTATATGTTACGTTTAGATCGTGAACAAAGAACAACGGCTTAAGAAAGTCTCCGTTTCGCCCGAAGTTGACGACAAGGTCAATGGGAAATTATTGTGTAAAATGGCTCGCTTCAGTTGTCAGTGTAAAGCATGATTCTTTGTACTTTATTTCCGTATGCAATTGTGACGGAGCCCAGTGAAAAGTACGGTTTCCGCAAGTAACAGTGGGCGATCAAGTTACCAAGTTAAGAGTAAGGCCGTTCCTAGGGAAATTTTTTCTCTCTCCCCAATTGATGTGACGGTACTTAAGGCGCTTAGGATGACGGGGGTTGACGTGAAGTTGTTGGAAGTACTAAACTTTGAATATGAAAGAAAACTATGCTTTCTTCCTTTCTCACACTCACCGGGCATTTTTATTCGTCGAAATCTCTAAATCTATGAGTTTGCGTATATTTGTTTCCTTCTTGACTGACAGTTTCTGTGGAAAGACTTAGTCATAATAAAGATCAACGCTTGGCTTGATCATAATTTTGTGCAGTTCGATAACAATGTTACACTGACTTATGGGGCGAGCATATAATTCGTTCTGCCAAGTAGAATTTTTCTGCCGCTCTCCAATTGGCGAGTTGCTTTGAAAGTTTCTGTCAAGGCCTGCATGTTCCACCTGCTTTATTGCTTTACGAGGTACATGCAAATAGTGATTTAACTCTGAATGAAAGTGTAACGTTATTATATTTGAAAAAGACTGTTCATTGAAAATACCATTTCGGCACTGGAAGAAATTTTTCTGTTTTAGAATTTTCGTCGCATTGCAATTTGAGAGAAGAAATGTAACGTTAGTTGTAACTTTAGTAACTTTAGTTCTACTCATATTGACATTCTAACTTTAGTATGTGAAAAAAAAAACGACTAATAGTAACTCTTGCCTACCTTAATTTAAAATGAATTATTTTAAATATTGAAAATGTGAACGTAACGGGAAACGATAATTGGGAGAAGTGTACTTCTGCTTCTCTGTGTGGAGTTTACCCATCAATTCTTACCAATTGAAACTAAATGAGTTAAATCATGTCCACAATCTTTCAACGTCAAAATTCTGAATTGAACCGAATTCGTTCAAATAGCGTTGAACCAAAATCTGGTCAAATGTTGTACTTGATTTGTTCATTTGAGCAGAAAGGGGTTTTTCCTTCAACTAAAGTTAGCCAAATATTTCTTCTTTTTCGGTTAAACGCCCATTTGATCTGTTTTCGGGTCAATTTGAACCTGACGTTTTATCGTGCATTACTGTGACAAAAAACTAACAGTCAAACATAAGTTTTACATAGATTTACCCACAAGTTGCTTTTAATTTTGAGAGTACAAAACATTTAAATACCAAAAAAATATAAAACTGTGGGAGATTTATTCCATTATAATCAATTGTGACCAGAGGACGCCCAATGGTGTCAATTACACAGCTTTATGCTTTTGTGTGAGCTGATACATAATTTTCACGAGGTCATGGGATTATAGGGATCATGACAAGGTCCCGTTGAGCAAACAGCACTATCGTGATAAATCTGAGGACGTGTTGCTTGAACAAAACAGGCTGTGCACCATTGTAAGTGCAGCCAGAAGAAAACACAAAATGCAGACGATGGACGTTGATTATGGATTTTTAAGGGCTTCTTAATATAATGATAAAAGTGTTTTAACCAGGGAGTTGCTACTCCCTGTTTTAACCTACTTGGCAAAGTACAGTCGGGCACTCAAGCTGCTTTAGTAAATTCTGTAATATCCACCATAATATTACTGGTAAAGGTGCTTTAACGTGCACATACACTATGATCAAAAGAACTATTGGCCTGTATCATTCTGATTCAGCAAGATGCACCTAAATCACATGATCGGCATGCATTTGAACTGTGAACGTTTTGTTCAGACTTTCGTATTTGTCACTACGTTTCTCAAGCTATCTGTTTTGTTCATTTGAACAGACCTCTTCAGGAGTACAATGGCTTTGAACGACGTCAGCAGGCATTGGATGAACACCATGGAATACCTAAGTTTCATTATTTCTTTCAACCCCTTTCCGTTTTGGGTGTGGTTTTATCTTAAAATTTGATTAGCGAGCTCCACATATCTATTCCGTTTCACACATAGTCCTTCTTGCTTCAGATTCTCTTCAAGAGAATAATATCTTTAAGGTCCGACCCTTCTGTGATAATAAATAACACGTATCTGGATAAACTTGTTTGTAGTATACAAAAAGAAATTTTGTAACCTATAGCCCATTTGTCAAAATAAGGCTGAAAAGGCTACGTATTTCCTTTTAGTAGGTGAGCGGCGTCTACTTTACCACAGAGACTGTGAAAAAATACAGGTCAACTATAGCATTTAGAGGTTCATGCATTAGCTTGACGACAATTGTTTGGAGGGGCACACAAGTATTTAGCTGGTAGGATTGGCTGTTATGGGTCTCAGGTGAGAAGACCGAAATTATTGAATGCACTAAATTACAAACGTGTCTGTTGAGTACCTGTTCTTAGTGACAATTTGGATTATAATTTCCAACTAGGACGAATAAGTTAATATCTTTGATCGTAGTAGTGCCTAAAGGAGGCAGTATATCTTGCGGCGAAGCATTCGGCACCGTTTCATACAACTAAAGATGCCAACAGAATTCTTGATTATTTGACAGGATCTACAGTCCCTTAACCAGCTCCATTTTACCAAACAAAATAGCTTTCAACGTTTTCAAAGCGTACACTGTTGAAAATCTTTAAGCTCAGGCTGTAATCTGTGCCTAGAACAGAGCTAGACAGGTAATCCATCATACTTGTGTCAAATAATAGGCCTATTAAGATTCCGAAGATACGTTCTTACAAAAAAAAAACCTCTTCATGGACATCAAGGAAGCATTGCAACACTCTTAGTTTTGCTTACAGTGTCAGACGTTAAAATATGACTTTATGATCAGTAGATGTGGGTTGCTCATTAGTCATAAGAAGACAGGGAATTTTAACGTATTAACCAACTGCCTATTTCTCGAACACGTTCATTTCTCGAAAACAAAAAACAAAAATCACTCTTCTTATGACATGTTAATTTGTGTTGCCAGGCGAGGTACAAAAATGTAAAATTGTAATATTTCAGTAATTCATCACAGTAATTCTCGTTACTTAACTTCAATAAAGTATTTTTAGTAAATACACTTCAAGTATCTTTATTAGTAATTATCAAATTGCGAAATGTGAGAGAAATTTTGGTGTGGGCAATGTTACAAACAGAAGCCCTTAAAAATCCACAATCAACGTCCATCGTCTGCATTTTGTGTTTTCTTCTGGCTGCAGTTACAATGGTGCACAGCCTGTTTTGTTCAAGCAACACGTCATTAGATTTATCACGATAGTGCTGTTTGCTCAACGGGACCTTGCCATGATCCCTATAAACCCATGACCTCGTGAAAATTATGTATCAGTTCACACAGAAGCATAAAGCTGTGTAATTGACACCATTGGGCGTCCTCTGGTCACAATTGATTATAATGGAATAAATCTCCCACCGTTTTATATTTTTTTGGTATTTAAATGTTTTGTACTCTCAAAATTAAAAGCAACTTGTGGGTAAATCTATGTAAAACTTATGTTTGACTGTTAGTTTTTTGTCACAGTAATGCACGATAAAACGTCAGGTTCAAATTGACCCGAAAACAGATCAAATGGGCGTTTAACCGAAAAAGAAGAAATATTTGGCTAACTTTAGTTGAAGGAAAAACCCCTTTCTGCTCAAATGAACAAATCAAGTACAACATTTGACCAGATTTTGGTTCAACGCTATTTGAACGAATTCGGTTCAATTCAGAATTTTGACGTTGAAAGATTGTGAACATGATTTAACTCATTTAGTTTCAATTGGTAAGAATGGATGGGTAAACTCCACACAGAGAAACAGAAGTACACTTCTCCCAATTATCGTTTCCCGTTACGTTCAAATTTTCAATATTTAAAATAATTCATTTTAAATTAAGGTAGGCAAGAGTTACTATTAGTCGTTTTCTCACATACTAAAGTTAGAATGTCAATATGAGTAGAACTAAAGTTACTAAAGTTAGAACTAACGTTACATTTCTTCTCTCAAATTGCAAGGCGACGAAAATTCTAAAACAGAAAAATTTCTTCCAGTACCGAAATGGTATTTTCAATGAACAGTCTTTTTCAAATATAATAACGTTACACTTTCATTCAGAGTTAAATCACTATTTGCATGTACCTCGTAAAGCAATAAAGCAGGTGGAACATGCAGGCCTTGACAGAAACTTTCAAAGCAACTCGCCAATTGGAGAGCTGCAGAAAAATTCTACTTGGCAGAACGAATTATATACTCGCCCCATAAGTCAGTGTAACATTGTTACCGAACTGCACAAAATTATGATCAAGCCAAGCGTTGATCTTTATTATGATTAAGTCTTCCACAGAAAATGTCAGTTAAGAAGGAAACAAATATACGCGAAACTCATAGATTTAGAGATTTCGGCGAAAAAAAAATGCCCAGTGAGTGTGAGAAAGAAAGAAAGCATAGTTTTCTTTCATATTCAAAGTTTAGTACTTCCAGCACCTTCACGTCAACCCCCGTCATCCCAAGCGCCTTAAGTACCGTCACATCAATTGGGGAGAGAGAAAAATTTTCCCTAGGACCGGCCTCACCCTTAACTTGATCGCCTACTGTTACTTGCTGAAACCGTACTTTTCACTGGGCTCCGTCACAATTGCATACCGAAATAAAGTACAAAGACTCATGCTTAACATGGACAACTAAAGCGAGCCATTTTACACAATAATTTCCCATTGACCTTGTCGTCAACTTCGGCGAAACGGAGACTTGCTCAAGCCGTTGTGCTTTGTTTACGATCTAAACGTAACATATATTCCAGGGTGTTTGGTGGAAGGAGGCCAAAGTTTATGCAGTAGCACAAGTTGTTAAAAAAGTTCAGAAATGTGACTGAAACAGCCGTAATGTATCCAGAAAAACAGAAATCCATCATAAATGCCATTGTACATCAACATTGATGCAATGTACACTGGGAGAGGCTCACCTCAAGAACCACTTGCCAAACTGGTGAGGTACGTATGTAAGGAGCTCGCCATGATGAAAATGTTACTCGCCAATGGCGAGTTTGCGAGCGGTTTTGTCGAGGCCTGGATACAAGACCTCGCGTTAATGAGAGGAAATGTACTGCTAAATAATTTACTTTAAGCATGACACGTTTGTCACCTTTAGTCTCTATTATGAACATTTTCTTTACATTATGTCTCCAATGTAAGATTTAGATAGCCTGGATTGCTAGTGGCATAAAATGTAACGTAAAATACATCCTATTAATAATGTTCAAAAATCTTGCAATAATTCCCACCTGTACCCGACTATCTATATTTTTTTTGACAAAAAAGATGACTTTGCTACAGTGCTAACTTTTCTACCAAATTCCATAATATTATATACAACATGTAGCTCGAAACAATATTCCTTGGCATTGTTTACCGGAGCAACCGCTCCATTTTATGTTACCTTCAATGCACCGGCAGCCCAGGGCCTTGGAGGTACATGAACGAGGTACCAATATCGAAGTTTATGAACATAAGGGAGGTACCTGGGGTCTTCAGATATGGTAGTCTGTCTCTGTTGTGGACCATCCGTGCCTTATGGGCCCGGCGTCTATTTTCAAAAATGATTGCCATTTTCAAAAATGGCTGCCATTTCTAGGTAATAATGATAAGTTATGAAAATATCATGGAACCTCCTTTTCTTATTTCGACAAGAAAAGCTATGATGATTGGTCAAATGGCACCACAGGTTACAACTTAGACACAAACACTCTTTTTATGCAGATGGCCTCTTTTCCAAAATAGCCGGCGGCAGGGTTTTTTTTTTTTATTTACCATTTCCCTCATTTCTATCTTTTTTGTGAGAATTTCTCTATCAAGAAAGCAATGGCCACTCGTTACACAGTACAAAGGGATACAATCTTCAGCAACACTTAACTTGGTTAAATACATATCGTATCTATACCAAGATGGTGCCGAGAGGTCAACTGACTTAACCATCTCCTCCCCGTTTTTCAACATAAGCTCATAGTGACAGTAGCGCTTACTAGCTAAACCAAGTACATAAGTTATCTCGATGGCTCTCAGGTACTTTCCTATAGTGTTTGAAGGAAAATATTGGGCAATCACAGGACACAATCTACATGGAAAGAATTCAACCTAAATGAAGTTTACCCTTCATTTATACATATTGTTTGTATACCACCATGAAGGCTAGTAGTAGATGTATTTTTTACGATTCCTCCTTATTTCTATCTTTACGTGGACATTTTCTTTCAAGAGGGCAGTGGTCACTCATCAGATTGTACAATAGATGCAATCGATAGCATGTCTAAATTTTGCTGTAGTAAATATTGTATCTATTCCAATATGGTGGTAGAGGACAACTTACTGCAACCCCCGTTTTCTTTGTATGAGACCATAGTATCAGCACTAGGAAAACCAAGTTCAAAACTTATTTTGATGGCTCCCAGTTATTTTCTTCATGTTACAAGGGATATATTGAACAATAACAGGATAATCTATACAAACATAAAAAAAATTTGTCAGAAACGGATACAGAATGGAAGGGGAGGGAGACTGGCCTATTTATTGGTGCAATCTGCGAAATCTTTGATAACGTTTATAACAGGGTGTTGATGGGGTACGAGACGTAAACACGTTTACAATGGTAATTGTGTCATTTAAAGGATAAATTCCTTGTGGTTACATGCAGGTTTCAGTTTTCTCAGAAATATTTTTTCTGAGCGTCGGTTTCTTTTCAAGTTTTCTGTTCACAGTGTATGTATGAACAATACGTTTCGAGGCTTCGAGAATACGCATTTTGGTTTTGACAGGTTGGCAGGTATTAGTACAAATTGCCGGTCACTTTGTTTTGTTTACAGGTTTTTAGCCCTTTTTGTCTCCAATCTATAACAGAAATATGAAAAGCAAATTTCCACAGTAATTTTTCATTAAAAGTAGATATTATCGTCTTGGGGATTTTATGGTAAGTATAGGTGGTTACAAACGGGAACAGTGGCCAGTAGGTAACAGTAAACCCAAAAGTTGTAAAAAAGATGAAGTCACTCGAGCTATTTTAAGCACCTGGCGATAAAGTAAGGAACAACTCATATAAAACTTGTGCTATCTGCACGGTAAACTAAAATGTAAAGGTAAAGAAGTGCATGCATTGAATTTTTTTAACAATAGATGGTATGCATGGAATTTTGTAACATTGGATGGTATGCAGTCATTGAGAGAGCGTAATAAGAGACACTGAATCGACCTTCAGTTTTGCTTTTCTTGTCTGGATGTTTTAAAAGACGAAAATAACACAGCAATTAGCAAACGGGTGTATGTATTGTTAATCTCGCAGCAGACTTTGACTTTGCGAAATGAATAGCCACCATTTTACAGCCGTTATTTTGGGTTTTAAAGTCATCAAAAGTAAAAGAAGTCATCACTTCTTTGTCAATGTGATATAACTCCGACTTACTCCTGTTCACTTACAGAAAAAAAAAAATGATGTCGAACACAAACAACTCCATATGCAATTTCTTAAGTCGAAAACCTCCTGAACCTAGTGACACTATAGCTAAACCCTTTATCCCATGTATGACATTTTGGTCTAAAATTCATATGCCTCATATTAAAAGCATAGTCAAATTTCCCATCCAAGTGTCCACTTAGTTCCAATTTTTCACTTCCCACCGAACTCTATTTTGGTTTACAAACAAAGTATCATTTTGGCATGTCTCTATTTCTAAGCTTACATCTACATCTAGCTTGCTCAATATGTGCAAAACGTTCATACAATTTCTGACAAAACAAATGGAACAACCTGGTCGAAAAACTAAGACAAATTATTCTATCCCAAGATCAATTGAAAAACCCCTCCCTGCTCAATGTTGTGCACTGTTTCACCGCCAGCAGCGTCTTTGCCATCATTGAAAGTTGGAGCGGGGTTTAGTTTAATCTTCTTTGTCAGGCATTGTAGTTTCCTGCATTATAATTCAAAATAGCAGTTAAGTTTTAAAACTTTGTATCTTTGATGAGCAACAGATTGACTACCATCATTTTTTTTGAAGACACAATTATTTACAATCTATGAACAATAATACGGGTCGATTACATTACATATATAATAAACTTCAGGGTGACTTTAAGACATAAAAGTAAAGATTTTTAGTCAAAATGTCCTAAAATACACACCACCCTATTTCCAATTACCAATCTTAACCAATAAAGAATTGAAAAAAAAAGGTGATATAGCAACAAGGACGCCCTTTCAAGACTATCAGCCTTTGTTCTCCTATGCAGATGACAAAACAGTACACTCTATATGACGACACAATGCTTTTTTTTACGTTAAATAAGTTAGTCTGCCCGCTTTAAATTAGTAATTAATACTAAGATTATTTTGCAAAATGAATACAGATCTGAGCTTTGACGTCCTTAATAATGATTCCACGGAGGAGCCTGATAGAGTGACATAAAGAATTTCTCACATCACCTTGGAACTATGCTTACCCATATAATCACAATTCACAATGCTGGATACAAAAGTAGATAAGTAGAAAGGCTTTCACGACGGGAATCCATACTAGTAAGTCCTGAAGAAGTCAGAGCCACTTCTGACGAAAGCTTGACTATTTTAAGACCTTCGACGGCGTACTCTTTGAAATCATCATAAAAGTAGTTACCTTGAAAAATAAATTATTTAAATGCACTTTTGTTTAAGTTTGGAGTGTTCTCTTTATGGTCAAAAAGTAAAGGTTTTTTCAAAACTTAAAATTCGCCATCCCAAGATTGTTAAACCCCACAGAGACTTAAGTAATATAAATGTTCACCTTCAGTACATCTCCAATACATTTGATAAAATGATTTCTGTCAATATTTTGATTATAGATAATGCAGATATATTGCAAAGACAACAGTCTTACCTTTGCACTAAAGTTGTAACTGTTGTAGCACTGAGAATATCTCTAAGTCTTAGAACTTAAAACCACTAAAGTTATATTTTTGTAAACTTAAAGTAGATGAATCTAAGTGAATGAGAAATTATGATACCCTACCTTAACTCGCAATGAAAGTTGCACACGTTGTGAGGACAAAAGTGCTCAAGCAAAGCAGTCAATGATTTCTGTCAGAATATGATCGCTGAAACTGCTGACTATAAAGATAAGGTTCATGAAGTTTGCAGATGTAAGCCACTTTGTCATTTTCCTACCTCCCGCTCTTATCTTTTCCACCGTAATCTAGCTGGATCTACACAATCATGAAGATTGTACGGTGATTGAGCTATAACGTTATTGCAATAGGATATTGATGTATCATTTTCAAGTGCTATAGTGGATATCGATCTCATGGTAATTTAAGTTACGATTGGCGAAAAACAACTTCATTCAGTACCACCCCTTATATGATCCCCCAGTTTGATTAGTTTGACCTCGAAACGTCAGTGATCAGTGTTCACGGAATAACGAAAAAGGATCCGTGACCTTGTCGAGGTTTTGTACACTTTGCTGTAACAAAACCAAAGTTTAAATGCATGTAAACTTAATGAAGTTGAAAATGATGTTATTTTTCATACATCGTCATTGAATGATTCTCATTTTTATTAGATCTGTGCTCGTTTTGGTTTTTATTTTAATTACATGCAGTTATGCTAGGCTGAAGTTGCATTGCCCAACATTAAGCGGTTAGCTCCTCTAAGAACTGCAATATCAAAAATCTTGGGATCTCGTTTTCAAACTGCAGTTTTAAACTTCATTCACAAGGATGTCTTTTTTAGCTTTTCTGTTCCTCGACCAGGAGCTTTCTATCAAATATAGTAAGAGTAGTAACGTTTACATGTGGGTGTGCGAATCATGCTTGAGAATTACTTAGTATTTTCTTACTTAATTTTCTCTCACGCCTTGAAGATGGTAAAAAATGCCTAGGGCCATAAACCCGTACAGCAGGTCATCAATATTTGTAAATAAGTAACGAACAGTTCCCATCAAAAAGAGATCTTTGTACCATAAAAGTATTACCAAAAGGTTTTTCTTTGCCCTTCTAATTAGAGTCATTCTTAACTGGGTGGAAATCATATCATGATTTACGGCATGGCAGACTGGACAATGCTTTACACATTCTCAAGTACCTTCTGCAGTAAGGCTGTACTAGCACTCAGCGTGCAATATAGTAAGGCACTGAGGAATCTCCTTAAGTTTCAGAGATATTAACATTTCAATAGATGAAAAGCTATAATTATACAGAGAAAGAAACCTTGCTCTTTATTACTTTTCTTTTAATCGAGTGATTTACCTTACTACTATTTACAAAGTCATTGTGAGATTTTTTGCTTGAAAACGTTTGGGACTCCATCGTGAATAGGTCACCAATTAAAGGGAACTCAGTCTGAAATGTGCAAAACCGTAGGCTTACTATGCCATTTTGAGTTACCAAAGGGCTGGACATGACCTCCAGCTCTTATAGTTACATGTATTTACTTACTGCAGCAGTCTAAGGAGCTGAAAGACACCATTTACTATAACAAACTGTTCTTCTCAAATTTATTTAATCCTAGATGACGACCGCTGTGAATAAAATACTTAGAAATACGACTAAATGAATAAGTGAATGAATGATGACGACCGCTGTGAATAAAATACTTAGAAATAAGACTGAATGAATGAGTGAATGAATGAATGATGTATGAATGAATGATGTATGAATGAAAGAAAAATGAATGAATGAATGAATGAATGAATGAATGAATGAATGAATGAATGAATGAATGAATGAATGAATGAATGAATGAATGAATGAATGAATAAATGTTTTGTTACGTGTCTGGGAACAGGACAACAGGGTATACTAACTATATAAATGCGTATTTACTTTAATTACTCTACGAACACGACTATGTATAGTGCAAACATGTATAAGTAGATGTGTGCAATATATTATCACATGCAAATGGAACCAAGAGAATATTATCCTCCCAAAGAAAACTTGTAGCAATGAGAGTTATGCCTGGAGAACATTCCCACAATCCCGTTGAAGCAGCATTTAGATATTAAACCCGTTACCGTAATACAAGAATCAGCTGATCGGGAATGCTTAAAAGGGGAAGGTTACCAGAAATGATACTTGTGTACTTCATGGTGTAAATCAAGCACCTCCCTTACAAAAAATTCTCTGGCAAAAAGTTCCAATACCACACGTGAAATATTGTGTCGAACTGTGCAAAACTATCATGGGGTGTGGAGAGGCGTGAAATTTCTGTGAATATTTGCGTGACAATGTGTGTCATTAATAAACAGTTGACACACTTTTCCAGAGGGTCATGCATTGGACTGCATTTTCACAGTTTGGACATGAGGCAAATTGTGGAAAACCGAAAATCACGCTTTGACTTATGTAACAGGAGCTAACTGGGGTAAAGTAGGCAAAGTGTGGAGATGTGAGGAGAAGCGTGGTGCTGAGTAAAGTAAATTCAATAGTTCGATTTCGCTCACTGGCCTTGTTGGCCACACTTTGCCCTGGTTGTCACATGTGTCAACTTGGCACAGCTTCCCCCACGTTGACCCAGATTTCAAGGTGCGACAATCATGCAGGGAAAAGCGTGGTCCCGTGTGTCGGATTGGTTCCAATACCACATGTGTCACCACGCATAACCACACTTTTTTCCTTATGAATTTTCATATGCTCTGCCACAACTGATTACGTGTGTTTACATGTGGCATGCCAGACTTTTTTTTGTAAGGGCTGGAAGCTTCAATCACATTCCTTATACTCTGAACGCAGTTAGCTGAAATTTATTTTAAGCAACTAGAGGCAAAATAAGAAATACTAAACAAATATTTTACAGATTTGTTACCATATACATGGATCATGTAATTTACGTGCAGATTGTTGAAGTAGAAGTAATAATATGGTCGATATAATATCATTTGCTAAATAAACTTGAGTTGCATGCATGATTAAAATTTACCCAAGTAGGTTAATACACTCTGATCATTTGAAAAAAAACTCCAAAATTAACATGCAATGATGTAACGTCCACCGTTTGCAGGCTTCTGCTCTCGGTCGTTATTACAATGCTGTACAGCGCATTGGGAGCAAGGCAATAGGTGTAAGAAGCGAAGGAGCATGTGGGCTGGATGGCTTTAGCCTCCCCCTTAGCCAGAATGTGGTGGGCAGAAGTATGCTCCCGTCCCTTTTCAATCCAAGGAAGAAAACCCCTCATTTGGTTCCTCTGCAAGAAATGTCAAAAATCTACTGTAAATGTTTTTAAAGTTTGCCCCATATTTTGCCCCAAATTGCATCTGAGGACCCTTAGATATTCACAAATTTCCAAACCAGGAGGGGAAAGGGGCATCCCCCTAAGACCCCTCCTACTGGACGATGGGCCAAAAAAAGTTCACCTCCCTCTGGTCTCGAACAACTTCTTACGCCAATAAAGAAGGCAACACGTACGTTCCCAGTTGTAATTTACTATTCGGAACACTTGCAATGGGCACAACGACCCCAAGACCTTGTAAAAATAAGTATCTATTTCATACAGAAAAAATAAAATTATAAAATGCTCCAATCTTCATGATGCAAACATCTATCACAAAGAAGTAGAACTGACTACATTGGGCATTCTCAGTCATAAAGATGACAGCATAGATCTTAAACGTTACCGTTCCTTAGGTTTTGGCTATTTGGATATATTTTCAGTCAGAATTAAAGAGCTCGTGGAGTAAACTATGGAAAATTTACGTTTTACTGTTATTTTTTGCTATCAACTTAATCTAAGTCACTTAACTGCAATTGGTCACAAGTCCGCGTTACCTTGTCACCTTGCTCGAGTTCTATTTTAGGCACGGGTGCCTCTTTTATGTTTTAACAAACTATCAACTATTAATAAGTTTCATGAAGCATGCAGTGTAGCCGAAACTGTACCGTAACTACGTTTTCATACTAATATTTAGAACAGATATTGGAGAGGAACAATGCAAATAGAAAGAAAATACAGACATACACTCAAGACAAGTGTTGTTGTTAGAATGTAATATTGGGGTTGAAAATACATTACACGAGAGGAAAAGTCATTCGAAAGTCCAACTCGATTCTAGCTTCATCAGAAATTCAGGGTTAGACTCTAAGTACCATGTCGACTCATCAGTAATGATATAGCTAACTTCAAGTTTGGTTGAAAACTTGGAATGTTAAACTCGGTTCCAATTCGATTAAACGGTCTTGGGTTCCTACAACCCCATTAATATAAAATATAAATACATTTGTATTTGAGAATTGTTTCATCGTATCACACACGTGATATCTAGCAGAAAGGCTTTCAGGCATATATATGGATAATCCGGGAAAGTATTTTTTGGATTATTGCCATACACGAGATTAGTTTTCAAAATCATATATGCAGTAGCTACTGGTACTTTATGCAAATGTACCAACATTATTCATAAATTGCAATAGGGTTCAGTTAAACCAAGAGGGAACACCCACCTGGGAGATCATTGTTACATTCTTGCAGCCATATTTTGCGTTAGGTGGGAGTAACCTAAGAAAACAATACATGTATTTTTTATTAAGATTATGTTGTTATATTACAGTATGCGGCCTTCCATAATCTTAGATTAACTTCATGAAAAATATTCGGATACTTGGGTTTTATTTTATGCGCTTGTAACTGGTAGGATTTGTTTCATAGTAGCTGTGTAAACAAATTACATCTTCAAAGGTTTTCTACATAGAAATGGTTAGGACTCGACAACTCCCCCTCCCCAAGGAGAATTATCATCCGGACGTTTTTCATGCGAAAAATTCCCCCTGGATATCTCCCTCTTACGAGAATAGAACTCAAGTCCGATTTGATTACCGGTCTTGGAGTCCTACAAGCCCTTTAAAATATAAATACTTTTATAAATAGGTAGTTCTGTGTTTTGAGAATTGTCTCATCGTAACACACAGGTGATATATAGCAGGAAAGGCTGTCAAGAATATGGATAATACGGGAAAGTATTTGGACTATTTTTTTTTGGGGGGGGGGGGGAGTTGTCTGAGGCGTAATGCTCATAAGTGGGATTGTGTGTGTAGGAATTGTAGAGGGTGGGAATTGTTCGGATTACTTGTCCTGAATTGTACTGGAAAATTGCCCTTTCTCGAATTACACTTTGATTTATTTTAAAATTACACTTTGTAGATAAATGAGATATTTAAGTTATCAAAGTTATGTTTTTTAATTAAAAAATGGTGTCGGTGTACAAACTTTGTCAGACTAGTGTTATTTTTCCGCGAATGCTGAAAGCAAGTCTGAGTTATGTCAAAATTAGAACTATCAAACAGCAAACCATTCCTGCAAAAGATATGAGGTAGTGGTCAACTGAGGCTGCAAAGACAGGTGCTTAAGACACGATAATTCAGCATGCATGTACTATAGATAGCATGGATAAGGATTTGAGTTACAATTCAGTTTCATCAAATCGTCTCATTATAGTTCGATTACTAAGTGGATACATGGAACCATAGAAACTCTGCTAAATACGGTGAAAAATTTTAGTAAAGACATATACTGAAAATACGTGTTTGAATATAAACTGTTTTATCGTTAATGAAATTTAGCCCATGCATATGCATTTTTCAGGAACCTGAACTGTAAAACCAAAAGGCATCATGCAACTATCCTACTAACGAAATTACCGTAATCATGCCATGGCAGATTAGACACCGCTGCCCTTATTCAGAAGCAGCTTCTAGGGTAGGCGCGTGGTGGCACGCACAGTGCAATACAGTACGGGTTTGGGAAATTCCCAAAAAATTCTGACTGTTGACTGCGGGTATATTGCCAACAGATAAAAAAGCTATTTTAAAAAGGAAAAAATAAACTTTTTCTCAAAACGACGCCCACGTGATATTTTTAATGAAGTGTTTCACGTCACTGCATTTGATAAAGTCTCTGTGTAGTTCGAGGAGTGCAAAAGTACAGGACTTTAACGTGGGAGGATAACAAAGCTGAGCGATAAAAAAAAAAATCCGGACAATATGCTTACCTTGCCCTGGAACAGCTCGACAACTCCAGTTCAGATATCTAAATTGTTTAGGTACCCTTTCTTATCTCAAATGTTCTTCTCAAACCATCCAATTTTCAAATAAAACTGTTGTTTATAAAATGTTTTCAACGGAATTGTTGCGACACAAGGGAGGTGAAGTATTTAAGTATTAAACGTTTATTGACAGTTTTTAAATAAAAATCCCATTAAAAGCATAACCCATGTCGATAACGACCGTCTCATAAAAGTATGACTTCACAAATACCGTTCGTTTTAGAATTACCTAGATATGAAACGACCAAATCATCATTAGCAACGTTTAAACAACAGAGACTAAATTAATGGAACAACAGCCGTGTTAATCAAATAATCAAATACTGATACTTGAAAAGATTAAATTATTCACCAGTACATTTTATTGAACAGAGTTGGATAGAATTGTGTTTCAAGATACACCTCCCTGAATTTGCTATGGAAACGGTGCCTTCACCTTCCAAGAGAATTGTTTTGTTTGGTGTGTAAACTTTACTTGACACTATATAACGC
The DNA here is from genome assembly GCA_029531755.1 of Holothuria leucospilota. NCBI lineage: Eukaryota > Metazoa > Echinodermata > Holothuroidea > Aspidochirotida > Holothuriidae > Holothuria > Holothuria leucospilota. The sequence goes on along the minus strand of CM055961.1, from coordinate 31,557,828 downwards.
ATTTGTGTTGGTGTATCGTTAAATTTCATCTAACTAACTAACCTTCAGAGGTTGTTACTTTCGGCGTGTTTTCTGTTTCAAATTCGAGCTTTTTGTTAGATCAGTGTATGCAATCACAAGAATCTTATCACGCTCTGCAGAATATTTCATTGAGTTTTCCGATTTTATTTTCAAACTGATCTAACTTGAAAGGACACTTCAAGAAAAATTATCATTGTGTTTAATTTGCATAGTTACCTTTCTTGAACAGTCGCAAAACATTACTTTCAACGTTCGTGACCGTGTATGATCTAACATAGGAAGGGTACTTGCAGGACTTCCAAATGCCTATCGTCGTTGAATTCTTCCTGGCAATACTCCAATCTTCCATACTAACATCATTTTCATGAAATAAGCACATAAGATCGTACATGGCTGGTGGCCATGAGATATATGTTCTATTTGTATTTGATGGAAACATAGAAATAAGCTTGGCCTTTCACAGTAACAAAACCCGTTGAAAACATTTTATAAACAACAGTTTTATTTGAAAATTGGATGGTTTGAGAAGAACATTTGAGATAAGAAAGGGTACCTAAACCAGGAGCTGTTATCCGTATCACAGCTCCCTGCCTAAACAATTTAGATATCTGAACTGGAGTTGTCGAGCTGTTCCAGGGCAAGGTAAGCATATTGTCTGGATTTTTTTTATCACTCAGCTTTGTTATTCTCCCACGTTAAAGTCCTGTACCTTTGCAAGCCTGGAACTACACAGAGACTTTATCAAATGCAGTGAAGTGAAACACTTCATTAAACATATCACGTGGGCGTCGTTTTGACAATAAGTTTTTTTTTCTTTGTAAAAGAGCTTATTTATCTGTTGGCAATATGCCCGTAGTCAACAGTCAGAAATTTGGGGGAATTTCCCAAACCCCTACTGTATTACACTGTGCGTGCCACCACACACCTATGCTAGAAGCTGCTGAATGAGGACAGCAGTGTGTAATTTGCCACGCAGTAAAACATGGTATGATTACAGTAATTTCGTTAAGTTAAGGATGTTTCTGCCTTGATGGCAAAGACACAAAATTTTAATCGTACTTTCATGGGTCAAAAATCACTCTTTAGGTAAGTTGTTATGTGGTCGATATCCACAATGAGACTTGTCAAATGATATATTATTTTCAAGTTTGCGTAGTCTCCATGATATGTGAGCTGTACTTCATATCCCATTACACCCTTAAAACTTTCGGATAAAAATATACACCCACTCCAGATTGGATCGGCTCCGATTCAAATCCGGATCATTTGTAGTGATCAGATTTGGACAGAAATGAAAACAAAAATCTAGATCTTTTCATCCAACAGTGATTAAATGAATGATCTGGATTTTGGAGAGTCGTCTATCTTATTCGAAGGTTTTTAGAGTGTATTAGACTCATCAATATATAAATTATTATGGAAAATATTAGGCCCCTCCCTTCACTCTAAAAAGTCCGGTTCAGATTTGAACCGAATCTGTTCAAATGGGCACTGAACTGAAATCTGGTCATATATTTGACTAGATTTGGTTCATTTTGAACATAAAATAGGTTAATTTTGAACCGAAACTAGTCACATATTTGATCCTTTTTCGGTTAAGTGCCCATTTGACCTGCTTTCGGTTCAATTTAAACCGGATGTTTTTAAAGTGTTGCCTTATGTTTGAAATCTTAATTCTGAACATTGCTAACAATACATCGGCTAAATCTATATATTCATCGTTACAAAATTTACTTTCTGTAGAAATAGAGAGTGTACTGTCTCTAAATCTTCAAGTGAAAACAAAATCTGACAGGTGGTTTTGAAAGGATTTACTTATTAATGTTAACTTTCTGAACTGTCTATTGTATACAATGGGTATTTGATGAAGGATATAGGATATAGTCTTTTGTAGGCCACTTAAACCTAACAACTTTAATTCGATGGACTTTGAGTCAGTTTCTTGCAGAAGCAATGTTATCTACCGGCTCGTTTGCTCTTATATAATATTGTACATAAGTATCACTATCAGTAGAATGACGGCAGTCCTGGCATCTGGAGCTCACCAATGAAATACAACTTCCAAAGCCGCCATGCTGGCTACTTTAAAATTAGACGTAAAGAGTCTAGATATCAGTGTAATTGTCTCCCAGTGTTATAATACCTTTCATGTTGTACACATCATTTTCAATTAGAGCAATCGATTTTGTTAGATTCACATCAATCGTTGAGATATTTCGAAGATATTATATTGATGCCTATTACCTTGTAAAGCATGTCAAAGAAATGAGAAAGGGTACGTAAACAACTTAGCTATCTGAACTGGAGATGTCGAGCAGCTGTTCCAGTGCAAGTTAAGCATATTGTCTGATTTTTTATCACTCAGCTTTGTTATACATCCCACGTTAAAGTCCTGTACTTTTGCACGCCTGAAACTACACAGAGACTTTATCAAATGCAGTGAAGTAATACACTTCATTATAAAGATCACGAGGGCGCCGTTTTGGCGATAATTTTTTTTTCTTTGTAAAACAGCTTATTTATCTGTTGGCAATATGCCCGTAGTCAACAGTCAGAAATGTTGGGGGAATTTCCCAAACCCCTACTGTATTACACTGTGCGTGCCACCACACGCCTACGCTTGAAGCTGCTTCTGAATGAGGACAGCAGTGTCTAATCTGCCGAACAAAAAAGCATGGTATGATTACAGTAATTTCGTTAGTAGAATAGTTGTATGATGCCTTTTGGTTTTACAGTTCAGATTCCTGCAAAATGCAATTGCTTGGGCTAAATTTTATTAACGATAAAACATTTTATAATCGAACACGTATTTTGAGAATATGTCTTTACTAAAATTTTTCATCGTATTTAGCAGAGTTTCTATAGCTCCATGTATCCACTTAGTAATCGAACTATAATGAGACGATTTGATGAAACTGAATTGTAACTCAAATCCTTATCCATTCGATCTATATATAGTACATGCAAACTGAATTATCGTGTCACCTGTCTTTGCAGCCTCAGTTGACCTCATATCTCTTGTAGCAACGGTGTACCTTTTGATACTGTTCTAATTGTGACATAACTCAAGACTTGCTTTCAGCATTCGCGGACAAATAACACTAGTCTGACAAAGTTTGTACACCGACACTTTTTAATTAAAAACATAACTTTGATAACTTGAATAGCTCATTTTATCTACAAAGTGTAATTATAAAACAAATCGAAGTCAAATTCGAGAGAGGGCATTTTTTCCGTGAAATTTTTAGAGGACAGGTAAACCGAACAATTCCCCACCCCTACAATTCCTTCACACACAATTCCCACTTATGAGCCTTACGCATCAGACAACTTTCAAAAAAAAAATAGTCCAAAAATACTTTCCTGTATCGACCATATGCTTGACACCCTTTCTTGCTAGATATCACGTATGTGATACGATGAAAAAAATCTCAAAATACAGAACTGTCTATTTGTAAAAGTAATTATATATGTTCTAAAGGGCTTGCAGGACTCCAAGATCAGTAATCGAATCGGACTTTACTTCAATTCTCCTAAGAGGGAGATGTCCAGGGGAATTTATTTGCATGGAAAATGTCCGGGTCACAATTGTCCTTGGGGAGGGCGAGTTGTCTGCTTACCATTTTCTATGTAGATTACCTTTGAAGATGTAATTTGTTTACACAGCTACTTTTATGAAAGGGGGGATAACAAATCCTACCAGTTACAAGCGCATAAAATAAAACCCAAGCATCCAAATATTCTTCATGAGGTTAAACTAAGATTATGGAAGGCCGCATACTGTAACAGAACAACATAATCTTAATAAAAATATGTATTGTATCCCTAGGTTACTCCAACCTACTGCAAAATATGGCTGCAAGAATGTAGCAATGATCTCCCCAGTTGGGTGTTCCCTCTAACTGGTTTAACTGAACCTTATAAAAATTTATATATAATGTTGGTACATTTACATAAAGTACCAGTAGCTACTGCAGATTTAATTATAAAAACTTATCTTGTGTACAACAATAATCCAAAAAATACTTTCCCGTATTATCCATAAGCTTGAAAGCCTTCCCTGCTTAGATATCACGTGTGTAATACGATTTAACAATTATCAAATACAAAATTATTTATAATTTAAATTAATGGGGTTGTAGTCAGTTATACTTCTTTGTGATAGATGTTTGCATCACGAAGACTGGGGCGTTTTATAATTTTATGTTTCTGTATGAAATAGGTACTTATTTTACAAGGTGGTGAGGTTGTTGTGCCCATTGCAAGTGTTCCGAAGGGTAAATTCTACTGTGATTACAACTGCGAACGAACGTGTTACCTTCTTTATTAGCGTAAGAAGCTGTTCGAGACCGGAGGGAGGTGAACTTTTTTTGGCCCACCGTCCAAGAGGAGGGGTCTAAAGGGGATGCCCCTTTCCCCTCCCGTTTTGGAAAATTGTGAATATCTAAGGGTCCTTAGATACAATTTGGGGCAAAATATTGGGCAACCTTTTAGTTATTCATGTTTATTCTATATACAGTCGTGTTTGTAGAGTAATGAAAGCAAATATGCATTCACCCCAATTACAGTTAGTGTTTCCTGTCGTACGTTCTTTTCCCAGACACATAACAAAACATAATATATGTATATCCATCCATTCATTCATTCATTCATTCATTCATTCACTCACTCACTCACTCACTCACTCACTCACTCACTCACTCACTCACTCACTCACTCACTCATTCATTCATTCATTCATCCATTTATTCATCCATTTATTTATTTATTCATTCATTCATTTATTCATCCACTCATTTCACCATTCATTCAGTTGATGAACATATGAAAATAAGTCTGGCTTTTCATAGAAGCAAAGCTTATTTCTAAGTATTTTATTGACAGAGGTCGTCATTTAAGATTAAATAAATTTGAGAAGAACAGTTTGTTATTGTAAAATGGTGTCTTTCAGCTCCTTAGACTGCTGCAGTAAGTAAATACATCTAATTATCAGAACTGAAGGTCGTGCCCAGCACTATGGCAACTCAAAATGGTATAGTAAGCCTACGATTTTGCAAATTTCAGACTGAGTTTCCTTTAATTTTTTTACCTATTCACGTTGCAGTCTCCTACGTTTTTGAGCATAAAATCTCACAATGACTTTAAAAATAGCAGTGAAGTAAACCACTCGATTAAAAGGAAAGTAATAATGAAGCAAGGTTTCTTTCTCTGTACAATTATAGCTGTTCATCTATTGAAATGTTAATATGTCTGAAACTTAAGGGGATTCCTCAGTGCCTTACTATATTGCACTTTGAGTGCTACTACAGCCTTACTGCAGAAGATACTTCAGAATGTATAGTGTCCAGTCTGCCATGCCGTAAAGCATGGTATGATTTCCACCCAGTTGAAAATGACTCTAATTAGAAGGACAAAGAGACCTTTTGGTAATACAGTTATGGTATAAAGATCTACTTTTGATGGGAATTGTTTGTTACTTATTTACAAATATTGATGAACTACTGTACGGCTTTATGGCCCTAGGCATTTTTTTTTACAATCTTCAAGGCGAGAGAGAAAATTAAGTACGAAAATACTAAGTAATTCCGAAAACATGATTCGCACACCCACATGTAAACGTTACTGCTCTTACTATATTTGATAGAAACCTACTGCTCGAGGAACAGAAAAGCTAAAAAAGACATCCTTGTGAATGAAGTTTAAAACTACAGTTAGAAAACGAGATCCCAAGATTTTTGATATTGCAGTTCTTAGAGGAGCTAACTTCTAAATGTTGGGCAATGCAACTTCAGCCTAGCATAACTGCATGCAATTAAAATAAAAAGACCAAAACAAGCACAGATCTAATAAAAAATGAAAATCATTGAATAACGATGTATCAAAAACAACATCCTTTTCAACTTCATTAAGTTTACATTCATTTAAATTTTGGTTTTGTTACAACAAAATATATTCCAAAAAATGTGCAAAGTGTACAAAACCTCGATAAGGTCACGGATTCTTTTTCGTTATTCCGTGAACACTGATCACTGACGTTTTGTGCTCAAGCTAATCAAACTGGGGGATCATATGAGCGATGGTAATGAATGAAGTTGTTTTTCGCCAGTTTTAACTTAAATTACCATTGACATCGATATCCACTATATCACCTAAAAATGGTACATTAATATCCTATTGCAATAACGTTATAGCTCAATCACCGTTCGACGAAGTCTTCATGATTGTGTAGATCCAGCTAGATTACAGTGGAAATGATAAGAGCGGAAGGTATGAAAAATGGCAAAGCGGTTTACATCTGCAAACTTCATGAACCTCATCTTTATAGTCAGCAGTTTCAGCGATCATATTCCAACAGAAATCATTGGCTGCTTTGTTTTAGCACTTTTGTCCTCACAACGTGTGCAACTTTCATTGCGAGTTAAGGTAGGGTATCATAATTTCTCATTCACTTGGATTCATCTACTTTAAGTTTACAAAAATATAACTTCAGTGGTTTTAAGTTCTAAGACTTAGTGTTATTCTCAGTGCTACAACAGTTACAACTTCAGTGCGAAGGTAAGACTGTTGTCTTTGCAATATATCTGTATTATCTATAATCAAAATATTGCCAAAAATGATTTTATCAAATGTATTGGAGATGTACTGGAGGTGAACATTTATATTACTTAAGTCTCTGTGGGGTTTAACAATCTTGGGATGGCGAATTTTACGTTTTGGATAAACCTTTACTTTTTGACCATAAAGTGAACACTCCAGACTTGAACAAAAGTGCATTTAAATAATTTATTGTCTGGGTAACTACTTTTATATCCAGCATTGTGAATTGTGATTATATGGGTAAGCATAGTTCCAAAGTAATGTGAAAAATTCTTTATTTCACTCTATCAGGCTCCTCCCTGCAATTGTTATTAAGGTCGTCAAAGCTCAGATTTGTATTCATTTTGCAAAATAATCTTAGTATTAATTACTAATTGAAAGCGGGCGACCTAACTTATTTAACGTAAAAAGGCATTGTGTCGTCATATAGAGGGTACTGTTTTGTTATCTGCATAGGAAAACAGACAAAGGCTGATAGTCTTAAAAGGGCGTCTTTGATGCTATATCACGTTTTTTTTTTCAGTTCTTTATTGGTTAAGATTGGTAATTGGAAGGAGGGTGGTGTGCATTTTAGGACATTTTGACTTAAAATCTTTACTTTTATGTCTTTAAGTCACCGTGAAGGTATTATATATTTAATGTAATCGACCCGTACTATTGTTCATATTGTAAATAATTGTGTATTCCAAGAAAATGACGGTAGTCAATCGGTTGCTCATCAAAGATACAAAATATTAAAACTTAACTGCTATTTTGAATTATAATGCAGGAAACTACAGTGCCTGACAAAGTAGATTAAACTAATCCCTGCTCCACCTTTCCATGATGGCAAAGACGCTGCTGGTGGTGAAACAGTGCACAACATTGAGCAGGGAGGGTTTTTTTTCAATTGATCTTGGGATAGAATAATTTGTCTTAGTTTTTCGATCAGGTTGTTCCATTTGCTTTGTCAGAAATTGTATGAACTTTTGCACATATTGAGCAAGCTAGATGTAGATGTAAGCTTAGAAATAGAGACATGTTAAAATGACTCTTTGCTTGCAAACCCAAATAGCGTTTGGTGGGAAGTGAAAATTTGGAACTAAGTGAGCACTTGGATGGGAAATTTGTCGATGCTTTTAATATTAGGCATATGAATTTTAGACAAAATTGTCATACATGGGGGATAAAGGGTTTAGCTAGAGTCACTAGGTCCAGGAGGTTTTCGACTTAAAAAATTGCATACGGAGTTGTTTGTGTTCCACATCACTTTTATTCTGCAGGTGAACAGTAGTAAGTCAGAGTTATATCACAAGGATAAAGGAGCCCATTTTATTTTTGATGACTTTAATACCCAAAATAACGACTGTAAATGGTAGCTATTCATTTTGCAAAGTCAAGGTCTCCGGCGGTATTAACAATACTTGCACCCGTATGCTAATTGCTTTGTTATTTTCGTTTTTCAAAACATCCAGACAACAAAAGCAAAACTGAAGGTCGATTCAGTGTCTCTAATTACGCTCTCTCAATAACTGCCTAACCACTTTTACAAAATTCCATGCATACCATCTATTGTTACAAAGTCCCATACATGCACTTGTTTTCCTTTACATTTTAATTTACCGCGCAGATAACACAGGTTTTATATGAATTGTACTAACCATAAAATCCCCAGGACAATAATATCTGCTTTCAACGAATAATTATTGTAGAAATTTGCTTTTCATATCTCTGTGACGGACTGAAGACAAAAGGGGCTAAAAACGGTAAACTAAAACAAAGTGACCTACAACTTGTCTTAATAGCTGACAACCTGCCAAAACCAAAATGCGCATTCAAATCTCAAAACATATTGTTCATACAGACACTGACTGTGTACAGAAAGCGTGAAAAAATCGACGCTCAGAAAAAAAAAATGTCTGAGAAAAATGAAACCTGCATGTAACCACATGGAATTTATTCTTTAAATGACACAAATACCATTGTAAACGTGTTTAATTCACTTACCCTATTAACACTCTGTTATAAACATTATCAAAGATTTCGCAATTTGCACCAATAAATAGGCCAGTCTCCATCCCCTCTTCATTCTGTGTCAGTTCCTGTCTAATATTTTAATCGCTTGACAGGTTTTTCTTCCTCAATTGAAGTTTTTTCTATAATCCCTATTGCTAATTGTTTGGCGTGAATTGATTATATAAAGCTATAGGTTGGGCATTGGGCTTCTTCTATTCTCTTTACTTGTTTTAACTCTTAACTATGTTTTACTGAATATCCACGTATGCTTCATTCCTGTGAAGCTTGTTACTGCAATTAAAAGACCTCTCTCTACCAAAGACCTTGCCTACGTAGCAGACTGTTCTGTTCATTCCTTGTTTAGCCATGTCCCTAGCACCTACCCAAGTGAACACCAAACAGATTCCTTTGGATAGTCATAGATATATGTGGCATCAAGACAAGGTTGGGTGTTAGTGAATATTCAAAAGAATGTAACATCTGGTTCCGTTAAGTCAAGAAGTATCTTACGCCACCCACAGAGTTGGTATGTGATTGTAATACCTACTCCCTGGTAGTACCAACTGCACAGATAGTTATGCAACACAGTAATGATCGGACTTCTCGGGTTTAAGTCTAGGCTTTCAGTTTAAAGACTACCAGAGTACACACACTCACTTAATAAAACAATAGCACGAATATTGGAGAGTACATGAATTCGTCATATTGTGGTAATTAAGTTTGCGTCTAAACTTGGACGTAGTTTTTCGTGTGGGCGGACGGTGGTTTGGGAAGCTGAGGGCTGAGCAAACAAAGTCCACTCCGCGGTTTACCAAAGACCCATTACAATGGCTGGCGTTTTGCTTTCTTATCCCAGGTCTTTGTTGCCTTCATTTACTTTGGGGAAGGGAGATACGAATTTCTTTCCTCCCGTATGCTTTCTACGGTAGCCATATGTTTGACAGATTTTCTTAACGCTGTACAAATATTGCACAAGCAAGACGCCAGTTTACGAATACGGGCATGTTGAAAGACATTTTGTGTGCAAACGGCGTTTGGTGGGTAGGGGAAAGTTGGAACAAAGTGGATATTTACGCTGAAAATTTGACTATTTCCTTGTTATGAAGCCTAGCAACCAACCCCTCCCTTCAATGTTGGCCCAAAACTATTGGAACGTGAAACAGGTCATAACATTGAAATAAGGAGAGGAGGTTTTGAGATGATCTTGAGAGATTAAAACTAGTCACAGTTTTGACAATTTTGTTTCATTTGTTTTGTTTGGTTTATAGAAACGTTTAACGGATGTACAAAAATTGATATAGGTTTCTTTTGCCATTTGCAAAGTATAAATTTATTTAAAAATGGTGAACGGTTAATTTCGCTGCAATTACAGATCGAGTCCCCCAATTATTTTTACCCCTTACTTTTTGTACCGTGCCTGCCGGCTAGCAAGTCCTATTGGCCCACTACTGCTGTTGGTGTGTGGAGCAGTAGATGGCGTAGCCATACAGACTTGAAAATTTGTGAGATCATATATGTTCCCGAGGGGGTAAACTGCATGTTTGAGCCATAATTCAGTTTTTACATAATAAAAATTGGATTGATAGCCCTCTCCCTTGGCTGCATCACTGATGGATGTGACACAAAACACAAAGCATGCACAAAATGTGTTCACAGATGTCACGCGACTTACACGTTACACATGACGATGTATAAAAGTCGGGTACGTACGCATTACGAGCACGTACTGTGTTTCCAGTTTCAAGAAAGTATTCCGAAAAACGGGAAATTTCGGTAAATTTTAATCATTTCGGAAAATATTTCGGAAAATCTGTAACTTTCGGGAAATCTTAAAACCAGAAAAAATTTCGATTCTTTAGAGTGGGGGGGGGGGGCGGGTGAAGGAAATGTTTGGGAAATTATCAGTGAATTTCGGACAATTTACTGATGAAATGTTTTCCTCGACGTCGTGTGGAAAAACTGAGCACGTAACTCACTCATATCCAGACCTAATGTATCACGAATCGTCAGCAAGACGTCAGATATTCCTTAAGTTCATTGAATATATGAACGATTTTCTTAAATTTCTTTGCTTTGCAGAGTTCAATTTGCTTATAACTTTTCTATGATTTGTTATTTCAGGTTAGCCATTTGTACCTCTTTAATCTTGAATATTCCATTATATTCCACGAGCTTCCGAGGATTTTTGTCCAAGGAATGCTCTGCCTCTGGATCCTACCAGTTGGTTCCCCTGACCAAGCCCATGGATCCCATGACAGGCCTCAAACTTTAAAAGAAAAACGTTCTGGTACCATTGTCATTTTAAGACTTAAAAGCTTTCTCTTTGATCTCATCCATGGGTTCACGTTTTGCTCTTATATCAAATCATATTTTTAGCATTATCAACCTAGCAATATTGACGATATTTTCACGGCATTATAGGCATTTGAAATGTCTAACTCCTCAGAACTTCCGGTGGCTTCACCCCTGGACCCCCACAGGGGCTCCGCTCCTGAACCCCACCGGGGCTCTTAAGCAGACAACTGGACCCCACGCCGTCCTGCTCGCGAATTTCAGCTATCGCGGCGATAAGTTTCTTCTTCACACAAAATACGACCCCTTTAAAAATGTATGATGACGCCCATCCTCACTTGCTTTATTAAACGGTAATATGTGTCTTTACAGATAATTTTAAAAAAGAGCAATCGGCTTGTTGGATATTTGATGCATCTTGCTATCTGCAGCGAGGCGAAAAGTACGACACTTCACCATTGCGTTAATTAAGTAACCTTTTTAGATTGAGCATTCAGATTATCGCTGAATGCAAGTCCTGCGCCTATCTTTTTTCAAGATGTAATTATATTACCCGAACACTATTCTTAAATTCTTTTAGAGGCTATTAATTCTGTTTAATTAATTTTTCAGTATTCTGAAAAAAATTGAATGGGACGATTTGATGAAACTAAGTAGTACTACCAAAGATCTATCGCATATGCATGTTTACTTATCGTGCCTGAAGCACCTGTCTGTATAGCCTAAGTTGACGATTTCTTGATATCCCGTGCAGCAATGCTGTGTTGTGCGCCATCATTCTAATATTTAAATATCTCTCGTTTTTGAAGTATTCACGCCTGGACTGATGTATTGTGTAATAGATGAATATCACTGGTCTGAGAGTCACAAAGTTTACTGGTCAAATTTGTTACTTACCAACATTTCACTTAAATACTTTTAACAGCTCATTGTCCTTTAAAATGATCAAAGAATAGCTCAAGACGGGGCACCTCTCCAGGTAACTCCAACCTGGAAATTTTCTTCGCACACAGCTCCCCTGTGACGGTCCCCTACCCCCGACAGTTAAGCTTCACTATTAATTATATTACCTCGGACGATTCCTACCACGATAATGCACCCAAGAAATTGTCCTCTATGACAACTTTTTACTCCAGAAAATTAGGAATTTACGTGTGCTTTTTCGAAGGGAAATTGTCCCTGAGAAATTGTGGCCTTGAGATGTCTGAGGGGAGTTTTCCTGGTTGGGAATGCCCGTTAAGCATTTCCAGGTGCACAAGCTTTGATAAAGTAATTTTTATCACAAGTGCTTCATATCATGGTAGAGGGAAGACAAATCTTACCTGTTACAAACGTATAAAGTAAAGCCAAGCATGGAAATAAAATATTCCTCACGAAATTAAGTACAGTTATTTTAAGGCCATAGAAAATGGAACGTTTCCCTTCGATAATCCACAATTAGAACAAAATGTAGCTTGGGCAATAAAACAATGACCTTCCAAGTAGTGATGGTGGTCTTCCTTAATCAAGCAAATATTGATTGTGTATACCTGCTATCTGGTATAGTTGAGTATATTAATACTGAGCCATTCTAAAATAAACCACATGGTGGTGTTTCACACATATACAGTAGCTTCTGCAGATATTATCATAAAATTATAATTTATTGTTTGGTGTACACAAATAATCAAAGAATTACTGACCCGTATCATCGTTATGCTCAACAGCTTCTCATGCCAGTCATCAGTGTGTGATACAACGTAAGAATAGTCAAATGCCTGTTTGTATACTTGTCTTCCAACAGTTAGCAGCAAACAGGACCACAACTGTACTCATATATTTAAATGGGGTTGCAGGACTCGGATCCAAGACTGTATAGTAGTCGCATTGGTCTCGAGTTTGTCTGGTCAAATTTCCCACAAGGGTTTCTTTACCATTACCGATTATTCGATCTTGCACTTTTAGAATTTGCTGACATCAGACTCGTTGTGACTTGCGAGAGATTCTTAAAGTAACTAAGGAGTGATGTAAAAAAAAACAACACTGGTATATGCACCCAAAACGGATAAATATGTAGTATGGCCTTTTAAAGACAGCCTTTGCTACATCAGTGGCCGGGGGGGGGGGGGGTCGATATAGTCTGGGGGTCGTCCCCGGACGGACTCAAATTGCCTGCCGGCGCCCTAGGTTTTTACCATACTATACTTTACTCTTGTATCATCATTGACATAGCTTCGAAATAACTTTATTTAATAGTGTTATATTTTTAATCCCAGAAAACAAAATGCCCAAACAGCGGGCACTATCTGTGCATTATATTCTAATGAGAAGGGTCATATTCTGTCATCTAGGACAGGAGTGGGGAACCTTTTCCCTCTTACGGATCATTTGATAATCATAATCCACTCGCGGGACGCAGACAGCGAGGGCGCAACAAAATTTCCCCAAAGCTTCCGTTACCACCAGTAGTACAAGAATTCTGTCCATGTGTCCGTTGTCTGTAGTCCGTTACTATAAACTCTAGTCTGCCCAAGGTAATATGCCCACCGTTTTGTAAGACAAAGTCTTACATGAGAGTTAAACAGCCCTTGTGAAATCGTAGTAAGAGGTCTTTGATACAGTTATATTCAAAACGAGAACAGAGAGAGTAAAGAATAATAGTTTGACATTTTATTTCGTCAACAGAAGCAGACATAACAGCAACAGAAACAAAAATTGCAGATCTTGTCGGGAAATTGAATGCGTTTTTAGAATTTTAACAGCAACTTGTATCAAATGTGTTGTAATTAAAATACAAAGTAAATGTTTTGAATTTGTTTGAAAACAATGGTTTACGTGTTTCTTAACCTTTAATAGGTACTTCTAATACATGCCGTCTAGATATTTAAATCCCTTATTGACAACTTGAAGAATTTAACATATCCGTTAAAGATTCATTTAAAATGGTCAATAATTTACACGTGACTGTGTGTATTGGATTTAGTACATGATCTCCGTCAATGATTTGCTAGTGTGAAAGGACGTATAGCTGTGAGTCGCAGTATTGTTATCTAATAAACGGAGTGTCTCTTAAACAGTTTGGTCGCAAACTCTGTTCCTTTAGCAACTGACAACTTCTCAGAAAGATGTTTTAAGGTTTAAGATGAGAATCTAAGGCTCCCTGTGTTAAGTGGACGTCCTTGTGTAAAAATTTGTAACCTTTTTAAGAGATTGATTAAAGCATTATTAGTTTCATGCTGACTAGTCTGACTAGTCTTTCTCACCCTTCGTCGAGATGGGTATACTTTGAACCCTGTATTTATGGACTGAAATCATATGGGAAACAATCTTCTTTACATGGACATCTGTCAACATAAGCATACATATAAATAAGATATTTTGATTCTCCATGGATCTGGAATATGTTTTAGAGTAAGGAGCAAAACTCGATACGACTTCGATTCAAGTTTGCAAAGTCAACCATACATCCACAGCAGCATGTTACAATAACTGCATTGCAGACCATCGTAAACCAGCTTGATAAGGTGGACACCTTCATTTCAATGGTAGTACAAAGGCAGTTCTGGTATATGAAAACAAACTTTGATCCCTTCACTGATATGTCGTGTGACCCTAAGATTACTAGAATTAACAATTAAGAAGTGCTTAGCAATAAGTGCTTAGCAATATCATATCATCCGTTGACATACCGTAGTTCAATCTTTGGAGTCGATATCTTCTGATAGCTATAGCCCACCGAATTACTAGTAATTTACAGAAACTTCTTAATTAACTTTGTGAATAAAGGTTGTCATAGATTTTCACATAAAAATACCGTTGGACAGCTTTCACATTTTTTTTCCAATACGTCGAGTACGAAACTCGAGCGTGCTGACGAAAGTACTGAATTAGGTTAAGGAGGCCTAGCAAATGTTGTTTTTCGAAAGGTGGTCACCACCTAATTATAATGACCATATTAAGAAAAACACACAGTTAAACTGCAAGTTGGCTGTGTACACCAGTTTGTCCTGCCATAAACCAGTAGCCTGCGGTATGAAGTCGATTATCTTTTTCAAAACTTGTAAACTCATTTTTGGAGGTAGTATGTATAACCACAAAGGAAATTTAGTGCAACCGTCAGAAATTATTCTTACCAATACCGATCCCATACATTCTTTAGTGTTACATTATGTATACGCTACAATATTTATTTAAGGGACGAAGTCGATAGAAGAGAATGTGAGCGCAAAAGATGGCTGACTCTATCAGATTTCCTGTTACTGCCGCGGACGTATGCACTTTGTTTACGGAAACTTAGAGGTATGCACCCTCCGACGGGAATCTTACATTACTTTTTCCGTATTACAATTGTAATTACTCGTTGCCTTTACATACTGAACTAGGTCATGACAGCCTTCTATTAGTATTCTTTGAAAACAGTTGGAAGAGTTGATGTATCCAGTCGGAGCACTCAACTGTGGGAAAAGTAGGCAACTCACAACCTAGGGTTAATTGTAGGCTGCTTTGTGCAAACTATGGACTAATTGTACTCACTCTCTAATCTATTTGTTCCCCAGGCCTAGCTTGTATATTCAAGCTGCCGGGTCCAAGACAGTTTGTAAATTTCTTTTCTTTAATCTAAATAATCAGAGGATTATCAACGAACACGTCACAAGGTTACAGTTTACATGAACTTTAAACAGCAAGTATTTTTCGTCTTGCTTGATAAAGCGTTTACACACAAAGTTCGCCTTCCTTATGTTTGCTGACAGGATAATCACGAGCCTAACTTTGACATTTACTGCATATTGGCGTTAAGGGTAAGTAATCATTTAAAATATTTGTAAACCAAACAAATAAGTGTAAAGGCTATATATCAAATTTAAACGGCCCTAAACTTTGGAATAAATTAACGAATTTAAAGATAAAGACATATTGTTAAGTAAATCTTTCGATGAAACGACACTGTTAGACTGGTATAAGTGTAGTGTAGCTTCTGCTAGCTTTTTCACTCTAGTATGCTGCTATGAAGCTTTGATGTGATTGGCCGTGTTCAATTAGAGTGGAAGGTCCAGTTAGAGTGGAAGATTGGTAAGTAAAGATGGTTAAGATGGTTATGTCTATTTCTCGTTAATAGATAACATACTTACGTGCAGACTACTTTAGCAAAGTACATTGTAATGTCTGCTGAAGTAACTACCATTCGTAGCTATATCAGTGAAGAACAAAAAACACAGTTTATTCATGCCACCTGCACTGTAGATTGAATCGATTTTTATGATAATCATTCGAAATTTCTATCCAATCACTAGCTTTCATAGCAAAAAGGAACTACTTACAATTATTGGTATGGTCTTACCACAGTACTGGATGCCCAGCTGCGAGATGGATAGCATTTTTTTCATACGTACTGGTTTTTGTTTTCTCTAAAACCTACATTCCATGATAAAGTCAGAAAAATGACTTCTCCAAAGTTCTTTAAATACCCAGTTAAAAGAAATCCTCGTCCTGTCTGGGATACAGGAGATTTCGTTTTTAATATCCCATAAACATTACCTTGATGTCATGGTTGCACATTTTTATGAGCAGGGGATATATAAGTGTCCATTCATATAAGTATGTTACTCGAATTGTCGTGTAATTTTTTATGATTGCAACTAAGATGGGTGCAAAAAATATTCCGCATTCAGCACAGATGTTGAACCTATTTCGGTCTTATTCGGTTGTATATCGAACCAGACATTTCAGCGTAGACTATGTACGATTGACCTTCTCTTTAGTTTGAGACGCAAGGAATTATGTTTGCCATGGATAGCTCAAATGAGTTATCTTGTTACCACTACCAACCCTATTCCCTTGTTAGACAAAACGCGATTGCTAACCCCAGTAAATTTAGACAGGTTTTTGTTACACGGAACTTTCTAGGGGACAGTAAAACCAAATCATAAGTGAAAAAGGAAGCTTGATTTCTTGTTGCTGTTGTTAGGTTAACAAAAGATAGTCATCATTTTGATCACAGAAAGAGACTAATTACAAGTAATTGAACTCATGGCTAGGTAAACTAAAAGTTTCTAATGTAGTTTGTGATGTTCATGCAGTTTGTTATAGCTTTACCTCCCTAATGAGTAAATTTCTCTAGACATTTAGTCCATGTAAAAAAATGAACTTGCGTAACGCTCTTCGTAAACTTTAAAGGAAATTGGCTGGGGGCTTAAGTAGATTACGGAAAGTAGCTGTCTATGCGATTTTACTTGCGCCAAAGTGACTGAAAACGAAGCAGAACTAGTTACATCATAAATTTCTATTATTTATTATTCATTCCAGTATGAGTGTAACAAATAATACCTCATAAAAGATAAAAAAAGATAAAAGTGTCTCATTTGTGCAGCATGAAATGTGTGATGTTTGTCATTGTTAATCTTGGTAGCAATATTTTTAAAGTCATTTTTGCAGCATCGTTTACTTTAGAGCTCATGGTAATGTAAATTAAAAGGGTTGATGTATGTTAATGAAAATTTAGTGCCAGTTTTGCTTACCTGCGATATAAAATAGGCAATAAAGGCGCAGCTTAAATAATATGCTATAAAATAATATTAACGCAAACGCTTTCCTTAGCGTCTTCATTAAAGAAAGACAGCATTTGGGAAACTAGATAAGTACTTTGCTTGAACCCTTGGATACGTAGCATAAAAAAGACTGTTATCACCGGCGACTCCTCATACATTTCACGTGCTTAACATACAGAGTATGAAATGACAATTATTATGAATATCGAGATGGTGATAGTTCTTTGCAGAGTATCTACGCGGAGCACCACCATGAGTTGGCGCGTTGGCGTTGCGGAGCATGCCAAGAAAATTTTAAGATTTCAATACATCCCAGAAGCCGGAAATGGCACTTGCCAGGCTTGATAGCACCTATCAAGAAGTATAATTTTTTGTAAACAAAATGTAAAGTTTGACTTTGTTTTATTCTGAAAGACATTTCTGTGAGGACGGATAAGCTTAGGTGGTCCGAGGATTCCAAGTTAGTATCCCGTTTACTATCTAAAAAGAGCGCCAACATGAGTTGGAGTGGAGCGTACCAAGAAAATTTGAGATTTTAATACATCCGAGTAGCCGGAAATGGCACTTTCCAGGCTTGATAGCAGCCATCAAAATGAGCAATTTTGGTGAAAAGAAGATGTTAAGATTGTGTTAGTTTTATTCTCAAACATATTTGTTTGAGGACAGATAAGCTCAGCTGACCGGACTTTGGGTCCGAGGATTGCAAGTCTGAATCCCCTTTACTGTATAAGATTAGCGCAACCATAAGTTGGAGCAGAGCGTACCAAGAGCATTTGAGATTTTAATACATGCCAGATGGCGGAAAATAACATTTGCCATGCTTGAATGCAGCCATCAACATGAGCAATTTTTGTAAAAAAAAAAAATGATAAATTTGATCCTTTATATTCTCAAACACATTAAGTTTGTCACAATCTGAATTTATTCAAAATTATTCAGAGTGGAGTTACCCCGATGAATTTCAGTGGATTGATTGGAATGGAGATTTTCCACAGCCAAAGTCTATCATAAACAAGTTGAGTAGCCCAGTCGAAAGATTTTTTGGCCCAGATCGCCAGTGGGGGCGCTTGGAGACGCGAGGATTTTGTGAAAGCTGCCGCCCTAAAGCCCCGTAGCTACGTCAATGTATCCCCTTCTCTTTGAGAGGATTTCAAATGATTAGGCGTCCTTGGATGCAATCTGGTGCTATAGTTTTCATCATTTTAACTGAATTTATGTTCAAAAATTAGTCGTTGATTTAATAGGTGCGAAAAATATGCTATTTACACATTTATTTTTTCTTACTTCTTACACATTTTGTTAATACACAAACAATTGGGGGGGGGGGCTAACAAACATCTGGGGACCCAGACCTCCCAGACCCCAGTAGGTACGCAACTGTTTCTACCTATATAGAGGGAAAATTACTGAAATAGGAATAAACATATCTTAAATACAACGGGATTATTGGCGTAACAATCACTACTACTAGTGTAAGAATAACTATCCAGTTGCCTTGTGTGTTTGAATTTAACCCCTGAATACCAATACAGGTTTTCCTTTCACCACTAGCTTTTCCAATTTGAAGTTCTCCGAAAGCATAATGTGTTCACATCGCAATGAGTAAAATACTGCTTGTGAAATACTTTGTTGAAATCCCTGTTTGGGTCAGTCATTCGCCGCTTACCAAATTAATTTATAATAGCGTTATTGCATTGCATACCTTCTCTTTACAGATTGTCAATACAAGGAGGTGTACCTCATGGCTAGCGTTGCAAGTCACACGGTGCAACATAATGATCCGTTGCAGTGTGACACAAACGAAAATAGAGCTAAGACTGAGGAGAATACCCCATGTAAGTCCTTCAGAACAGGGTTGCAAGTTTCATTTTCATACTGACAGAACAAAATATCCTGTGAGCAATACAATGTACTCACTATTTTTCTCACGCTTACTCCTTTTGTATTCGTGCTTCTTGTGATACTATGTTATGTAATTGTTTTGTTCATCCTTAGGCTTTCAATAACTTGATATATGCCATGAAAGGTATAATACATGTAAATAAACCACATTCAATTATTACCATCATCAACATAATTCAATTCAGGTTTGCTGTGCACAACTTGGAATTAACTTCGAGAGCACACGCTGTTACCTCTATTGGGATAAATAGTACTCCTGTTTTACTTAAACTATGATTTTTCGTTTTTTTAGGATCAGATTCGGCTGATCATGATCATTCGGCTGATCATGAATAATATTGATGGCAATTCTCTTACTGAGATACCAATGTAAAAATAAAAAGGGTCCTTTCCAATACATATCCACGTTTTACACGTTTACTATTTTATTCCTAAGTACCAATGTAATGGCAATGATTAGGAGATCATATCAAATACCTAACTTTAAGTGCCGTAACAACTTTGATCTTACATTAAGTTTTATAACTTTGCGTTGTTGTTTAAACATCTGCGATCATTTTATAATTATAGGACAGTTAATTTAGTATTAATGGTGTCTTAAACAAGATGATAGTCTTTCTTGCTATATCCTCTTTTCCAGCAGCTTTTGGGAACTTCCTAGTTGATCTGCAGTCTTTCATAACTCTTGAAAAGGCTGTAACTCTTGCTACAGCATTTGAATTTAAACCAGCTGAAGTGGACAATCTTCAAAGAAGTTCTCATCCCGGGTACGTGTTTATCCAGTTACTGAGAGATAAAGGAATCATTAACTCCACTGATATATCAGCTCTTATCAAGACACTAAAGGCATGTAATCTTGATGGTGTAGCTGATGATATCAATAATGCTTTTCAAAAGCTTCAGCTTGAGAGAGTTGTGAAGAAAGAGTTGCGAACGCAGATCAGAGGTATGACATGTTTGAGCATTTGGAATAAAGATATATGTTTATACGATCCAGGTAGGCAAGCAACGTTGCTGACTAATAAACACGACGTGCCATTACTTGCATCGCAGCATCAGAATCTGACTCGAGAAATGCATCTTCCACGTATGAATTATTTATTACGATTCTTTCTGTGTAGAATATGAAACATTTACTGGTGTAATACATTCCAATTACTAGCCAAAACAAAAGTCATTTTGGCAGATATTGTTTAATTATGGAAGGCACTGTGAAGAAAAAAGTATAAACTCAAAAGACTGTGAAAACACACTGGCAAAAGTAAATCACAGCAATTATATATTCCGCTATTATAAATAAACAAAAGGCACGTGTCATGGTTGCAGCAACCAGAATTGATAAAACAATGTGACTGCCACTAATGCGAATTAATATAAAACCAAAGCTGTACATTAACTATTGCAATACTCCCAGTTAATGAAAGTAACAAACATCTTTGTTTCGACTGTTATTGTGTTGAAATGGCGAGATATTAAAGTGTACCTAAAGTTTAAAGTTTCAAAAATATAAGTTAGAAGGCTTGAAAACTACATCTTAATGGTCCAACTCCCATCTTCACCGGACATTTTTGAGCTAATATATAAAATGTTGAAGCTTATTTACTTATTTTAAGATGGTGCGTTGCGCAATAATTTGTGATGTCATTCTTGTACTACTCAAATTACCGTCTTTGTAGTTCTCTTTTTTTTTGACTAAGCCACTACACCTTGTACCAAAAACCTGATTACTGTTATAGGTTGACTTGGCAATATAGGCCCTCTTAATAGAAAATACTTTTCAATGGAAACAGTATATGCTCCAAGGTCATATAAACATCTTTGTTTCAAAAGGAAGCAAAGCAGGTAATCTGAGTTGTATAAGAAGGACATTGTAACTTATTGCGCAATCGACTTTTTCAAAGTATGTGAATAAATTTCAGCATTTTTTATCTCAGCAACGTAGTTAGCTATGAAGATGGGAATTGGATGAATAAAATCCTATTCCAACCTCCAAAATATGTATTCTTGTGATTCTAGACTTTAGGTCTACTTTAAACTTTTCATAACGTCTTTGTTGTACGGGAATATCTACAATATCAATTTCTTAAAGTTTCAAGTCAACATGTACCTTCACAAATTGGCTTTAATTTTAAACCATCCTTTTGCAAATATATAATCAAATTTGGGCGAGGCTTCCTTCAGTCAATATGCTGTTGCGTGCAATGGGACCCTCCTACTGGCCTAGGTAAACCCGTGTGACTCTCACTCAGGACTTTCAAAACTTTACCAGGATACCTCTGACCAATATAAAACTGGTCTCATGCCCCGTTTCAAGATGCGAAAGTAATATGGACTGGTCATACGGCCTGTGTGGTATTCCTATGGGTCCCCAATGGAAACATTACCTATGAAGGGCTCTAAGTATATGTTATGTTGTTTCATTCACAGCAAAAATAGTGTTCCTGCAGGAATTGAGACGAAAATATAGAAACCTTTATGACGCAGTTCAACCGATACCCTACATACGTGACCGACTATTTTGTGTAAACAGAGTCTTTGTAGAAGGTGGCATTGAATACTTAATTGTGAATAGTACCACTGGAAAAGAAGAATCTTGGTGTAAACTGGGTTCCTATAAGGATATTTTCAATAATGCGAAGGTAAAATCAGACAGACGTATCTTGGAAGGTGAACCTGGGTTTGGTAAATCAACCTTGGCACTGCAACTTGTCTACGACTGGTGTGAAAACCTACCTAACGGTCTCGCCAATAAGTATGACTTAGTTATCCTTCTTCGGCTTAAGCAATTAGGTGGCGTAGGGTCAGTATTTAAAGCAATTAAGCAGTTTATATTGACAAAAGAGTCCATTTTAAATGAAAAAGACATAAAAGACATTCTCAACGAAAGTAATAAGGTGTTGATTATACTAGATGGCTTCGACGAATACCCTGATCGTAATAGTGACGTAACGTGTGATGTCAAGCGTATCATTAAAAGAGACATGTTCCAGAGGTCTGATGTAGTTCTTATGACAAGGACAGCTTGTTTGCCAAAAGCGACTGCACCTCAAACTCAACGCATTCGATTAACTGGATTTGACGATAATGCCCGAGATGAGTATATTCGAAAGGCTGTTGTAGGTAATGACGAGGAGGCTGTTAAGGCAATTAAACGGCGACTACTTGAAAACCCAGTCCTTGCTGACCTTTGTCAGGTGCCATTATTCTTTGTCATGTTCGCACACATGAGTCACGAAAGTGAACATCTGCAGCAGTTTAAGTCGGTGACAAGTTTCTTTTCTTACATGATCAAGTGCTTCCATCATCACTTGAAAAATAAGATGAAAGATGAGAATGTTCAGGGTTTCAAATCATTCGAAGAAGACCACAGTAAGCTTGATGAAATAGCGTTTGAAGGTCTGTGCAAGGAAAACCAGCAATTAATTTGGGGAAAGGGCGAGTTGTGTAAACGACTTGGTGAAGATTTCTACCGTCAATATGTGAGTCTAGGAATCTTAGTGGAAGAAAACGTTCTAGACGTGGAACCTTCATACAGTTCTATGGTAGCCTCCAATTTGATACAAGAAAAGACAGAGGTTAGATTTTACCATAAACTATTCTGTGAGTGGTATGCAGCTCATTATGTATCGTCCTATGCGAGCAGAAGGAATATCAGGTTTATGGGTAATGACGGAACGTTTGCAAAACTTTACCATAAAATTCTTGGAAGGAAGGACATAAGTGACATGTTGAAGGGCTTAGACCCGTTTGACCTTCAATACGTCTTCAGGTTTGCTTGCGGACTAAATTCTGACGCCTCCAGCAAAATCATTGAACACCTAAAGAACACGGAAAATGCTCACCGTTTTGCAGTTTTATGTATTTTGAAAAAAGAGGGTAAAATCAACACAATTCTTGACTCTATTCGGGACCTTTGTTCCAATCGGGTCGATATAAGCGATAGAGATACCCTACTTTTGCAGCGGTCTACAATACAACTCCTTGACATCGCTACCAAAAACGAAGTAAGTATTATCTATCTTTGGCTTCTTTAAACCTGAAACAAAACTTTCCAAGTAAAGTATAATCTTTATTTTGATTAAAAAATCATTCCAGAGGAAGGCCCTACATTACCATGGAAGGTAAATTGTACATTTCGTAAACACTTATACCGTACCTCTGCATAAAAGGGTCATCTAGGATGTGCACTCGTCTTCGTTCAACATAAAAGCCTTCACAATTAAGAAACAAATACGCACAAGTTTTGCACTCTACGCCATGAAAATATCAAAGCCTGGGTTTTTACCATAAACTACACATTACTATTCGCATATTGCATTTATCGCGCAAAAGTACTATTTGGACGAGGTCAGTACTAAACATCTTTTCCAGCTTTCAAAATTCTACAAACATTACTAAGATCAGTGAAACGCGTAAGAAACACAATTTGATATTTTGTTCGCCTTTGTCTGGTCCTTTCAGCCATAGGAGGGGGGGGGGGGGGTACAAGGTGATGGAGCGATTCAAGAGTCATATGCAATACATCGAAATCAGTAGTTGGGAAGTTATTGTTGGGTACCTCTTGTGGCATCCCCCTCCTCCCACTAGTATATACGGTATAGGTTAGCTCTAAAATTCGAAATCATGATCGTTTAAAGTAATGTGTCTTCACTATGTCATGAGGTATAAAAACTGGTGCCGTTTCTAACCTATATGCTATTAAATTTTAAGACCTAACTTTTTAAATTCATAAAAAGCTTAAACGGTTAAGGTAAATGGTTACATCGTACTTGATGTAGCAACGCGTTTTACATCATGAGTGTGGCCAACCACATTGCGAGAGAGGGAGCAGTCACCTTGAAGAAATGGAATCAGCAGATTGCCCCGGTGATTTATAAGAAAATATCTGTGAGACAACAACTTGGATGGATCTAGCCAAAGACGGAGTTTTTTGGGAGTGGAAGGTGGGCGTTTGATATCCAAAGCCTAAAAGGTCAGTCGGCACATCAACGATCAGTAAGCTCATTGTCTCTCAGCGTGGCAAGTTATTAAAGGAGCTGAGTAGTGGCGTACTTCCAAAATAAATACATCATACGAAACGAGATGATCACCCTCTGTGCGGGGCTAATTTTAAAAATATTAATCCTAATGCGTTTTATATTCTCATTTAAAATAATCTTGCAAAGTAATTTTGCCACAATGCTCCTATACTATTTCTTGGGTTATTTGATTTTACACTTGCAAGATATTTTATAATTTGTTTTTTGAATTTCTAGTTCGTTACTTTTTCTTCTGGCACCGGCAAGTTTGAATCGTTTCCATTTGTATTTGTTCTGATCGATGCATCTACCCAGGCATGCAGTACACACAACTCACAACGTACGTACGTACGTAGTATATTAGCGTTACTAGTGGCAAGGCACACGCCTATTTCGCGCATCATCTGCCGGAGGTTCATGAACAACATTGTGGATTTTGCAGGTATTGAAACTGTCTTTTTCGATCAATGAGTTTGTTTTTCGTGTTAGACCTAGGCCCTAAGCTAGCCTAAGTTAGGCTAACGTTAGTACTGTTAACGGCAGTAACAAGTGTACTGTTACACCAGACACACTGCATGCATGCTTTGATAAGTATCGGTATCCGTTCGAATCGATAAATCAAGAAGCATAACCGGATGTGACGTAACGAGTCGGCGGGTCCAAGAATTTATTCTACTTCGGTGACTACTCAGCTCCTTTAAGCAACTCTTCTATAACGACACTTATAGCTGTATAGGTTGGCAATTTTGAGAACGTTTCTTCGAGAAACATTGCAAAGATCTTCCGCTCTTCGGACAAGGTTCACACTTCATCGTTACCTCTTTAAGTCCTACGTTCCTGAATTTGTGTGGCCTTAGTAAAGGCTTAGTACTGTGTCAAAATTTAGTTGCCCTTAGTAGAAAATACCTGACATCGCTTAGAAAATAAGTTTTTTTAATACCCTCACTGATGTACTGTGGTACTTCTAATGCTCTAAGCAGAACAGATTTTGCGAACACTCTGCACATCTGAATGTATCTAACTGATGATGTGATAAGGATTAAATGTAAAACGAGTTTCATAGCAATCAGAGTTTAAAGGGATGTATTTTTCATCGCAAGTGGAAGGCCGTGGGTTGCAAATAAGCACAGGCAACTCATTTTTATGCAAGACATATTTTATTCCGATATGCTGCAGATTCTGCAAGAAACTTCGCCAAAAATATAATGAGCCTTTCACATGCTGTAGAGAGAGAGATTGGGTTATTGTCGTATGTGGTTTCATGCATACTTAAAGAAAATCCCTGTCAAGTAGTCATAACATAAAAAAAAGGATAAGAGTTTCGAAGTAGATAAGCTTTGAGCACCTGTTTCGATAGAAATAGAAGATTTTCAACAAGACCTCTATCATATAATCTTTAAAACAACATTCTGCAGAAGTAGTTCTGACTTTATAAGGCCTGAAACAGAGAATGAGAAACACGTTTATTCAAAGTTTTCGGCTTCGGTGCACATCAGTGTCCGGCATCTCTGATTGGTTGGTTTCGATCTGATGAGCAATCAGCCGGAAGATTCTGTTCGAATCCTGGCCGGGTCATACTAAAGACTTTAAAAGTGGAACCTACTGGCATTGTGTTTGGTGCTCAGCATAAGCCATGGAGTAAGGAAAACAATCCAGTAGGCCACAACGGGAAAAAGGCCGTGGCCGGCCCAACTTAAACAAGTTGGTTAGAAACTGAGCCGTAAAAACTCATCTAACTCTAACACTGGGTAGAATTTTTTCCCAGTTACCTCTTTTTCATCGAACGGGACCTGACTGTATGTAAAAGAGGATGGGTTAAATAAAAGTCTTACAAACGCAATATTTCCCTTTAAAAATATTTTGGTTGGGCATGGCACCCTTCCAAGGCTGGTAGGCTACCTGAGACCGGCATATTACTTCCTAAAAGCTCTAGGAAAATTACATAATGAGAACATTGGCATAATGCCTTTAACTGGAATCTAAATGACTGCAGGGGAGCACACCAAGCACTTCAGAGAAAATATAGTTATATTAATTTTAAAGAGAATCCAGATGAACAGCTTCCAATGGGAAATCTGCACCAAGACATTTTAAGCTCCCTAAAATTTGTTTGCTAATTCCAACATGCAAAGTAAATGTTTAGCTCTGTCTGTATGTAGGTGAAACAGTTTCTTATGTGCATTCTATCTCACTTTGTCGTCTGAAAGGTCAAAAAAGCCTATTAAATTCAGTTTTTACTTAGTCGTTAGGTTGAAAGATTATTGGAGGATCACTGAGGTTGAGTATCTTACAACAAATGCCATACAGTATAACGCAACACCTAGAACTGTAAGCGAGGTTATACTTCACGTTGTATGAACGAACACGCCACCAAAAACCTATCTATTGATAAATTAAAGTGACCGTGCAACCTCCACATATCAGCTTGTGACCCTAAATTGTGAAGAAAATTTAATGATGGCTGGCATGACGATTACTACCAAAGTGACATCAATTTGAAAATTTTCACTTACTTGTCCAAATAAAATGTAGTTTGTGGCCATTGCGACTATTTGTAGCGAGAAAGTAATGAAAACAAAATGCAACTCCGTTACAGTTAATTTTGGGCAGAATTGTAACTAGTTACTTGCTCCGTCACAGAATTGCAAATGTAACTCCTTACACTGTTCCGTTACACGAAATGTAACTCGTTACAGTAACAGCGCTAATTGTAACTCGTTTTTCCCAACCCCGGTAAGGACTTGTCTTAAGGACAAGACCAGGGGTCCCACATTAAAAACTACTCTTGAAGGATGGTAATAGTTTCATTTCAGCTTAAATGCATGTTTCCTTAAATGCATGCCCGCTCATGGGCGTCAACAGGTGGAGAACTGCGGACACCCCACATTTGAAAGTGACGGGGACACTATATCGTTTGTCCCCTACGTTTCCCCATTTTGTCCACAACCCTCCAAAAATATCAGGTACATGTTTGATTCTTTAGCTTACAAAATAGCTAATTCAATAAAACCACACTCGAAAATGGTAAAAAATTAACAGGGCCCTAACACAGGGCCCCAGATCTCAGGCTGCAAGGGCTTCGGGATTTTCACTTGAATTATTTTTGTCAACATTACGTGTACAACCCCGTTTGCTTCGTTGGTAATCATACCCGAATTAAATAGCTTTACTTGGGTGTCACGTGACTAGACTCAGTATGTCTGCATGCAATGTCCGCGTACAAAGATCCCAGGGAATATGAACGGCATACTGTCAAGACCATGTTTCACCCAGTGACGTACCCAGGATTTCTCTCACGGTTCCCCTCTCCTTTGAAATTTTTTGAAAAATTGGGTGTCCTTACATGCAATCTGATACCACATACACTACCTTTTGAAGTAAAATTTGTGTTAAAAAACTTAAGAATTGTTAGGAACTAAAAAAAGGTTTACGCATGGATTGAGGAATTCTTGTGGAAGTAAAAAACATGCATGTGTATTGCCGAATCAAATATTCGTTCAATTGTGGAATTTTCGATTAACGTGGAATTCTCATGATCCCACGAAATGAGTGATTGGAGTCATCCGGGACATAAGTGAGCATAGAATTTTGTTTCATATATTTCTCTTTAAAAATTTATTGGAATTGTTTTTTCTCGAAGAAGAAAATACAGAACAGTCACATTGAAATTGCTGGCACTGAGGTTGAACCACGATTCGCAACGCAAGCGGCAGTCATTCCACGGCAAGTACGAAACCACATCGTTCATTGTTTTGATCAATGACTCATCTAGTCAGCGCGGCGGACGTATTACCTCTGGGCTGAGCATTAGACCTACCCTTTCTCAAGGCGTATATTCACACCTGTTGCGGCAGCGAGGGTTATGGGTTACCAGGACCGATGCTCAGCCACCGACACACATCCATGTTCACTGTGTGCTTCGTGAGATGTGGCGATTTCGTTATTCGAAGAAAATACAGATTGCTGCCTTTTCTTGTCCTAAGAAGAATCAAATTGAACGGAACCTGGTAGTCGAATACTCTCACTACAGAAGATCTATTGTTTAAAAAACCCAAGTCTCAGTTGGGGGCCCGAGGGGGCACAAGGTTTTCTAGGGGCACGTGCCCCCTCCCCACCCCCTTTGTGACGCCACAGCTCTCCAACCGGGTCTGTGTTGCTACGCTACTGCAAGTATTTATAAGCTTAATTTGTTGGTATACTCCATCCAGTTGAAACTAATAGTTAAAGTGTACCTAAAGTCTGAAATTTCAAAAGTGTATGTTACATAGCTTGAAAAATGCATCCAAATGGTCCAACTCCCATTTTCACAGGACATTCCCGAGATGAGATATAAATTTTTGCAGCTTATTCATTCAATTGAAAATGATGGATTGCGCAATAATTGTGATGTCATTCTTGTACTACTCAAGTTACCTTCTTTGTTTTTCTTTGTTTGTTTGTTTGTTTGTTTGTTTTTTTTTTCGAAAGCCACTGCCCCTTTGTGCCGAAATGTTATCACTGTCTTACTGTGATAGGGTGACTTGGCTATAAAAATCCTCTATGTAAAACATACTTTGCAAGGGAACAGCAAATGTATCATGGTCATATAAACATCTTAATTGTAAAAAGGAAACAAAAGCAGAAGATGTGAGTTGTACAAGAAGGACATCACAATGGGCAATCGACTATCTCAAATTAAGTGAATAAATTTCAACATATTATATCTCGGCAACAGAGTAAGCTACGAGAATGGGAGTTGGGTGAATGAAATTTAGTATCCAACCTCTAAAATATATGTTTTTGTAATTCTAGACTTTAAGTCTCTTTTAAGTAACAGTGAAATAAATTTAGGCTGAATCCGTTCTATTTAACAAAAAGTGTTTTTTTTTTCTGTTGTTAAATTCACATCTTTAGACATGGTGCTTTTCAGCATTTTCCAATAGGTAATGTTGCGCGTGACACTGCGTACCACGTGACGTCACATACAATGCAGAATCACGTGTAGATAATATTACAAATGTATAAACATTTATGAACTTCAGATGAATGTTAAAGAACCTTTTTCACTTCTACCCACATAACAAACAACGATGTTATTACCTCCCCTCACTTCACGTTTCATATATCTTATGACAATTCTGATTTATTTTAAACTTAATCTTTGCTAGTCCTACTGCATTTTTGGAAGCTAATTAACATAATAAAATAAAAAAAAAAACTCTCGTGCTGTTAAGCAGTGTTTACGCAGAGTAAATTGAATTTATAACCCTCGTCTTTTCCGTTCACGGCGTTTATTGTTAATGGAACCGATGCAAACGGTGCATACTTCAAAACGTTTCTGCAGATAAAGCTTTCATTAATAAACCACTTTTGGTTTGTTTAAACTAAGACAAAAATTCTATTTTATCATAGCCGTACAAGGCAACGGTCTCACCCACCCCAGTAATTTGGGCAGGAAATCTGCTGGTTTCGGGCAAAGCAGTTAGCTTTTTTCTAACAAATGTGAACAAATTTCCGAAAAATATGTTCTCCATCCATACCATTACAAGCGGTTCCAATACGTATGCCTATACCCTACAAGGTTCCAATGCGTACATACAGTTAGTTGAAGACCGATATTTCTACCAGATACTTTTTAATCACGAATGATATCTTCTAATATAACGTGCATTACCTTTCCATTTCCGGATATAATATGACTTATTTATCCGAGGCTGAGCTACTGCCCATTGGTAAGAAGCCAGATTAGTTGCAAAGGGAGAAGTGAAGGGGTGGCTGATGGCTACAGCCTCAAATATTTTTCAATTTGAAGGTATCTTTGGTCTTAAACGTCCAATATTCTGGAGTTAATTGGCTCAGCCTCCATCCCCGGCCCATATCCTTTGATACCTTTCAACAGCACTGATAAACGTACGAAACAAGTTGTAATATCCATAGGCACTTTGTGAGTATCTTTTTATATTATGAAGTGTTAACAGGAATTCTCAACAATTTACCAAATAACGAAAGCTCGTTTTGTAGAATAGGAACTCTGTGCAGTGAGTTGTTATTTATCAAACCTCTCTGCTCTGTGTACAAAGATTGGCCGACAATTTACACTGGCAGTGATTTGCTGTGTGACTGAAAACAAGAACAGTTTTATATTATGGAAATAAGTAGCAATCCTAAAGCTATCTGTGAAGTAATCGGGAACTCCTAGTCCTAGTCAAAAGCGTACTAGAATACTTCCCTTTGGGGGCGCTGCAGCACTTTGGTCTGATAATTTTAATGCATCTTTGCCTGAAAACAGCACAAAATTTGCCCAAAAGGGCATGTTTTATCTGAAATGGGATGGAGGCTACTGCTCCTATAGCCCCATGCCCCAAACTGTGTGCCCCTAAGTTCCTAGTGGTAGCAGACGTGTCATCCCAGTAACAATCTCCAGGCTGCGCTTTGCTTAGTAGCTCTGTATTTTAACTATGCTTTTAGACTGCAGGGCGATCCTTTCCTTTTGGGATCGTTTGTAGCAATGTTAGCATGGACTTCAGTGAAGAAAGTAATACTTGGAACATGTGTGTAGACTAGACGGCTAATCAACAATACTCAAAAAGTGACTAGCAAAAGTAACTGACAAGCAGCGCTGCGCAAACATTTTCGTTGGAATTCCGGTCAACCAAGACAGAGTAAAAAGCAAAATGGCCGTTGTCAAAATTACAATAGGTTAAGATAATAGTAATAGAAATAACCCTTACGAAATTTTTATATTACATTTAAACCTAAAAGCTGTCCACATTTTGTAAAACGTATTTCAAAACCTATTTTTCTGGACATTTTTTGAGGATACAGGCCAACTAAGATAGCGGAAATAAGAAAATGACAGCCCATTTAAAAATCTTGATATATTAAAATAAGGAGAAAAAAAAATACTCATGAGAAACACGATTGACACAGTTTCTCTTTACTGCTCAATATCTGGATATGCAAAATATTAAAAAATTAAATTTTTCGGAACATTTTTGTTGGAATTCAGGTTAATCAAAACGTTCGAATAGCAAAATAGCCCCCTAAAATAATTTTAATAGATTGAAATATTGAGAAATATACTTATGAAAAATATGTTTGGCACAGTTGCTCATAATTGCTGTCTTCAGTTTATGCCAGATATTCAAAATGATTTTTCAGAATAAAATGTTGGAATTCAGGAAGAGTCAGAGGATTGCAAGAGGCAAACTGATGAAAAGTTTGGTCCCAATCTACTCATTTTAACCGCAGTGCAGAGGGCAATTCATGCGGACTTTATACACGTAACCAGGAAGGAGGTGTAAAGGCCGGTTTATATACTTTCATACTTTTCAAGCGTTATAAGGACCATATATTGCCATCCCTTCCTCTTACTGGCCATTCAACGACATAGCTCAGACATGGGCGTCAATTCGGTGGGGGGGGGGGGACGGGGGGGGCACGTCCCCCACATTTCGATGGGTGGGGGACACAATATCAAATGTCCCCCTCCCCACATTTGCGTGAAAGAGTAGTGTCGTGGCTCTATTTGACTGGCTTTTTGAATGACATGTAGGTTTGTTGGGCAATTGTTAAGTGCCTCGATGCAGATTCTGAATGTAGATTTCGTCAGGGAAATCTTATTTAATGGCAAATTTTCGGCCATGCGTCACGGTTTGCACTCCTTCTCATGACCATTAAGAAGGTAATTAAACATGGAACTTTTCTGATCCCAACACTTTCCGAAAACAGACATACATCTCCAAACATCTGTAGGGGCCTCGCATCAATATGGGATAATTCAATTAGTGGGGAGGGCCATTCGACCATGTCCACCCTCACTGATTCCGATTTTTTTTAAGTTTCTAAAAATACGTAAATTTTTTAACACAAATTTACTTCAAAAGGTGGCATATTTGGCACCAGATTGCATGTAAGGACATCGAATTTTTCAAAATTTTCAAAAGGGATGGGGACACCCCATTGGGCCACGCCCCCCTCACTGATGCATATTTTTTTAGTTCCTAAAAACACATAAATTTTTTAACACAAATTTTACTTCAAAAGGTAACATATGTGGCACCAGATTGCATGTAAGGACACCTAATTTTTCAAAAAACTTCAAAGGGGAGGGGCACCCCTACCCTTAAACCCCTCCCCAGGCCAGCGGTCACACAACATACTGCATGCCCCCCTTGTGGAAGGTTGAAAGTACGTTGTTGCCATTAAACATTTTTCAAAAAATTTTACCGAGCGCTTCGCCGAAGCCATTATCGGTATAAATGGTGCAGGCGCGAATCCAGGGGGGACCTGGGGGGCCCGTCCCCTCGCCACGGAAAAAAAAAACGAAAGGAGAAAAAAGGAAGAAAAAGAAAAAAAAAAGAAAAGGAGAAAGAAAGATTAAGAGCAAAACCTTAATAAAAGTGTCTATAAGAACGTAGGGGTTGGGTGGAGCTATAGCTGGATCATCTCTTTAGATATCTTTCACAGTGGTTGGCAACGAAAGGAGAGCTACCGGGCTACAATGTTCGAAAACACGTGAATACCTGAGTGATGATCCTTGACTTTAGATCTAGATAAGTAAACATCGTGACATATGCAGTATGGGCCCTGCTAGCTGCACTGAAATTAGTGACAATTTTGTGTTAAAGAGTGAAAGTTTTTGTAATCTAGAGGGATTGAGAGGCAAAGATTTCGCCAAAGAACTTGCAGAGTGAATACAAAAGACAAGCTGTCAGGTGACGTGCTATTGTGCACATTGGCACCAGCTGTTACAGGCAAAGTAGCGGCGTGCATACCCTATTCGATTTCGAAACTGTCTGAAAAGTTTTAAAATGAACTCAAAGGCTTTTAAGCTACAGACAGTGGCGTCGGCACAGTGGGCAATGGGTGACGTGTGTCCCCCTCCCCAATCGAATCTTGAAAAGTTTTAAAATGGTCCCAAAGTCGTTTTATAAGCTACAGCTTTCTGTGGAGGGTGGAGGGTGAGATGTAGTTTTGATGATTGGTTTATTTGTTCTTACCATTTTCTTTCACAAACTGTTCTCAAACTATCATAAGTTTTGGAAATTCTTGACAAATTCCAAAGTTTTGCACGCTCCGCTAGCGTCAAGCCTTGTGTCAGAGTTGGCCTTAATATCAATAGCTTTCGGTAACTACTCACGGGGGAACAAAGGAGCAAAAGTGCTTTTTAAGAATTCTCAGTCAGAAGATTCGTTTCTGAATAGCATAGGTTGGTGGGAAAGTGACAGTGTCCGATGCAGGTTCTGAATGCAGGTTTTGTCATGGACTAATATTTTATTCAAAATTTCGACGCGCTTCGCGCGCATACGACCGGGTTTACACCCGATTTCATATACCATTGACAAAGCTATGACGCAAGAAATTATTCCAATGCAAACATTTTTCTAAAAAGTACATTCTCCTTCTCTGTGTGGCTCTCATCATTATGGGATCTTTGACTAATCTAGTCTAGCACATGGTTTGAAAGATTGAAATTACGTAATTGCCGTTGCTTATTTTCCAAACATTTTACCGCGACGTTCAATAACGACGAAAATCTTTTCTGAAACGAATTTTGCCTGTCCACCATCCTTCTTGCTATACCTAAAAAGACAAGGTGATATATCATCTCTCCTCCGATATGGATGTCAGGTTGTGAGAGTCCTGTTGGTCCCCCCTTTTCAGGGTACAATTAATGCAGAGCTCCCGGGAGGCTCTAAACCCAAAATTTTCGGCGCGCTTCGCGCGCAATTGTTTACGCTTACCGAGAGAGGTACGTTTTTATTGAGTGACGGATTTATTTCTATCACTTTTTACCAGAAATCATTTGAAATCTTTCACGATTTTTGCAAAGTCTTCTCAGTATTTCTTGATTTTCGCTTGATCTGAGCAGTTTTAGCCTTGAATTGCTCCTTTTACTATCAATAACGACCAAAAAGTATTCGCATTACTCATCGGTGGGGTTCTACCTTAAGCCAATTATCTGTGTGCGTAAAAGTGATTTCAGAGTTTCAGAGTATAATATGGATGTAAAGCAACTGATATTCATTTCTTCACCCTCCTCTTCTTATGAGAACTGAAAACTTAGTATCGAACCCACCTTCTAATTGATAGACACACATAAAGGGAATATACACCGTTAGCCATAACAATGGTTTTAAATGTAAATTCAAATTTTCGGCGCGCTTCGCGCTCAATTGTTTCATCTGACGTCCTATACCCGAATACCGTATAACGAAAATAAAACACTCATTATGGCAAAAATCATTTCAAGTTACCGACACGGGCTCATAATGTTGGCGTGTAAGTTTTAAGATAACTCAGATTCTCCGTAACTTCTGCAGGTACATCTTAAAATGAGCCATACACATCAAATTCCATGCAACATGAAAAGGTATAAAATCTCACTGACATAAGAACTTGAGCCGATTTCTGTGCTCTTAAAATGCAATATTGCGAGAGCTTCCGGGGGCTTCGCCCCCTGGACTCCTCAGGGGCCCTATCGCGGGCCCCTGGACACCACGCATAGGAACTCGTGCTTTGCGCTCGTGGTGCACCTTCGGTGCACATGAGATTTTCCATCTTGGCCCCCCTCAAAATTTCTGGATCCGCGCCTGCAGATGGTGATTGTTAATACACTTACGACTACAAAGTGTTCTGAAAACGCCCTTGCTAATCCTTCACACCTTTGCTATACTACGATCAGCTCCAAAAATATCCCAAAGATATCCATTTTGCATCTAAGCAACCTTAAATTAACAAAAATTTCTCAAAGGGGAGGGCTACGCCCCCTTCCCTTAGACCCCTCCCCCAGGATGACACCTTTATATAGTGACAAAGGAAGGATCCCCACTGCTGTATACAAACACAGGGTGAATAAAAAGGTGCAATTTACACGCCGCCACTGCAGTTAGTAAAAACATCCAGCCAGTCGGAAAATTTGAATTCACTACATTATGGACATTTTCCAGCCATGTGCGATCAAAAATATCTCAAAAATAGCACCGTTTTGCACCTAAGCAGCCTTAAATTAACAAAAAATTTTCAAAGGGGATGGGGATTCCCCCTACCCTTAGACCCCTCCCCCATGACTACTCATTTATGTAGTGACAAAGGAAGGATCCCCACTGCTGTATACAAAACGCAGAACGCATAACAAAGTGCAATTTAAACGCCTCCACTCAGTTGGAAAATACATCCAGCCGGTCGGAATTTGGGACCTTCACGCCCCCAAATATATCACCCTAGCAACGTGCCTGGTCGGGTCCATGGTCTCCGACAATGATCCACGCTGCGAAGCGTTGTTTCAGATATTTTGGGACATGGTGAAAATAACATCTTGATGTAATCCCGTGGACTCCGTGTATTTCACCTGGCAGATCATCTATGATGGTTATGTTAACTTTGAAATGATAATTCTTATGAGAATAGGACAACGTCAGCCATCATAAGGGGGGGGGGGGGGGGCTATAGGAAGACGCCCCCTCTTCAAAACCAAAGGGATTGGTTTGTGCTAAGTTATGTATGTCCCCCGTCCCCCCCCCCCATCACATCTGAATACGGGTTGACGCCCCTGAGCTCAGAGGAGTTCGAGTTTTGATAACTTTGTAGCGCTGCATTAAAGTAAGCATCGGTCTTAATACCACTTTCCTGTATCATCGTTAAGTGTAGTCTCTTTGACAGTTGATCTTCTGTGACTCTATATGACGTAAAATCTTATGTATATGCCAAAAGGGATTCTCTTCCCAACCCCGTGCAGCTTAAATTTTTATTTTTTTCAGAGATTTCTAAAGTTGCAGTACAAATTTTGCATGTACCGCATAACCCCCTCCTCTTGGTCACTTTGACCTGTTGACGGATGCATAATCATCACTGACAAGTCAATACCGAAATTGAAAAGTTTGTCTACTGCATAAAAATGCACGATTTAAATAATGCTGCTTTAGGTATATACATGTAACAGTGTTCATTCTTAATTTTCTTGTGGGAAAATCCTATAAACCCCCCTCGCTGACATTTCGAACCCCCGGTACTTGCAATTCCCGGAAGGCCTAATGTCCATGCATGGTGAGTGCACCCTCAAACGTATTTTAATATTTTAATCTACAGTTAAATTCTTCAATGTATTGCAAAGAAAAAATCCCGTTTGCCGCAAGAAACAAGTAACATCAATTTTTTCTTTACTGGCAAAATATCCGTACCTGAAATTCCATCTAAAACAGAGATAGAAATAGTCATCTCCTTTACCTAGAAAGGGGTAGGGTGCCGACCGAGACTCCCCTTATATGCCTATGTCCCCTCCCCTTGTCTCCCAACCGCCTCGCTATCCGTACCTGCAAATCAGATGACCTCCAAAAATTGTTCCAGATTTTGGCTGCGCCCAAGAGCATCGCCAGGGCACCATAGAGAATGTCGTTAACCAATCCATGTAACACCATAGGCGTCCATATACACGAAAAGCACGCGAACAGTTCTTCTCTTCAATCCGTAGCACAGACACTCCGTCTACACAGAGGGGCAAGGTGTAATGCCTTTCATAATGAAACTTTGAGAATGATGTCATTAGCCGCCTCCAGGTAGCTTTCTCAAAGTAAAAATGCATAGAAACAGTGTAAATAAAAAATAAGCCCCTATTTTGCAAGTCCCTTCCATCTATACATAAGCGTGGGAAGTAAGGCCTATCAAACTTTCCTTTGGAAGGCAGCAAAGTGTTTGCCAACACGGACCATTAAGACACTATCTAAAAGCGGAGCGTACCTGTTAGGTTCTCATTAGAAAGCCTCTCCCAGATAGCCAGGAGCCTTAAGTTACATTTAAACATTCATTTTAAGATCACATGTTTTGCAGATTTACACTTTAGTTAAAAAAAGACACTCGTAGAATGTCTCGGCAAGCAGTGGCGTCGCTAGACTTTTCAAAGTGTTGAAGTGTGGGGGGGGGACAGACGGGGGACAAGAATTCCGCTGGAGGGGCACACCAACATGAAGGCCCGAGCGGCACTGGAGGTGTTTTGATGAAGCAAAGCCCCCCCCCCGTAGACGTTGCCCAGGAGGCCACCTTAGGGCCTTGGTAGGATCCAGGGACAACTCTATGGGGGGAGGGGGACAGGGGGCTTCGCCCCCGGAGGTTCTAGGGTATTTTCAAAATTGTGACTATTAGAATGAGGCAATTAACTGTTTTCAAATTTGGCACTGGATGCGCACTTAGCTGACAACGAAAAACAAAAAACAAAAAAAAAAAAAAACAAAAAGAATTCGCTTTAACGATATAAGATTCTTCAAGGGGGCAGGGCGGTCGTCAGTATAGAGACCATGGATCAAAGTAAGATTTGCATTGGGCTTTGGAACAATAAATCCACTCATGCTGCCCAATAGGAATTATGTTGAGACAACTACCTGGTATACCACTGGGCCAGCTCCCACATTAAAACATCAAAGATGCACTAAGGGTCTCGCCGGGATAATTTGGACAATGCATGAAGCCCTTGCATGTGATTTGTTAGGTTATAGATAACTTAAAATTATGATGATGACAAATATGTTTCCTGCACTTCCTTCAGCAATACATGAGAACGAGGTCGGCTAGTGCCCGTTAAAACCACCCCTGGTAAAGGAGAAAACGTGCAGCCCTATGCTGGTTTTAAGTGTTAATTAAAATTTCGTGCAAGTGCTTACACTTCATTTTATCATTTCTGGGGTGGTGATTGGCAAAGCCTCAGATTCAGGAGAACAAACGTCCCCTTGTAAAGTTTAAGGCACCAGCGTTTCAAATAAACGACCTATGAATGTGCCATAACGAGCGGGGGGCAAGGAGGCAGTTACCTCCCCGATATTTCCAAACCCTAAATAAAAGTTGGCCTACTTGAGAAAAAATAGTAAAATGCTAGAACATTCACTGTCCTAATTATAATTTTAAGGCCCTAAGAACCTGGGAAATTACATATTAGGGTTCCTTTTTTCCAAAACTTTCCCGGTAAGGCTCCTGGCTTCCGGTGGGGCCTCTGGATCCCGGCCATGGGACGTTATCTTATGTGGGTTACTCTTCCTGACGAATGAACTCTCTTTCTCATACGTGATACCCAGCTTTAATACAGCTACATATACGCTAGCTAAAGATAGTAAGTGTCACAGCTTTCTTTTATAAAATAGCCTATTAGTACCTTTGATTAAATGCTAAACTCAATGAGCTTGTAAAGTGCCGTTTAATCATATCTGTCCTTTCTTTTGATATCTAATTTTCTTTCTAAGAATATAAACATGAATGTTTGCAGGCAACTAACAAGCTTGGTCAAGAATTTGCTAATCCCACCCGCTTTCAACTGGGAGGCATTTCGACAAACATGTTCTTGTAAGGTCTATATGCTACGGCTACGCTCCAACCGACGGTGGCTCCCAGTGACGTACGGTTCTAAGAGAGAGAAGCCCGCACTGGGTACAGTGGTGTAGCTAGAGGGGGACAGGGGGCGGTCGCTTCTCCCAAAACCTCCGAAGGCCTCTGTCGGAAATTTCTAGTCTCTGTCGGAAATTTTTACCACCTTAATTAAAAATTCGTACAACGAAAATTAGTAGCTAAAATTACATTCTTATGGGTTTACTTACAACACTTATGTTTTTAAGCAGAATTACACATCAAAATGGTTACTAACAAGGCCTGGAAGTCTCATTTAAGGCAATCTCGGAGATATTTTAATTTTATATTTTCCGCGCGCTACACGCCAGATGATGGTGGTGTTACGCTTAGATAGTACATCACTACTTCAAGATAATAATCTATGGGAATTGTTTTGCTCCTCTTAAACAGCATTTCTTGCCTTACGCCCTACCAAAATGAGGTAAAAACCAATAAATAAGGCAATTTCTAAACATATAACCAGTTCGAAGCTTTGACGAAGAAAGCACCATTTGAACCTAAGCCAAGCATCACATGCTTGACCCTTCCTTAAGCACACTCCCTCAGTATGGCACCCATTCACAGGTGAAAGGGGGGGGGGGGAGTCTTCGCCCTGTTGTCAATTCTCTATAGGCACCTCACTTGGTGCTCGGTTTAGAATGTCATGAATTTCCCCTAGAGATGTCGCCTAGGCTACCGCCCTGTTATGGGAGAGAGCTACTTGGTTATCCTCATATGTTGTTGTATGTGTATTACAAAGGGAAACAAAAATCGTATTTTTAAGAGTTTTGGAACACAAAATTAGACTTCAAGATAATCGATGTGTGAACTGTATTGAACGGAGATGACTCACGGCCGCAGTGGTCCCATATGTGTTGAACATAGATATTTTGACGGTAACTCCGGCATGTATTTCCCGGTAAGACAGTGTTTTCAAAGTTCACAAAAAAAAAAAAAAAAAAATGCGAACTAATCGCGCAGCAAAACCTAATCGCACAGCAAAATGTAGTTATGAGGTCATTTGGGGGAAATGTAGCCCCATAATTGACTGGTTAAGCTGTTAAGTGACACTGGTTCCTTTTTTTCCAGATTAACATATAAACGGTGTGTTTGAGCATAATTGCTTAATATCCCAAAACTCATTGTAAAAGGGAGGGCGAGCACACGCTGGCAGAACCACAGTTTTGGGGAACGTGCTTCCTACCCCCTTCTTGGTGACGCCATTGTAGGCGAGTGAACGGAAGTATAATGATGCTTTTCCTGCTCCGCAAGGGACTCTTTCCTGAAAGCGTGGATTCTAGAGGTTACATGCGGGGGGGGGGGGGGGATGCTTGTTAGGGTCCATTGGCGAAGCTCTCAGAAATGAATGGAAAATTCAAAGTTAAAACACTAATATGAAAAACGAGAATCCAAACAATCAGTTTGCAAGGGATGTAAACTATCGAGAAAGGAGAAGTAAAGAGTTGACAATTAATAAGCATATTTCAGAATGTTTTTAATAAATATTAACACACTACCTGTCGATAATAAGCGATTTCGATAATTAGTATGCCGAAGGGAATTATGGTACACGCGGTTATTTGATACAAATGTATTTTCTTTAAATTATAACTTGAATAAGGATAGTAAGTAAAGTTGACCATTTATATCTAGCCTATAAGAATGATTTATTTTAGATCTATTGATGGGATGATGGAGAATAATTGGTTAGGCTGCATTCTCCATAACATCTAAGGGAGTAGATCCTCTCTTCGTCTTTCCTTTGAGGCATCTTCAAATTCTACAACAAAATATAAAACATATAGGCCAGCGACTATGGTATTACATGAGTACATATTGCAAGGCACCGTCTATGTTTACATAGGCTAATTGCATAGTCATATGCGGGGTAAGTTGTTACATTATAGGACTATACTGTGAGATAAGTCGATGCATGGTGTACCAACTAACCCCATACATACATTGAAAGAAAACACAGTAGTGAAATAAAATATAGGCTCATATATGATGTGATTTTTGTGACTGTAATAAATCATCTTTTCATACAAAAAGTAATATAAAGAACCCCCCCCCCCCCTCTCCAGCACAGTGCCAACACGCAATATGTCACAAAGTGCGCATAAGAATCCTTCTTAAATCTCCGATGGGTTAAACAAAAAGATAATTCGACAATTTCTCAAGTAAACTCAAATTTTGGATCACGTGTTGTTGTTACGGTTGTGTTATCTTTATCCCGACGGTTGGAGAATGTGCGCATGTGCATTCGAATTATCTAACTTCGCTTTTATAGGTACGGTCGTAGCGAATCGAAAAAGTACAGTTTTGGAAATAAGTGAAAACGAGAAATATATACTTCTTGCCATATAGATCATGACATGGATGTTAACGAGTGCATTATTTAAGTACCCTTTCACCGGAATAATGCGAACCTGATTGATGGTAAGCACAGGGCTGAGGTAAATGACCACGAAAATTTCGCAGATGCTGTTCATTTTTCTTGATTAATTAATCAATAGGAAAGTCACCTCAACATGATCCGTATGTTATAGCTGTGATTATTGATGATGTGTTACATCTTTATTCATTCAAACCTCAAGCAGTCAATACTGACACAATTTACTCTCCTGTAACTTTCAATAATTATTGACGCCTTCAGTTGATCACTTTTATAATGAAAGACATTGCTACGACATACAGTCATATATTTATGTCGTCCTCATCTCATTTTTTGAAAAAGTATTCTTACCCTCATATGGAGGCGCCACCAGGATTTCAAGACTAAAGGGAGAGGGTGGGGGCAAGTGAGTGGAGTAGAAATTTGTGAAATGACAGACGTTATGTGTGAAAATTGCCACTGTAAACTGTATACCATTGAACAGGAGCGGACTGTAAAGCAAGTGCACTCAACAAACGGTCGGTTTAAATTTGAACTGACATGGGCTGGAAGGGAACTAACTGGAATCTGTTCAAATATTTGACTAGATTTGGTTCAAAATTGAACCAGGTTGGTCTAACTTTGAACCAAATTCAGTCAAATGTCTTTTTTGTTGCCCTCCTAATCTATTCAGTTCAAATTTAAACCGACCGTTTTTTAGAGTGTGGAAGACAAAGACCTTGACAAAAATGGGTAGGGGTGGCGGCGAATGCCACCTTGCTCCCCCTTCTCTCGATGGCCACGTAATTGCCCCAGTAGATGCAAAAGTCTTCCCCTAACTGTTACATGTAAAAGTAGTTTTAAACGAAAGATGAAAACATCAACAGGAAGTGGAAGCCAAGGGAGCTCAAAAATTTGGAACCAAGGGGCGTAGCTTTCGAGGTGAGTGCAGTAGTGTAGTGTTGTCTCCAGGGTGGGGCAGGGGTCCATGCTCACTGCATAGGAAGAAACCCCCAGTACGCAATCCCCGACGGAGAACAGTCGC
Source organism: Holothuria leucospilota (assembly GCA_029531755.1). NCBI lineage: Eukaryota > Metazoa > Echinodermata > Holothuroidea > Aspidochirotida > Holothuriidae > Holothuria > Holothuria leucospilota. The sequence goes on along the minus strand of CM055961.1, from coordinate 31,515,711 downwards.
CCCATTCGCCTTACAGTTTCATGATTGTTATTCTCAAGGAAGGCAGATTCTTCAATACAAACCCCTAGTTATCATCCATAAAAACCCACAATTTTTTAAATATACCTTACATAAGCCCCAAAATGTTAAATTTTTCACCAACACACGCCGAGAAAAGTTTACCAGCACGGTTCCTCGGGCAACCCGTCACCTTTTCCGGTGCTTCGGGTAGCTGCTAACCCCTCCTCGTCGTGGAGCCTGGCTCCCCGTTGACGCCGCAACTAATGTAGAGTTACTATTCCTCAATGCATGGTGATTTTCTGGATATATGGAATGTAACATGAATTTAAAGAGAAAGGCCGCCGAATGCGAATTAATACAGACAACGCATTCTTTTGCTAGACTTATTTTTTTTTCGAGGTTCGGCCCCCTTGCAGACCCCCCTCCTTCACACACAAACATATTTTCCTAGCTACGCCACTGTTCTCATTCATCACCCTGTCTTATGGCAGTATTTGAGTAAAAGGCGCTATTCGTAACCCATGCTTAGATCCAGAGAAAATCGGAGCTTTAACGAAAGCTTATAGAATTTTGTTTTAAGTAAAGACAATAGCAGCATACAATAGTCGCGCGCTTCATGCGCAAACGGTTCGTTTCTGTTGTTTTTTACATAGCATTACTTTGGCCGAAACCATGCAGAAAGATCTGACATGACGTCTTTCAGTATACTATCGTCTCTCACATTCTCCCTGTCATGTCAGGCGACGTTTTTTGTGCCTAATGTGTGGGTGGTGACTCAAACATTGAACATATGCAAACAAAATTTCGCTACATTCATTTCGTTTTCGTTGACATATAATAATAGTTGGCGCTGCTTGGGGAGGCGCCCCGCAATTTTTCTCGTTACCTTACTTATCATCGAGGAAATGGTATGCTGTTGGGGAAAAAGAAGTACCTTACTGCATAATTGTCTACCATGTCCAACCCTGTAATAAAAAGCCTTTTGGAATGTGAATGTGATGCAACTCAACCTGACTGCTCGTCGAGGACGCCTTGTAGGCCTATAGGTATTCGTGGTCAGTTGCGCCTGATCGTTGTCGGATTGTAAGTCAACCACGGAACACACTGCCGAGGATGATATAGCGTAAGTCTATCTACTGTTCATCAACTACAGATGAGGGCGAGCACCCCTCCCCGACTCCAAAACACTACGAATAACAAAAAGTTTAATATTTCCGATGTGGGCACGAAAAAGACTGTTGGGTATCAAACTGGAGCCAAAAGTCTTGTAGACAACAAAATTTGGTGCACATCTAACCGACGCGACTGGTTTTAGCAGTCTAGTCATTGTCGGGTCGGTGCAATGTGCGGCTGGCTTTCCACTTACTCAAATCGTGAAGTGGGAGCATGTTAATCTGTTAACTTTGCTGTAAAACGTGAGAGTGCGTACACTTTGTATTGCAGTGGTTGGAAAGAATGCTAGCTTTTCGATTCCTTCTGTAGATGCAGTGCCTAATGACGTTATTAAAATGCCTGAAAATACTATCTTTTAGCACGTTTCCCGCGCATCTTTCAAATGCGCTAATTGTCTAATTAATTTGAAGGGGAGAGCGCGCTTTGGATTATCGCAAATCGCCGTTACTCCCTTCACGATTGCCCATGCTGGTTTCCAACCCTCAAACCTGCCTCATTATAAAGAAATTGATGGTCTTTAGTCCTGCCTTTTATGAACCAAAGAGCTAATGCATTTTTTTGGTCTGTTCTGTGCGTATTCAGTGCGCTATTTGTAGCTAGATAATTGCTACGTAAAATGAAGGCAAACGAACCTAAAATGTCTGACCAAATGAAGTTTTTGGCGTCCTTTCCGTGCATTTGTCTTGTACTCTTCTTGCACTATCATAACTTCGCATAGAACAATGTAAGTGCAGTTATTGCAAAACTCCGTAGAAACTCTATGACCCCCACCCTCCCCACCACCATTAATCCCGCTGCATCTTGAAGAAATCAGCCGGTGGTTAGCCCAAATTACGCTACTAAAATTTGAAGAAAAGGGCTTTATTCTAGTGCACACAATCACGCAAATGCTTCAGAGCTTCCGGACCCCCAAAGAGGGATATTACTGAAATAGCTCTAAGGCGGACAACTGAGCCTCACGTCAAGAACGATCTAATATACTCCTACCGTGGCAGTATTACCTCGAAAGTAGTACTCTCACGAACAAATCAACCTTGCTATTTTAGCAGATAAACGAAAGGCAGGTTTACTGGTAGGTTTTTTTTTTGCCTTTTTGCATATCTTCACGGTCCTCCCGTCATACTTGATTTTTCTATTTTATACTTTTCGGGGAGATTCCCTTAAAACGAGGATTATAAAAGTGTCGGAAATGTACGAACTTTTTGTCGTCGGGAAAAGGTCTAACACTTCCCCCATTGATCCTTTGGGACGTCCCTGGGCATAAGCCTAGTGTGTGTATATATATATATATATATATATATATATATATATACATATATATACATATATATATATATATATAATATACATAAATATATATCCTACATACATATATATATATATATATATATATATATATATATATACACTTTTATACACGATATACGTGTCGCCTAAATGTTTACAACGTTATAACAACCATTCCCTGCATGTTATTTCAAAAGTTTTGAAATATATAAAAGTATCCTAGCGCCCTCGGTTTGGGGTTACTATAGGTAAGTTGCACTAGAATCCCATTATGTATTAATTTACTATTGAAATTTGGGGGTGTATATCATGCATGTAAAAAATTGGTATGTTAGGTGTACACACCCTTATCGCGCAATGTCAATTTATTTCTGTTTTATTTAATTAAACGTTGTGTGTACGTCACACAGGCAATTGAACCATGGAGTTACCACCTCGGAACTCCATGATTGGACATATGTTCAACTTGAGGGCGATCCTGAAGATCATTAAGGTATTTTTTGTCTAATTTTTACCTGCATGAATATGCAAATATATTTAATTAACTGGCTGTCGCCCAAAGTGACCATTTTTTACCGTGTCGCCCAAAGTGACCATTTAGGGTTATATATATATATATATATATATATAAAAATGCGCATTGACATATCCACAAGGAGGTTCAACTGCATTGAAAAGGCTCTACAATCTCGTCCCATATAGTAACAACTCTTCTAATTGAGATTATTTCTAGCCCCTCCTCCAATTTAGTAAAAAAAACCCTGTCTGGTACAGTTCCCGGAAAAAGTTGCAACGTTACTGACTCTAAATTGCTTTTAAGAGCTCAATTCTACACGATACGGTACTGTGTGAGAACACAACTGACTGATCAGATCATCACTGACCAACCACGGGGAAGCTGCTTTTTAAATTTATGCCAATCAAAGTGCAGTCACCAATTGCATTTACAGACATAGTCACATTCCTGTATATACTTTGGGGTAATTCTATAGCCTCTTTACAAAAAGTGGCCCTAAATGACGTGCCTAACATCTTTAATCGACACAAATGTCCTGGGATAATGACACCTGTCAATCAAATGTTAGGATAAAATTAATATCCTTACCTTTCATGCATTTACATTCTAAAAGAAAAAGATTACGAAGAAGAAACTTGGTTCAAACTTAAACAAAACAATATTAATTTATGTGTGGCTATAATGTCACATCTGTTTGCTTTAAAGGTGATCGGTCGTCTTAAAATATTCTTCGTGACGTCAGCCTTTTCTTGAAATGTTCCTGTAGTCGTAACTGTTCAACGGATACACCGTACAAGCATGGTATAGCTAATCGGTAAGCAAGAAGAGACGGCATGTAGTTGTCATCATAGCTACTTGTACGGTGTATCCGTTGAACAGTGACGACTGCAGAAACATGTCAAGAAAAGGCTGACGTCACAAAGAATATTTTAAGACGACCGATCACCTTTAAGCTTACTGCGTAATGAAATTGTAAAACCTTATCTTTATCTCTACAACCACTTGCAATAATTGAATGCAAATTTTTAGTTCTCGTCTGATAGATATATTGCAAACTTTTGCATAACCCACTTTGTGCAGTTGATTAAATGTCAACTGAGGTGTTAACTATTTCAGAATAACCGAGAGAAGAAGGTGGAGGGGTTCGTGTTCACGCGGATACTTTACATCCTTTCTTATTACACAACTGTTTGTCAAGGGGACTACACAAAAGGTTGAATAAACGGTCTGGGTGGGGTGGGATGGGTGTTTAAGGGGAAAAGGAGTCCCACTCCACTCGTGTTTTGTCTTGTTTTTTAGACTCTCACCATGCACAAAATGTGTATGTTTGTCAGTATTCAGGTTATGTTCCTTTAAAAAAAATGCCAATGGATGACATAAAAATAAAGTAAATACTACATATATATATCTGCCACGATTCGGGATGTATAGTAAAATAAAAAACAAAACATTTTAAAATTGAAGATAGTCCTTGATAAAGCTAGATGGAGACACGTGGGAAATGGAAGACATTTTCCGGTATTTTTATGAACAGGGGAAGTATTGTCGGAATCAGAAACTACCTTAGCCGGAGTAACCCTGGTGAAGGGAGATGGTTTCTTGGTCACTGACTTAATACGCTCGGTGAAAAAGAGAACACGGCCGTGAACCCAGGGTTACCCTGATTAGGACTGTCTAGGAAGACTGTTCATTCTACATTCAGTTCCACCTGTTGCCTGTGTATTGTACCCATGTATAACGCAGGTGTACAGGTGATGCTACCATGCACGCGACAGAAGTCTGTCAGTACATTAGCAGACATACAATGTAATTTGTTTACGCGCCAGTTTCGGTTAAATTGACGTTTCGTTAACGCTGCGCTGCCAATGTAGTATCAAGCTGTAGACGTGACGTGTGGATGAACTCCAGATCCAACTCAAGGCCTTTACTTAGGATTAATAATCAGATATGTAGCTCCCACGGCAGAGCAGATTTACAGAGCAGATAACGAACGATTGTAGCCTGCGTAGCTATCTATCCAGTCTTGAAAGCGAAAGCACGCGGTGCAAAGTAAAGCGAAGCAAAAGATCGTACAGTCGCTTTGTGGATAGCATGGGCGTCCGGAGGGGGGGGGGCAAGGGGGGGGCAAGTCCCCCCCCCTGGAAAATCAAAAACTTGAAAAAACGAAGAAAAAATAAAGAAAAAAAAAACGAAGAAAATATAACATTAACATTTCTTAACAGTTCAATCAGTGTGAATTTCTACTCTCAAAACAGGAATTAAATAAAAATATCAACACTCAGGGCCCCAGCAGCACCCCGAGCATATTTTGGTATTTTTAAAGTTTATATTTATGATATTGCTTATGTTTCCCCTTTTTATATGCGGTAAAAAGGCCTTGGAAGTGCCATTTCCAGCGATCTGGGATGCATTTTGGGCTAAAATTTTCTTGCGCTCCGCGCCAACCCATGGTGGCGCGGAGCGGCGAGAGTCTGTCTATGCGCTTCGCCCCCCTCCCATTGACAAATTCCTGGCTAAACCTTTGTCAACACTGTGTGAGAAAGTAGCATCTAAACTCTTTTCTGGGAGTAAAATATTTCCCATGGAAAAAGTTGGCCCCTAAAAAATTTTGCCCCCCCCTTGAATCTTTTTCTGCGGACGCCCATGGCGGATAGATACGGGTAGCTCCTCATTCGACAAATTTTATGTAACGTATGTTGTGAATTGCTAATAGTTAAGCACACCTTTAATCTGCTATCTTTCAGTGTAATCTTTCGGAATACCATTTATACCGTACAGAAGTGGTAAAACGAAAAAGCATGTGTATCTTCTGCATGTTGGCCCAATAGATCAAGTTTTACTAATTCAACTATTTGCAATTTAAAAGGTTCGAACGGTTGACTTACAACCTAAAGTCAATTGTAACAAGGGCGTCGATTTTGCTTTGAAAGTGGATGAGAGTTTTACCTTGAAACCTAAATGTCATGAGGAAGGAAATCCCTTTCCCTTTGGATAACTTTCAGTAAAAAATTGGCTTCTATATTCGAAATTGTTCACTATGCTTCAATATTTAAAGAAACACGCTGCAAAGCAAGTGTGAAATTGTCTTTCTCAATTGATAGAATGATACTTTCATACATAGGTATGACCGTGGGCGCCCATTATTTAAAAAAAAGCTAAGGACAAACGACTTGAAACGGACTTTGCATTTTCCTAATTTGTGATCGAAGGAGCTCTCTTTTAGCGCAAGGGCCGAGAGTAAAGAGCCGAGAGTAAAGTAGGGTGATGACCAGGTCCTCTCCGAGATTGATTCTTAAATAAAATGGCTTTGTGGCTATTGCTATTTGGAGATGGACACGGTAGTCCGCAACATAAGTGGTGCCGCCAAAGGTTGTTGACTGAAATCGGGGTAAAGCGTGGATGCGTGAATGCACATGCTCACATGGGACGCACAAAGGATATGTGTAGGCATGATTGGTTTTCATCAGTATGGGCTCCATAAAGGGCCTTGTGGGCCTTTGGCACATTTTCAATGGTTAATTTTTCCCACAAGGGGTCCACAAGGGCACCGTGGCCAGTTCATCATGGAGCCCACGTGGACAAGTTCTCCCATGTGGTGCCCACAAAGACATCATCGATATTTGCCCATGTTTGTCCCTGTGGGCATGTTGTCAGGGTATGTGCGTCTACAATAGCTTGCAACTGGCACGGATCCTTTCTTTTGTCACCTCGTGCAGAGGTGGCGTATTGGAAGAGATTAAATTCCTGTCCAATATAATATAAGGAGTAGCTATAGTAAAATATTTTTCAACATATAGTTGCTGCAATATTCATAGAAGTAATTTCCATATTTGCTGTGTATTTCGTAAGATGTGATTACTTAATGACACTCTATCGCTCTCGCTGATGTATGTTTACTACTACTGGGTGCACAATTGTCTTAAATTTAATGTTTCTCATCTCATAACTCTTATGTACATAGTCTCTCATCCATGTACGCGTTAAATATGTATTTTTTTCACACTATAAATCAACCTAACCTATCGTATGTACATCAAGAATGTGTAAAGTGGATACCGTAACTTACGTGAGTTATACACTAGAATAGTTCTTCAACATATTTAGGAAAGGAAAGGAAGGTTCCAGTGTCAGTTTCACAACCCATAAAGTTCCTGCGTTACAACCATATAAATAGACAAGTGACGTATGTTAGCACTTCACTTCATAACTGACACTCGAACTGCAAATTCCCTTAAAGATACAGTAATTTTCTTTGCATTGACGAAAATATTAATTTTTGTTTTTTTCGTAACGGATGTTTTATAATTAGCCTCAGTGTGTATGGTCTTGTTAATACTTGTGTGAAACTGTCAGAAGACGAGGCAAATCTCCGTCAAAAATTAAAAAGAAATAAAGGAAATAGCTTTCTGTATAAGAATCGTAATAGATCGTCAATTCTAAGGCGAAGGAAACCAAGCTTAACCATCATCCATCCTCCACTCGCCCTGCATCATCAATCCCAAACAGCTGCTACCCTGTGGGGGTAAAAGCGGTAAAGAAAAGTGTCAAAGTGTAATTCTTGGTCTGTTAAGTGCATATCACCTGTCATTTAAAGAATGTAAAATGCAGCATTCGTACGATCACAATTTAATACCTCAACGCTTCCGGGCCTTTGACCCTACACCCCACAGCGTATTAACCCAGGAACGTAAGCGGAGGTACGGACGCACCCCTCGCTAGATGGAGTTCCGCTCAAAATACAGTAGGTGTAGGCTTTACTTTGGAAAAGAAAAGTAACCTGATAAGAAAATATAAAATAGAAGTAAAAGTCTGAGTACTGGGGCCCACCCCGCGTATTAGCCTCATTCTCCCGCCCGTCCACGCAAATCATCCCGACAAGTGCGTCCTATAACAAACGAACGAATGAATTTCACCGTCAATTCCGTTCACAGCAGGCCTACATGTGTAGGCCAGTTATTGTGTATGTCATGACTCGTCCCGTACGAGTTGGATTTTTTGTATCATACACCCCTCAGCTGTTAGTGCTGGTAAGTGGTGTGTTACACTGCTTGCAGCTATGTTGACAACGAGACGATAAAGAAGGAGTCAGCAGAACACCCCAGAGGAAATAATCATAACCCAAAGTGAAGGTAACAGGTAAACTATATGACGTTTTAAAGAGTTGGCTTTTTTCTCCTCTGCAATCGTTTCAATCATTTCGCAGGTTTATCTGGTTCAAAAAAAATCTGCATGGCTTGTCAGAAACAGCTCAGCAGTTGTTAATCGTGGCTTTGTGGATCTTTACATGCTTTGTGCTGGTAATGGTCAGGTTTATTGGGTTATATGGTACTCTTCAGTCATCATTGCGTTTATGGTTCATGGTGGCGGATGAGATGCTACTACCCTACCCTTACAAAAAAATTGTGTGGCAAAAGTTCCAATACCACACTGGACAAACCGTGTCATACTGTGTAAAACTATGGTTGGGTGTGAACAATAGTGAGTTTTATGTGATTATTTGTAGGGCAATGTGTGATTTTAATAAAAATTTGACCCACTTTTTAAGGTGCCATGCTTTTACCTGCATTACCGCACTTTTCCGCATGTGACAAAGAATGGAGAACCAAAATACATTTTTACAAAGGCAAACATGTGGCAAAGTGGGGTAAAGTAGAATATTGTGTGTCAAATTGGTTCCAATCCCACATGTGTCAACACTCATTACCTCACTTTTCCAGTTATGTATTTTCCTATGCCCTGCCACATGTGATTATGCATGTTCACATGTAGCATGCCCCACATTTTTTGTAAGGGTAGCCTTCTGTGGATAGTGTCACACTTCTTAATCACATCCTTTGCTCAGGAATGCTTAACGTCGATCCCGCAACTTGAGTGGTAGTGTAGGTTACACAACTGCCTCGTTACGCTCTGGGTACATGACAAAAAGTTAGATGAGTGCCCAGTCATGATTCCATAGTAGTGATTCTTTGTTGCGTCATAAATAGCTTGGGTGAAACTTAAATTACAAATCAAAAGCTGTGATGAGACGTATTTTCCTAATATTAACACCCTCCTGAAGATCGCATGCACCATTCCAGTGACATCACGTGAGTGCGAGTACAATCAGACGTCTCAACTCATAACTCCGTGTCTTCCTTGGCCTTGATCCATATCCACTATACCTACAGTACTGATCTGGATCGTGTTGTAGATGTCTATGCTTCCCTCAACTCAAGGAGGCTTAAGCTGTCATCCGTAATCAGGCCATAGGATCGATGGGCAAATGTGGCGTTGCTCATTGAGTTTTCTGTCAAAGCTACAATCTTGGACAAAACTGTTGGAACACCTCCCACCCTTGTATCATGTTCAATATGATGTCGCGCACGATTTACGAAACCCTCGTAACCCAGTACAATGTTGTGCACTATTAACAAAACCCCGTCACCCAGTACAGTGTTGTGTCCAAAAGAAAACGGTGCATCTCCAATTGACATTATTATCTTCAACATTGTTCGGGGGAGCGAGGGTGCAGGGGTGTTCCAACGAGTTTTGTCCAAAATTCAATCTTGGACAAACTGTTGGAACACCTCCCACCCTTGTATCATGTTCAATATGATGTCGCGCACGATTTACGAAACCCTCGTCCTCCAGCACAATGTTGTGCACGATTTACGAAACCCCGTCCCCCAGTACAGTGTTGTGTCCAAAAGAAAACGGTGCATCTCCAATTGACATTACTATCTCCAACATTGCACGGAGAGCGGGGGTGCAGGGATGTTCCAACGAGTTTTGTTCAAGATTGTCTGAGTCTAAGAAAGTCTCAAGTAGGAGCTCAAGATGGGATATTTCTTGACTGTGCACAGGTAAAAACAACTGGGTCACTCAAAACTGCCTATGACGTCATTCCAGTGACATCACGTGAGTGCGAGTACAATCAGGCGTCTCACCTCATACCCCCGTGTCTTCTTTGGCCTTGATCCATATCCACTATACCTACAGTGCTGATCTGAATCGTGTTGTAGATGTCTATACTTCCCTCAACTCAAGGAGGCTGAAGCTGTCTTACGTAATCAGGCCATAGGATCGATGGGCAAATGTGGCGCTGCTCATTGAGTTTTCTGTCAAAGCTACAATCTTGGACAAAACTGTTGGAACACCTCCCACCCTTGTATCATGTTCAATATGATGTCGCGCACGATTTACGAAACCCTCGTAACCCAGTACAATGTTGTGCACTATTAACAAAACCCCGTCACCCAGTACAGTGTTGTGTCCAAAAGAAAACGGTGCATCTCCAATTGACATTATTATCTTCAACATTGTTCGGGGGAGCGAGGGTGCAGGGGTGTTCCAACGAGTTTTGTCCAAAATTCAATCTTGGACAAACTGTTGGAACACCTCCCACCCTTGTATCATGTTCAATATGATGTCGCGCACGATTTACGAAACCCTCGTCCTCCAGCACAATGTTGTGCACGATTTACGAAACCCCGTCCCCCAGTACAGTGTTGTGTCCAAAAGAAAACGGTGCATCTCCAATTGACATTATTATCTTCAACATTGTTCCGGGGAGCGGGGCAGCAGGGATGTTCCAACGAGTTTTATCCAAAATTCAATCTTGGACAAAACTGTTGGAACACCTCCCACCCTTGTATCATGTACAATATGAGGTCGCGCACGATTTACGAAACCCTCGTCCTCCAGCACAATGTTGTGCACGATTTACGAAACCCCGTCCCCCAGTACAGTGTTGTGTCCAAAAGAAAACGGTGCATCTCCAATTGACATTACTATCTCCAACATTGCACGGAGAGCGGGGGTGCAGGGATGTTCCAACGAGTTTTGTTCAAGATTGTCTGAGTCTAAGAAAGTCTCAAGTAGGAGCTCAAGATGGGATATTTCTTGACTGTGCACAGGTAAAAACAACTGGGTCACTCAAAACTGCCTATGACGTCATTTCCTAAATGCTGAGATCACTATGTATAACAAGTAGACATTAGTTGGGGCGCTGTTGCGGAATTTCGCAAATCACAGCGAAGGGAGGTCCTTTACGGAAGGCAGGCGTTCACAGCGTCCAACAAAAGCAGCAGTTTGCTTAAAGATTAGACGCCATTGATGCTTTTTGATTTTCGTAAGTTGCCCAGGAAAGAAAAGACTGATTTTAAACCAAGTGGGTGAACTTCTTTCTGTACTTATAATCATTTACTGATTTTGTCCTCTTCAGCTTTAAGCTACGCAAATTAATAGTAACGACAGTTCCCCTGATCTTCCTTGTATAGAGCGAGCTGATTGTTTAAATTATTGACAGACATCCATATCTGAGGTTACACAGTGAAAATATTAATTAGCTTTATATGCATTCCACGAAATAAAGCTGAAACAAAATTAAATTCAAATCATAGCAAATGCAGCTGGTAATATAATAAATTAAATACATTAATGATACACATAGTGTGGTGTATGTACAAGGGTCCGGATCGCACGATGTCCTACCATGTATAATTACATATATTTCAAATTAAAGCAGCCTGCTATTGGTAATATAATTATATCTTAGTAAATGACTGGGATTTCTCTGTCTTTAACATTCCGACTGGTTCCGCCGTTGCCTTTGAATAAAATACAATACCACGAGTTCTCAAGGCAATACATCTTGTACACTGGCATTCTGGCTACAAACGAGGATGCCAAAGAAACCGTAGGTGAGCTCATGACTACAGAATCCTGTGTTGGGATTCTCCGATCGACTTCAGCTACATGGACCCGCTACGCAGGCTAAATACTTGCTGATTGAAAAAGGAGGCCGTCATGCACGCTTGATAAAAGTAACGTCAATCCACAAGGCTTAAAGCAAATCAAGATAAATCAATGCATTGTGAGTGGTAAACGGAAAGTGGTACACTTTCAGGGCAGCAGTGTTTTCACAACAATATAGTAACAACATTATAATAAAACGTACACGATTGAAGGCGTTTATCTGTGTGATTTGCGCAATAACCTAAAATAGGTTAAATCAAGATGTGTTTACAGTTTTTAAGGTTTTTCCACAATAAATTAACTAACATAACCTTTCACTTCATTCGATTGATACAATCGCAATGATAAAGTTCAAATCGTCTTGTTGTAAGTTGTAAATCGTCTTCAAGTAATAGACAACAAATCGACATCCACGTAGCATTACAGCTTGACGTTGACTTTATTCGCTACGATCGGGGGTCATACAACCAACCCTTCCTTGCCCATGTGACCATAGACAGGCGGATACAGAGTACCTTTCTACTCAAGTTTGATAAGCAGTTTATATCATACCGCTCGCCCCAACCCCTCATTTTTCCCAGAACACCCAAAGTGATAAACATGATTAACTTACAATCGTTTATTCTGTCAAAACGAAAATCCAAAATGAACCACTTTATTCTAAATAAAAAATAGGAAAATACGCCAGATTATACAACAAAGCTTGTTTAATCTTAAATTTTCAATAACATTTAACAAACCCCCATCATAGGCCGCTGGATCTTCGCCCAAGCACTACATTTGTTCAAGTTCATAAAATCACCCCCATACACACACGTTTGAGAAACTGTTAACGTCTTCAAGGTGTTTTCTGTTAGTTTTTAGTTCATTTACCAGATCAAGGTATCAATCTTCATTGGTAACTTACTGTACGTACAAAAATAAACACAGTTACAAAGAAACACATCCTTAGTACACACACAAATATATATATATATATATATATATATATATATATATATATATATAATATATATATATATATATATATATATATATATATATATATATACTCTCAATCCGGCCAGATGTTAACCATTCATGTTTTTCTGCAGATCAGTCCAAATGTTAACAATTTTTGTATCAGTATTTTATTCAGCAGTGATAATAAAGTAAAAAAATAGTAAGATTGATGAATGAAGAATATCCTCACCAAATTTCATACATTAATATCTCCATGGTGACTAAAAATTTCTGATTAAGTTTTGGCATAATAAAATGGAATAGATGGTAACTAAAAAATTTAAGCCAAATGTTTACTACAATATCCCGGAGATCTCATGTAACATACACACAAACTAAAGTTAACCTTAACATGTTCCTGAAAAATATCTACGCCAGGTTAACGGATGGGCCGATTTGAAGATATATATATATATATATATATATATATATATATATATATATATATATATATATATATATATATATATATATATATATATTTAATTTCCACCTTAAGGGGAAATTGTTATATCTGCTTGTACATAGGGCGCAAAAAAGATAATAAAATACATAAGAAATAAATTCGCCCTAACGTCTAAACATATAAATTAACGTTATTTCAATGGCCAGTCATCCGTTCGTGTTAACAGCTAGGTGTCCGTAAATTTGACAACTTTGAAGTAATGGCATCTAGTTTGTAAATCTAAGAGGGCGCCCTTGAAAGTTTACGTATTCCTATAGAAAAAGTGTGTGGAAACGTTAAGGCGAAACTTATATTTCACCCGAAAAATTTTTTCCCCTTAAGGTCGACTTTTCAACAACAACTTTCCCCCTAAGTGCCGAATTAGAGAAATATATATATATATATATATATATATATATACATATATAATTATATATATATATATATATATATATTGTACGTAGCGACTTTTATATGAATGAGTGAATCAACGCTGTATTGAATAGACTTGAAAAGACTTTAGGCCATTCATTATTTCTCTTACATAGGCACTTGCCTTATCCTCTTTCAGTATAAGGCAAGTGCCTATGTTAGAGGAATAACGGCCTAAGGTCTTCATGCGCGTGAAAACTAAGGTCAAACCTTTATTAACACCATTCTACTTCAGGCTTCTGAAGAATGAGGACCTACCACACTGGGCCCTTACGAAACAGTGCTGTTAAGCTGCCTTGTGGTAACCTATAGTCACAACCTTGCAATATTTAAGCTCCCTTCATAGGTTGAGCACTCTACCATTGACTGGTATACATTGTTAAGAATATATATATATATATATATATATATATATATATATATATATATATATATATATATATATATATATATATATATATCCTTAATACATGACGCATTGGTTGTAAGGTACAAACGTACACCATACGACGTATGACATACTAAGTCCCCAAAATGATTATAAAGAAGTTCATGAAAACTGAAAGCACCCTGGTCTAATCACCACCGGTGTTATATACGTTGAGTGAATTATATTTACAGAGATTGATAACGGGACAAAACATGAATGCGTAGCCAGGCTACTACTTTCACTTAGACAGTGAGCAGAAATTCAATTGGAAAAGAACAAAATACTATCACCTTCTTAACTGCCTCGAGGGAATACATTCTTTTGTGGAAAGACGGGGAGGGGGGATTTTGAAACATTATGAAAGTGGCATGATCAACATATCTAGTTTCCTCTTGGTTGTCATAGCAACACTGGAGTTGATACATGAATTTAAAACAGACAGTCGAAATCATCATTGAGGAGGAGTGTACAGAAAGAAAATGGAACCGGTAAAGCGAAAGTAGTACCCTACATTCTGACTTAGTCCGTCAACCTAGCGGGGTCAATAATAAGTCAAACAAACTTAAAAAAATCTATGAAAAAAAATAAGCATACTTTACTCTTTATAACGACGGATTTGAACAATTTTCGGGGTACTTAAATTAAAATAATTTTGTTTAGCCTAAACGACGAATACCGAATACATACTATGAACAAATATAAACTTGCATATCTCAATAATTGCTCATTGCTCTGTCACAATGGCCATATAGGATACGTTACATCTAGTGGTTAATGATAGAATGTAATGACCGATGGATTTCTGCTTATTTTAGAAGAGGGCATCATTCAGCTATATGATGGTTTAACTGAAATTAGATGTGATCAACTATTGAACGTTTATAAACAATTATTGTACGGCATTATACAGGGTGAATCATTTATTGTGAAAGGAATTGTTGAGGTATAGACTAGGTACGGGAATGGTAAGTAATGTTAAGTTACAAAAACGATTACAATCGGTGGTTAGGGATATAAAACAGCCTGTACGGTACGGTGGGTAGTGGCTGTCCAAACTCGTTACTGAAGGTTTGAAAAGAAATCGTCTATAAGATATTCGACGAAAAGTGAATTGGGTGGGGATATAAGTGGGTCACAGTGGTTCTAGAGCATTTCAAAAAGGAATTGGAAGCTTATATTTTCATAATTATAAAAGATTTCCCCCTGCTGTCTATTGGTCTTATTCATCACAAAGTGACAAAAGGTTGAAGGTCTGAAAACATTTTTCAGAACATTCAATGCGGCCCCTTTTAAACCCCAATTGTAGCCCTAAGAAGTATTTGGTTCTCTTTTAAAAATCTGCTTCTTCTTATAAACATTTCTCTGTGCAATGGGCTGATTTTTATGCTAAGTTTGGTTAACATGATCGAAGAATGTTGGAATATGATCCCACCAAGATCGCCCCTACCTAAATTTCTATGATACAACAGTAGCAAGGTTAGTACAATAGAAAATCGCATAAGGATGGAAAGACAAGTCATCTTCTGGGAATCGAATCTTGGTCTTATATACATGTGATATACCGTTGAAATAATCCTTCTTGAATGCATTATACTGTAATGTTTTAGAAATTCGCCCTTTGGCCAGAAATTGTGACTTTGGTAGCAGTGGCTAATGACATCTGGTCACTTGTTTAGACATAGAAGCAAAGGAAAGTAAAACGAATATTTCACTTTGCTTGTTATTTATTTCAAGAGCCTTTCAAATTGTATTAGACAGTAAAATTTAAGATAGCTATCCAAAGAGTGGATTTTTAAATAAATTCGTTTACTACATCATATAAAACAGCTTGTAAAGACCTCAAATGTTCCGGAATAGGTAATAAAAATTTTTTACAATTTATTATAATGTACCAGAAGTACTGGCATTTACTGTAAAGATTGATCATATTCTTATTCATGTAGCGAAATAGCAGAGTTTATTGATTACGTCAAGCATACAAAAGGAGCATGGTAACTGGGAGTAAGACAACACAGTAGTAGCGCTAACTCTAAGGTAGCTGCACTACATCTAGCATTGTGTAGGTGGTTTATACTCCCATGTCCCATTATGCATTGATCATTAAGTCTACGGTTAGCACTTCGAATTGAATGAGAAAGTCTCGATCTGTAACACGGTATGTACGTTCAAACTATTTTTAAGTAGTCAGCCAGAATATATACATGTAAGATAGGAAATCGTGTTACTATTTGCAATGTACGAAACCACATTCGAATTAGAATATTGGAATCGTCCGAGACGTTTGAGGTCATAAAACTACGGTAAATAACTTTGTTTCGACTACGTCTTGCATATCCCTATTGTAGGAGACAATGAAATATACTAGTATTATACCACAACGAATTCACAACAAATTATTTTTGTGATGTATCAACCTTCACATGATGTTCTTAATAATTCAAAACAGCATTCTGAACCTGCAAAGAGTACCTTATCAAATGATGAGCCAAGCAGAACTACTCCTCTCCCAGCATCATATGTACTGGACTCAACCAAAGGACCTTGATTATGGTCTCTAGAATACACAGTTAGCCTTCGATAACTTGTAGGACAGATAGATTTTGGATCAAACATCTGATCGTTGTCCCTTAGCATTTATCTGAGTACTTATATTTGTCCCACTAAATTTTATTAATAGTGATGATTTCCTTCAATTAAACGATTTATTACGATATTTCCAACTACAAAAGTGTTATCCCAATCACTCGTGAACCTCGATCTTCCTACTTGCCTTATTCTCGTGACCGTTGTAACACAGATAAATCGAGTCACACCGTAAATATCCGGTTTACTTTGTTATCAGTATGATAACAAATCCTTTGAAGACATTCAACAGACACCGTGCATTTCATGAAATTGCTGGTCTGGTGGTGACGAATATGTAATCCTTCGTTTGTGATATTCAGATTGAAATAGCGGGGTCCTACCTTGGACGTTAAAAACAAACGACCTTCCACTCCTTAAAGTGTTCTTACATATTTACTAGCTTTAATTACACAGGTTGTCATAAGCATGAATAACTATAGACGATCGAGGGATGGAAATGATGCCAACCGACAGGACGGTCAGTGAATTTGAAAAAAAAAGAAAGAAAAGCTTGATATAATTTTCCACTGCACGTACTACACACGTTTGACTTTTCTTGAAGAGCAAGTTGATCCCATCTTCTTAATTTGTATCCGTGACCGGTTTCCGATGTAAATTTATTTACTGTACTTCTGTTGGTTGTATTGATATTCAAATGTATGATTCCAAATTTTCTTATAAGACCATGGAGCTAGTAGCTCCATGTTAAGACATAGCTTTCTGTTATCCACCTCGAGTGATGTTACAATTCAACACTATAGTTCCCATCATGTTATATGATCCGTTGGTTCTCCACAGATCTACAGTTCTCTGTGTGTCTGTTACCTGTCTTAAATATAAGACCTCATCACTGCAAAAGTAAAACCGAAAGCTTGAGTGACGCAATATATACAGCATCAGTTGAAAAACCTGGAACAGCACCAATTGCGGTACTGACGTCGTAGTGTTGTGAAGACGAGTTTTTTGCTGACGTCAAACAGTGGCCGTTGCTACCTTCGTCACAGAGTAGTCTGGTCAGACTGGTCATACCTTCAACTCATCTTGGTCACAACATGGAAAGTTAGGAAGACTGGAGAAGTTGAATAAAAGCAGCAGAAAAACTTTTAAAGTGCACAGTTAAAAAATTTCTGTAGATTTACAGACAACATAGAGAAATCCATAAAGAACACGGAAAAGTGCTGTCAATTTTTTTCCAAAAGTTGACGGGACTTTTCTCGTTTCCTCCTTGTATTTCTTTATTTTTGTTCTGTAATTCTACAACAGTCTGTAGACATTTTTACAATGTATGGCGCTTATTTTGATTTTTTAATTGTGTAAAACAATAACTGTTTTTTTTTGTGCATTGCTTAGTTATTAAGGAGTATATCATAATCATGTACTTTTCTCATTTTCCTCTCAATCTTGCCTGTTCTAATATATCGAAAATTAACTTTACAGCGAAATTCATAGTGATAAATAAATTCAAACCTCTTTTTTCAACGGAAGGTAACCATTCTAGAAACATGAACATAAGCTATGATAATTTCACTGCAAATGATGTAGATTACCAAAAGCAAGAAATAAGGGGTAGGGGTATATATCGCCATTTTGTGATCATGAACCCTTTGGTAGTCATTAATTCATAGAGTAAATTTTTCTTTAAGGTCCCCTCATTCGCCAACAATTTCTTTCTTCAAACAAATCTCCGTTACTGAAGACATTAAACAGTGCAAACGTGACACCTTTTCGTACATGGAAATACAGTTAAACCTATCAGGGCCGAGTTGTCCGCCGTGTGTCGAGGCCACGGTGTCTCGGGGCTGAGGTGTCTCGGGGCTGAGGTGTCTCAGGGGCCTAGATTTCCGGGCCGAGATGTCTCAAGGACCGAGTTGTCCGTAAACCATAATTTCACTGCACGTGATTTAGATTGCTATTAGATCGACAGAGGGGTAGGGGTATATATCATCATTTTTGGATGTGTACCCTTTCAAAGTCATTTATTTACACAGTAAATTTTGCTGCAAGGTCATCACCTTCTCTTCTTCAATCAAATCTCCGTTATTAAAGATATTACCTAGCTTCACGTTTCTACTCTTCTAAACTATCATGTGAGCTTACTTTCGGCTACAGCATTATCATGGAATGTTACAACACCAGACTAAAGTAAAATATGACAAAACCGTCTGGGCAGTTTTAGGTAATTATCGAAAACTTTTAATACAGATTTTTCACACATCGAATTTTGACTATATAAAGAAACCATGAACACAGTATCAATGAATGTTATTCTCATTGAGAGAGTAATATGAAGCCTACGATGAGTAGTGTACTAATTGGTATAAATGTACTTTACCTCATCTCCACTCCACTCCTCTTGTATTTGTCTGATGTACCTCACCTGTTGATAAAGCATCAATTCTATATTATTAAAAATGTTATACAGATGTATGTTCAAGACTGTGATTATCGACACAGTTATGTGCCTATCCAAGCGTGCTCAGTCTTCTCGAAATAATTTAGCCACTGTGTCCATCAAAGGCGGTTTCAATTATTTTTTAATTGATTTTCAAAAAGAAATTGCGGGCTACCTCCTACTGCAAAAGGAAAACCTGAAACTATACGCCTGCAAGAAAGTTGCGACCCCGAACTCATCATAAGCCGCAGTTAGGAATAAAGTTCTAGAGATCTTGTATAATAGTCTTTTTGAACGACTGAAACACGGTTGTGTCCTACAGAAAGATTCTTTTATCAAGTTTTTTTTACTAGATTCGTACAATGTAGAACTGTTTCTTTGACCCACGCTATACTACGCAGGCATAGTTTGTTTTACTCATCTTGTACAGGGATACATTAAGAAGAACGTTGCAATCTTCAGCTCCCCAAGGAGTAGTGACCCTTAACAGCAGAACACACATTCAGCTTAAGGGTGAGTTACTTTTATCTAAAACCATTTTACCGACATTTATTTAATTTCTTATCTATATGGCAGCTATAGGAAAAAGACAACTGAAACTCCGGATGGCTTATTGATTGGTTGGCATGCATAGCTGACAATACACACATCTGTAACAATAATGATTATACATTTAATGTCAAAAGACCAAGGACATATTTATTATTCATGGGAATATAGCAAAAACATTGTAAAAGCCATGGTTCTTCTCCACTCTTTCATCCTCACTACATCCGTCCCCCACCCCCTTCCCTACAACCTTCACGTACTCATTGAAGGGCTCACCTTACGAGATGTTGGTCGAATCTATAAGATTTCATGGAAAAATTCCCCAATCGAATTAGCCTGGACAGATAACCATACGGACCTCTCCAAGAGGTGAGGGGTGCGTAGGGGTTCGGTAGCGGGATGGATTTTGACGTAAGGTACTGGTTTTATCTGTGTGCTTGCTAGTTTCTTCTTACTATGTGCAATTACCTGTTTTTCTTTTCTCTGAGAGTGTCACTATTCTCTTTTAGCTCTACAACGTTCTTCGTACACTTCCTTGTCTACATTTATTACTTATATTTCTCTATCATTTGTATAATAAATTTTGTATCTATAAATCAATATAAGTGAAATAAAAAATGAAATGAATGAAAGTAGAATAAGATGTCATATTGGTGAAGCAAGGCATGAACAAAGAGGGAACTAAAATCTTTTTACATAGTTTTAACATACCGTAGAAAGCTAAGCCACGGACTGACAGTTTCATAATCTAGGGGAATGTTCGTGCACATGCTTTTTAAAAGCTTTGACGTTATCGGAAAACTAAGGCAACCCCATTATCCCTTAGTCCCTTTAGTCTTGTGGCTTGGCCCGGTGGGTATTTTATAAGACACAATCCCTACCTGTTTTAGGTTAACTTTGTTCGTAAGTTGAGTGGTATTATCTCTGCAGTCAAATCCCCGACGATTAGGCAGCTGCTCACGTAGATCGTCGGGGAGACTGAAGGTCATTGGGATTACATGTTTTATCTATGGATTAAGGCCCCCGACGGAATTGGAAAATTGACCCGACCTCCCTCCCTGGCGTCACCTCTGGAGAGCTGAACATTGAAAAGAAAGGGGTCAGTTTTGTAGGCTGATATATCTTTAAATTAAAGGTACCGTAATTGAATTTCCCATCGTAATAAAAGTAACCAAAACGTTCATTTTTAATAAAGTCAACGCAATGTGGCAGTGTCAAAAGGGAACGTCTGATAAATTTGCATAGAAGATAAGCCTCCACCACGATAACTATTACGAACACTACTAGTAAAGCCAATGTCCCTGACAGCTTCCTGAAAAAAAATCTAAGCTATGAACCAGCAAACAGTGAGCATATGACAAATGTAAGATGAAAAATATTCTTCATCCATTCTATTGTATACAGGGCTTCTCGTTTTTTTTTTCTGGTTTCTAATTTCAATTGTGCATTCACATCATCAAGAAAGCTTTCATCTAAATTTTCCATACCCTCCCTTCATTCATGGAATTATCTCCATTGCATCTTTCTTATGAAGCTCGAGACAAAAACAAGTTTAAACGTCAACACATTGTTGTAAATTTTAAAATAAAAAATAAAGGATGGTGTTTTCTATTGTTCAATCGGAAAATTTTTACGAAAATTGTGGATCTTACAGAACAAAACAAAACACCTTCAAATACTGCCCTCACCCCCCGGTTCCCATGACCCTTTTCTATAAATCTTGGTATTACAAGGAGCAATGACACATTTAAGGGCTTCCTGTCCTCTTACTTTTATATGATACCACAAGCTGTACATTCACATGAAATGATACCTTACACATATGGCCTTACCTCCTCCAGGTATTCATCGTATGTCATCACTCCTATCACACGTCCTGCGTTTTCTTCTCGGCGCTGTAAGCAGAGCAAGATGTGATTGGTTATTAGCAATACTGCAGGCGTGTAACCTTCTTCTATACAGTCAAGAACAGTACAAGGTTTTTAAACAATGGAAATTACCAGAATGATAAGAATATTCAAGAAATCATTATAAAACTGTAAGTGAGATGTATTTTGGTTCCTTAGTGTTTGGGTTCTTTAATATTCCATTACTGTTAGTGGTTACCCCAGGTATGGCTCCCAGTCACTTATATCTGAGAAGGCACTTGCATGGATCCATCAATAGTGAAATTAAGTCAAAGCTGCTTGGGCGTGGGTCATAACTTAACTTTGTCTCCAGCCCTGGTGACAACGAGGCTGCAATGGTCATACTACAAACCATGTTATATATTGATGTCATTATTATCGATTTCTGTATAACATGTTGACTTAATGTGTTCATTAATTACTTTCTAAATAACAACTGTAGAAAAACTGTATTGTACACCATTGAAACCCCACAGGCTTGGTGCCAGGGCTTTTCAACAGGGGTGCTAGGCTCCACGACGGAGTGCAAGCAACAGAAAGCCGTGACCATGTAACTCCACGCCGTAACAAAGGGACGGATTGACGAAAGGATTACGGAGGCTAAACGCTTCCTTAAGAATAAAACAAAATCATTCGATTCACTGGTCGATGTCGGGGATTACATACTTCATCGTAATGGCGATGTCGTGTGTGTATGTATGCGTGTGTGTGCGTGTGTGTTGACATTTGCTGCCAATCGTGGACGTTTTCATGAATACACACCGACCAATCGGGGACCAATCTGGAATTGGGGAATGTACCCGTTTGAAAGAATGTTTTTGAATAGCCTCTTTCGGCTATAATGATGGAGCCATGTAGATGTCTATTGAATTTAAAGGAATATAGAAAGAGTCCCCATTGGGGCACTGTTGTGTTACGGCCTCGATTGTAGGTGTGCGTGTGTATTACGTTATGTCCACGGTTCCCTGTGGAAAATCACATAAATAATTACAATTAGATAGATTTATGTTGACTGAAAACATTTTGGGAGCCCTCTTGTTTGCTGTACCAAAGCACATCATTTTCTGTCAGTATACATACTACAAGGTCTATCTACAGACGTTGGTTGAATGGTGAAATGAGGTCCCCGTTGGACGGCATTTACATGTTTAGGTGTATGTATGTTTGTGAGGCTTGCTGTAACCACGATATCTCAAGATAGGAATTACCGACACTTTTATAATTAGTATATAAATTTGTAATGCTGAGAGGAAGAACTATTGTTTTAGTGGACGTCAAAGGTCATTTGAGTCACCAGAGGTCAAAGACCGAAAACTTTGTAATCGCGATATCTCAAGATAGGTACAAACCGAAACGACATATTTGGTATATGGAGTTTTCATGTAAAGAGGAAGGGCCCTACTGGTTTTGGTAGAGGTCAAAGGTCACCTGAGGTCAACTGAGGTTAAACTGCGAAAACCTTGTAAATGGCTTGTAATCATGATATCTCAAGGTAGCAATGATAGACACTTTTCATATTTAGTATATAAATTTGCCATGTTAAAGAAAGAACCCTATTGTTTTCGGTGGAGGTCAAAGGTCATTTGAGATCACCGGAGGTCAAAGACCGAAAAACTTGTAATCGAGATATCTCATACTAGGTATAACCGATACTTTTCATATTTAGTATATAGAATTGTCATGTTCAGAAAAAGAATCCTATTGTTTTTGGAGGAGATCAAAGCTCTTCTGAAGTCACAGGGGGTTAAACGGCTAAAACCTTGTAAATGGCTTGTAAACACGATATCTCAAAATAGTAAGACACTTACCTCCCAGAGACAGGATTGTAGATTCAATTGATAACTCAAAATGCCTTGAGGACCCCAAAACACTGAAATAAACAACAATTAAGACACCAGTTAATATATTCAATAGAATTAAGGGCAATATAATGTGTACATTGCATTATATTATACATAAGTTAGTTTTAATTGTTGTAAATCATTCAGTTTCATCGATTGAAGATGACAGTAGCTATTCTCTTTAAAATATCAAACTACTTAAGTATGAATTTTCCAGTATGTGAAAATTTGAAATTTTAGGTAAACAATTAAAATATTTATTTGCTTCAAAATAAAGTACCCAGGCATCCTGGTATGTTATAATATTTACAATTAAATCTGCATATGTGCATGGTACATTCTATGATACAAACACAACATCTTCCTTTAAGATTTTAATATGATTTCTTGTAAGATTAAAAAAATATATATGTACATATAACTCATTTATGTGATGATTACATTACTGATTAATACACTATGCAACATACTTTATTCTGATTAGATTGTCAACATATCAGTGAGACTGCATACAGTACACAGGACTATCTAAAACACCAATGTCTTATTTGAACAGGTAAATATAACTAAATTAATGCATTATTTATATTTGTAAATACCAACTATATTTCTTTCATTTAGTGATACTACTAAATTTTAAAAGAAACATTAATCCCGGGAAGGAAATGCATGCATATTTCCTTAAAACTTGTATTTTTGATGCAATATAAACGCCAATTATTCATTATACAGAGGATAAATAGTAGTAACCACTCCTATTGAAATACTTTGCACATTAAATTTACTTTAATTACACAAAGTAGGTCTATAATGGATCGTATGTTACCTTTAACGTCCCTGGATCTAAGAACAGAAACAGACTCAGTCTGAACGGATCGTGGCAGCAGACAGTCAAAGAACCTCATAAAAGAAAGATGACACAGGGAAAGGACCCAGTATAGATTATACATTTATACAAGAATATTTATAAGAAAAAATAAATTTGAACCTTTACTTGATATACTAGCTCATATGAAATTAAAAGTGTAACTACATTTATTCTTATCCATTCCGCTTAAAATTGTAATCATTTTAGTTCAAAGTTTTTTTTTCCAAACCATGTGTTATAGTTGTACACAAGACTCAATGTGTGAGTGTTTTTAACAGCCCACAGAGTAGTATAACATAACCTCTCAATGTGTACGGTGTATTTTATTATTTCAAAGTATTCAGTCACAGGCACGAAAGTGCCAGCTAGTTGCTGATCTATTTTCAGGCAAATGAGCTTCCTTTGTTATTAGTTGTATCCCACATAGCAAGCTGCCAGCGGGGGTGAAAAGTTGGCATACGGATGACGATATGGTAGCGGCATACCTCCGGCGGGCCAACGGTAGTTATTAATCGGCAAACCGACGGCGGCAATTAGTCGGCGTGCCGTGGGTGGGCCGACGACGGCTAATGTTCGGCTTCCCCAAAACGGCAAAGCAGCGGCATGCCACCAGCGGGTCACCGACTGCGAAAGCGAAGAAGAGGAGGAAACCACACAAGTTTTTTTGCCCGGTGTAACCAATGTAATTGAAGATGGTAGCACACAGCCCCATGTTTTTATGGGTAATTGCCCCAAGTGATTTCGTCGATTTTATTGCATCTAAAAATATACAGGAGTAAAAGACAACTATTATTTTGTCGCAAATCGCAAGAGTATGCAGCTAAGATCTCAGACGGCCCGTACATGATGATGATGATGATGACGATGACGATGACGATGACGATGACGATGACGATGACGATGACGATGACGATGACGATGACGATGACGATGACGATGACGATGACGATGACGATGACGATGACGATGACGATGAAGATGAAGATGAAGATGACGAGGACGAGGACGATGGCGATGAAAGCGGTGGTGATGGTGGTGATGGTCATGATGGTGATGATGTGATGACGATGCTGACGAGGATGACGAGGATGACGAGGAAGATGAGGATGATGATGACCGGTCACCGTTGTTGGAGATACAGTCAGATTGTGATCGTTGAGGAAAGCAGAGAGAAGAGCAACGAGAGCGGGAAGGTTTGTATTCAGATAAAAATATCAGCATTGTAAGAAGGTAGCATGCCATGTAGGGCCTTGTAAGCAAGCAATGCGATTTTATAAATTATGCGCTTTCGTACAGGTAGCCAAAGGAATTTATGAAGAACTGGTGTGATGTGGTCGCATTTCCATCAGCAAATCACCAACTAGACAGCTGTAACTTATCAAGAAACTTGCACAGGCACCCAGTTTTGTAGATGGCAAAGGAAGCTGCTTGGAAAATCCTCCAAACATGCTCTTTCATATCCAGCGCATTGTCAAAAATAAGTCCAGGGTTCCTTATTTCACTTGAAATTTGGACAATAGAATTACCAATCGTGGTGTCAGGGAGAGGTGTACCGCATTTCACGAAGCGGGAATTGATGAACACCACCTCAGTTTTAGATTCGTTTAACATGAGTTTGTTAACTACTGACCACGCTTTTACATCAGAAACACATTGTTCGATCTGGAAGAATTGCTTTTGAACGATCACCACGGTTCATGATCAAGGACAACTGCGTGTCATCAGCGTATGTCATATAGTTGTAACCATGTGCTAAAATTAGATCACCAAGTGATGTTGTGTAAAGTGTAAACAGCTGTGGACCAAAAACAGATCCTTGTGGAACTCCAACACAGAGTGGGAGATTATCTGAGAGGACATTCTGAATGTTGATCCTATGAACACGGTCATGTAGATATGAGGTGAGTTACTTAAGAGCACAACCACCAATACCATATAACCACTCTAGATATGCATCTGGCGTAGGCCTAGGCTACTTGTATTTTGCACCAGGCGTAGTGTGAAAATAACCTTGTAAAGTTGCAGACTAAATCTTTTAAACAAGAAAGTTCGGTTAAAGTGATCTGTTGTAAAGTAATTTCTTTATCAGTTCAATACTTCCTTGTGACATGTGGGATGAGTACCATTCAGTGAAGTGAAAATTTCTAGAAAGTACCAGTGGCTTCTATATAAAGAGTGGTTACGGTTTCCATAACTAAATTTCTAGTTGTCTATGGATGGCTCAATCTACACAACAACCAGTGGCGCAGGTACGGGGGCATGGGGACGCCCCCCCCCCCATTGACTTCAGAATTCTTTTTTAAAATTTTAAAACGATCTCAAAAGGCGTTTAAGCCATAGATTTATGTAGGGGGTAGGGTGAAATGTGTTTTCGACCGGGTGATGGATCTATTGTAACCATTTTCTACCACAAATGGTTCTCAAACTATCAGAATTATCGCAGATCCTACTATCAAATTTTGCGCGCTTCGCCCGCTTCAAACCTTACCTCAATATTGTACTTATTATCAATAATTTCCGGTAGCAACTCTCACAGAAGCACATCAACAAAAGTTGAAAGCTGTTCACGAATTCTCGGGTAAAAGACTGGCTTTGTGATTGGCAAATAGCTTTGTTGGGAAATTGAAAGTGTCTTGATGCAGAGCATAAATGCAGGTTTTGTCATGGTTATCTTATCTGATGAAAGATTTCGGCGCGCTTCGGGCGCATTCGTCACCGTTTTTCACTCCATATAATGACCATTATTAACGTATAATACATGCGGCTATTCTGATCACAACACTTCCGCCATAGATGGTGATTGTTAATACGCTTACGACCAAAAAACATTCTGAAACGTGCTTTTTAGTCCTTACCCCTTTTTGCTTTAAGTATCAAAGAGGTCTAATATCACCTTCCTGCACATATACTCTCCCTTCTATTCCCCATTTCTGGAAGCTGTTTGTCTGGATTTTCGTTCAAACTTAGTAAAACACCATAGTTGTAAAGTGTTCGGCATCATACTCTATAGTATCATTTCGATGTCAGGTAATAATCATCATAACAGTGCCCCATTTTTTATAATTAATCCGAAGCTTCCAGGAGGCACTATACCAGTGTCTATCAGCCTTAGATACCCCTTTATAATGCACGGTTAGAATGTTTGATGGTAGGCCGAGTTAAGGACCGTTTATTTTGAAGGGTAGAATTTTTCATGTGCAGGTAACAGTATGCGAACATGCTGAACAAATTTAAGTCGGCCCGCCGGCGGTTGCCGCCGTTGGCCCGTCCGCGTTGCGGCGGCCGGGCGCCATCCGGCCTCCTTCGGCTCGCTGTCAGGGATATTGTGACATGTGATGTAAACGTCATTTAAAGTTCTGTGTCTTGTTATTGTAAACAGTGTGTGCATTCATTATACGTGTATTACTGTGTACTATAAATTACAGAATATGTTTGCATCAAAGACGGCAGCTATGAATCAAATTATCTCCATCACATTTTTTCTTTGCAGAATTTTGAGATGCAAGGCTACGTTGTTTCAGATTTCCTTGCTTATGTGTTGGTAAAGGGTGGGGGTATTATTTAAATGAATTTTCTAGACAAGGAGGATTGGCATTAATTGCTAAGTTTCAACAAAACAGAAGCCAGTGAACATACATACATTGGACTCTAAAATTTTAATATTAGCACGACGTTAAATTTAAAATTCAATTTCATGGACACATTTTTGAAAAAAAAAAATATATATATCAGCACATAATTATGACAAGCACAAAAATTGTAAGAAAACTTGGGCTTTGATAGCAACGTTGTAATACAGTAAGAATTGCAAAGAACAAGCTTTAGGTAGAGTGGAAAATAAACTACCGGTGACACTTTTAACTTTTGTCATGATTAAATTTTAAGTATCCTTGTGTATTATCAATGTACGTAAATTGTCGCACATTTACAGATTTGGGATTTGTTTTGTTCTGAACACTTTGTTTCATTTACAGGGCATTATTATTTTTAATTTTGTAAAGTTTGGCCTGGAATTATTTAATATTATCAAATCAGATATTTCGTTAGATGAAGGTAGTATCCTTTTGTACTGCTGGGATTTGTTTCACTACTTTTACTGTATACTTCCTACATAATCACGTGCCACAAAACATGTCTAAGGTCTTCGATCCTCGGGTACTTTTTTTTCTCAAAACGTTTCTTATAATTAATTGCTTTGTTTAATGAGGGTAAAATCCTATATTCTGGTTGGTTTGTTTTACTTAATTTATTGTGGACTTCCTCCATAATCACGTGTTCGAAACTTGTACAACTTGGTCATTCCCTTTAATGGACGTAGATCATGGGGGGGGGGGGGCTTGTCCCACTCACTTTTTTGGACGGGGGCATCTCCAATAAGTCCCCCTTCTACCCCACTTTTTCACAAATGATGGAAACTAACACTGTGATGAGTTAAAACGTGTAATTATAAAACATAGATTACGAAC
Organism: Holothuria leucospilota; assembly: GCA_029531755.1. Taxonomy (NCBI): domain Eukaryota; kingdom Metazoa; phylum Echinodermata; class Holothuroidea; order Aspidochirotida; family Holothuriidae; genus Holothuria; species Holothuria leucospilota. The sequence continues at coordinate 31,487,041 of CM055961.1, read as the reverse complement.
TGACACTACATTTTAAAAGCTAAATTGCTCTCAAATATCGCACCATTTTCCATATAGACAGCTTCTAATTTCCTTTTTTCAAAGAGGGTACCCCCTTAGACCCCTCCCAGGACGGCGATTCGCAAATGGTGAAATGTCCCCTACCTTTGGAGACGGATCCATGTCCTTGGTACTTGCCAAAATAGCCTGTTGATGACAAGTTCAACCATGACACCAATTAATTTCTGACAATTACCTACATTTTTCATCACAATACTTACCACAGTACTTTCAACGCCTGGCACTTTGATGAATAGTGTAGGATGCCTCTAAATTCTTTTAATGTTATTTCTTTGCCTTCCGCGGTTATCCCTAGCTGGTTTAATCCAGTGTGGACTGGTATAGAGAGATTTGATTTTAGCAGGAGATGATTCCCGCCACGCGGGTCTACTGTGCTGTAACAATTATTTAGCCACAGATATGAAATGGAAATCTGTAAAGTAAAACAAAACAGACGATCGGATTAAAAGGAGGAATATAACAGACATCTTTAGTCAATTTGGAAAAAAATAAATCGGAGAAAAAGATGATATAGGGCATTCGTGCTGAGAGAAAAGACATTTATAGGGAGAGATGCTGACCTTGGAATGATCAAAAATTATCGAAAATAGTTAGAATGGATATTAATGAAGAATGTTAGGGTTTTCCTGCCGGAACGTAGTGACATTTAAGTTTATTATTACATGAATATATACGTTGTGTTACATATATTACAAGACGCTTGTTGTTGATGATGGTATGATATCATAATTGTAAAGAAAATAGTGATGCTTTCATTACGCAAATTATCGAAGATATGTTAGGAAAGGTTTAATACAGTTTCCAAGAGTTTCTTAAAATTCAAAAAAATCCCTTTATTTTTTCACGATGAATTTTAAAATTTCTAAAATGATATTTTGACTTATTTTGAATGTGGCCCAGTGCTGTTTGAGTTTCGCCTAACTTTAACATGGTTTTAGTCATTTTCTCAACATTTCTGAATTTTCTCCTCTTGCAAAAACAAAACTCATTTTTAATAGTTTGGTAATTTGTAGGATCATGACTTGAGATCCTGGTGTTGACTTTTATTGATATGCAGGGTAAACATTCCTCATGTTACGAAACAAAAATTAACGTTGCCATCAAACTTGTGAAAATGCGCTTTAATCTTTACTCATTTTACTCTGTCCGAAATATCTGATTTAATACAGTACAGATTTGCTTTTTTTTTACTAACAATAAATATTCCAATCTGGAGGAGTTATCAGTGTTAAATGGCTGTAATGTAAGAACATATACGGTTGCTGAAATTTATTTCGAAATAAATGATATAAAAATTTACAGGGGCGTAGCCAGGAATTTGTCAAGGGGGGACCCATAGACATACTCTCGGCGCTCCGCACCACCATGGGTTTGCGTGAAGCGCAAGAAAATTTTGTCCCCAAATGCGTTCCAGATCGCTGGAAATGGCACCTCCCAGGCCTATTTACTGCAAAGAAATAGGGAAAACACTAGCAATATTGTAAAAATGAACATTAAAAAATACCAAAAATATGCTCAAAGGAGGGGGGGGGGGGCTGCCCCACTCGCCCGACTCCCCCTTGGCGACGCGCCTGGAGATCCATGATCTTTACTAAATAGTTCAAAGTACAAAGCGCAATTTCCTTTCTCTCTGTTTTTCCGCTTCAACACAACCGGCAATTGTGGATGGTATCGGCACGGCAAGCGACTGCTGTAACCATCTGTGTACAGCGAACGTTTGGCACTAGGGGAATGTCTAAGTTATTAGCAAAATGGCAAAAAAAGTACACAATTAATGCTAGTAATCAACAATTTGAGGTGCAAATAAGTTAAATCAATGTGGTTGAAAAAGTAAACAACTAATTCCACGTTTCCGGCAAGAAGAGTCTGAATAAAGCAAAAATAAGCAGCCAGCCTGACATTTGTCAGCCGCTAACTTCGGCAGTGGTAGCTGTAGGCTGCTTTTTGAAACATGGGGAATAAGATATGCTTTCATTAAATTCTACGCTTTTACCATGTATGATTTATTCACTTTCTTCCCATGTTCTTGCAACGTTAATTTGTAACAACTTATGTTGGGGTGGGACAAGTTATGATGGGCAGATTTAGTTTAAATGAAGTAAATTTCTTCTGTTTTGCATTAATGATTAAATTTGTGATAAAAAGTAAACATGGGTTGGACAAATAAATAATGTATGTGTATCTATATACTATACAACAGCATATTCAGTCATCTTTTGATGAAAGATTAATCTTTCTCCTTGATTTTTCCTTATAAACATTTATAACATTTGAAACATCTGACGGTTTTTTTTTTTTTTTTTTTTTTTAATTTTCTGATTTTTAAACTGACTCAAATGGAGCAAAATCACTTTTCAAAATTCATCTCTTTTCTTTATTCTGAGGGCCGTGGTAGGAAATTAAACTTAAGTATAGGAGAAACCGTCCACTGCCTCTCACGGAGCGTTTTCAATTGCCTGTCTCCTATGTTGACTACCAAGTCTGCCCATTCTAAGAAACCCGAATAACAGTTAATTAACAATTTTTCTTATACCAATACTGAAGCAAACATTAACTAATGTATAACCGCAATATTTACCTTAACATTTGACGTCAAGTGGTTATCTTTTCAACAAACGAGATCGACTGCTTTTGTCGGCGTTTTGACAGTAGACTGTGAAAAGCATATGGAGCAGCCTTGGGTTGGGAAAGACCGCCACGACGCCCAATCCTTCAAATAACAATCGTTGGGCAGGTAAAAGCTGGGCAAGGTTTTTGTCGAAATTACGGCCAGGCACCGCGAAGCCAATGCACACGGCAGAAAAAGGTGCGAAGGCTAAAGCCCCCTTAGTCCCCCCTCCCCCCCCCCCCGTTTCCGCTGTCCCCGGCGGCTATAGGTTGAAGGGCGGGTCACACTACAACGATTTTCAGTCCGAAATCCGACCAGAATTTTTCTAAATCGGACCAATAGTTTTTTCTTTTTTCATTTAGGCTTGTTTTAAAGATGGTCATGCTATATCGATAACAGATCCTAGTTTTTCTCACAGTAAATTGTTCTGCTACTAATATATAACTTATATCGCTCAACAGAGCGGTATTTGTTCGAAAATCAATCCGATTTTTGCACTCGTGTCCGTTAAAACGCTGTCTTTCGATGTGAGGTCACGAAATAATTAGTTTACATTTTATTTTCGTAGTCTTCTGATGCGTATCATATATTTACACAGGCTGGCAAGTTTTTGGCTCTTTCCGACCAGGGATGGAGAAGATTTTAACTAAAACTCACAAGAATCGGATTGTAATCCTATCCGAAATCGCTCTAGTGTGACCTACGCTTAAGGCTAAGATTTTTTTCTCATATTATTATTGACTAACATCATGCATCATCAACGGGAGACGAATTGCTTCCACGGATGAGTTTTAAAACTCTGGCAGAAAACATTACAAAATATTATAATGGAATTACGCTTTCGTTATCCAAAAGTACGTACCACCCTCTGTATAGCTCCTGAAAATTTACTTAGAAATAAAATCCGATAAATCATCCGATACGGCTAAAATTAAAACTAAAGCTCTGTTTCAGTGTCTGTTATGGCTCTTACATTAATCTCTTGAATTTCTTGATCAACTGATTGGCGCATAATTAGTTACAGAACAATACTACCCTGCTTCAGTAATGCATTAATTTTTCTTTTTAATTTTCGCATCGCCTGTACAGGTGTGTGCATTATGATAGTCCATGGGCTAGGAGAGGTCCAAGTGCAACCCCAGGATTAAACTTCTTTGGCATTTTCGTATTTCCTATGACTAGAAAATTATAAAAATAGTGTCAACAACAAATATGTTGGCTGCGAAGATTCACTGTCGGTGGGTTTTTGTATCAATCCGAAATTTCACTTGTTGCTTCATTTCGGGGGTAGGGGCAACAAAGTGTGTCATAAATGGGTATTTCGTGGGTTAGACACTACGTTTTTGTTGTTATGTTGTAGCGCAAGGTGCCCTTTATCAACTTATGGAAGGTATTTAAGCATCTAGATCAATTACTGACGCCATTAAAAGGTCAAAAGTCATGTCATAACTCCTGGAGTGGTAATAGTGTCTATTGTGTCTTTTCCAGTAAAAAGATAGGCCATGGTACAAAGGCACCTCACGGGCACCCCTCAACCACAACTCCCCTACCCAATATTGTTTGGAAGAATGATGGTCCCCTAAACACGATATCAAGTGGTAACAGTGAATGTTTTGGGTCTCACTTATTCCACATGGCTGCCAAAAAGATAATGGCGGCAAAAATTATGGATATTTTGTAAATGACGGCAAAAATTATATTTTGAAGAGAACAATAATAAAGAAAACGTTCTTAGAAATAATTTTGCGGCATTGACTCTTGAAGTTCCGTCAAACTTTATAACAAAAATTCCAAAATGTTTGGACTATTTTGGCGAGATTCAGGGTAACCAAGATGGCCGAGAACAGAATGGTCGCCAAACTGAATGAAATATTTCCTAAAATTGTGTAAAAACTTTGTAAAATGTCCGCACTCCCCAATTATAATGATATTAATTAATGTTTTATAATTAAGACTGAACTTTGCAATCCTTGACACGGGAGTACTTGCCGGCCAATATGGCGGAAAAGCACCGAAGAGGTAAAAACATTACAGTAAAAATTCCCCACAAAAATAAGAAAAAAATTAGAAAAAATACAAAAAGCCTAATTATTAAAAATGTATTTCGAATGAAAACCCTCAATATCTTTACAGCAGATTGTAAAACACTTTCAAAGCATGATTTCTGATAGGTTATGCAGAGCACAAAGCTAACCAAGATGGCGGAAACAACAAAATGGCCACCAATATATCATTCATAATGTATAGAAATAATTTGAGAAATAATCATTAAAAATACTTTTGACACAGTTTACTCTTAATATCTGGCCATATTTTAAGACAAATAATTGAAAATTAATTTTCAAAATATTTCTTTTTGAACTCAGGTCAACAAAGAAGACGGAAAAAAGCAAAATGGCTGCCAAGTATGAGCAACCAGTCTGTATTTTGAACAATAAAGAACATTATATTTCTTTGCCTTTAAGTACAAATTTCAAAGTTTTCTTTCTTTTATCTTCATCACACCGCCTTTTTTCACTTCCGAAGGAATGTATAAACACAGTGTTTTTATTGTCTCAAAATAATACAACTGTATTCCAATACATCTTGAAAGCTCCTAGGGTGTGTTAAATTGGACAGATCCTGCCAGGCTACTACCCCCTTTGCAGGGAAAGGTACTCACCCCGAACATGTAAAACGTCCGGACAGCCGGGTGAGACAAGGACTAGAACCAGCACCGATCAGGAATCTGTGTCAGGTTTTGAGCATGATCCGGATTAGGTAGGCCACATAAGCGATTAGGATTCCTAACCAGTGGTCCCCATGATCAGGACATTTGCAATTGCAGTTCCAACCAATGCACCCTGATACCGTAGTTTATGAAAGTCTCCTTTAACTCATGTGACCATGTTTTGGTTCTGAACTGTTGAATTCGTTCAAAAAATTTCCTGTGTTACCTGAAATATCACAGTATCCTAATCTCCAATAAACGTCTGGAAAGATAGTTGTAAGGGAAATAAAAGAATTGTAAGACTTACTGATGTTCACAAAAATAATTTGGGTTAACCTACTGTTACCTTTTTCGTGGGTCAATAATCACTTATTGTTCCATAATTGTTATATCTATTTATTTCTAGAGGAAAATTTGATAACATGTAAATTTGAACCCCTTTTTTGCTGATGCTGACTTGCACAAAATGTAGGCATCTATTATCAGGCATAATTGAGTGACATCCTTTACTCCGGGGATAATATAGTTACATATAGAAGGCCTATATGACACAAAACTCTTCTATATAGATGGCTGTAAAGGTCTACGTTATTCATTACCAAGGGTGGATACATGATTTTAGAAAAAAGGGTGCACTGAGTGCCGACGGTACGAGTGAGCTGCGAAGCGGCGATGGGGGAGTGTTGGGGAGGGGTTTCCCCCTCCTGACATTGGGACTTCTTGAAAAAATCACATGAAATTGCACGATTAGGTGACTCTTCCAACGTAAATCACAGGCAAAATGTCTGTAATTATGTCCCATTCAGAAACAGGCTCAGCAACTTTTCAGTCATAGCCCCAGTAGCGCCGCCGTAGTTGATGATTGGGGGAACCACAGAAAACGATAACGTAATCCTACCCTTAAGAAACCAGAAAACCTGTGTAAGCGTGCATATTCGCATTTAAAATATTTTCAACAGGGTGAGCACTTCTTTTATAGCTGAGTGTGTAAGTGCTGTCCCAGAGAAGGGGTCTAACGGGAGAGGACCATTTGGAATTCTTTTGTTTGTCAAAGGTAGCTGAGTTGCAAAATGATGTTATCTTTGACAAAGTTTCAAACTGGTCATATGTGCAAAGCTACCTTAGTAAATTGTACTTATTTGTTGTTTGGTGTGAGGAACGGGTGTGATGTCCGAGTGGAGGGGTGAAGCCACCCCCCCGAGAAATGTTTGTACATGTAAGGTCACGTGGCTTAGATGCTAAACGGTGATATCTTTGACAAAGTTTTAAACTGGTTACTTGTTAACGCTTTCCCGTAAATGTAGTGACAGTGTCACGCAAATCGAGGTAGCATTTTCAAAAATTCATAACTTCGTCATGCAACATCCACCAGCCTTCATTTAACCACCAAACTAAAACCAACAAATAGATCTATCAAATGCTACCATTTGGGGGGGGGGGGGGCTGCATAGTGAAAATTTTTCACAAAATATCAAAAAGGAGTTGTTTACATTCAAAAAATGCCCCAAATATGCCGAAAATTGATAAAAATGCTTTTTTTTTTTCAAAGAGTCATTTCAGGCCCTTAGGAAAGGGTCACCCTACTCACTATACTTTCTCTGAATACGTTAGAACCCTAGAACCCAAAGAAACATCATGCGAGGTGATTAGATGCCAGGTATAGGGAATTTAGAGATATTTCAAGTAGAATTTCAAAAATGCGTCATTTTCGGTCAAAAATCGACATTTTAGGCCCGAAACCCCACCCGAATTTAAAAACTCTTATCTCAACAACGGAAAGTCCAATCTTTTTCATTCAAACACCAAAATGTTCGTTACAAGATTAAATATCAATATATGTGCATAAATGACAAGGGTAGAGTGAGTTACAGAGGTTCAAAGGTCCAAACATATTCAGTTTTCAAAAATGCGTAAAAAGTTGTTTACGATTCCCTGTGCACTGAGCCATAGCGTTCTGTGTTGAGGTCATATAGGTCAGTGTGTGGGAGTTCAGTGTGGGCTGTATAGCAAAAGTGTAGCGAAAGTAAAATGGTCATATCTTCCTCATTTTTGGTACAATTCCTCAAATTTGGTATCAAATAAAAAAGAAAAGATAACCAAACAATCTCCTGTACCATAAATTACAAAAAATAGTGGTCTGTATTTTTTTTATCGATTTTCTACGATTTTTTATGAAAAACCGTATGACGTCATCTAATTTGCATATTTGCATACATAATGAGATTATTTTACAAAAATAAAATGTGCATTCAAATTCTCCATCTTTGGTCTTTCCAATGATATATAGGTTCTTGCAGAGAATATTCTTCTAAATTAGCCAAAAAATTTCTGAAAATATTCCTCCTTTCAACACCTGGAACACCTTACGGTTTTTAGTGATATTATGGCTGTAGCATGCCAACCCTCCAATGCTGGTACTGTGAAACTTCCTCCGGACCTCCTGGAAGGTTTGGAGTAATTGCAAAATGAGGACGTAAGCACGATATTTTTAACTGACCTGACACTGAAAAAAAAACACCAACCACTTTACAAAAACATAATTTTACCTATTTTGAAAAGAATCAAAATCAAAACCTTCCAACGGGGAATGACCGGGGGAGGAGTAAAGGTATAACAAAAAGAGTGGATTAATATTGTAATAAGCATGTACATGATGCAGATTTTATGCAAATACACCTAGTATTTAATGCAAATACACCTAGTGACTCTTGAATAAACTTGAATGATGAGTAATATACTTCAAATCATGTAGGCCTACATCATGTTTCCCATAATATGAGATTGGTACATTGTCACCTGTTGACGGTTGCAAGCCTGGGGTGGACCTGCCTTTTTTATTCGGAAAACATTTCTAGCTAGAATAACCCCATGCATTATCGTACAAATAATGGTCACCAGGCATAAAAGTGTAAACCATAGTGAAGCGAGAGAAAATTTCGTTTAAGTATATTGTTATAAAACCCCTATCCGTATCTATGGTATCGGAGACGAAATAGGACTGAGAGTTAGAGGGCGCAGAGCAACTCGAAAACGTTGATAATTTGTGGGGGATTTAGGAATATTTTGAGTTTGTGATAGGAAATGAACGTAACTTCCCGGTAGATTTTTCTTTACTGCTAAATAGGGGGAGTCCGAACCCTTTGGACCTCCCCTGTACCCACCCCTGACTAAAGTGTTATCTGCTTACAAAGATTATGAGTCTGATGGACACTGGTCCAGGCATGTTTGCAAGAGTCATTTTAATAAATCCTCTGTCATTAAGTGAACGACAGAAGCTGCATATAAGCCAATTATCCCCTTATCTGGGAACAAAGTTTAGTTATAAAATATATATATATACCCTATATATATATATAATATATATATATATTGCTAGATATATCCTGTACTCGCTAGTAGGATATATATATATATATATATATTATATATATCATGTCCTCTGCGGAGCACTAGATTTATAATGTAGGTCATAAAGGGGTTTAAAAAGTGCTTAAAGTTTGCGGAAAATTCCACGACGTTTCGAGTATAGACTCTTGCATCAGGTGACGCAAAGAAATGCAACTGAATAACAAAGAAGTTGAGACGTGATGATTTTATCCATTCTTGAAGAAGGCCGAACAACTGTTTCGCACAATAACTGAACACGGTGTATTCATTGTAGACTGTCCGACGCTGAAAAAACTGTAAAAGTAAGTAAAAAGTGGCAAACGTTTCATATTATATATATAAAGCCGAAATCTTCTGGGGAGGACAATGATAATATAAAAATATATATGAGTTGAAAACAGGCCGTGGATTAGCTGTTTTCCTTAGGCATTTGACTTTTTGGAGGGTATTTAAGATTCCAGTGATACTAGATTTGGCGGCCATTTCATGTATCTTTTGATAAATATAACAGTCAAGGAAACATTCTCTTACCTTATGGCTTGATGCAATCTCTAGGAGTTGGAGGATGGATCGCTGCAGTAGTCTGCTGTCATCGTTCTTGAATTCTATTTCATCTGAGCACAGCTCCTTCACGGTATCCAATATGCCATCGACATTACCTCCCTGTTCTAAGATACAAAGTACTGCAAACTTTTCACCGCCCTGCCTTCTTTTCAAACACTGAATAATTGTATCAGCTGCAGCATTACTTAGTCCACAAGCAAACCGATAACAGTACTGTAAATCGAACGGATCCATGTTTCGTATTAGTTCCGAAAAATTGTCAAAGTTGTATTCTTCAGCACACTGTGCTAAGTAATGCGCTGCGTACCATTCACAGAAAAGTTTATGGTGGAATCTTACTTCCCTCTGATGGGGATCAGTTACAATGCCATCAAATCCATCAGTGCCATCAAGAAAGTCCTCTTCTACTAAGATACCAATCTTAATGTATTGATCATAAAATTCCGGTCCAAGACGTTCCCGCAGCTCCTGCCTTCTCCAAACAATCTGCTGGTTTTCCTTTGCAAGACCTTCAAAAGCAACCTTATCAAGTTCCTCATGCTTTTCTTCATACAATTCAAACTTTTCTACGTTCTTATCTTTCTGTTTGTTTTTCATGTGGCTGTGGAAACATCTAATCATATACTGGAAGAAATTTGTCACTGTTTTGAATTTCTGAAATTCTTTGTTCTCGTGGCTCATGTGAGCAAACAAAACAAACAACAAAGGTACTTGACATAGATCACCAAGAACTGGGTTTTCTTGAAGTTTTCGTTTAATTGCATTAGCGGCGCGAGAATTGTTACCTACAACAGCCTTTCGAATGTACTCATCTCGCGCTCGTTCGTCGAATCCAGTCAATCTTAAATGTTTAGTTTCTGACGGGTACTGCCTTGGTAAATACCTAGTAGTAAGAATCACTTCAAATTGTTGGAACATCTGCATCTGTATGATTTTTGAAACGTCCGTAGGGACGTCACTATCTTCATCCGGGTACTCATCAAGGCCATCTAATATCACCACAACGGAACAACCACTGTCTAATATACTTTGAATTTTGCTTTCAGTTAGCTGGGCATTTCGTGGTAGTAAAAACTCTTTAACAGCCTTGTATATCGAAGGTACACACCCTAATTGTCGGAGTCGGAGGAGAATCAATATGTCCACATCCTTTAAGGCAGATTCTTTGATACTGTTACACCAGTCATACGCAAATTGTAAGGTGAGTGTTGATTTACCGTAACCTGCTTCTCCTAACAAAATTCGTCTTTTGGATTTAATTTTTGTTTTGCTAAACACATTATGATGTGAGTCTAAAGCTACCCACTTCCCAGCTAGATACTCAATACCGCCCTCTACAAATACCCTGCCTACACAGTACAGTCTGTCTCGTATGTACGGAATAGGTTGAACAGCATCGTAGAGTCGCTTGTACCTCGCTTTCAGGTGTCTAATCAAAGTTTGTTTATCGTCCAGATTAAGACAAGAAATTTCATCCGCTAGTATTTGTGCTGCAGGGAAAACAAAACAGGTATTTATTTCGTCTTACTTGAAAGTGATGTGAGAGATATTAAACCCTTTTTGTTGTCCGATGTACCTTCAGTCTGCATACTCATCTGAAAGCAGGCTGGAGTGACAAGGCTTAAGTGACATAAGAACCCGAAATATTCTTTGGGGTCTCGACACCTTAGTAATACAAAGATCGTTAAATATGTCCAGTCCATAAGCATGCGGATGGCCTTCAGCGTTGCTTTCATTAAACTATTAAAGAAAGACACCGAAAACGCCATCAAATAAATGCGTATTTTGGCTATAATAGACTTTTGTTCGTGAACTCCTTTTTTTTTTGGGGGGGGGGGTCAAAAATGTTTTATTTTGTTTCGGTCGTTAGCAGTATTTTACTTTAGCTATGGGTAGTGGGGCTGTGATGACCAATACTGAAGTCGTTGCCACAAGTTTAGTGTTTCTAGGCCTTCCAAATTTGCAATGCACAATCCTTTGCTCAATCTCAGTCCTTGTTATATCGTTCTACAAAGGGGTCTTGCCAGATTTTCCTGAAGTGAGCGTGGTAGCTTTCCCGAGAGAGGGACCAGGAGTATGATCTTCTACTACAATAGTTTTGGTGATGGAATTGCATATACTTCAATATTTAACCCGTGAAAACCAAAGACCTCTGTGAGGTATTATAGTAAACTTAATGTCATTCGCACTTTCGTCGACTTTTCTGTCACACACTACATCCCAGGCTGACTTTTCTGAAATGCGCGAACGTACAGGAATACTTTTTAAGCGTGATCATGGCTAGTTTTGCGAAGCTTTTTGAAAGACAGCAATAGGAAGCATGGGTGGCGATCGGAGGGGGCATAGCCCCATGGACGGGGATGGGGGATGGTGTACACTATATCCACCCATAAAATCAGTCCGGCGGACTCGAAAATCATATAAAAAGGTTAAGTTAGTTATTGCAAAAACTTCTTAATAGAACAGAAAAATTAAAAGTTCTGACAGATGTTAAGAGTCAGGACTATTTTGCAACTGTTATTTTTGAGCCCTCCTCAACATCTTTCGTGGCACTGCGAGGGTGAATTAAAGGTCACTCTGTGTATTTTGTAAGCTTATTGTAACACCGTGTTGGAAAGCAAGGACCTAGTGAAGATCACACATTGATGCGTACATAGCGTGCAGAAAATTTTGGGCTACACCTACCTCCTAGATCACAAAAGGTAACCCTTCTCATTAGAATATAGTACAGATAATAACCGCTGTATTGGCATTTTGTTATCTGGGCCTAAACATAACACTTTTATATCATGTTCTTTGGAGGCAATGCCAGTAATGGTGCCAAAGTAAAGTACGGTAAAAACCCAGAAAAGGGCGTCGACTGGCGATCTGTGTCCGTCGGAGGGGAGGGGGGCGACCGCTCACTGTAAGGTAGCTTCGCCACTGCCTGAATTCCCCCCTTAAACCATGCTCGGCTGCAACTATTCGTTTTGCCTTCCTTTTCTCCTTTTACTCGATCTTTCCCCCATCTTGTCTTTAATTTGTTGACTGATGTAGAGATTTTTCGTCTCACCGTGACAGGATATTATACAGGCATGGACAACTTTTGGCATGTCTGAAAAGCTAAAGCCTTATGAAGTGCAGTTTTGCCGAACGAATATGCACAAGTTTCACCTGTTTTGACGGGTTTTCTTAAATATTCTGACACAAATTGTCAAATTCCAACATACATTCCAATTTTCCTCTCCCTTCCCTGCCACCACTACCAGCTTGCACACACATATACTCACGCACACACACACACACACACGCGTAAGCGCCCACTGCTTTCCTACGTCTGTCCTTCTTTTTTCTCTTTTTCTCACTCCTCTTTCCACCTTCTTTCTTCAGTTTTTCCTTTCCCTTCTTTCTCTTTCCAAACCCCCCTCTCTCCCTCGTGTTCATTTTTCCGACTGGTGCAGAAAGCTGCCAGCTGCATTCGTGTATCGAGGAGGTCACACCCCTCACACCGTCCCTAAAGCGATGGCCCTGAATACACATCCAGCTTGCCTAAATTGTAGAAATTTGCCGGTAAAGCTGGAATTTTGTTTCTACAGTACCACCTTTACGATATGCCAAGTGTCCTGTATGGGGAGGGGCATTCCCACGCACTACAATACAGAGAAACACATAATGAAACAACTATTACCTTTTTTTTACATGAGTGCACTTGGTATTATAGGTAGATTATGGATGACTTTGTTTAAAGACCAAAATTTCGATCTTCTATACATATATGGGTATTTGGCGAAAATGTTGGAAAGGCTTGACTGCATTCTAGACACCATGGGAAGACCGGCGCTCTCCATGCGGGGTTGGGTCCAAATGCCTCCCTAAGGCCTCTGGTGGAGTTCAGGGAGGAGATTCCGGAAGCCGAGATGCATTGACAAACGTGTGGGCAGAAAGGATAAAAAATTAACTTCTGCTTCTAACTAGCTGATCCGTGCGGAATCGATTCATTTTATAAAAGACCGAAGATGAAACTTTAATTCTGATGTCCACTAATTTGTAAATAGCTGATATTGCTACACCGCTTAGAGTTCGTGCGCATTTTTTTTGAAAGCTTTCGGTGCTCCAATCCGGACCCCTCATAAGTTAAACTGACGGCATGCGTCATACACACGTGCAAATCCTGTTGGTTATCCGAGGTCAGGACTCCATGATCTCGGCAGAAAAAGAATAGCTATTATAACCAGAAAGCTCAATGGCTTAGTGATTCCTTGCTGAAAGAGAATGTGTTTGTTGCACTGACTCGCTCCGTCCCTCAGACTTACACTAATTGACTTTGTCAATTTTACGATCATTTCAAAACATGACTTCATATGATCTTTGAACCCCACCAAAAAGTGAGTGACAAAAATTAAAACAACATTTCCTAGGAGGGAATCGTGCCGGGGACCATCTGCGTGAGAAACCGAGCTCTAATCTACTCCGCCATCAAAGAACTCGTCCAGCTTATGGTATTTCTAATCGTTTTATAGTCACAGCATCCTTACACGTGTTAAAATAAGGTACTTCAGTTAGAGTTATTCCCTGTGAAAAAGTAAATGTTTTTCTCTACAATTTATCTTTGGAATGGTGTAGAAATTCAGCCTTAACTCTTCGTTTGTAACCAAACGCCTGTCACAATTTAGACGTGCCCACAGTCTATTTAGTTTACGAGGTTTCCTAAGTTTCACTTCCGATGACTTCACATAAACTCATAGGTTTTTATATCTACAAAAGTAGCACAGAGTCTCTGATAACCTCACATGACCTTTGAGCTCCACGAAAACAATAGTGTTCTTCCTTTCCAAATGCTAGAGTTATTACCGAGCATGAAAATTATGCAAGATTGCTATCTTGAGATACCGTGTTTACAAACATTAAATCGAATTAATGCGAACATAAATTCGATTTAATGTAAGCATTAAAATAAGCAATTACGTCAACTCTAGCCAGCGATAAACGTGAACGGTTTTACGCCACTGGTACCATGCCATGCCATGACAATGCGTTTCATTAACCTTCCTAGTCTAACCCAGCTGGAAAAAAGAAATACAAGTCTTCCCATTACAGACGCTTTAGGTCCACTTGTCCACTCCACGGACGTGTATCGCCCCTTCACCTACACTGACTGCACTCACAACTGACTATATGTTAGTGAAGAGAATTACATGTATAACACCTGCTGTGAAGGTAACAGGTCCACCTAAAATCAAAGAAAATTTCATTTACAATGGACTTAATCTCTCAGAATACAAAATGAGCATTCCACAAAATCACCTACAGGTGCAAGAAAGAATCCGAGCTTAATGTGCATAAGTTGCTAGTAAAAATATCATGTAACGAATTTAGAAGCATTTACATTTTGTATGTGAGTGAACACGAGAATAACGATGATAGCAAGACTTAATCCTACAGCTTGAATTCTTGCTCCCTACGATAAATGTATAGTATATCGCCTCGACGAATCCAACAATATTGTGTACGGGAGTTTGCATGGCACCGAAGACTTGTTTGAAAAGATATCGTGCGTTTCCACTTGTACCAAATCGTGTTATTTAAAACACGATATCCTTATTGATTGGCCTTATATCGATTAGCAAATCGGTTTCCAATCGAACTTCAGAATAGAGGAAACTGTCTAGTCGAACAGAACCTGGCATACGGAAGCATACACTAAGACCTTGGAGCTAATACTTAGTCCAGGGAGTAGCTCGATGCTAAGATCAATCGGTTCAAAGTTTAAACTGTGGGATCTTAAATGCATCAACAGGGAATCTAGTCAATGTATACACAGGCGTAGGAAGCGGTTAGAAACTGGGTGGGTCTAGGGGGAGAGTGCGTTTCCCTCTCTCTTTGAAAAAGTTTTGAACATTTGGGAGTACTTAGATGCATTTTGGTGCAACATATTAGACAAATTATAAGGTAAAACTACTGCAAATATTTGGCATTACTTACAGATGAAACAAACGATAAGTTTTGTCTCCGCCCCACCACATTTGTAATCCGTCAACCCCCCCCCCTTCCCGCTCCCTACGCCTATGAATGTATATTTTTGAAAATAGTTGGCTTAAAACTAGAAAAGTTTGTTTTAATTAAATTGAAGTCAAATATTAACCAAGTTCAGTTGAGGTACTACTTCTTTCAAGTTTAAACCCGCGCATCATTTGTATAATACATTGTTAGATTCTGGTGAGGCAAGGCACCATCTTCAACTTTTATATTGAAATAACTTTAAAATGCTACATTTTTACCTCCTTTGCCAATGCTTTCATCGGGTTGTCGTCCACTAAAGAAGCTGAGCAAATTTCCCATGACAGCTGAATCCCAGGAGAAGATCGACTGAAACGGAGATATAAAGTTGATTCGATTAACATGTAGAGAGCGTTTAAGTGATGTCATGTTATTATTAACAGTCCGGTTGTTAAATGTGTTTACGTACTTCGTATCTTTTGAAATTGTTCCCAATCAATAAATTGTTCAAACACGTTTAAAACACGTTTCAAACTATCTAACAGTATTGTAAAGAATCATATACTTCTTATCACAATATTTAGCTTCACTCCCCCTCACGTAGGAGGAGGTGCAGGGGAAGGGGTAAGAGAGCAAGTGTCTCCTCTTGTGTGTCCCCAAGTGTTATTCTGGGTATATGATAAAATCATGCACAAATATACCATTCACGTATATTTCGATATAAACATGAAGACACACTGTCATTTTGTAAGTCAAACATGCTTCTGCAAATGCAAAAAATATTTTAAAAACCACAATTTTGCTGATTGCTTCGCTCCCACCTGTTTTTTGAACTATATAAAGGACTGTCTTATTGGGAGATGTACTCTACAGTTATTGTTTCAACATTTATTTTTGACAGCTTTGGTACTATTGCGCTAGTGAGTTCTCGCCTTCCAATACAATTTATACATCTATATCATCTTTTAGACAGATTTTATGTTCGAAACCTGTAGAAAGTGCGATATTTGTTGCCCTTTTCAATGCATGTTAAATGAATAAGATGATAATTAAAAAGCTTCTATCTCATGGGCTAATATCCGTTTTATATATTAAATACCGTTGTCTTCAAATTTGCAAGGGATAGTTTGCTTAAATGGATCCTTGTCAAAGCAGAGACGAGCACCACACCAGGGATCACCAGAAAGCCCAAAGGCTTAGTGATTCCTTGCCGAATGGGGATGCTTTGTTGCACTGAGGTTTATCCCTCAAATTTATCTTTCTTGACTACATCATTTTATGTTTTGACAATTTGACCTCTGCTGACCTCACATGACCTTTAAACCACACCAAATATAACAAAAAAGAAAATCTGAAGTGTCCTGAAAGGGATTCAACTCCAATGGATCTTTGATTTTGAAAATTCTTGGAAAAGTTTGCTTTTTGACCTCTGGTGACCCCAGACGACGATCTTGGGAATACTTGGGATATTTTGCAGTTTGTCCTCTGGTGACTCCTGGTGACTCCTGATGACTATCTTTTTGACCTCCGGTGACCCCATATCATGATCTTGGGAATTCTTGGGAAATTTCGCTTTGTGACCTCTGGTGACCCCATATAACAATCTTGGGAATTCTTGGGAAATTTTGTTTTTTGACCTCTGATAACCCCAGATGACGATCTTGGGAATTCTTGGGATATTTTGCTTTTTGACCTTTGGTAACCCAAGATGACATTTGACCTCCACCAAAAACAAAAGGCTTCTTCCTCTCAACATGACAAATCTATGTACCAAATAAGAAAAGTGTCGGTCATTGCTATCTGGAGATATCGTGTTTACAAGCCGTTTACGAGGCTTTCGCAGTGTAACCTCTGGTGACCTCAGATGACCTTTGACCTCTACCAAAAACAATACGGTTCTTCCTCTCAACACGATAAATCTATACAGGCCACTCCTATCTTGACATATCGTGATTTCAAGGTTTTCGGTCTTTGACCTCTGATGACCTCAAATGACCTTTGACCTCCACCAAAAACAATATGATTCTTTCTCTGAAGATGACAAACCTATATATCAAATATGAGAAGTGTCGGTCATCCCATCTTGAGATATCGCGATTACGAGTTTTTCGGCTTTTTACCTCCGGTGACCTCAAGTGACCTTTGACCTTCACCAAAAACAATACGGTTCTTCCTCTTAACATGAAAATTCTATATACCAAATATAAAAAGTGTCGGTCATCGCTATCTCGAGATAGCGCGATTACAAGCCATTTACAAGGTTTTCGCAGTTTAACCTCTGGTGACCTCAGATGACCTTTGACCTCTACTAAAAACAATACGGTTCTTTCTCTCAACATGACAAATCTATATACCAAATATGAAAAGTGTCGGTTATCCCTGTCTCGAGATAACGTGATTACAAAGATTTCGATTTTTGACCTTTGGGAACCTCGGATGACCTTCGACCTCCTCTAAAAACAATAGGGTTCTTTCTCTCAACATGAAAAATCTATGTACCAAATATGAAAAGTGTCGGTCAATCGTATCTTGAGATATCGCGATTACAAACACTCATGCACCCACATACGCACACTCAATAACTTACGGGGTACTGAGAAAGGACCCGCTAAGGAATGCAAGGGAATTTCCCATCAGCGAAGCTGCCCGCGAAGGAACCGAATGGACGGACATGCTTGAGGGCACCCCTGCGCTCCAGGGCGGACACGTGCAGCCGCGCGTGACTTCTGTTTGCAGTGACCGAATTTTCGGGCAGCTACGCCAGTTTCGAGTTCCCCGTGAGCTAGGAAAGACGTGCGAGAGCGGAGCTCTCGCCGGCTGCCCTGGTACCCGCTAAGGCCATGTTGGTGAGTGCACACGACATCACCATCGCATAGATTCCTTGCCTGCCTACGGCAAGGAATCAATAAATTGGTGATACTTGCAAAGAAAGTAGACCTTGAACGAAATTTTCATATAAACTCATTACCAGAAGTTTCTAGTCACTTCTCGCGTGCGCCAGGGATGGTCTAACCCATTTCCACGTATTATTAAAAAAATGCAGGAAATATAACTGTAGTAATTATAATTTTAAGAGACCCACAACCCATTTAATCACATTCAAGGGTTTCTTTTACGAATTTTAACTTCTAGCCCCAGATCAGCAGCCATCAATGTGGAAGTTTCCTCTCCGCGGCATACCTGGAAGGTTATTATCCCAACATTTATCCTAATAGTCAGCATGAGTGAATTTATTTTAAAGTTCATGCAACCCTTAACATAACTCGTCTTTACTCATCCCACCCACCCACCCCCCCCCCCCCTCCCATCATTAAATCGTCAGTGCGAGTAAGTTGCTAACAATAAATGTTGAATATTGGAAAATCTGTTTTTTTGGCCAGTTGAGTATGCATCCAATGCCACTTAGAACATAGTCCAATGCTTCATATTAAATTCAAAAGTTATAACGTGTCCTGTGCCGCTCCCCTTGGATCCCCATACTGGAAAGTTGCCCATAGGCACCTTCAGGGTCTCTATAGTAGACCCCTGTGCTCAAACGCCTACGAAGGAACGCTTCATTTTGGTGTGCCATTATTCCTCCAGCGAAACGCTTGGCCCCCAGTCCCCAAGTCCTCTTCACTTCAAAAAGTATGGCTACGCCATTGCAACCATCGTGTCCACCCAGCAGTTTTCACTAGTTACGGTAGACTAAAATTAAGTTTAAGAGCCTTTAGGGTCTAACCAGAATGAAAATTGTAACAGCTTAAAACGAAAGCTTCGTTGTTTTTATTACACATTATTGATCATGTTTCCATGACAACACTATAAACGGTTCATACTTTAAGTCAATGGCATGTGTCCAAAGTTATTTGTAGAGCTAATTTAGACAATGGGAATTCAATTTTCGTTCCAGGTGCCAGAAAATATCCACAGTAAATGCTTAATTCTTTTATGCACTTTGGATTACATTTAACCAAGAGAGGAGACACACAATTTAAAAACTAAAACAATAGAAAATAAAGCATGTTAAAATAACAAAAGGTTCACTTAAGTGTTAGGATTCTAAAGTTTATGAAGAGTTCAAAGCTTCGGCGAAGGCAGACAATTAATATCTGAATGACCAACAAAACAAAAGTTTTCAGTATAATAAGTAGATTTAGACCCTGTCTATCAGTTCCAATGTTAAAAGGCCCTACTCTGGAAGAGGCTGAGAAAGCTACAATCTTGGACAAAACTGTTGGGACGCTTTGTCATAATATTCTTGAATCTCCGTTCTAAGGTTTACATGAAGCCCCCGCTCCCCCTTCCAAAGTTGCGCAGAGAGAATGACTGTATGCCGTGAAAATGGTCAACTTTGTGAAGGGGAGCGGGGGTGTCCCAACGAGTTTTGTCCAAGATTGTCTGAGTTTTAAGTGAGCGATTTACGAGAACAAATTCAATAGAAAAATGGTTAATTTTCCGAGCAGCTGTATTCAGTAGACTTTCTCGGAGGCTTATAGGCCTGAGGATTTTAGCCAAATGAAAGTTTAATTTAAAATTGTTTTAAAGTGTTGTTTTGTTTATTTGTTTATACTGATTTATTGTTGGTTGGCGAGATCATAATGGATAGACCGTTTCAGGTATTCTCAGGGAATGCCAGGCAGAAATGTTTACGTTCCGTAACGACGTCTATGGCAGCCATATGCGTTGCATTTTTTAGCAAATTAAAAGGAGGATGACAACTCTTCTTAAGTTTGAAGACGGAAAACAAAACAATTTCTTTCATGGATTGATTGAGTAGTCTCACTGCTATTGCAAACTAGTGGTAAGAAGGCAAGATTTTAACTGAAAGAGCGCCACGATCTACCATGAAATGTTAAAAGCAGAACTGCAAGCCAAGCTTTTTATTATAACGATGGTAGATCGTTAATTAGGGCTGGTTTTAGGCATATTTTGAAGCGAATTTGATGCCTATGACAACATTTTCTCATGTTACATGAAGCTGATGACGTATCTATTATGCCTTCTTTTAGCCGACTCAATTTCTTTACATTTTGCTTTCAAATTTGCTCTCAAAACAAATGGTAGACCGTTTGGTTAACTTAGCCTTCACCCCCGGTCTCGTCAAATTAGCATGTATGGCATATTTTCTGTATAGTTTCAGCTACTCAAATGAAAGTTACTGCGTTATAAAGGTGAAATGAATATACATTCAAGTACTTTTTAACTTGTTTCTGGTAAATTACTTTAATATAAAGTAACAGACATGTGGATACAACACGTACTTCTGCTGAATGTTCTTTTTATTTGATACCTGTTCAGACAGTGTGAGCCCAAACTACGTGACTATTGAAAATGTCTTCCTGAACAAGAGGACGCTTTGAACTTATTTAGCTACCTTCCCAATGCTTTTAGCTTCAATAATATTATATTAACAAGAACTTCAATATGGGCTCAGAATATGCTGATTATTCTCTGTTACTGTTCTCTTATACCTAAAGAAAAGACACCTACCCTTTTGCGAATCAACGCAACGCAAAGAAACACTTCCTACCGTGGGCCGCGAGCAGTTCTAACTTCTCGAATTTCTCAGACAATCTTGGACAAAACTGTTGGGACGCTTTGTCATAATATTCTTGAATCTCCGTTCTAAGGTTTACATGAAGCCCCCGCTCCCCCTTCCAAAGTTGCGCAGAGAGAATGACTGTATGCCGTGAAAATGGTCAACTTTGTGAAGGGGAGCGGGGGTGTCCCAACGAGTTTTGTCCAAGATTGTCTGAGTTTTAAGTGAGCGATTTACGAGAACAAATTCAATAGAAAAATGGTTAATTTTCCGAGCAGCTGTATTCAGTAGACTTTCTCGGAGGCTTATAGGCCTGAGGATTTTAGCCAAATGAAAGTTTAATTTAAAATTGTTTTAAAGTGTTGTTTTGTTTATTTGTTTATACTGATTTATTGTTGGTTGGCGAGATCATAATGGATAGACCGTTTCAGGTATTCTCAGGGAATGCCAGGCAGAAATGTTTACGTTCCGTAACGACGTCTATGGCAGCCATATGCGTTGCATTTTTTAGCAAATTAAAAGGAGGATGACAACTCTTCTTAAGTTTGAAGACGGAAAACAAAACAATTTCTTTCATGGATTGATTGAGTAGTCTCACTGCTATTGCAAACTAGTGGTAAGAAGGCAAGATTTTAACTGAAAGAGCGCCACGATCTACCATGAAAATGTTAAAGCAGAACTGCAAGCCAAGCTTTTTATTATAACGATGGTAGATCGTTAATTAGGGCTGGTTTTAGGCATATTTTGAAGCGAATTTGATGCCTATGACAACATTTCTCATGTTACATGAAGCTGATGACGTATCTATTATGCCTTCTTTTAGCCGACTCAATTTCTTTACATTTTGCTTTCAAATTTGCTCTCAAAACAAATGGTAGACCGTTTGGTTAACTTAGGCCTTCACCCCCGGTCTCGTCAAATTAGCATGTATGGCATATTTTCTGTATAGTTTCAGCTACTCAAATGAAAGTTACTGCGTTATAAAGGTGAAATGAATATACATTCAAGTACTTTTTAACTTGTTTCTGGTAAATTACTTTAATATAAAGTAACAGACATGTGGATACAACACGTACTTCTGCTGAATGTTCTTTTTATTTGATACCTGTTCAGACAGTGTGAGCCCAAACTACGTGACTATTGAAAATGTCTTCCCTGAACAAGAGGACGCTTTGAACTTATTTAGCTACCTTCCCAATGCTTTTAGCTTCAATAATATTATATTAACAAGAACTTCAATATGGGCTCAGAATATGCTGATTATTCTCTGTTACTGTTCTCTTATACCTAAAGAAAAGACACCTACCCTTTTGCGAATCAACGCAACGCAAAGAAACACTTCCTACCGTGGGCCGCGAGCAGTTCTAACTTCTCGAATTTCTCAGACAATCTTGGACAAAACTGTTGGGACGCTTTGTCATAATATTCTTGAATCTCCGTTCTAAGGTTTACATGAAGCCCCCGCTCCCCCTTCCAAAGTTGCGCAGAGAGAGAATGACTGTATGCCGTGAAAATGGTCAACTTTGTGAAGGGGAGCGGGGGTGTCCCAACGAGTTTTGTCCAAGATTGTCTGAGTTTTAAGTGAGCGATTTACGAGAACAAATTCAATAGAAAAATGGTTAATTTTCCGAGCAGCTGTATTCAGTAGACTTTCTCGGAGGCTTATAGGCCTGAGGATTTTAGCCAGATGAAAGTTTAATTTAAAATTGTTTTAAAGTGTTGTTTTGTTTATTTGTTTATACTGATTTATTGTTGGTTGGCGAGATCATAATGGATAGACCGTTTCAGGTATTCTCAGGGAATGCCAGGCAGAAATGTTTACGTTCCGTAACGACGTCTATGGCAGCCATATGCGTTGCATTTTTTAGCAAATTAAAAGGAGGATGACAACTCTTCTTAAGTTTGAAGACGGAAAACAAAACAATTTCTTTCATGGATTGATTGAGTAGTCTCACTGCTATTGCAAACTAGTGGTAAGAAGGCAAGATTTTAACTGAAAGAGCGCCACGATCTACCATGAAATGTTAAAAGCAGAACTGCAAGCCAAGCCTTTTTATTATAACGATGGTAGATCGTTAATTAGGGCTGGTTTTTAGGCATATTTTGAAGCGAATTTGATGCCTATGACAACATTTTCTCATGTTACATGAAGCTGATGACGTATCTATTATGCCTTCTTTTAGCCGACTCAATTTCTTTACATTTTGCTTTCAAATTTGCTCTCAAAACAAATGGTAGACCGTTTGGTTAACTTAGCCTTCACCCCCGGTCTCGTCAAATTAGCATGTATGGCATATTTTCTGTATAGTTTCAGCTACTCAAATGAAAGTTACTGCGTTATAAAGGTGAAATGAATATACATTCAAGTACTTTTTAACTTGTTTCTGGTAAATTACTTTAATATAAAGTAACAGACATGTGGATACAACACGTACTTCTGCTGAATGTTCTTTTTATTTGATACCTGTTCAGACAGTGTGAGCCCAAACTACGTGACTATTGAAAATGTCTTCCTGAACAAGAGGACGCTTTGAACTTATTTAGCTACCTTCCCAATGCTTTTAGCTTCAATAATATTATATTAACAAGAACTTCAATATGGGCTCAGAATATGCTGATTATTCTCTGTTACTGTTCTCTTATACCTAAAGAAAAGACACCTACCCTTTTGCGAATCAACGCAACGCAAAGAAACACTTCCTACCGTGGGCCGCGAGCAGTTCTAACTTCTCGAATTTCTCAGACAATCTTGGACAAAACTGTTGGGACGCTTTGTCATAATATTCTTGAATCTCCGTTCTAAGGTTTACATGAAGCCCCCGCTCCCCCTTCCAAAGTTGCGCAGAGAGAATGACTGTATGCCGTGAAAATGGTCAACTTTGTGAAGGGGAGCGGGGGTGTCCCAACGAGTTTTGTCCAAGATTGTCTGAGTTTTAAGTGAGCGATTTACGAGAACAAATTCAATAGAAAAATGGTTAATTTTCCGAGCAGCTGTATTCAGTAGACTTTCTCGGAGGCTTATAGGCCTGAGGATTTTAGCCAAATGAAAGTTTAATTTAAAATTGTTTTAAAGTGTTGTTTTGTTTATTTGTTTATACTGATTTATTGTTGGTTGGGCGAGATCATAATGGATAGACCGTTTCAGGTATTCTCAGGGAATGCCAGGCAGAAATGGTTTACGTTCCGTAACGACGTCTATGGCAGCCATATGCGTTGCATTTTTTAGCAAAATAAAATGAGGTTTACAAATCATCTTAAGTTTGAAGAAGGAAAAAAAAACAATTTCTTTCATGGATTGCTTGAGTAGTCTCACTGCTATTGCAAACTCGTGGTACGAACGCAAGATTTAACTGAAAGAGCGCCACGATCTACCATGAAATGTTAAAAGCAGAACTGCAAGCCAAGCTTTTTATTTATAACGATGGTAGATCGTTAATTAGGGCTGGTTTTAGGCATATTTTGAAGCGAATTTGATGCCTATGACAACATTTTCTCATGTTACATGAAGCTGATGACGTATCTATTATGCCTTCTTTTAGCCGACTCAATTTCTTTACATTTTGCTTTCAAATTTGCTCTCAAAACAAATGGTAGACCGTTTGGTTAACTTAGCCTTCACCCCCGGTCTCGTCAAATTAGCATGTATGGCATATTTTCTGTATAGTTTCAGCTACTCAAATGAAAGTTACTGCGTTATAAAGGTGAAATGAATATACATTCAAGTACTTTTAACTTGTTTCTGGTAAATTACTTTAATATAAAGTAACAGACATGTGGATACAACACGTACTTCTGCTGAATGTTCTTTTTATTTGATACCTGTTCAGACAGTGTGAGCCCAAACTACGTGACTATTGAAAATGTCTTCCTGAACAAGAGGGACGCTTTGAACTTATTTAGCTACCTTCCCAATGCTTTTAGCTTCAATAATATTATATTAACAAGAACTTCAATATGGGCTCAGAATATGCTGATTATTCTCTGTTACTGTTCTCTTATACCTAAAGAAAAGACACCTACACTTTTGCGAATCAACGCAACGCAAAGAAACACTTCCTACCGTGGGCCGCGAGCAGTTCTAACTTCTCGAATTTCTCAGACAATCTTGGACAAAACTGTTGGGACGCTTTGTCATAATATTCTTGAATCTCCGTTCTAAGGTTTACATGAAGCCCCCGCTCCCCCTTCCAAAGTTGCGCAGAGAGAATGACTGTATGCCGTGAAAATGGTCATCTTTGTGAAGGGGAGCGGGGTGTCCCAACGAGTTTTGTCCAAGATTGTCTGAGTTTTAAGTGAGCGATTTACGAGAACAAATTCAATAGAAAAATGGTTAATTTTCCGAGCAGCTGTATTCAGTAGACTTTCTCGGAGGCTTATAGGCCTGAGGATTTTAGCCAAATGAAAGTTTAATTTAAAATTGTTTTAAAGTGTTGTTTTGTTTATTTGTTTATACTGATTTATTGTTGGTTGGCGAGATCATAATGGATAGACCGTTTCAGGTATTCTCAGGGAATGCCAGGCAGAAATGTTTACGTTCCGTAACGACGTCTATGGCAGCCATATGCGTTGCATTTTTAGCAAATTAAAAGGAGGATGACAACTCTTCTTAAGTTTGAAGACGGAAAACAAAATTTCTTTCATGGATTGATTGAGTAGTCTCACTGCTATTGCAAACTAGTGGTAAGAAGGCAAGATTTTAACTGAAAGAGCGCCACGATCTACCATGAAATGTTAAAAGCAGAACTGCAAGCCAAGCTTTTTATTATAACGATGGTAGATCGTTAATTAGGGCTGGTTTTAGGCATATTTTGAAGCGAATTTGATGCCTATGACAACATTTTCTCATGTTACATGAAGCTGATGACGTATCTATTATGCCTTCTTTTAGCCGACTCAATTTCTTTACATTTTGCTTTCAAATTTGCTCTCAAAACAAATGGTAGACCGTTTGGTTAACTTAGCCTTCACCCCCGGTCTCGTCAAATTAGCATGTATGGCATATTTTCTGTATAGTTTCAGCTACTCAAATGAAAGTTACTGCGTTATAAAGGTGAAATGAATATACATTCAAGTACTTTTTAACTTGTTTCTGGTAAATTACTTTAATATAAAGTAACAGACATGTGGATACAACACGTACTTCTGCTGAATGTTCTTTTTATTTGATACCTGTTCAGACAGTGTGAGCCCAAACTACGTGACTATTGAAAATGTCTTCCTGAACAAGAGGACGCTTTGAACTTATTTAGCTACCTTCCCAATGCTTTTAGCTTCAATAATATTATATTAACAAGAACTTCAATATGGGCTCAGAATATGCTGATTATTCTCTGTTACTGTTCTCTTATACCTAAAGAAAAGACACCTACACTTTTGCGAATCAACGCAACGCAAAGAAACACTTCCTACCGTGGGCCGCGAGCAGTTCTAACTTCTCGAATTTCTCAGACAATCTTGGACAAAACTGTTGGGACGCTTTGTCATAATATTCTTGAATCTCCGTTCTAAGGTTTACATGAAGCCCCCGCTCCCCCTTCCAAAGTTGCGCAGAGAGAATGACTGTATGCCGTGAAAATGGTCAACTTTGTGAAGGGGAGCGGGGGTGTCCCAACGAGTTTTGTCCAAGATTGTAGGATTTGCTCTCATGACAACTAATATATAGGTAGATCTCATTGCTCAAATGCATGGTCACAGTGGTGTAAGTCTAGGTATCTTTTTTGTATCTAAACTAGTTATACATATTTTTTATCCATAGATATTTTCCAATCATACGTGTGAAGTGTTCTTCCGTGGTAACCCAGGGTGAAAGCCTTAGTGACAGAGGTATCTCCAGAGCAATCTCAATGGAAGGTGCCATGTTTCGCCGAGTGAAGGGAAGTAAATGCAGAAGGGGCGTGAAAGCAAGTGTATGCGGGGTCCATGGAGGGGCCCTCTTCAGAAGCCGCAGGTCGGACCCAGACGCAAAACCCTGAAAGAGGCCAGGGGGCAAAGGGTCGGGAAATTTTGGACCATTTTCAAAATTATGGGCATAAAAATGAAGCATTTAACTACCTCCATAGCGCTCAGAGGGAAAAAGCAGACACCCAAAAGTTTTTGGAGTAATCATGGGCTTACAAATTTCCTCTTATTTAGTTTGCAAACAGAACCTTAGCCAGGCAGAAGCACGGGGCCCTGTCACTCGTGCTGACCACTGTACCCCCTCATATGGAAAGTTGATCGAAAATAAATTTTTACTACCTGTGTACAGTCAGCGACAACGGCATGCCTCCAAGCGAATCTTGAGCAAGATTAAAAGAAGCGAAAGCGTCCTAAGATAAACTTAGTCTATTTCCTGTAAGATTACTGTTCTCCTTTACAAATGTCAAAGATTCCAAAAGAAAGTTTCAGTGCATCGAACCAATGTCTTATTATTTGAAAAAATATGAAGCAAAATCGAATCAACGTGTGTGTTTGCTCCCCCCGAACAATTTGTCCAATTTTATGCAGGCACTATTCTAATTAGCAATTATGTGTCCAATAAGTAGGTAGGGCGATATGCAAATGAAAGCTTGTCGGCAGTTTCACCAATAATGGGCAATACAATAAATATGTATCGATTACAACTTTTTTGCCATTACATGAGAAAGTTTGACCAACATATTGTCAATGAGTTTTACCCTACCGAAGCTGTGAAGATCCCACCAATTTTATACTGCACGACACCAGAGCCTTATGGCAGCCCATAGTCCTCTAAACGTTTGCAAAACACTCTACTGTTCACCTCCACTTGTGGGACTAAAGAAGCTGATCAAACCATTACCTTCTTCCGTTCACTTTTTGAGGTTTTCCAAGTCGCTGTATTGCAGAGAGAGAATAGCCACCTGGAAAGGCAAATTTTCGCGGGCGTCGCCCACATGTGCAAACTTAGGAACGATTTTTTAAGCAATCTATGGCTGACTTGAGATATCATCTCCTGTGGTTCCCGCAAACAGCTATCATCTGGTGGCGGCACCAGATGACCACTGGCTACAAACAAATCTTTGGTGCCCCCTTTGTGGTGTCGGTGCCTCCTATGTCAGAATTGTTGGCTACGGGCCTGTTTGAAAATATATGCCATGATTATCCAAGCAAAACGTCTTTCATAGTTAAGGTAAAATAAGTAGTTATTCTGCATGAATTAAACAATTTAGTAGCAAAATGATCGTAACATGATTTAAACAGAGTCATTCATAAATTAGGAAACCGGGGTACACGCTAATTCAAATTGGAGTAACGACATTTTCCCTTTAATGGGCAATAAACAGACCACTAAAATCACTATTTGAACACTTCTTTATAATTTATTAAATAGGAATAATAGCAGGTAGAGTCGCTTATGCTAGGAATTGTTATGGGGGAGAAGGGATGATTGTAGGAGTTGTCTATAGATTATCACTCAAGCTGTTAAGTAGAAAGCAGGCTTAATTATGCCAAGCATCAGTGACGGATGGCGCCGGAAAAAAATTGCATTTCCAAGACTGAGTTCAGAAGTACAGAGTGTAGTAATACATTGCACAGGAAAGTTTTGTTGTACAAACAATTGACATATATTTTTAAGTGACCAGATTTAGTTTCTGAGGGGTGGGGCAATATAGAGGGCAAATGCATCTATATCCCCACCACTGTTTGCAGACCACCTTGAAAGCAATTGGATGAAATCATTATTTAACAGAGGGGAATCCAGGGATTTTCATTGGAAAGCCTCTTATGCTGTACGTGCAAGACCAATGTAAAACTCGACCTCACTACGGTTAGGGGACTTGCTTTTCACGTCAGAAAAACACGAATCTGTCACTCTAGTTATTAGTAAATATTCCTCACAGGCGGTGCGAGCTTGGCGAAAATTGGCATGTCAAAATATCTTAATTCACATCAAGAGTGAAATAAGTCAGATGCCAGGGTGGGTGGTCTAAATCGGTGATTCCATACTTTGCACCGGGACTATTCCTACCTGATAGAGGTCAATCCCGTAGTCGCCACTTTCAGAGCCGTGCAATAAATAAAAGAAAAAATACGCGGCTGGTGGGGGGGGGGGCAAATTCCTGATATTTACAGATAACTGGGCACTGCTTAGCTATATCGAATTATTGAAGAAATGAAACAACAATGCCCAAAAGCTCGAGGGTGATATCCTGGGAGAGGATGCTTCTGGGAGGCAGTGACATGTAAGGCCTGTCTTAATGGGCCCAAAACTAATGTGAGAAAAGGTGCAATTGTTCAGTAAAACACTGGCAGCTAGGATTTAGGTAGCCAATGCTGGTTTACAGTTTTGCCTAGATTTTACAGTAGCTGTACGTATGTAACCATTTTTATTCGTGAATACTTCAATGGATGACATGTAGAGAGTTCGGAAATAAAAGTAGCTACATAGGTACAGTTACTATAAGATTTTCACCCAACTGTGAAATAACGGGACGGGCCCCGAAATCCCTGCTGCCAGTATTAAGTTACCGTAAAATAGCGGTCATTTTCAGCTCCGCTGAAAGTTTCAGCTAAGCTTTGGCTATCGTACATACCAAATGTCTGTCACTTTTAGATATCCTGTTGAAATGCGTGGCATTTCACTATTTCTTCGTGGACTAGACTGAAATTTGGCTGACGTGTAGGTGAGGAAAATGTCTTAATGATGCAATCATTTTCGACAATATGTACGTTACTTGACCTCAGGGGAGGATTTTGGTTGAAAACGTAAAATTCCCTTCTTTTCGTTCAATTGTGCACTAAATGTGCTGGCATGTCTTATATAGATAGTCTGAATACTGCTGAACCAATATTATATCTTCCAGTTGTTATCGTTATCATTTGAGGGCCCAAAACAGTAAACTTTGTGAAAAAAAGGTACAAAAGTATTTTGTACACAGATAAATGAACAGGACGTCTCGCGCTTACATCGTCGTGTGAGCATTTACGCCAAGTGCGGTATATCGACTATGGAGTACCGTACGTGGACTACCCCGCTGAGCAGACTCTATTTGCCCAGCTCCTCGGATATGACTTAACAAGGAATATGCCGTACAGCCTGCTACGTAGGCAATACGTGAAAATGTGGAGCGGATCTCATTCAGACGTTTTAATAATAGTAGCTGAGTTGGTTGGATGGTTACTCGAGAAGAAAGGACGTTAAAGTTGTGCAAGTTCTTGCAAATAAGTGACCTTGTGCAAAGCAGTACAAATTCATGTGTTGGGGCAGAGGCACACATGTTCAATTTAGCCTAATTTCTTTAATTTAAACAACAAGTTGGTAAAGCCGGGAGCCATGGGGAATGTCATTCCAAGCCCATCCAAGATAGCCTTAGGCTATAAAGCATTTTCCCTCCTGTTGCAACTTATTCGCAGGCCCTAAAGATCGTCCAAGGCGACGATTTATACCTTGTAGAATCCCAATAATAAAAATGTTGTGCAGTAAAATAATTTTGCAGGAGAAAACGGGACTAAAAGGTACACAGAATTTAGTGTGTAATGAAAGGTAACTGAAGTATTAGCTGAACACTTTCATGGCCTAGGACAAGCTGAGCTGTGACAACATTGTCGCTCTTATTTAACGATGTAGTGTTACCGTTGGCCAACGATTTGAACTGATTATATGTTTAGGAATTGCAGCCGTAATTTAGTGATTTTTTCCTATTTTTTTCGCTGGATGTAAGGAAGGAGTTGCTGTCCAAGATGAAAGGACTTATGCCGGGCAGTAGCGAACAGGAGGTGTGGGGTGTCACACCCCCCAATATTTGGTCGCCGTCGGCAAATTTTCGGTCGGTCGGCAAAAACGGGAGAGAGAAAGAAAAAGAAGAGGATAAGAGGAAAGGAGGAAAAGAAGAGAGAAGAAGACAAAGGAAAGGGAAAGTAAGGGAGTGAAACGGAAGACGGAGAATAAAAGAAAAAAGAGAAAGAGAGAACGGGAGCGCGTGGCCAGTCTTTAATCGGCTACTTCGATTTTCGGCCCTGTATTTAATTGGTCCATTCAAGTTGAAGGCCCGTCGGCAAGTTGATTATGCATGTGACGGCCGTATACGGCCGTATCGACGGCCTTTGGTGTAATTGGATGAGTGACTGGTCCTACGGCAAATCGGGGAAAGAAAGAAAATTAAAGGCTTCCGTATAGGCGCACTATTTCGGGTCATATGACATTCTTGAAAAACCACTTACTGCCATTGTTCCTCACTTTTATCATCACCATGGGGAGCAGCACCCGATTACCCATAGAGAGGGCATCCTTAACCCGTTTACTAAATCCTAACCTTGACTTCAAACACATTTTGCAAATCCTGAGGATCCGGTTTACCCACAAACATCCAGGGAAAAAATAATGCATCCTGAGAAAAAAAAATAATAATGCGTAGAAGCATATTTTGAACGCTTGTATTAAGATTCTGAATAGTTTTTCTCCCTTTCTAAACGTCGAACGCCCATTTGAACACCTACCGTATTTCAAGGCCTGACGCGTCTAGTGTTCAAATGCTGAACGCATAGTGTTCCAATTCTGAACGATAGGTTCAGCTCCTGAAGTTTACTGGCATGACGGGAGAATAGCCTAACACATTGAAATTATCCGGAATCTTTTCATTGGATAATGTATTATGAACCAAAATACACCTATCCCGCATGAGACTTAATTTTTCACACAGAGATCATGCTAAAACCTCAGAGCTTCCTGGGCAAAAACCCCTGGACCCCCACCAAGGGCCCTAAGACGGGCTCAGTGTTTTAGCCATCTCCTATTTGTGCGACAATATTGCATAAACGGCGAAAAATGTCGCACAAAAATAATCTGACAAGCAAATTCTACCCGGGTGTAAATTTTGAGGTTCCTCATTAGGGCAGAGATCCACTCAAATCTGGCTCCATTTGCAATCTAGGCACCTTTCAAATTCCAAAAAATTCCAAAGGGAGCGGAACACTCCGTCCCATTAAACCCCTCTCCAGGCCACAGATTAGTAAATGTCTCATTGAAAAAACGTCCCAGCTAAAACACTGGCGGGTCTCTGGGTCCCAACCGCTTAAACCTGTCGCGACCTGACGAGAGGAATAGCCTAATACATTAAAATTATTGGAAATCTTTGCATTTGATGATGCATTGTGAACCAAAACATATCCATTGAGACTTAATTTTTCACCCAGAAATATGCTTAAACCTCAGAGCCTTCCCAGGCCACCGGTCCGGGAAGGCTGGCCCCCTGTCGGGGAAATTTTCCGGTTTCGTCGGGGAGCTGTTAAGAATACGACAAAACATCTAGTACCCGACAACGGCTAGTCGTCTGGACGAGTTACTTAATTTTGGTCTAAATTTGGGCAAATTCTTCAATAAAACCCCCAAATTTCCAATTTTCTTCTTGAAACCACGGATTGTTTTCAAATTTTTCATAGTAAACGCCCAATTCTTCTCAAATTTTCTCCCGTGCCGTATTGAACCCTTTCAAAATGTTAGACTTCCCACCCTCAAAAATTGAACTTTCGTGGGATAGGAATATATGTCATTTTCTAACGCCAAGCCAATTAATTATCTCTTTCCGACAAGCTGAATCATATATCATGATCTGGACAATAGCAACGTCCAGCCCTGAGACAATTGGTGTAATGGAGAAGGGGAAAGAGCTTTTTAGTAATTTTAAGGACACCAATGCCTCATGAAAAAGAGCACAAAATTTTCCTTCAAACATCGTTTCTGCACTCTATCGCCCTCGATCTATATATATATATATATATATATATATATATATATTATATATATATTATATATATATTATATATATATATCTATATCTATATATATATATATATATATAGTTGAGTCGTAAAGCTGAAAAATCTGGGCGAGGTGAAAAAGCAATGTTGACTCCACGGGATTCGAACTCGGGACCTCCCGCTTGCTAGTGCGGACGCTCTAACCACTGAGCCATGAAGCCAAGATGGTTTGGCCTTTGTTCAAACCCATATGAAGCACTCGCAATTCACCTCCTGAGCAGCACCTATTTGGAACAGCACTAGTTCTCCTTTGATGCAAGCCCTACCAGAGATCAGAATTGATGCAATTCAGCCGAAACAATTGTCACCCGCCAGCGGATCTCCGAAGAGATGCAGAAACGTGTGACAGCACAAAGTTGACGGTGAATAAACACTGGCAGCAACTGCGATGTATGTAGAGTTGAGTCGGTAAAGCTGAAAAATCTGGCGAGGTGAAAAAGCAATGTTGACTCCACCGGATATAAGCACTATATATATATATATATATATATATATTATCTATATATATATATATATATATATATATATATATATATATATAATATATATATATATATCTATATATATATATTATATATATATATATATATATATATATATATATATATATATATCCTCTTTTCTAGCGCTATAACCGTAATATAGCCTATTTCGTTTCTCATACGGTGCTTTTTATTTGCAACTGTTCCCTTAAATTATCTCTGATTTATTTTATTTAACCTCGGCGACAAAGAGAGCCTGTCTCTTTACATATTCCAATATTTGATTATATGCCTTACTTAAATGTACCCGTGCAACTAATGCCTGGTCCATTTTAAGGAAAGTATTGTTGTTGAGAATCCACATAGCTTCGTATAGTAACTAATCCTGGAGATTCTACTGTTTCGAGGAAATATACCATTCTCCCAAACCCGAACGGAGGAACCTTTCGTTAGACATATTGTTTAGGCTTGTCGGTCTAACAGCGACACGGTTTAGCAGAAATGAAGACCACCGACGAACTTATAATACGTCCCCCCCCCCCTCCAAGTGCTATGAACCTATAAGGACGAGGTGTTTTGATAGATATCACATTACTTTTATCAATTATGCATTTTATGCCATGGCATTAGGTTGACAGATTTTTTTTAGGGGTCTGCATACCCAACTCTCACTCACAAAGTAGACGAAAAACGCATACAGCTGTGGGTTAAAGGGGGAAGATCGTGACGCCAATGACCAGTTAGTCTTCCAATTGAAAGAAAAGTAGACCCTCCCTAAAGGAGGAATCTCCTAATCTGGTGATACCAAAATCTTATAAATAAATTTATTGGACTTACATTCAATAGCGGCTACCTTCAACAGTCCGTTGTGAGTTTTAAACGTCCGGTTTTAATTTTAATTAACAAACATATCACTGGCAACTAGATTTTAATTTGCCAAAACATGGTGAAGCAAAGCGCATCGTTCTACAAACTTTACAATTATACAAGTATTCAGAACGGCATATATCCGTTATTAAAAATGCTACAGTACATAAGAATCCTCTACTTGAAATTTGAACTATTGAAAGAATAGGATGGAAAAGCAAACATTTACCAACACTGATAAGTTCTGTTCCAGACTATACTAGTTACAAATATTTGACTTACTTTATCAAATAGATTCTATTGGTTTAATGCCAGATGTCCATTGAAATTCCCTTGCCCTTTCCAGCACTTGAACCCTTTATGGCCATTGCATTGATCAACCACCCCCTTTGTTTATTCTTTCCCTAAAACGAGAGCACAATTTAAGGACCTGATCAAAGGTTTAAGTAAGTTAAATTTACATTTCTACGTAAATATCACACTAGATCTTCAACTACGAAACGGGTCTTGATTCCAAATCTTTTAATCTCGTTTTTGTTGTCGTATGGAATACTTCCATGGTCAGATCTAAAAGGAGGGTCACACAGATAGATACGATTTTTCCTAATCAAACAAAGGCACTTTTAAAGGCATGGAATTCTCACAGCTAGAAGATATTAGTTTCTGTCATATTAGTTATGAATCTATATTTTATATTTAACGTTTTAAATTGACGAATCCTGCTAGAGTTACATTTGCGATGACGATATAACCATGGAGCTAATTAAAGGGTATTAGTTCCTTGATATAGCAGCCCCGCACAAACTTCACAAAATCCGTTCCATATAATACCCTAAGCGGTGACCTTGAGATCTTAAGAAAACAGACTAAGAAAGTATTTTCTGGGGTATGCATCACCCTCAAATTTTTGATAGAACCCTCTCATGAAGCTGGTTTAGTATAGGTGTATGGATAGAAACTGGAAGTCATGCAACGGGTAATTTCTACTTCAAAATCACTTTGCCACTACTTTTGTAAGACAAAGAGCAATTCAGAAGTAATAGAGAGTACTCATCATTGTAAGTTTGCTGATAAACTTTGTCACGTGCGCAAACTTCCCGGCCTTCCCAAGCCCTCCCAAGAAATTGTTAAGTTTTCAGTGCATGAAAAGTAGTGTAACGTCATATTATAGTAAACATCATCAGGTCAGAAGATAACGACTTCTATGCTAAGTAATTTTAATGTTCCAAAGATTCGTAACTGAAATTCTTTTTTGACAAGGAATTAGGCCTACTGAACATTTTTCACGAATGAACTAAAGCAAGATTAATTCACCTTCAAACTTTATAGTAGTCTGTAGGCAGTAGTAAGAAAACCCACGTTTTCGACCCGACTGCTAGGTGGAACGGCATTACAAGTAGCGATGACATTTAAATTGTAGAAACATACCCAAACTTCGTATTATTCTGTATGATATATGGCCCGCCCTGAATGCATTGCCAAGCGGTAACTAGTGAACAAGGTTGTGCTTATGTAACCAGTTAGCATATTGTGACCAGCTCCAATCTTTTCCCTTTATTGTTTGGAAATTGCTATAGAATTCTGACCGTTTGCTCAAAAGTAGATAGAACTCTGTCATTTATCGGACCCTATATTTCTTGAGGAAATAGCCGTCGCGATATTTTGTGGCAAAAAATATCAGTTGCCCTTACCCTTCCGGAAAGATATTAACTGATGAAAGGGAATCAGCCCTACATTTGAACTTCTTTCCCAGTTTTTGTATTGCCCCTTGGAATTAATCTAGAATTTACTGGGGTACACGAAGTTTTACAAAGAGTTTTAATTGAACATCAGCGACCACCCGTCCTCTTTCGTACTACCGCCGCCTCAACGCTGTTTCTATAAAGTAAATGCATATCATACAGCTACTGACTCTTAGCATTTAGCATCAGCGTATCGATATCACTTTTGGCCGTGCAAAAGACAGCAAAATATCTTTCAGACACATTGACAGAGGTCTGCAAAACTCATAATCCGAAAACTTTAAAAGTGCTTATTTCTTTGAAAATGCCACCTACTTTGAAAGTCATTTCAAGTCTTTGGTGAGAGTGGATTTGTTTTCGTTTAGCTCTGGTCCCCGTGGAGAGGGGACACATGTGTCGCGGCCACAGCCCTCCTTCGGTCTCGTCGAGTAATTTTGATTTTGGTTGGTATATTCTGCAATGAACATTGCAAATTATCGTGTGTGCATTGAACATAGGCCTATTGTCTGGGGTTCGCAGTTGTCAGATTCGTGTTAACGTCTTTAGTGCATCGATTCGGGGCCTTTGCATTTTTAGGTAGCAGTGCTAGTGAGTTCGTGATAGCAGGGATTTTTTTCTTCTTCTTCTTCTTTTTGTCTTAGTGACTTTGGCTTACAGATCAAATAACTTGTTCCACCGTTTTGGTCGTGTCTGCTTTTAAGCACGTAAAAAGCGCATAATTAAAAAAGCGAATAAGATTGAAGCGATTTTAAGCTTATCTATGGAAATTCATCTGTTGATGACTTCACTATTACTCGACCTGAAAAAAAAAAACCCACAGTGACAAATAAAAAGTATTGCGGAGGGTGGTGTGGTCTTTCTTACTGAGGTGGACTCGACGCAATTGGAAACCCAAGGGTCTCGACTAGAGTGGTTTCCTTCATTATACTTTGTGCAACTCCTAAACTTTGTGAAAACTGTACGAATAAACACAAATATTATGGTGAAATCAAGTGATACCCAAAAGATACAAGCATTACAAAACTATGATATGAAATAGAATAAGATTGTCTAGTTAGCAGGTTAGTAAACATGTATCCTTCAAAATGGTCATGGCACACAAAGTCTGTAGGTTCTGCCACAGGAAAACTTTGAAATAAATGCATTTCCTGGTAACTAGTAATCATGGTCATTACACAAATATACAAAAATAGCAAGAAAAACATCAAAATACAATCTTCTTCTGCAGGTCATTATCAAATTTGATATTGCACAGAAGTCAAATATAATGCTACAAAAAATACATACCTCCTTGGTTGTCAGCTGATTTCATAGTAAATGATTTCACAACCTTGAAGTCACAATGCCAGGCATTGGGTCATGAAACTAGGCCCCAAACTAGTAAATAAACACTTGTTTTAAGAAGGACAGCACCCATTCTGTTCACACTTGTGCAAGTTAAGCGTGGTTTCAGTTTTGCTAATACCTTTAAAGGGTTCCATCACCTCTGTAATTACGGACCAGGGAGGTACAATAAGTCACTGGCTTGTGTTGCATGTAAAATTAACGGACCAGGGAGTTGCTATCCAAATAACAACTCCCTTGACTGACCACTGCCCCCCCCCCCATTAAAATGGTGAATATGCTTCTAATATTTTATCGTTTGTTGGGTTAAATTAATACAGATCCGGATGGCATGGTTACTGTAACTTCGGGATAAATAAATTCTCTCTTAAAAGAATAGTATTATTAATATGTTGGTTGAGGGCAGCATTACAAATTTAGTACCGTACCAGTAATGGTTCTAACATCAAACCCAGTCCCAAGTATTGTTCATACCTTGTGCACAGTCATGTTTATTTAAGATTTAACTAATACATTGTCATCATATTGGATGGTTTTTCAACAGGTGGAAGAATTCAGAAGATACAACAGACGATGACTGGTAATGTACATTATACTGTTTGGGGAAATTGTGAAATAAAAAGAGACGTTAGTATATTTGAACAAGCTATGATTTTGCAAGTTCTAACTTTAAAGGGAAACACTCTGTAGCAACTATACACCTATCCTTGAAAGTGCCTTTTTTATTCAAGTGACGCAAGTTAAATACGAGAGAAACTAATGCGAGAGTAGATTAGTCACATTATATCCTTGCATTATTTTGTAACCGTTGCTGCTCGGAAAGTTTTTGCCGGGGTCACATAAATGACATGTGAGAAGACACAATCCAGTCATTGTCCTAAATGTGTGATAAAGGAATATTAGCTATTGATACTTGTGATACAAGTATGCTTTATACATGGTAACTTGGGGAAATGAATGACACGGAATGACGCTCATTTCAAGTAGAAATTTCTACCTGGTTATACCATCCATGTGATAATATACTATCAATGAATGTTTATAAGTGCGACAGTATGAATTATTTCATGGGTTGAAATATTGGACGCTAAATCTTTCAACGAATGAAATTATCCATACTAATGCACGAATGAAAGCCATTATTTGTTTTATATAACACCTTACAACGTTGATATAGTCGTGCATGGTTCAGTGAATTTGTTTTGGTGGTTACTGTGATTCGTGTTTGTCGGCGTGCCGGGCGTGGTAGCTCCTTGGTTTTTCATTTGCTAGCTACGCGTTTATGTAACTATTACTTACGTGTTGTACGATATGCAATGCGCAATCCCCAAAGCTGCATTGATTAGTTGGGTTGTGGCATAGTTTGTACGTACTGCAGTGACAGCGACGTCACAGCCGTGACCGTGTGTTACACTAGAGTATTGCAAGATGGATAACGCACGACCCTGATGATAGTGCCGAATGTTACCTCCAATCCTCCAATCAAATGTAGAGAAATTAATAAGGTGTTATATAAATTTGTATCTGTCTTCCTGCCAACACATGTTATTAACTGCATGAGACTACATTGTACACAGTTTTAATAAAGTGATTTTATCAGTTCTGATTGTAATCACGAAAGATAGTAGATGAAGCTTTAACCATTTTATTTCTAGGTTTATGAATTTTGTACATATTCAGTTACTCTGTGTACACTGAAAGACAATTCTGAAGGGAAAGTTGGGAAATCTTGTCTCAATGATAGTAACCGAAGCTTTGATAGGGTCATCGGGTTGCGATAATACTTCCAACCCCAATTTTTAGGCTCACGAGGGGCGCGTCACATTTTGAGGGAGAGAACAGAGTAAACCATCAGGCATGTGGCCACAATTATACATAACGTACGTAATCGTATCAACTACGACTCGGCGAAGGAACTGAAAAGAGTCTCCCCAGGGGTACCCTTTACCGACTC
Source organism: Holothuria leucospilota (assembly GCA_029531755.1). Lineage (NCBI taxonomy): Eukaryota > Metazoa > Echinodermata > Holothuroidea > Aspidochirotida > Holothuriidae > Holothuria > Holothuria leucospilota. Next base: position 31,448,069 of record CM055961.1, on the reverse strand, counting down.
GGACTTTGGCTTCTTATCCCCACTTGTTGTTACCCCTGTTGTAGGATTTTTTAGAGAAGTAAACATCCCAAAACAGCACCACCATTTAAAACTTCCACTGACACGCCCCTTTTTCATATGGACGAAACCTTCCCACAATTGGTTAAAGTAATGGTTAAAGTAGTAACACGAGGCGAAGTGTTGAATAGAAAATCGTTATGGCCAAGGTATATCACCAACGGACCCAGTGCTGTGTCATCTTTTTAAGTGAAGCTATGTATATCTCGTTGACTTACGTCAAATTCTACAAGAATGTACGCCTAATATCTAATATAGTTGACGAGGATGTGTGCTGAGGGATTCCCTTACACAACATAACATTGGGATAAGCTTAACACGGTGTATAGCAAATACAAGTAAAATGAGTTCACTGGTGATACACTTATGCAACAAGCATAAGTAATGGAAATTACCAGAAAAAATGTTTTGTTTGGGGGTGGGGGTACGGGCACTTTAAAAATATAACAGACCGGGGTTCTCGTGACAGGAAACTGGAATCTGTTTAAACGAAAGGGTTAACTAGCTCTGACTCATATGTCAACCAAACTTGTTTGAGTTTGGTCGGTTCGAAATTAAGTCGACCGTTGTAAGAGCGTGTCGTTAAGTGAAACTGGGCAGGAATCCGCGGAGGATTTGAGGACGACGATACAGCTCAAATGGTTTGGGCGAGGGAGGTGCTGTATTGTTTTAGATTAAATTAGGTTAATATACTTTTTATTCCGCCATTGTAAGTTTCTAGATTTTGCTAGGAGCAAAATTACATTCAAGAAGCTCATTTGTCATATCTGACTGTAACTTGCATTTTCTTTTGCCATTATTTTACACTGATGAATTGATGAGTTTTTATCAACAAATGAAAGCCGTGGATTTGGGGGATAGGGGAGGGGTGAGGAGTGGAGCTGTGAACTTTCTGAAACAGCGGTTTTGATCACATGGATGATACCAAGTGTATTATAAGAGAATCAACTTATGCTCATTTATATTCACTGACGTTGAGACAGACAGAGCTGGTTTAATCAGAGAGGTGGTATTAGGCTAATAACACCTTCCTGGTTTAAGTGAGATAGTTTGATGGGAACGATGGTGGCTGAGATAATTCATAATACCCAGAAACCGACAATAGTGCCCATTAAATGGGTCAGGAAGGGGTATTTTTAATTATTGGTAATGGATACAGACGATGCAACAGTATTATCTTTGCTGTATAAACATCAATGCGATCAGCAGAGACAATCGAGTTTTGAAAAGGGAGATGTTGAATGAGCAATGTTTGGAATTTCATGTAGGCTTAAAAGGTACATTATTCATAAGTGGATAATGTCGTGGATTTGTAATGCAAAGTTATTCGTTCCTTCTCTTAAATTTCTACTCGAAGGCTCAAGAAGGTAAAATTAAATCTGGAATTACCCAGAGCCGATCTCCCTCTTACATTATGTAACTATACCTTTAGTGTCATGGAACAGAAATGAAAGAACAAAATCTGAGAATATTCCAAGAATTCAGGATATATTTTATTAAAGATATGTTTGCATATAAACTCATATGGATTGTATGCGTACTGAGACTGACACAACAATGCGAGAAATTTAAATACTTTCATTTCTTTGCTATAGTATTGTAAATATAAATATCTACCCGCTATGTGAAACCACGACGGTAAATCAATTAGGGAGTTGCTAACCTGAGAGTACATCTCACATTTTACACAAATTTTAGCTTTTAAAATCACAACAGTGAGTTCAAGACCGACTCATGTTCTTTTCCCATAGCTAACTTGCAACTTGTTACTCACCCATGCCGATTGGGTCACGTGTATTTACAGTGCTTCATGTACTACTGTTATATGCTGCTATTGCATTAGAGGGAAGGACAAAGAGAGTGAGCTAGTTGTTGGTCTTCTAGCCTTCAATTTTAATCATGCAGCACACTGTAATGATGCACAAATATTTGCCCTTTAAAAATGGCTATACTTTACAAGCAATGACGACGAAGTGTAGGGTTTTTGTCTAAAATGCAAGGAGTTCTGCCAGTGGCCATTTCTGTTAATATAATAGATACAATTTATAATGTCTGTTTTAATTTCTATTTTATTGGAAATAAGTTTGTATTACGTTATTGCGGTCATTTATACTTGAAGTTAATTCATTATAAAACATGGAATCAGGATCGAAGCCGCTTTGTTAAAATCCTACACTTAATTTACACATTAATCTCTCCAAATGTCATTATCATTTCTTTGCTATAGTATTGTAAGTATAAATATCTACCCGCTACGTGAAACCACGACGGTAAATCAATTAGGGAGTTGCTAACCTGAGAGTACATCTCACATTTTACACAAATTTTAGCTTTTAAAATCACAACAGTGAGTTCAAGACCGACTCATGTTCTTTTCCCATAGCTAACTTGCAACTTGTTACTCACCACATTGTTCAGATCTGGGTCACGTGTATTTACAGTGCTTCATGTACTACTGTTATATGCTGCTATTGCATTAGAGGGAAGGACAAAGAGAGTGAGCTAGTTGTTGGTCTTTAGCCTTCAATTTTAATCATGCAGCACACTGTAATGATGCAATATTTGCCCTTTAAAATGGCTATACTTTAAGCAATGACGACGAAGTGTAGGGTTTTGTCTAAAATGCAAGGAGTTCTGCCAGTGGCCATTTCTGTTAATATAATAGATACAATTTATAATGTCTGTTTTAATTTCTATTTTATTGGAAATAAGTTTGTATTACGTTATTGCGGTCATTTATACTTGAAGTTAATTCATTATAAAACATGGAATCAGGATCGAAGCCGCTTTGTTAAAATCCTACACTTAATTTACACATTAATCTCTCCAAATGTCATTATCATTTCTTTGCTATAGTATTGTAAGTATAAATATCTACCCGCTACGTGAAACCACGACGGTAAATCAATTAGGGAGTTGCTAACCTGAGAGTACATCTCACATTTTACACAAATTTTAGCTTTTAAAATCACAACAGTGAGTTCAAGACCGACTCATGTTCTTTTCCCATAGCTAACTTGCAACTTGTTACTCACCCATGCCGATTGGGTCACGTGTATTTACAGTGCTTCATGTACTACTGTTATATGCTGCTATTGCATTAGAGGGAAGGACAAAGAGAGTGAGCTAGTTGTTGGTCTTTAGCCTTCAATTTTAATCATGCAGCACACTGTAATGATGCAATATTTGCCCTTTAAAATGGCTATACTTTAAGCAATGACGACGAAGTGTAGGGTTTTTGTCTAAAATGCAAGGAGTTCTGCCAGTGGCCATTTCTGTTAATATAATAGATACAATTTATAATGTCTGTTTTAATTTCTATTTTATTGGAAATAAGTTTGTATTACGTTATTGCGGTCATTTATACTTGAAGTTAATTCATTATAAAACATGGAATCAGGATCGAAGCCGCTTTGTTAAAATCCTACACTTAATTTACACATTAATCTCTCCAAATGTCATTATCAATAGAAATGCAGCCCCAAAATGAAAAAAAAAAATCTACGATAAAATAATTTTTGAGTGTAAAGATGGTTTCAAAGGTACCTTTGAACGATCTTAAAGTATTCATTTACTACCCCCATAATAAGATAGTTTTTAAATTTTCTGTTTGCAATGGGGACCTTGTTAAGGCCGGACGTGGTCCATATGCATATTTGTACTTGGGTATAGACTTTGTAAATAATGCACCTATTCCAACCAGTAAACTTGAATGGGCACAAGAAATCGATGTTGTATAAACGCGTTGAGATACAGAAGTGGAAGTATTTAGATTAGACATTGTAAATCTTGCCTTTTTATTTGAATGCTTGCCGTACTGCAGTAGCAGACATGATACTGGGCATTTATTGCATCAACAAGCTTAAGAGTAAAATTATCACAGGGTAACAATAAATTATACAGAATGTTTGGTAGTAAACATAGGTGTCTCAATTGCAAAATATCGGTGTGGTCTGTGTATCACACATATTAACTGCTCTTCATAATCTGACAAAACAGTGACATCGGTACCAATTCTTTACATGAACAATGCTTAAAGGAATTGTTATGGTGAATATCCATGCACTGTAGTAAGAGTACTTTATCTAGGGAAAATGCAATGAAATCCCGTCTTAAAGAGCGATAATTGACAATGAAACCAAGGGGATAAACACTTGAAAAGGAGATGGGGTCTTCAGTTACCTTACTTTGACTAATTGCTTTTCATGATCAGGTAAATATTTTCGAAAATTCCAAACAATGAACCATACAATGTTTTTGTGACGGCAAGAGGGATTTCTATGCATTGACAACCGGGTATAAGAAAATGAAGAATTCTATCCTTTTTGCCTTAAGGAAGTTTATTTCTGTCTTAAAATGTGTTATATTATAGAATAGGGTATCGTTATATCATTTCATAGTAAGCATTCTCCTTCAGACTTCAGAATAAAAAGCCAATCAACTAAACATTTATTGTAAAGACAAAGTAGATAAAGACGCAAATGACCATTAAAGGTGACATAATGTTTAAGTTTATGAAGCAGTAGTAAAGTTGTGACAATAGCAAAAACAGAAAAACACTTATCTAACTTGCTCGTAATTATTCGGTAACAGGAATGTTTTCGTTGTAATATCCTTTAGTTTATAACTATTATGTTCTCTGGAAAATTGTAGGAAATTATGATGTAAAGTTAAGGCGTTTTAACCCCCACCCGAAGTCCTGCTTAAACCTCTCAGTCTCTTACTATTAGTGTTGTAGTATATTTGCAATACCTATTTCCTTGAAATCGCTATCATTTACACAATTACCTTGATTATGTAATTTTTCAATTGAAGTGTTAAACTCACAAAGTATTTTAATTTCTTCTCTCTGGTTTTTCCGTTCTTAAAACTGGGGTCTTTGATAGTGTACTGTAAATAATTGCGTTCAATTGGATTAACCTTTGTGTATGTGGAAAAGCTCAGTGACTTACCTAGGATATTTTCACCTCCGGATATGATCATCCTTTTATCTTTCTAGGAAAGGTGCGTCATTTTACCCCAAGAAGATTTCTGGTTCATTAATGGAAATAGTTTAAAGTTTCGCACATTTTGAAATGAAAATTGGTTGAAAACTAATTGTCACAATTTACTGAACGGTTGTTAGTTGATGTCTTGGGTCTAAAGCGACCCCTACTTCTTTTGGAGACATTTTATTGCAGTTGTAAAGTTGCAAAGATAAAAAAGACCTTTCTTGGACCAAGTTTGGACTGGTTATATGTGCAAATTACGTGATTTTTGTTTTACTTTTTGATGTTGCTTAAGTAAAGGGATGTTGTCCACAAGAAGATTGACCCTCAGTCTATTTTGAAAAGTTTTGGATATTGTAAGATTACTAAAATGACGGTATCTTTAGCAAAGCTAAGGACTTCTTACATGTTAAAAATTTCATAACATGGTGATTTTTACATGGATTGGCACCACTTCAAGTTTAGTGAAGTGTACCCCACTTCATAAGACCTTAAGTTCCACTCAACTTGAAATTTGAAACACCCCTGTGTCTGTTTGTGTCGTCATGACCACATGTAAATTACTTTAAACTGTCATTTTAAGCAACAAAAGGTCAAAGGTTACAGGCCTAGTGACAGTGAGTAAACAGTGAGGAGTAACGCATACTGGAAGTATAGACTGGGGTACCCCGAGGAGCGGACTCTGTTTGCTCAGCTCCTTAGCTTCCGTCTCAAACCAAAGGGATATGACTGAACAAGGAAAATACCGTACAGCCTGCTACATAGGCAAAGACTGGGGTTACTCGGGACGTTGCTTCTGGGTAGCTTCTGACGTGTTTAAGCTAGCCATGGATTAGAGCGTACAAGTAATCATTCACTGATTACAATCGTGTTGTGCTTATGTAGCTAGCGTTTAAGCGCCGACACTATTATTTTTGCGTCATGGTTTAAATTTTCTTATCTTTGATTACCAAGATATCTCAAACTGTAAACGAAAGCTTCCTGCAACTGCAGATGTGTAAATGGAATCTTAATCATAAGCAGATTAAATAAAAGTAAAACATATCTGACATAATTCATCTCATTTTACATTTTTCAGTTTTCTACTTGCAAAGCATCAACGTCTCTACAACTAAAGAAAAGCCCAGTTTAAGTGTCACTTGAAATAAATTATGAATTATTGAGAGGTACAACTTTAGAAGATTGATCAATCCTTAGTATTTTCAACAAGAGAAGGCTCGAGGTTATTGCATTTAGAAGTTGGTCCCATTTCCTACGCTTCGTTCAACAATATCACCCAGAATAAGGGCCGGATGTATCTTCCGAGGTGGCCTAGATTTTAAAGTTGTCATCACCTCGATTAGTAATTCCATACCCCCATCATTTTCCTCTAATCTAAAAAGAAACAATAAGCAATAGTTTTCATGAAGGGAGCAAACTAAGGTGTAATGTGTTTCATGCTGAAAAGTTTAGGTGCTTGTCTTCCACATACAAAGTGTAGTCAAATTTCTAAAACATATATAATTACACTTCACCCATTATACCTGGCAGGTTACCCGTTCCGATTTGGGTGCTGACTCCCAATGTCGTCGAAATTCCAGGATTTTGGGATTTAGGACTTTTTTAAACAGGAAAGGGGGATTTTAGACTTGAAATAGAAGCAATAGTAAGAACAACTAATGCAGCTATTAACTGTCCAAATGGGAGCCGTTATCATGCGCAAAGTCTGGATGCTATCATACGAGATTTTTAGGTTCCGACGACTTTATATGGGAGTTGAAGTCTTTCCTTCTGAGGGTCAGTTTCCCTCTCGATTAACGTATATTATTCCTATACTCGTAAACTGACTGCACTTGTGATACCAGAGTAGGTACGTAAAAATAGGCGTTCATATTCCCCGCCTGCTACGACGGTAAGAGAGTCAGAAGTCTAGGTACCTAGAGAAGGAGCCCCTGGGACCTTCGATATTTTCAAGTTGTAGGCATTAGATTGGAGCATTATGCCATCATGAAATTGCACTGGGTGGGAGATTTAAACATACTACTGAAATCAAGTACAGTCGGTCGGATAATATGTAAAGCCCGGGTCACACCGCCACGACTCCCTGCGACTCCCCGTCGTAGACAATTTGCAAAAATCGTAGATATTCTGGTGTACCGACCGCATCCAATTACGACGAAGCATGTTCAATCGGGCTGACTGCTTACGACACGACGGAACTTTAGTCGTGGAATCGGCCACACCGCCACGACCACAACCGACGAGATGGGTGGTCGCCGTCGTGTCGTGGGTTGTCGTGGCAGTGTGACCCGGGCTTTTGCCCGCCCGGTGGACGTGTATTACTCCTGCACCCACACTGACTGCACTCGCAATACCAACACGCCAAACAGGAGTACATATTCGACACCTGCTCTGAAGGTAACCCGGGCTCAAGAGTAAGAAGGTTTGTTGGCGTTAAAAAGTCAAAACGAAAATAATAGAATAATGGTAGTCACTCGTTTGAAATGCTAAGGGAAGCCACACGGGGAATATCGTAGAAGTAGGTAGCAAGGTAGGTGTGGGGGGGGGGGGGTTGGAGCAAAAGCACCAGTCACAAACCTGGGAGACTGAAGTATGTTTGCGCCCCTTCAGACAAAGTCCAAAACTTCATATCTGGTAAACATCGTTAAATGGAGTAAACTTCCTTGTAAATGTACTACACTATAAAAAAAAAATACTTAAAAAGTGCACAAAATGTAGCATAAAATTACACCTACGGACCCTTAAATACTTTCTTTCGAAAGAGCAGGGGACACCTTCCCAGACCTTTCCCGGGAAAAGGGTCTGAGACATTCAGCACACCCACCCTTTATTACATGGAAACAGCTTTCTATACTTTTACGGGAAAAGGTGGAAATCTGCTGTTAGTCTCATGCAGTTTTGAATCCCTTTCTTCCCCTTTACGCAAAAATGAGTTCACTGCTCGCTATTGAGGTGTATCCTCTCGGTTACCTGCTGTAACAAATTAAGGTCTTAATAAGTGGGTGATAACGTTAAGTTACTGAAAATCATATAGGCGGAACACGTGGCGAAGGCGAGAATTACGCACCAGTGTGACCTCGCTTCATAACCCCTTCCTCCTAAGCTTTGTTTCTTGTAAAGCGATGCAATTTGATGTAAGCATATTTTGTTAATATAGTACTTGTCTGAACAAACTTACGATAGATGTAGATCTTCGGTAGACTGATTCCAGATAGCCTTAAATTTCCTCTTAGATCAATCCCTTACGTTCTACTTTCGTTCGATACAACGACTCAGTTATATCAGCCTAGTAGCACAGGCTGCAAGACTGGTCAAGTTTACATTTTAAGAGGCTTTCACCTTGCTAGCAAAATAAACCCTTTGGCCTTTTTTCAATCTCATAAGCTAGCCTAGTTATCTTCAGCAACAGATTTAATTACAAACCATCCTTTCGAATTCTATAAAAAAAAAAACCTCTTACTGTATAAACCATTTTCCTCAGTGAAAGTTGCTTATTTGCTCAGATGTTGGGTTTGGCGCATAAGAATTTGTTCACTTGAAAGGAAAGCTAAATTATGGATAGGTCTATAATTAATATGGTCAAACTAACAGTACGGTATATGTCAGTTGTTGCATACGCTTTTCCATACCCTGCTTGCTCGCAGCAGTGAGGAATACAAGACTGAAGCAGTCACCAGTGACGAGCGTCTTTGCATTGGAGTAATACAATGCCTGCTACGTAGTGATGGAGCCACTTGTTACAATTCTAGAAAACAATCACCTTACCAAGCTTTGCTCGCCTGACGATCTTCCCATGTTTTCTCATTGTGGTCCACTGTCTAACATAATCAAGAAACACGAGGGCAATAATGGAAAAGGAAGTCTATCCCTCAGTGATAGGGAAATGAAATGAAAGATTGAACTAACTCTGTCCCCTAAAAGTTCAGAGAGTGTACTGATTAATTATGACGTTAATTACACTAGGGTCTAAATTTATATATTTTCATCCCGTGTTTACCACCACATCAACTAAATTGGTTCATTTGCCAGTTTAAAATGGGCCAACAACAGGTATGGTATTTTATTTTTCCAGGCCAATCCGTGGCCCTGACCCTCCCGGATGTTTTAAAAACGTTATGTGTTGCGTTTGTTTAACATTTTCGAAAAATGTTAAATATAAAACATTATAGAACATTTGTACAACATTGTAACTTTTTGACATGACTTTTTAAAATGTCAGTAAAATGATATTATAAAATGTTTTCCTTTAACATTTCTAAGATCAATTGGGAATGTTATGAAAACGTTATGTGTTGCGTTTGTTTAACATTTTCGAAAAATGTTAAATATAAAGCATTATAGAACATTTGTACAACATTGTAACATTTGGCATGACGTTTTTAAAATGTCAATAAAATAATGTTGTAAAATTTTTTTCTTTAACATCCCCAAGATCAATTTGGAATGTTTTAAAAACGTTATGTGTTGCGTTTGTTTAATATTTTTGAAAAATGTTAAATATAAAGCATTATAAAACATTTGTACAACATTGTAACTTTTTGACATGACTTTTTTAAATGTCAGTAAAATGATATTATAAAATGTTTTCCTTTAACATTTTTAAGATCAATTGGGAATGTTATGAAAACGTTATGTGTTGCGTTTGTTTAACATTTTCGAAAAATGTTAAATATAAAGCATTATAGAACATTTGTACAACATTGTAACATTTGGCATGACGTTTTTAAAATGTCAGTAAAATGATATTGTAAAATGTTTTTCTTTAACATCCCCAAGATCAATTCGGAATGTTTTAAAAACGTTATGTGTTGCGTTTGTTTAACATTTTCGAAAAATATTAGATATAAAGTATTATAGAACATTTGTACAACATTGTAACATTTTGACATAACTTTTTAAAATGTCATTAAAATGATATTATAAAATGTTTTTCTTTTACATCCCCAAGATCAATTCGGAATGTTATGAAAACGTTATGTGTTGCGTTTGTTTAACATTTTTGAAAAATGTTAAATATAAAGCATTATAAAACATTTGTACAACATTGTAACATTTGGCATGACGTTTTTAAAATGTCAGTAAAATAATATTATAAAATGTTTTTCTTTAACATCCCCAAGATCAATTCGGAATGTTTTAAAAACGTTATGTGTTGCGTTTGTTTAACATTTTCGAAAAATATTAGATATAAAGCATTATAGAACATTTGTACAACATTGTAACATTTTGACATAACCTTTTAAAATGTCATTAAAATGATATTATAGAATGTTTTTTTTGTGGTTTTACATCACAGCGCTCCCAAGATCAATTCGGAATGTTAATGAAAACGTGTATGTGTTGCGTTTGTTTAACATTTTTGAAAAATGTTAAATATAACAAGCATTATAAAACATTTGTACCAACATTGCGTAACATTTGGCATGACGCCGTTTTTTTAAATGTCGCCTTGTCAAAATAAGATGATGTTTGTAAAATGTTTTTCTTTAACATCCCCAAGATCAATTCGGAATGTTTTAAAAACGTTATGTGTTGCGTTTGTTTAACATTTTCGAAAAATATTAGATATAAAGCATTATAGAACATTTGTACAACATTTTAACATTTTGACATAACCTTTTAAAATGTCATTAAAATGATATTATAAAATGTTTTTCTTTTACATCCCCAAGATCAATTCGGAATGTTATGAAAACGTTATGTGTTGCGTTTGTTTAACATTTTCGAAAAATGTTAAATATAAAGCATTATAAAACATTTGTACAACATTATAACTTTTTGACATGACTTTTTTAAAATGTCAGTAAAATGATATTATAAAATGTTTTCCTTTAACATTTCTAAGATCAATTGGGAATGTTATGAAAACGTTATGTGTTGCGTTTGTTTAACATTTTCGAAAAATGTTAAATATAAAGCATTATAGAACATTTGTACAACATTGTAACATTTGGCATGACGTTTTTAAAATGTCAATAAAATGATGTTGTAAAATGTTTTTCTTTAACATCCCCAAGATCAATCTGGAATGTTTTACCAAAAAACGTTATGTTGTATGGCGTTTGTTTATAACATTTTTCGAAAAATATTAGATATAAAGCATTATAAAAACATTTGTACAACATTGTAACATTTTGACATAACTTTTTTAAAATATCAATAAAATGATATTGTAAAATGTTTTTCTTTAACATTTCTAAGATCAATTCGGAATGTTATGAAAACGTTATGTGTTTGCTGGGTAGTGGTCTCGCGGGCTGAGGCTAAACGAACCCACACGCCGGAGGTTCCTCACCCTTGCTGTACTGAGCCACCGTACATACACTATGATCTAAGTGCTAGTGTTGTTTTAACGATGGACGTGAATTCATTCATTTTACATTGACGGCGGCAGGAAGGTCTCCAATTTTCCCTCCAAATCTCAAAGTCGTAACTTTTGGCAATTTAATAAACGTCGGCATGCCGCGATTTATTATCTCAAAATTAAGCATATAGCCTAGTAAGCTTCAAGTTTCCGGGCGAAAATCGCCCGCGTCTAACTACCTCGTTGCTAAATCAAACAGGCGTTCAGCTGCCAGCTTCCCGGCCGGATCTCCCGCCTGGTCCTGCTGAAATTAGTGCTACTCGACTCGCCTTCTGCAACTCCAGCTGTCCAGTGACACTGATAGCTGGTAATACCTTTCTCAAAGTGCTGAAAAAATTTCGTCTGTATTCGGACGTGACAGAGAATCACTTCTTAACGATTGGTCATCGTTTAAAATTCGCACTTGAGATTGGGTCAATTTAAAAATATTCAGACTATCCCGCATGGGCGGAGCTGCAAATCGAATATTTTTTTTCCATATATCAGAGTCTCGTCTATGCATTATTTTGATATCGTAATTTGTTCATATAGATTCCCACCGTTCGTACGTTTCAAGAAGTCATTTGAGCATTAAAATCCTTCAGTTTAAGTCGAGGGGCGACAAAGAGAATACGAAAAACTTTGAGATTTGAAAATGAAGGATTACGCTCAACCAAAATTCAAAACGAACAACTCCGTCTCGAAAGTAGATCCGTACAAACCTTGCGTCAAGACCTTTGATTGGTCTAAGCAAGTCATGAACAAACGTGCGTTTGTCTGATGTGTCTAGTTAATTATACATGTCAATGGTGAGTTACACAGTACGTGCTATAAAGATAGACCTATAAAAATACAAGTAAGCCACTACATCTTACGACGACATTTTTAATTCAGTTGGCCTAGTGCATGCGGGCCCAAATCACGAGTCTCTTCTCCCAACAAGCCATGTTCAACATCTAATTGTGATAATTTTTGTGAAATATATGGTCAGTGGAAAAACTTTGCAGAAATCTTCAGAATGCTCTTTTGCTGTAAATTTCCAAAATATTTGCAAGTTTTATTCTGTTTGCATCTGAACATTCAGAAGCTGCGTAATCTTGGTGAAAAATCATCAATGGCGACGAGACAAAATACAATGTTCTTCCGCTCTGAATTCATCAGCTTCATAGAGTTTCCGTAGGATAAGGTTTACTTTCTTTTGCGCAATGTAAAAAAATGTCTACTTGGGTGTAATTGGCCTTCCCAAATGATGAAAATACGATTCCGTACACGTAGCCTGAGAGGCTACGTAATAAATAGTCACGTGATGAATAAACATATAATTTTTGTTTTTCATCTTGTCGTGCTGTTACAATCAGACATTCTACCATCTTAAGCATGCCTTACGAAATGTGTGACAGGTACTTTTGCTACTTCTTTCATAACACAAATCAAAACACAGCGTCAGTAGCCCCATATACCTCTTTGTAACAAGGTTGTGTCACTATGTAAGATACTTTGGGGTAATTTTACTCTAACCTTAAAAAAATCCTTGTCTGATGGATATAATCTTCAAAAGGACCTTTTTTTCGTGAAGGGAAAGAGAAAATCCATTCAAGTTTGCAGTACTCAGCTGAGCCAATGAATTTTATAGATTACAGAGCTCAGGTAGGGAGCTGCCACCCCACGCTCAGGACTGTAGTTTTCGTAGGGACCCCCCGCCAAACTTAAATCCAAAATTAAAAATGGCTCACTTGAAAATACCGAAATGCTAGAACCTTCTGTCTAATGATTATGTTGTTAAGACCCTTTGGACCTGGAAAAGCCTATGTAAAGGCTCCCTAATTACTTTCAAATTTTCCGGCGGGGAGGGGGGGGGGGGCTCTGAACTCGACCACAAACGGGGTCTCATGCGGGTAACTCGCACTGACGAATGGACCTCCCTCCTCATGCATGATGCACACATCACACCTGAGTCTAAACGTTTAACATCTTAAAATGGTTGCCACGTGGTGCCACAACATGCTCAAACATGCTCAAACAGAATATCATATGATTACCCTTAGCTACATGCTAAAATCAATGAGCTTGTAGGATATCCTTCTTTTCTGTTTTCTACTACAAAGTGATTAAACTGAACATTTTTTTAAGTTAAACTATTCTCCCTAAAGTCTTACTTTCTAAATCATGAAGTCTTAATAATGTTCAGAAGTAGATGCATATTTGGAGGTCTAGTAAGTGCAATTTCCTCCAATCTGAAAGGAATTTTTGACAAAAAGTTCGATCCAAGGTTCCCGGACAGCTCTCCTCCCCGGACAGTTGCAATTCTCAGAGCAAATGGGGGAAGTTGTCTGAGGGGTAAATATCATGGGCTGGAATTGTCCGGGTTGAAATTGTCCAGGGTGGGAATTACCCGGGTTAAAATTGTCTAGGGTGGGAATTGTCGAGATTGCCCTGGGGAGGGGGTAAGGGGAGGTGTCCGGCCACGATGCTACACACCAAGTAGCTTACTAAGAGGGGAAGGTCCCCACCGAGTACCAGTTTGGCATGGCACCGTGTCATGCTAAAAGCTAAAAAAGACACCCTTAAAGTGACATTCTTCAAACATTTAATCAGTTCATAGCTTTGTTCAAGTTGAAGGGCACCAATTTTTATAAAAGCAGCCTTTAACAAGGCAAAACTTACACAACGGGGGTGGGAGGACTTTTCTCAAATAGCAGGTGCGTAACCCCGCCCATTAACGGTGGCACCGGCACGGGGGGATGGAAGGCGATACTCTCCCTACCTCCCATTCCCCATTGCTGAACCTGTACGTCTGGATTTTTGTTCAAAATTAGTCCAAATACGATACTTGTAAAGTGCTCGGCGTCATTCTCTATAGTATCAGTTGGATGTCAGGTAATAATCATCATGTCAGTGCCCCATTTTATATGTATAATCAAGAGCTTCCAGGAGGCCCTATACCGGTGTCTGATGCCATTTCATAATGCACACTGAAGCAAAGGATAATTTAGAAATAGTCCAAGAATGTTTTTGTGCATTGCACGCACGTATTTTTGCAAAATACTTTTCCCGAATAGAAGGCAGTAAAATAGCCAAAAGCGGAAGGGGGGGGGGGTGGGATTCAGGAGGTTTGTTGACAACATACCCTTCTCTTAGACAACATACTCTCCTCTTTCACCTTACCAAAAATTATAAATCACTAAATCATTTCCAATCATAGATCATCAGTTCCAAAAATATCCTAAAGATAGCACCATTTTGGAAGGATCCTCACTACTGTATACAATCGCAGGGCGCATAAAAAGTACAGATTTACGCAGACTTGGATGTTTAACTGGGTTGGTATTTCGACATCATCTGTGGACACCCCCTGTCACCAAATTCTGGCGGTGCCACTGCCCGTTAAATAAGCTCTCAGATGTCTGACAAGCAATTAACGGCAATTATCGAATGATGGGTATGAAGCAAATCATTGCATTTGCTCGGGGTTGAAGATTAAAACAAATTTTAATCATCCCGTGTGCGCGATTCGAGAGGTAACGTTAGGTGTACTGTATAATCTAACGGTTATGCTGAACGTAAAGCCTAACTTTGGACTCTCTATAGACTAGGTCCAAAGTCTGGCCTAATGTTCAGCTCTCCTCTTTGACATGGTTAATATGCTGATAATTTTCTTACATGACAAGCGTCTCCTACAGAAAGAGTTGTTTGAAACCGAAAAATCAAACCTTTTATCATGTACCATAAGCTACAGATATCATTTGGAGGGAAGATTCTGTACTGCTCATGCTATGACATAATCAGTTTATCACACGAACACAGGCCTATTGTACGTAGTGCTTCATGCTATGGTCAATAGTATGCAATAGTGTAAAGAAATTCAGCTTATTATGGAGAATCTCAAACACTGTATATTCCATTCCGTGGGTGTAACGAAGGCGTGTCAACTTTCAGCCATTCAGAAAGTTTACGTTTGTAAATGAGGCATAAGAAGCTTTACAATTCACACGTAGTGATTTTATCATAGGCTCAGTCATGTTCGTATATATTTCTTCGTTTGTGGTATTAGTGTTATTTAGTTAGGGAGTAATTCTCTTTTCAGCCTTGTGTTATTTTATGCTCTCTTGGGACAGCCAAGCCCAGGTTTGCGGAGACGTCCTCAACATATTTTAACCAAAATTTGCTCTCGGTAATTTCTCCCCATCTGTCATGAGATGCAGAACTGTACGATATAGCGTATATTTGGTTTAATCTCCGTAGTTTGTCCTATCCGTGTGCAATAAGGGGGGCAACCATACAGTTTCCTTTCTTCCTTTGTTATGTGTGACGGAGAATTCGTAGTGACACAAACGAGTTTTGAAAGTTTTGCAACTGCAAGGAGTTGCGTCATTGTCAGATACATTCACATAATTGGGTCTACAGAATGTGAATTTTGACACAGTATACAAATACAGAAGAGAAGATGTTTGCATTCCATATTAGGCGGTGGGCCAATGGTCTAAAAGTGCTCTATTTCTTGACTTCCGTAGTCCCCCCTAGGGAAGTACTTAAAAATAACCTAGATACATTGCGAACGATGTCCTAAGACATATTTTACATGTTCCCACTTTTCAAAGTTGCACATTTATGAGTAATCACGGGAAATATGCTATTTTGGTTGCTAGGGAAAATTTTCCCTAGCAACGGTAGCTTATGAGCAGAATAAACACAAAATCCAAACTTCTAATGATGGGAAAATAGAAAAAATACCACTTTCTTTTGAAAAGAAGTCTCATTTGCATATATTCCTTTGATTTATAATGAAAAAAACACATTTTGGGTTGCTAAGGAACATTTTCTCTAGCAACAGTAGTCAGAAAGCAGAATTAACACAGAATCTAAACTTCCAACTATGAAAATACAGAAAAATGTCATTTCCCTTCCAAAAACTGAAACAATTCATTCACATGTTTGAAATTAGCATGAAAAATAGACTTTTTTGGTTGCTAAGGAACATTTTCCTTAGCAACAGTAGTCAAAAAGCAGAATAAACACAAAATCTAAAATTCCAATTATGAAAATACAAAAGAAATGTCATTTCCCTCACAACATGAAAACAATTTATGCACAATATTTGAAATTATCATAAAAAGTCACTATTTTGGTTGTTAGGGAAAATTTTCCCTAGCAACAGAAGTCAAAAAGTGGAATAAATACAAATCCAAATTCTCAATTATGAAAATGCAGAAGAAATATCGTTCACCTTTAAAATAAAAACAATTTATCCACATTTTTTGAAATAATCATGAAAAATACACCTTGGTTGGAAACCTTGGAAAATTTCCCTAGCAATGGCAGCCTAAGCCCTAGGAAATGAACACAAGATGCAAAATCCCAATTGTAGGCGTGAACGATAAATTTCTCCACCTTCAAGTTTCCAGAGAAATCAAGAGAAAACACCTCAAATGACAATGACTCAATGACATTACACTGCTTGGTTGCTAAGGATAACTTTACCTAGCAAAGAAAGTGTAAGCACAGAATAAAGACAAAGTGAAAGCTTCAAGTTATGCGAATAGGTATTTCAGGGAATAAAGAAAACAATTTTTGTGACTTTTTGGAGAAATCTGCCAAAATGGTGAGGATTCAGAGAATGGTTGGTTGGCATAATTTTCCATAGCAACTGAAGTTTCAATACTTACAGGAAAAAACAAATTATAACTGATGTTAACAAATAATTTTAGTTCACTGAAATTTGAAAATATCAACATCTCTTATAATCAGGTTGAATATGAGATGCACTACACAAATGATGGTAGGAACATGCAAATTTAACCAATAATCACTTAACAACATTGTTCTACATCATTTATCTACTAGCCTTTCAGCAGCCCCCTTTATATACTTCTCAAAGTAAATGATGAAGCCTTGAAAACCTTCAGACAATCCCATCAAACCTTGGTTGTAACCTTCCATTTCCATAGTACATTAAGTGTAAAGGGTCTAATACCAGAATGACCCGAATATGCTACCCCCCCCCCTCCCACACACATTCTCTCAATCAGTAACTGTCTTATTCTACTCTACTTTCTTCAGAGGCTGCCTAGTTCCATCCTGATGCTGACCCTACCTAAAACATAAACCTTAACAAGCAGAGCTTCAAGCTGAATTGATAGGTCACCAAGGATTATTAAATTTAACCATCACCATGCCTATAAAATTGGTTAAGTAGTGTCTGGATTTATTCAGTATTCCTACAGATATCCAGCCTCAACTCCACCTACCCTTTACTCATAAAAGAACTGCCCATACAATTAATAACTTACATACATAACAAGCTGTAATGTTCATGACCATGTGTATTTTCAAAAAAGATTATATAAAATTACTTGTTGACTGTTGTCTCATATTTTCCAGTCCGGCAAGTTTTCCTGAAAGATACTTTTCTATACTGTACAAACTGCAGGTTTTTTCATTGATACAGTATATGAGTACCTGTGAGTGCCATTCCTACACAGTAATTGGTGGATTCTAGGAGTACACCATGACCATCGAAACATACTACAGTACCAGTCTTGAGAGGGTTTTCATTGTTTTTCACTGCTTCATATTTCACCAATTGAAAGCATCTCATCTTCACATCATCTACAGAAGTATATGACTATATCATAGCATCTTTGAGTCCCTAGGGTCCCCAATATTTGAAGGCAAATGATCCCTCTTCAAATCTCAAAGTGGATGGGTACAAAAGGATGAAATATAAATAGATCATGACCGAGCCCTCCTCCTTACATACTCAAGTGGTTGCTCACTTGCTACACTAGGCATTTCACTCCCAGCAGGTGTTTTGGCTTCTGAAGCTGCAATTAACAAAAATTGTCAAAGGTCAATCTCCAAACTACAGTTACTTGCAGCCAAGACTTGTTTGTGACATTTTATGAACACTGGTTCTGAATATCAACATCAAAAAAGAAAAAAAAAAATCTGCAGAGCATTGTTAGAATTATATGGATATGACAAATGAGAGGGAATGGGAGGGGCACTGTGCACTGAAAGTTTTCAAAACTCCCAAAATGCAGAGATTTGGGGCAAAAGAAACTGTGCCCTCCTCCCAAACCAAATGGGCCCATAAAATTATGATTAAAATTTATCTGACTCTTGATTTACCACATTTCTCAAAACTGCAAAAGTTAAAGGAACACCCATTTGAATTGGTATCTGTCAGACGGCAGCTGCTTAACCCCCCTTCATAAAATTTTGCCGACAATGCTACTATCTTCAGTTGTTTATAGATGCATAGAAACAGATTATCACTCAAAGGCTAGTCTGTATAGTCTGCTCTTTACTTTGCAAATGGTAGCCTATACATATGCCTATGAATCCATCTAATACATCAGTATAACCTGCAAGGAAAACTTGCCATCACTGATCAATGTTTACTTTGACCAGCCTTTTATGTCTCAGTGAAAGACATTAACAAACATGCAGCATTGAATTTGAAGTGGGTCTTTCAGAAAGCCCAGTCTTTGTGCACTTTAAAGTGCAATGTTTTACACACTTACAGTAATCACATTTCCACAGAGTTACCAGGCCTGGGAGTTACTGTAATGACTGGGTCTGCCTAAGGCAAATTATTATCGCCTGAAGGTAGCCCATCCTCAGTCTACACAATAGCATTACATTATCGTGCAATTCAAATATTACTAGTCACTGAACGTGAGCATATAAACCTTCTAGTCACTCCCTAGAAATAGAGTGTATAGTATGGGAACGTAATGCTGGGTCCTGTTCAAGGGCTAGATATTACATGCACCACCTTGACCAATGATAGCTTTACTTCAACAACTTGAAAAATAAAAATGGAGTAATGAAAAATGAAGCTATAAAATCTGCATCTTCCAAGACATTTAGCAGTACAGCTCTCAGACTGGGCTGTGCATTAGATGTTACATGGATGTCACAAGGCACAAGCCTAGGTACAGGACCTGGGAAGCTCAGCAACTAGCTATGATGGCAATGTTCTTTCAGACTAGCTTAGCACTGCCTATCCTTAAGTAGTTAAAATTGTATCTTTCATCTTACATTTAAAAACAAACAATAACAGAATACCCCATGAGATACAGCTGCTTTTTCACTGGCTGCATGCACAGTCACTGCACATCCCTGTAGCCCCTATGAGACAGAATTTCAGTTATGACTACATATCTATGCAGTCTCTATAAAACAACCATAATTCTTTATATCTTTGAGCATCTCAAAGAAAAGTTAACCTTCATAGGCTACACATAGGATGCTGCCTCAAATTTTTCATGGTGTTTCCCTGTAGCTTCCCAACTATACCACAGTTAGCCTGTGACTGTGAGGGGAACTGAACATTTGTTGAGTGCCTCGCAAAAATAAATTGTCTTTTGATTGCATATCCTCGTAAAGTGGTATGGAAATCTAGTCAAAAACATCTATGCGAGTCATTTTCCAATAACAATTTTGCCTTGAATCGGTCACGTTACCTTTTCCCAAATAGAGTTTCATATGTGGGGTATTCTGCAATTAGCCTGCTCCCATTTAAATACACTCAGAAAGTCAACTTACTTAACTGAACAGGGTATGTCTCTGCCTTCCTCTCCACTGCCCTCTGAACGTTATACTTTATAGTGAAGAGTGTATCGCACTCACTGTATACTGTAGGCTGTAATAAACAGACCATGTTCTAGCAACAGGTGTAACGTTACGTACTGGTTTAGCGAAATGACTGGCGAACATGACAATTGCTGCATCATGTTCTTAGTTGCTAGGGTCTCACTGCAAGTCAGATCCTTTCAAACAGAAATACGGTACTCGACTTTTTCCAGCAGGCTTGGAAATGGGCACAGTTAACCCCAAAAGTAAGCTCCAAGCATCCCGTTTTTAAAGTTTTTACGTACAAAATCTTGCGAACTAAGAGAGTTCAGTGACTGTGTTATTGCGGGTGTATGTACATAATTCCGTAATATTTACATTCCATCAAGGTCATGTGGTACTCTAATTGATATGCTATTGGTTGCTGACACGAAGTCTTGCGCAATCTTACGGCACGTTCGTGAACAGCTATGTTTAAAAATTTTGGCTCATATTTCATTTAATATCTAAAAATGTGCAACTTTTGCGCGTGGGAACATGTAATTTCATCTTAGTTATATATTTTTACGATTTTTGAGCTATTTTCCAAGTACTTCCCTGAGAGGGATCACGAAACAAGCGAATTTGGGGCTTCGGCCCACCGTCTATATGCATGTAATGTTAGTTAAATCAATGGATGAAATTTTACGGATGGCGAATGCGACTCATTAATTTAAAAAATCTTAGTTTACTCGTACAATATGGTACTTTCACAATCTTTGAATATCGCTAACATTTTCTGATATTTGAATATTAACAATATTTTATAAGTGTGTTGATAGTGTCGTTCACTTACTTTTAGCCTTTTGACAAGTTTCAAAATCAGAATGGTCACTTATGATCTGTTAGTAGGTGCTCTGTGGTACAGTTTGTCACATATAATTAATGATGTAAAGGCAGATAGGTAATGTCACTTTGTTAGACATATCAAGATAACAGAGAGTATTTCGCATAATTTACCATGACAGTCAGTCAAGTATTTATATTGATGAATGTATGAATTTTTAGGATGAGCTGAGCTTTGGAACCACACTTTTGACGTTTTCTCCATTCAGGGATGACCCAACCTCAACTCCCTCCCCGTACAGCCTCACACCATCCTGCTTTTTTGTAACAGAATTTTATGTATGTCATATCATTTCATGTTTTATTTACTTACATGCATATTTAGAGGAGTAAATTCTGCATTTTAAAAATTTTATAATTCCAAAGGGGTGTAATGAAGTATATATTATGTCGGAGGCCTCAGTCCCACGACACTCTTGCTGGAGACATCGAAATGTAAGCATGCATCATTAATAGTTTTCTAGAAACATGCATCTCCAAATCATTTTACTTCTAAAACCGGCCAGTAAGATTCCAGGATGATTTTTAATAATTCATCATCGCTAACCACCTGTATATAATGTACTTTGAGAGGAAAATAATCACCGCAATAAATCAGGAACAATAACAACAGAATTCTCTTCTATAGATTCCCGCATGGAGTTCCCGACCCCTTCGCAGGAGCGATTGGCCCACAATATACATTATTCCCCGGCCGTACAGCCCACTGTAAGTTATGAGCAAATAGGCCTAGACCAAAACGTCGTGAATGAAAGTTTGAACTCATTCTAAGTTTGAAACCTTCAGATATCCGATTATTCATCGGTCAAAGCAAAGTAACTGCAGACTTGAACGAGACATACGAAGTAATTAATCTTTTCTGATGAAATTAACTGGTAACTTAGTTTACCCAGCCACTGGTTCTGTAGGCCTCGATTGGTTGGGTAAAGTGGTTGAGTAAAACCGTTAACCAATTAAGTTGGGCACCTTTTTACCCAGTATTTGGGGTGGAGGCATAAGGAACCAATGGTTGGGTAAATTTTTGTCCAGGTGGGGCAATGATTTTATAGAGTTTAGAACCTCCCCCCGGGCGGCATTTGGTGACAAAGACAGGATAAACCTGGGGCCAACTGTCCCTGGTTAACCACTGTGCACTGTAACGAGCTGCCCCCTCCCGCCCCTGGAATTTTGGCCAGGCTCGATCGGCCCTGAAGTTACTGGTTATAATCTTCAATACTAAGCTTTGATTCTTGTCATAATGGTAAAATCTATACATCTCAAAGGAGATTCAACAAATCTTGTATCACGTAAACAATACTTTTTACCTCAACCTAAACAACTCAGACTGAAATTTGCCTTGGAACTTAAATCAACTAAAAGTATCAACGTATCCGACTTATGCAGAACTGAGATTGGAGAACTCTCACGCACGCATACACACATACACACTTGCCGACACACACATTGTCTTTGCATGGATTCCTTTCAACTTCGGAGAAGAATTGCAACAAAAGTTCACAAAATGCAGTCTAAATGCGCGGGAATTCCTCGGACGGCGATCCTACAGTCTGTTTGTCAAAATGAAAGAATTTTCCGATCTCAGTAAACAAACATGTCTGCGGTGACAACTAAATACAAAGGCTCTGTATAAATAAACGCGACGGAGCTTTGTTTAGAAAAAAGAAATGATCTCAAAAGAAGAAGGCATATTAAGTGATTACCCAAGATATATGAGCCTGTAGCATACAGCTGTATTGGTGAATGGTAGTTAACACGGTTGCCATATTGGCGTTTTAAACGCCAGAATAGGCCAGCTTGGCGTTTTTAACCTTTGTTGGCTGGTAAAAATTGAAAGAATACGCCAAACTGCATTTTGGCGTTTTTTTTGGGGGGGGGGGCGTTTGGGGGGCCTGATGGAAAACACTATCTTTTTCACAAAATTTAAAGAAAAACCCTTCTTTTTTCCCCGATTTTAATGGTCACCCGAGTGGGACGTAACAGGTTTACAATTTACACTCCACTTGTAACAATAATAGATTATGTAATGATGTATATCGTATTACCGTGTGTTAACATCACGACTGAGACTCTTCATGGGCGTGGATCATGGGGGATGGGGGGACGCGTCCCCCTCACTTTCTGGAAGGGGGGCAACTCCAAAAAGTCTCCCCCACTTTTTCAAAATAATGAAAACTAAAACTGTAATGAATTGTAATATAACATAGCTTACGAATTGACGCTACATTTTAAAAGCTAAATTGCCCCCAAATATGGCACCATTTGTCATAAAGACACCTTCTAATTTTCTTTTTATCAAAGGGGAGGGGAACACCTCTCCCCTTAGGCCCCTCCCCCAGTACGGCGAATCGCAAGTGGTGAAAAGCCCCCCCCCCCCTACACACACACACTTTTGGAGATGGATCCAGGCCGCTGCACACTCTCTATACTGTACATATAAATACATATAAATTTTCCTCAAGTAGGAGCTTGTTCTGATTTGGCGTTTTTTCATGTGATTTGGCCGGCAATTTGGCCGGTTTCGCCACAGAAAATCTGGCAACCCTGGTAGTTAACCCTTAACACATGGAGCTATGTGTGTGACAAAACAGCGCACATGTTACACGAAGTAGCCAATTTAGGTAATTCAATCTACAGGGGAGGGTCGATTGTTGGAAGACTAAAAAATAAAATTGTACCAGAAAACTGCCTTATGAGTTTCTGCTATGTCAGTCTACATTAACGATATTTAAAGCCAAATTAGTGACTGGAGCTGACTCGTCGAGTATACGTGTTACAAATATCCAAATTATATATATATATATATATATATATATATATATATATATATATATATATATATATATATATATATATATATATATATATATATATATATATATATATAATATATATATATATATAAATCTGATATTTTGGTGCTAGTTGTACAGAATTAACCCGGGAAATAAAGGGCTGAAATTTTCATTGCAATCACTGATTTTAGGTCACTAAGTTTTTGTTTTAGTTGTCCAGCTCCCCGCCCATTCTGCACTTACCGTTGAATAGTCATTACAGTTTTCTGATTTATGCTTTGGTTCTGGAGGGGAAACAAGTTGTCCCTTTGATAGACAGTTACTTTGAAACCCTCACTATTTTCGTCAGTCCGAGTGATTACGGTTGTGATATGAAGTTTAATAAATGCAGGTATATCCAGACATTCACTAATACTAAAACATTATTTCACTCAGCAAAACCGGCAATATTAATTTTGAATAAAAAAGTTGTTTTTCAGTGAAACAAAATCAAAGTTTTAATGGTTTGATGTTTCGTACCGTATAGTTTCTAACTTATCCCAGGGTGTACGAGCGTACATAGAGAGTGAAGGGGGGGGGGGGTGTCTTTACTACACGTTGTGTGTAGCTTGGAACTATTATTACTGTATACAACAACTGCATGATAGGACAACAAAGCCGGCAAACAGATAAAACAGTGACATACAATCTTTGTTTAAAATAACCGATTTACATGACCCCCACACCTTCCCGTGACAATGCATATGCAGTCAGGCAGTTCTCTTAAAAGCAACATTTTACCTGCCTGTATGTGCGAGACCTCTTGATTACTTGAAAGTTACTCTTTGGGTGGTGGGCATTAAAATCTATTAAATTTTAGATATTTCCGCATTGACAGAATCATTAACTGATAGACATAACATGTTTCAATTCACAATATTTTAGCTCTCTGTTATAAAAACTATTTTCGTCGGCTGCTTCTATTAATGAAGTGAATGTTGTTAATTTACCTATTGAACCTTATGCAAACTGCAACCTGATATTTTGAAAATCGTTTTCAATGGATAGATCATTAAATTTTGTTAATAATAACGACAGACTGTAATACTTGTGTATTAACCATCTTCAAAGTTTCTATTTTAACGATACAGACATATATAACCAATGAAACGTGTTAGTGATGTAATTAGATAAACGAGTAATGAAAGTAAGATCCTTACCTCCCATCGCCCAGACTTGAGATTAAGACAATACCAGTTATAATCGACATTATCCCATCGTACTGAAATCAACAACAGTCAAGAGATATTAAACACTCAGACATTTTATATAATTTAAAACTGTGTCAAAAATAAAAACATTGTTGACACAGAAAATATTACATCAAAGTTATTAATATTGTGAGTCATAGAATAAATCACGTGAATAGCCTCTCCTTTTCTGCTTAAAAACAAATAAAGTTGTAAAATTTACATGAATAAAAAAGTTCCTTGTCGTTAGTACAAACCTAAAGGCAATAATTTCGTTGAACTAAATCGTGGTACTGTAGATTTCTTTTGATCTTGGTGGCGAATGACGAAAAGATTTTAAAGTTAATCCTAATAAAGATCAAAATAGGCCCCCCTTAAAAAATATTTTATATGATGTAATAATCACTAACACTGTAACAAACTATCTTGTATGTAACAAATCACTGAATGCAATCTGAGCTATACACATACAATACTGGCTTATATCATTACACACAAGGGAGTTATACACAGATCATAACACACACAGTATTGCATTGTGGTGGCTGATATCATTACTTGTAATACACACAAAGGGCCTTCATTTTAATACCTGAATAGACCAACGCGGTTTTATTGTCAAAGAAATTAATATTTTCTCTCTGTCCTATGAACTGAAGCATGTTTTTCATCAGAGAAGTGAATAATACAAGTATTCTTGATGATAACATAATAATTGCAATTTCACATTGAAAACAATTTGATATTGTCACTGCTGTTGTGTACATTAAATGTATCTACAGTACACACAGTATAATAGACTGTATGTTACCTTTAACGTTTCTTGATCTAAGAACAGAAACAGACTCAGCCTGGACGGATGGTGGCAGCAGACAGTACCACAACCTGGTAGAAGAGATGACACAGGGAAAGGACCAGCAGATTATACGTTTATACAAGAATTTTGGAACATAGAATAAAATTAAGCTTTACGGTTGAAGTTGCTTTTCTAAAATGAGATTAAGTAACGTTTGCTATATTTTTTATTTGGCTTCCTTCTTTTTATTTTCCATTTACCTACAAATTTTCAACATATTTTGATTCAACGTTGTATACAATTCTAATATGCTGCCCTATAGCTTGTCTATAAAGTAATTAAAATTATTTACAGATAAGTTACATCATAGTCTGCTCAGTTTAGTTATAATTGTAACATAACCTCAATGTGTAAGGTGTGTAATATTATTTACAATCAAACTGTTTGTCACAGACGCGCGCGTGCCTGGCTGCTGATCTGTTCTTATGTAAATGAGCTTCCTTTGTTATCAGTTGTACATTGACAGGTGTTGTAAAGGTCATTTAAAGTACAGTGTCTTGTGATTGTCACTGTACATGTGTTACTGTGTACCGTACAATATTGCCTTGTATTTTTATCGGTTAGGAATTTTCTGTGCAGCTGTGTATTAAAGAGACAAATATAGGTCTACATTGTGTCAGGTACGACAGGATATAGGAATTAGTTCACAAATTTGACAAGATTATTATTTTTTTTTTGTTGTTGTTGTTGTGTGTGTGTGTGTGTGTGTGTGTGTGTGTGTGTGTGGGTGTTTTGCTCTTTTTTTTTTTTGGAAGGGAGGGTCTTTTATCTAACTTTTCCAAAAATATCTTACAGTCAGAGAGGGAAACTAATAACCGTTAACAATTCCAATGTCATTCAAAACTTTTTGTCATCTGGTTTATACCAATAGCATCTTTGTAAAAGTTAAAATGCTTCTGGTGTTGTTGCAACAGGATTTACTGTAAAAATGTCTCCCATTAAAATTCTGCAAATAAATCTAAAATATTTACAACATTGTTATGGATTTAACTTGATCTCTTGTTTTTGCTGTTCATTTTATCCTAAAAGTGAGGGGAGGGGTAATGTTTTAAAACTAGTTGCAGCACAAAGTTGGGGTAAAACGGTTTTTTAATAATGAAACTAAATTAACCACATTTTTCTTCACTTTAAACCATATATGGTTACTACAATAATTTTAACCTTATTCAATTTAGAGTTGACCCAAGGTTTTTTTTTGTACTGCTCTAATGACAATTATAAATACATCACGTACAACAGTTACTGTTTTATGGAAAAATGTGAATCAAAGCTACGCACTATTTATAGAGGGAGTTAAAATACATGCCACAATTTAAATTTAAGTTAAAGAACATTTGTCATGTAGGAAAAGTAGGACTTTCTTGTAAAAATGTAAAATATTTCTGGGAGTTTCTTAGATTTTCTTTACTGCAAAATGTAAGTTACTGTGCTGTCATTGTTTAGTTTAACCTTAAAAAATTGTTTTATTAAATTACTACACGTAATGAAATTAACGTTATATTTCACATAATAAAACAAGTCACAGAGAACTTGGGTATCTGTGTAATGAGGCATCCCCTATAGCTATAAAAATATAACATTACATTTAAAACTTTCTCTGCCAGTGACCTTTTTCTTTATATTATTTTGGAAGCCCCTATATGGATTCTTTAACATACTTTCCAGTTTTTTTAAACTTAAATTTGTTACTATTTTGAAAGGAGATTTGATTTTTTTCATTGTCATCTTTATCTTTTCATTTAATGTGTTCTTATATCTCTCTTTAATCCTTTCTCAAAAATCTTACACAACCTACCAAGCCCAGTAGTGAATTTTCTTTTAGGGAAATGACCTTGATTTACCTTAGAAGTCTTCCCAACAACAGCATTTCTTGATAAAATAACCGACATATTAAACCATGGCACCGATTTATTTCTGACAGTCTCATTTATATTACTTACATTTTAATTACAATACTTACACCAGTTCCTTCAACGCCAGACACTTTGATGAATACTGTAAGATGCCTGTAAATTCTTCTGATGTTATTTCTCTGCCTTCCACCCACATCGATAGCTTGTTGAGTGTGGTAAGGACTGGTATACAGAGATTGGATTTTAACTGGGGATGATTCCCGCCACGCAGGTCTACGGTACTGTAGCAGTTATTCAGAGTCACCCATGAAATGGAAATCTGTAAATAAGCAGAAATAAACTAAAACAGAGGATTGGATTGAAAAGAAAACTATACCAGACATCATCGGTGAATCTGAGAAGAGAAATCAGAGAGTAAAATGAAATAATGTATCCGTGTTAAGAGAAAAGACATTTAGAGGAAGACATATTGACCATGTAATGATCAAAGTTACAACAGCAGTGGCGGATTTAGACGGGGCGCACCCGGCGCCCCCCCCCCCCTAAAATTTTGCAAGGTTTGTTTTTTTACCTTCGTAGAACGGATCATTTCGCCTACTTGATTCTTCGTCATGTTGTATTGTCTTATAATTGCTACAAAATAATAGCAGTTTAAAAGTATACAGTTTCAAGTTTTCCGATGGAATGCTAACAGGGTGACATCAGAAAGATCCTCGCCCGTATTCTCGCAACTCTATAGGGCATGGGAAGGGTGCCATTTCCTGCAATCTGGGAGGCGCATTTTACAAAATTTCACTCTTACGCTACGCTCGAACCAATGAGGCTTACGTGCTTACAGATTACGGGAAAGTCGAACTCCCAAACTGGTCATTTGTCAAATAGGTTCGTACAAGGCAGGGGCAGAGGGAAGAACTGTCCCCAAATTTCCTCAAGATCTAATTTCTAAGGCATGGGTTTGCAACAGCCATGTGAGTTCATTAAAAAATCTCAGAAAATTTTAGTTTTAATTCCACTTCAAAATTCCTCACTCGTGCCCCGGAATTCTTCCAAAGATTTGCCAGAAAAATTAAAAAAGCGTCAAAAAAAACTTGTATTCCTCAGCACTCTTTTTATAGTCGTGCGCAAACACTTATGCCCGTAAAAGTCCAGAATCTCCCAATTCTTTGAAACATTTAGCCCGAAAACATAAAAAAGCATCACTAGTCAAAGTAAAAATTTCATGACGAAAACGAAAAGAACACAAAAATTCGCGACCACAAT
Organism: Holothuria leucospilota; assembly: GCA_029531755.1. Classification (NCBI taxonomy): domain Eukaryota; kingdom Metazoa; phylum Echinodermata; class Holothuroidea; order Aspidochirotida; family Holothuriidae; genus Holothuria; species Holothuria leucospilota. The sequence goes on along the minus strand of CM055961.1, from coordinate 31,419,229 downwards.
CCGGTCGTCGCTTATGGAAAAAACAATTTTCCTCAGTCTCACTTTCATAGTCCCAGTTGCAAACTAAAACTTTGCCCCAAATGGTAGTAGAATATTCCCGCGAAAGTGTTATGCTAAAAACGTCTCTGGGATGTTTTTTTCAAATTTGTAGATTACACTGACAGACGGAGGGTGTAGGGTTGTATTAGGTGTATACAAAGCCCAACAATTTTGCCCCAAAGAAATTAATCAAATACCATTTTTGACGTGTCATATTTCTTTTACTGGACAATACTACCAGTAGTCATCATAAGGCGAAAGATTGAGATTCGTTTAGTCGGCGACGTATGTTCGCGGCAGCTATCGTGGTTGTGGTTCACGGATTTGCATTTTTCATGGGGTGGGGGGGGGGGGGGGTGGGTGTGGGTGGTGGGGGCGGGGGGGGGGGGGGGTGGGGGGGGTGGGGGGTGGTGGGGGGGGGGGGGGGGGGGGGGTGGGGGTGGGGGGGGGGGGGGGTGGGGGGGGGGGGGGGTCGGGGGGGGGGTGGGGGTGGGGGGAGGTGGGGGGGTGTGGGTGCGGGGGGCGGGGGGTGGGGGGGGGGGGGGGTGGGTGGCGGGGGGTGGGGGGGGGGAGGGGGGGTGGGGGGGTGGGGGGGGTCGTGGTGGGTCGGTGGGGTGGGGGGGCGGGGGGGGGGGGGGGGGGGGGGGGGGGTGGCTGGGGGTGGGGGGGGGGGGGGGTGGTGGGGGGGAGGGGGTGGGGGGGGTGTAGGGTGGGGGGGGGGGGGGGGGGGGGGGGGGAGGGGTGGGGGGGGGGGGGGGTGGGGGGGGGGGGGGGTGGGGGGGGGGGGGGGGGCGGGGGGGGGGGGGTGGGGGGGGGGGGGGTGGGGGGGGGGGTGGGACATTTTGACATGACTTTTTAAAATGTCAGTAAAATGATATTATAAAATGTTTTTCTTTAACATCCCCAAGATCAATTCGAAATGTTATGAAAACGTTATGCGTTGCGTTTGTTTAACATTTTTGAAAAATGTAAAATAAAAAGCGTTATAAAACATTTGTAGAACATTGTAAAAAATGTGACATGACTTTTGAAAATGTCAATAAAATGATATTGTAAAATGTTTTTCTTAAACATCTCCAAGATTACAATTCGGAAGGTTATGAAAAAGCTTATGTGTTGCGATTTGTTTAAACATTTTCGAAAAATGTTAAATATAAAGCATTACAAAACAATTTGTACAAAGCAGTGTCAACTATTTTGACATTGGACTTTTTAAAATGTCAATAAAATGATATTGTAAATCGTTTTTCTTTAACATCTCCAAGCACCATTCGGCATGTTAATGAAAACGTTATGTGTCTTGCGTTTGCGTAACATTTTCATAAAAAAGGTAATTAAATATAAAGAATTATCGAAACATTTGTACAACATTGTAACATTTTGACATGACTTTTTAAAATGTCAGTGAAATGATATTATAAAACTGTTTTATCATAGTAAACAAAATCCCCAAGAATTCACAATTCGAGAAATGGTTTTATGAAAAACGTTATGCAGATTGCGTTTGTTGTGAAAAACATTTTTGAAAAATGTAAAAATAAAAAAAGCATCATTGTAAAAACCATTTGCAGCCAACTCATTCGTAGACATTTTTGAGCATAGACTTAGTTTTAAGAACAATGTCAATAAAAATGATATTCATAAAATGGTCTTTTTCATTAAACATCTCCAAGATCAATTGCTGGTAAAGATGTTATGAAAACGTTATGTTGTGTTGCGTTTTGTTTAACATTTTGAAAAAATGGTATATATATAAAGCATTACAATAAACAGACTTGTCACAACCACAGTGTTAAACATTTTTGACATCGACTTTTTTAAAATCAATCAGTTAAAATGATATTATAAAATGTATTTGATCCATATATATGAGCAGTTTCCTGCAAGAATACAAATTGCGGAATGTTATGAAACTAACGTTGCATAGTGGTTTCACGCTTGTCTTAACCTATTTGTGTTGTCGAAGATAAGGATGTAAATATATAAGCATAGAATTATAGAAACACTTTGATTTACAAACATTGTAACATTTTGAGCATGACGTTTCTACAAATGGTACAATAGAGCAGAGGATAGTTCATCAAAATGTTTTCTTTAACATCCACCCAAGAACACAATTCCGGCAATCGTTACTTAGAAACGTTAGTGTCGTCTGCACGTTTCGGTTTTGAACATTTACAGCGCCGACTAAAATGTTTAGAGATACTAAGCATTCTTAATTAAAAACACTTTGGTACCAAACATTGTAAAAACATTTTGACATGACGTCTTTAAAATGTCAATAAAATGATATTGTACAATGTTTTTCTTTAACATTTCTAAGATCAGTTCGGAATGTTATGAAAACGTTATGTGTTTGCTGGGAGGATGTGGTACTATTGAGATGAGAATGAATGTCTCAAATGAGAAATCTGTTAAATGCAAATTGCATAATGTTTTGTATGTATCAAAGTTGTCATGTAACCTGTTAAGTGTTGCTAAAGTAACAGAGAAAGGGAAGTTAACCAGATTCAATGAGTCAAATTGTGAAACGTTAGATGAAAACCTGAAGCTTATAGCTAAGGCCCAAAAGGTAGGAAATCTATACTACCTAGATTGTCAGAGTTGTAATGAAAATGCCAGTGCTGCAGCTGGTAGCAATCAAGGGTCAGAAGTGTCAAAAGAAAGACTATGGCACAGAAGGCTTGGTCATTTAGGTTCACAGAATCTACAAAAGCTGACAAAGATGGTTGATGGTCTTGATTATGATGGATCAAGAGAAATAGATCTTTGTGAGCCATGTATTGAGGGAAAACATCACCGTAGTTCATTTCCAGAAAGTCAGAACAAAGGTTCTAGAGAGCCTCTAGAATTAGTGCACAGTGATGTATGTGGCAAAATGAATGCTAAATCACTCAGTGGAGCCCAGTATTTCCTAACGTTTATTGATGACTCTACTCACTATACATGGGTCTATGTTTTGAAACAAAAAGGTGAGGTACTTAAAAATTTTAAAGAGTGGAAAACTCTTGTTGAGAAGTCAACGGGGCATGTTTTAAAGGCATTACGTACCGATAATGGGGGGAGTATTTATCGAAAGATTTCAAAGACTATCTGAAATCAGAAGGAGTTAGGCATGAGTGCACTATTCCAAAAACACCTGAACAAAACGGTGTTGCGGAAAGAATGAACAGAACATTGGTTGAAACTATACGTTCAATGTTGAGTGATTCAAAGCTCCCTAAAATTTTTTGGGCAGAAGCACTGTCTACTGCAGTGTACCTAAGAAATAGAAGTCCGACAAAGGCAGTCAAAAACATGACTCCCTATGAGGCTTGGACAGGTAAAAAACCTAGTGTAGATCACTTGAGATCGTTTGGTTGTGTAGCATACTCTCACATTCCAAAGGACGAACGTCAGAAGCTCGACTCCAAAGCAAAGAAATGCATTTTTTTAGGGTATGGAACAAACACAAAAGGTTATCGACTGTATGATCCAGAGAGATCTAAAGTCTTTCACAGTCGAGATGTAGTGTTTAATGAAATAATGCATGGAGCTGAGAAGGAGCAAACTGACAGAAATTCTCGTCAAATTGTTACTGAAAGTGTTAGTGATGACAATGTAGATTGCAGTGATGCAAAATCTGATACACAACTGCGTCGATCACAAAGAGATCGACATCCCCCTGATCAGTATGGAGAATGGGTTAATTTAACTGGTAATCAAGAACCAGAAACTCTGGGAGAGGCATTAGGTAGTTCAGACAAATCCAAATGGGTTGATGCTATGGAGAAAGAAATGGCATCACTATATGACAATGATGTGTGGGATTTGACAGAGCTGCCACATGGTCGTAAAGCAATTGGCAGCAAATGGGTTTACAAAGTTAAGTCATATCCTGATGGTTCAGTTGAGCGCTACAAAGCTAGACTTGTTGCTCAGGGTTGTTCTCAGAAATTTGGTGTTGATTATGATGAGACCTTTTGTCCAGTAATAAGGTTTGAGTCCATTAGAAATGTGTTAGCTCTTTCAGTTCAGAATGATTTAAGAGTTCATCAAATGGATGTAACAACTGCATTCCTTAATGGTAATTTGGAAGAGGAAGTTTATATGAAACAACCAGAAGGTTTTGAAGCAAAGGGTAAAGAGCACCTAGTATGCAAACTCAAACGAAGCATATATGGTTTAAAGCAGTCTCCACGATGTTGGAATGAGACACTGCATAATCAGTTAGTTGAAATGGGATTTAAACAGACTCCCAGTGATCCTTGCCTGTATATGTCGTCAGAAGGAGAAATGTTCATAATTGCAGTTTATGTTGATGATATAATCCTTGCATGCAAAAGTGAAAAACAAATGATTGAAGTCGAATCAGGTTTAGCAAAGCATTTTGATGTTAAAGACATGGGTGAGTTAAAGTATTTTTTGGGTGTTAATGTGAAGCAAAATACAGAAAATGGTGAGATCTGGATTGGTCAGCCAACCTATGCTGAGAAAGTTTTGCAAAAGTATGGGATGGAGTCTGCAAAATCAGTCTCTACGCCTGTTGAAGTTAATTTGAAGCTAATGAAAGCCACTGAAGAAAGTGAGCTTGTAGACCAAGTACTATACCAGTCAATAGTTGGTTCTTTGCTATATTTGTCAACCATGACAAGGCCTGACATTGCGTATGCTGTAAGTAATGTAGCTAGATTTACATCTAAACCAACGAAACAACATCTTACAGCCGTGAAACGAATTCTTCGTTACCTGAAAGGCACAATTAAACTGGGTTTGTTGTATAGCAAACAGGAATCAAAAGAGTGTATTGGTTATTCAGATGCAGATTGGGCTGGGGATGTTAATGACAGAAAGTCAACATCTGGCTACTTGTTCAAACTAAGTGGGGCCGCAGTGAGTTGGAGAAGTAAGAAACAAACTTCTGTTGCTCTGTCTACAGCGTAAGCCGAGTACATAGCTTTGGCCAGCACAGCCCAGGAAGCTGTATGTTTACGTCAACTTCTAACAGACTTAAATAATGAGTCAATCCAATCAATCACAATTATGGAAGATAACCAGTCGGCTATCTCCCTAGCCAAAAACCCCCAGTTTCATGGCAGGTCAAAGCACATTGACATAAAGCATCATTTTATCAGAGAGAAGGTGCAAGATGGTATTACTGAGTTAAAATACTGTCAAACTGAAAACATGGAAGCAGACATGTTTACCAAAGGTCTAAGTAAGGAAAGATTTGAGAAACTAAGATACATGTCAGGAGTTAAGGAAGTGACATAGTAGTCCAACTGCAAGTGAGAAGGAGTGTTGATATATGTCCACTTTTGTTCTGACTTTATTCAGTTATTACTTTTTATTGTCTTCTAATACTGGTCTCGTACTTGCACAGTCTCTTTTAGATGTATGCACCCTGAGATTGCACAACTCCACATAATTATGGTGCAATAACTGTTGCACGTTGATTCATATACTTTTATTGTTACCTGCTTTTTTTGTGTGCTCCGTGGTGATGCATGCCGTACCATGCATACTACTCAAGATGTTTACAGATCAGAAGAAATCTCTTTAAAATAAAGATGTCATGAAGATTATCATGTAATCCTAAAATATGACTGTCTTGTTTTATTTGATGTCATGGTGAAGCGGTGAAGCCAAGGAGATGCAGGCAACGCTGAACTCTGCCAACAAAAGGGGTACTGGGAGATACCACTCACTGAGAGGGCTCGGAAAATCTCGGCATTCGTGACGCCAGATGGGTTATTTCAGTATAAGGTTATGCCGTTTGGTATGAAAAATTCACAGGTGACCTTTAAACGCTTAGTAAATAACCTTACGTCAGATTTAGAAAATTGTGAGGTATATGTTGATGACCTTATTGTTTACAGCAACTCATGAGATGAACATGTACAACATGTTAAGGCATTATTTGACAAGCTTGCCAAAGCTAATTTGACTGTCAATTTGGTCAAAAGTGAGATTGCTTGTGCCCAGGTGGTGTACTTAGGGCATGTGGTTGGTCAGGGCAAAGTTAGACCAACTAAGGCCAAAGTTGAGGGCATTGACAAATTCCCTGCCCCAACTGATAAAAGGCAGCTCATGCGCTTCCTAGGCATGGCTGGTTACTACAGACGTTTTTGTCCGAATTTCTCTGACATTGCTGCACCACTGACAAAATTGTTAAAGAAAAATGAAAAGTTTCATTGGACAGATGATTGCCAAGCAGCATTTGAATTATTGAAAAAGGCACTAATGAGTTCACCAGTGTTGATTGCTCCAGATTTTGAAAAAACAATTTAAGTTGGCAGTAGATGCCAGTGACAATGGCATAGGAGCAGTTTTGCTTCAAGCTGATGAGCATGGTGTTGATCACCCTGTTTGTTATTATTCTAAGAAATTTGACAAACACCAGAGAAATTATTCAACAATTGAAAAGGAGACATTAGCTTTGATACTTGGTCTTCAACACTTTGATGTTTATTTGGGAACTACTAGTTTCCCTATCACTGTATACACTGATTATAACCCTTTGACATTTTTATCTAAGATGAAGAACAAAAATCAAAGATTGATGAGGTGGAGTTTATTTCTGCAATCATATAATGTAGATATTAAGCACATTAAAGGGAAAGACAATGTTATACCAGACTCTTTGTCAAGAATTTGATCTGATGCAGTACGTTGAAAATCTCACTGTGAGTTTTTAAATTTTGTGTTAACTATGGCACAATGTGTATTGATGATGTTACTGTATTCATGTATCATCACCTTGCAAGACAAGTTGTATGTTATGATTATACTTTCCATTGAATATTGGACTACATGCTGTACATACTATAGTTATTACTGTAGAGTTATACATTGTAAATATTGTATCTTAAGCTTTGTCCGAGACGTCCAAAACTTTTTTAAGGGGGGGGGGGAGTGTTACAAGACGACCCGTCAGGAACACCGGATTGAATCCATCGACGAGCGAGTGGAAAGTTCCAGAGACGTCCAACTTCAACGCAGCCTTTCTAGAACTGTCTAGAAGTGAGAACTGTTTACGTTATGTCCCAGTTATAGCAGCGACCTGGCAACACTTCTAAGAAACTGCAATTGTTTACAACTACTGTGCATACAAGGAACGTTCTCGTAATTGCTCGACTGTGTGCTCTAGAAGTTTCTGTTAAATTCTGGAGAATTCTCGATTAAAAGCCTAGCGTATAAAAGGCAGTTCAACAATTGTTGTGGCGGAGAGATCATAATAGGCCTACTTCATCGTGACCAGACGCCAGCCACTGACACTACACACTTGTGATAAGTTGCCTTACGCCGTTTCTACACTGTGCATTGATATTGTTATCATCCATCATCGCCTAGCCTTGTCGTTATTCGCTCGTGGAACCAGTTCCAACAGTACGCTACAGCACGCTGCAGGTCTACTACCGTACCATCGTCGACGTGCATGCACTACCAACCCTTGGACCAGACCAGAATACCATTAAGTAAAGGATTGTGAGTAAATCTAATTAATTATTGTAAATTTAAGTAAGATAAGGAGATTGTAAATAATCATTAAGTTGTTGAATTATAATCTCGTTCTTCTGTGATCTTTCGCTGTTATTGGTTTGACTTGCGACCACAAGCCGTAACAATGGTCACCTGATGTTTTCTGGTGTTTGCTCGGATGATCGGTGCTGTCCGGCAGGATCAAAGTAAGGTGGATTTTTCATCCAAGAGCAATATACGATTTTCCCATTTGAACTGGCTTTTCAAAAGAAACCAAATTTGACCTAAATTGTTGAGTTGGTTAGCCACCCGATGTGAAGTTGTAATTCATAAGCCATAGGCTTCTCCCACATTTGTGGTCACTTAGCGTCGTAAAACAACTGCCCTTCAAGGCCTGAATTATTATTAAAGTTTCTTTCCGTGATTTTTGAAGGCAGGCGCAGTCATTTTCGTGACAGTCTGGACAGTTGAGTAAAATAGCAACTCCCTGGTTGAAATAAGAGTAAGCAAACGGTTGTCAATTTTTACATTCTTTTACTTCCTGTTTTTGTCAAAATGTATGAGAACGCGACAATGAAAGAACCAGCTATAACAATAGGCAACATACTTCTACGCATTTAAATTGTTTGTGAAACATTTAAATTCCTTTGCAGACCTAAGACTGTACAATAATATAGTATATTAGCTGGTAATTTTGACTTTTCTCACAGACAACACAGTCTATATCATTATTATTATTCTTGTATAGTGATAAAAAACAGGCAGCCTTGTTTCAGCTCACATGTGTCTCCTTGCCTTTCCCTCTTCCCCATCGATCAAGGTTGGGTGATTTGCAGTGGATTTACCAACATTGCATAAGGCTGATGGGTTTGTTACCCACTTTTGGCGGGCATTGCTGCTTACTTGAAGAAAGCAAGTTTGACCTATTGCTAGTTAAGTAGGTACGGCGGGAAGTAAGAATATGACAATGAAAGGGGAACGAATGGTTAGACGAATTACGCGACTAATGGGTGTCGTCGCAAACAAACAACTTATGAAAAACCGTATGCAGAAGGGTGTTTTTTATTACTGTGGAGGGGGTGAGCAAGTTTCTGCCTGAGAACTTGTATTGCCATACCCGCGAAAATAGCCGGAGTTTTTTTTTCAAAGAATTTGTCTTTCAAACAGCTTTTGTCTAAACTACAGAGCGCTACAATCAGGCCCCTTAGTCAAAGGGGACAAGGGGGTAGCGATGCTTAAAAAATTTTCGCCCCTAGAAAATGTTGAATTGCGATTGCTTTAACACATCTCGCTGCCCCTCCCTAAATCTACTCTTCCCCCATTTCAGTACCTTGTCTGGCTACGAACCTGCTAATCAAAGCACCAGAAAACAACAGGAGACCATGGTTGTCCAATGAGAGAACATATGCCTATTACAATACTTACAATTTAATTGACATATGTCGAATTAGATGGTCATATGTCAATTTTGGCCAATCAGAGTACTCGAAAGTAACAGGCCTGACAGGTGGCCATGTTTGCCAACGAGATTACGAAAAACCCGACACAGACTACGTTATTTAGTTGGACATGTGTAGGATTTAATTGTAAATATGTCGAGTTTTGTCCAATCAGAGTACTAGGAAGGAACAGGTGACAATGTTTGTCCAGTGAAAGAGAATTCTTTATGCTGTTAAAGCTGAGATCGATGAATTCCATAAATTTAAAAGGAGTGATACAATTTTTCTCCAGTTAGTACAGTCATCGATTGCGATGCTGTTATTAGAAATATTTAGGATCCTAAGCTTAAGGGATGAAGTACTTGAACAATCCAGATTAAATGACAAATCAACATTTTGAATCTCCTCATGTCCAATGCATATCTGTACCAGGTAGTTTTTCGAAGAAGTTGAATTGCCAATACATCTCCTACTACAAGAAGCCCTATCATTGACACACGAGCTGCGTAAATGTTCACGCTGGCCTGGGCAGTATCCTTTTGTGTACTCAGAAAGAAGCAGGATGGTCATAAAACAAAAAGCCGTAGACTGAATGACCATATTTGTTTCTGGTGAAATAAGAACGAAATGTTGTTTTCCACACAGAATTACTGATACGACTTAATCTGCGTAAACTTATTTTACAGGGCAACACCGTGACATAATAAGAAATAAACACACAGGGTACCAATTAAATCGATACCACTGTAAGTCATAACGTGTTGAATTGAATTGATTCATTACTCTCATAACTATAGCCTATATTCCGATGACGATTTAAAAGCGTCAAAATATTTGGGCACACTAAAAATCCATCATGCCGATTTACCTCATTAACATTTTGTCAGCCAGGGTTTGTAATCGCCGATATTCACATTTCTTTGAAATCTTATGAATGAAGCATCGCATATGGGTCGTTGCATGCAATCGTCCAATCGCACAAAAGATTGCAAAGAGTTTGAGATCGCAGCCGTAAACAAAAGATTAGGGGAAGGGCAGTGGTCAATTTGGCAGATTAGTCTATTTTTATATGGTCGGGCTGATTTCAAATCTTCATTCAAAGACCTTTTTGATAATTATTATGCACTCGCGAACCGCAGATGTAGATGGCGCAACAGGCTTTTCCCATAGGGCGCGGGCCAGGGGCCCCAAACGGGCTCTGGTGGGATCTAGAGAAAACACCCATGTAAGGAACTAGGGCACAGCCCCCGGAAGCTATGTAGTTTGTACTGCAATTTGTACGCAATAGAACGTTCATCCACTATTTAAATGACATTGAATGTTCAAGGCTAATCCGACCAGATGTATTACAATGTGATCATTCGTTTCTTTTTTATGTATGAAGTAATAATGAATGAGCAAATACGAAAAGTGCGCGAGAAGCCCGCAGAAAAAATCGCGTATTTTGAACCAACTTTATTTTCCTTTATATTGCGAAATCATTCACTTTTTAACGTTTAATTCAATCCTCGGAAGGACTGTTCCAACCCCATCCCCGAATCTATCGGAACACAGAACCCACTGACTTTTTTGTCTGTAATAGCTAGACATATACATGTGATAGTGCAATTCTGCTCAATGCTGTGTAACCTTCCACGCAAAGCTTCCGTTATCATCAGCAGCACAAAGGTTCTGCACCTGGTTTAGCGAACCGGTGGGAATGTTACATTGTGCATACTAGGGTTTTTGTTATATAGCCTACTAGTAATGATTCGCAGCACTTTTACGTGAAATATCCGGAAAGTGGTATAAGCAGGATAAACAGAGAGCTAAAAGATTATTATCAATTACATTTCAAGTGATTCTGAATTTACACTTATCAATTGTCTCGGGGGAGGGATAAATTGGCCACGCGGGCCGTATACGGCCCGAGAGCCGCAGGTTCCCCACCCCTGATTTACGAGGTATCTTGGATAAAAACGTTGAACGCTTTCATTTGTAAAAATGGTTTGTATAATCACTAATTAGTATCGCAAGGTATGCCTGCCCGCTGGGGTGAGGTGGGGGTGAGTTATGGGCCATAATGGCCTCAGGTGTAAGCTACAGCCACAGAATTAAAATGCAAAATATTTACGTTGGAAACAATGTTTCAATGGAAGGAAAGGTTACCTCCTGTAAAGTCAGAATGGAAACTTTTTGTGGTAAGTCGTCAATTACAGCTATTTAATAGTAACTGTAGTCAAGTCATTGATTCAAACCACTGTGTTATATCAAGAGGGGAAATTCTCTTGTAAATTTTGAAGATTCTGGCTCGAGTCGAGACTTGATTACAACACTGGCAGTTACATATTCAATGTCTTTAAAACAGTTCTCTGTATTTCACCTTTCATTTAAGGGCCATGAAAAAGTCTCCCTAGGAGCAAGGATTTAAAGGGCACAAATGTGTCTTCTATTGGGACAGTCCGTATCTCCTCTTTTCCTCCTTTTTTTTTGGGGGGGGGTGGGACATGGGCTCTCTTGAATCACCCTGAAAATTACAAACTGCGTCACTGGCATGCTACGCTTTTGACTTAACTTCTACAACATGTTGCAGAAAGAAAGTATGAGGTTCCTGAAACTACTTTCATACCGCAATAGTGCAAGTTAATTAAATTGAGTTGTTTACACTGCAGCAGAATAACTTTCTAAACACAAGACCGAAGACCACATGGACATCAACATCAATTTTATGTTGAGAATTTCCCGTTTCTCTTGCTACGGGCATTGCAAACACAATATCAGCCAGATATACACGTTGGGAAAATAGAAAAGTGAGACACCAATGGAGGCAAGTGCGTACCGGTACCATTGCAACAAAGTCCCTGAGCTGATAACATACTACTGAATAGGTAAAGTTTAAATTCATTTTAAACCTCGTTCAAAAAGTATCAGTATTACGTAATCGGAAGGCAGGCTCTGGATCTAGAAATTTCGTGGGGTGGGGGGCAAGATAGGAAATCGCCAAGTGCACCAAAGGTGTACAACGAGTGCGAAGCGCGAGTTTACACGCGAGGAATCTAGGAGCCGGCGTTAATGGCCCTGGGGCCCAGAGGCATAGCCCCGGTGGGGGTCTCTGTTGAGAAGCCCCGGGAAGAAGCAATATTGCCTATTAAGAGAGCAATATATGTTTAATAAAATTTGGTGCGAATTGCTCAGTACAGATTACTATAAGGACACGTAGTGAGGTCCTGGGAAAATCTCAGGTTACTTCAAACTTTGGACGCCGGCATGAAAAGCGATATGTAGATTTAGGTAAGTTAGAAATGATTTTTGCCATTATAATTGTTTATTTTCGTTATAAGATTAGTCGGGTATTGATCGAGAACTGCTGCCGGGCTCATTACGTTGTGTCCTTCGGCAAGGTGCTTTTCTCTACCCAGGAGTTAAGTGGGTACCTGTGGGGTAACTTGCATCAAACTGAAGTTGATCTAGATTCTAGCTGCAGCCATCTAGAGGGATTGTCCCTAGGATGGAGTAAGGTGCGTTCACACCAAAACCGAACTATGCTGCGTTTTGGGGGCGTGAGCCGCAAAGCAAATAGCTTGTACGTATTTCTATGGAACCGTTTACACAGAAATTGCGTTGTGAAAAACGTTGCTGTGTGAATGATTCCATAGTAAAACATACAAGCCATTTGCTTGCGGCTGCCGCCCGCAGAACGCAGCAGATTTCGGTATGGGGGTGAACGCACCTTTACTGCTGACTGGTGGTCCGACAAAGGCGACGGTGTTGCCGAAAGGAGGGCGAACGTAAACTTCTTGGCATGCAAAATGTGCCGAAAAATTTGGGATATCTGGTGAGTTTTATTGAAAAGTCTTCCCTACTTAAGAGTTAAAGCAAGATATTCGTTGGGGAAGTTTGTCGTCGTCGGGAATTAATGCTTTATCGTATCCATTAAGGTTCCTCAACGAAATATAACATTTTTTCGACGGAGGCCATGGCCCCGACTCCCGACTAACGCCACCATGTCTACAGTCTTGCGTTTTTTCATTCAAACATGACCTTCTAATGAACTGTACTGGGAAATTTGTACGAGAGGCATTGCATGATAGTTTACATTGTCAAATAGCAGACTTGGAATTAGCCCGAGATTTTGGGGACACTGGAATCGGAACTGACTTATAGTATGAGGGCACTAGACCATGGGCGTCCGAAGAAAAAAATTCCGGGGGAGGGGAATTTTTTTAGGGGCCCAGGTTTTTCATGGGAAATATTTTACTCCCAGAAAAGAGTTTAGATGCTACTTCACACAGTGTTGCTAAAGGCGTAGCCAGGAATTTGTCAAGGAAGAGGGAGGGGGGGAGCAAAGCCCATAGACAGACTCTCCGCGCCACCATGGGTTGGCGAGGAGCGCAAGAAAATTTTGGCCCAAAATGCCTACCAGATCGCTGGAAATGGCACTTCCAAGGCCTATTTACCGCATATAAAAAGGTGGAACACTAGCAATATCGTAAATATAAACTTCAAAAATACCAAAAATATGCTCGGGGGGGGGGGGGGGCTGCTGGGCCTGAGTGATGATATTTTTATTCAATTCCTATTTTGAGAGTAGAAATTCACACTGAGTGAACTGTTAAGAAATGTTGATGTTACATTTTCTTCGTTTTTTTCTTTATTTTTTCTTCGTTTTTTCAAGTTTTTGATTTTCCAGGGGGGGAGTGTCCCCTTGCCCCACCCTCCGGGCGCCCATGTACTAGACTCAGAATGGTGGCCACTGGAATAGGAATTGGCTCGGAATCGGATTAGCTGGACTCAAATACAGCCCAGTTTTAAATGGGAAAATTGATGTAACATTCCAGATCTTTCGTGAGATAAATCAAGGACGTGATTCTCCAACTCCGCCCTCAGACCCCTGAGCCCTGTCGGTGCGGCCCCTGAATTGATTTTTGTTTGGGTTGCGAAATGTCTGTCCTACACCAAAAAACTACGCATGATAAACATCGAAATGATAATATTTGTGAATAATGCATACTAGACGTTCTGGGGGAGGGGGAGGAGAGTTTTCCTTCCCTTTGAAATTGTTTTTACTATTTTCGGGTTCATAGATGCAATTTGGTGCAATATTTGAGCAAACTGTAGGAAAATTTCTGCAAACTGTTGACATTTTTACAGAGGGAACAAACAAGCTGAGGGGTGATGGGGAAGAATAATTTCGTCCCACCATACTTTTGGATAGAGGACTTTAGCCCCCAGCCCCTTTTCCCGCTTCCTACACCCTTGATTACACCGTATAGTCTGCCCTGTAATTTAGTTGACTATAAGCGACCATTTCGTAAATTATGCATCAATAAGAATGCATCTTGAAGTAACAGTAATGAAATTTTCCTTTTTGCGAACTCGGCTGAAATAGGCTCCGAGTCCGGGTCCAACTTCCGCCCATTCCGGGCCAATGCCGATTCAGGGACCTTATATTCCGGGCCAATTCCGAGTCCAGTAAAAGTATGGAATCGAGTCTGGATTCGAGTCTGAGTCAGGACTCAGGCGTTGCAGCTCTGCCAAACCGGTATATCACTTAAGAATCACGATCCAGGTGCATGCCGTTATTTTCTTAACAAGTGATAAAGGGCTAACATGTGGCGTTTAATACGTACCTCAGCAAAACTTAGGACCCAAGTGTAATTTGTATCTCTCAGAGTTACTTCAACCTTTCCTCAAATGAAAGAAACCCCGAAATATTCTTACTCTTTGTCACTTTTTGTCTGCAGGCCATAGGGTCATACTTTACTACTTACGTAACTGTACATTTCCTCAAGTGAACCAATAATTTTGGCTACATCCGGAAAATGAACGATGGATTTGCCAAAGTATCACAAAATATTAAAACAAAGCAGAAACAAGGAGGACCTACAAAAATCTGGGAATAGAATTAACAAAGGATTTTACTTACATGTTCAAATGACGATGATTTTGGGTTTGTCACTTAAATTCTTTACCTTTGGAAATTTTACTGCCAACATGCTTTCAGTGTACGTTACATCCCACAGACGTTATACAGCAGCACTGAACACATACACGAAAATGTGAGAGACTAATCGCATTGATCGATAACACCTAGTGGATGGTTGCTTTTATTAAAACTTCCTCGAAGCTATAGCAATAAGCCACAAAATGAAAGCAACATCAAATCAAAACTGAAAGTCATCACCAAATTTCATAAACCTCAGACTTGCATACAATCAACGGAACTAAGTTAACGAGTATCATACTGATATTGCTTGTTAAACTTGTATCGTACACATTATTGCCTAATAAAATTGCTTGTATCTGTGTGGATAGGCCTTATATGGTGTTTACATTTTGCATATACCCTGTTTCATTTTATTTTTAATTTTGTCTTTAGTTCTGGCTGCTTAAGGAAAAAGCACTACCAAATGGGTCAACGGTAACTTATTTGGACTGATAGTGAAGTATGTAATGTTTTCTGTATGAAGCATTCAGAGAGAGAGAGAGAGGTTAGGTTCAAAACCCTAGTAAAAGTCAGATGTTGTGAATACGCCCTCCTGCATTCGTCAGATATTGGTCTATATACTAGGTAACGGACGGAATACTCCATCTTGTACAGTTCAATTGACAAGCGCCCTAATTATTTTATCAATGTAAAATGAAAGGGTACAAACTATAGTAACACCTTGACCTAGACTTAAATGAAAGATGTCTCTGCCAGGTGACAGGACTGAGTTTAAATACTGTTATATTTGAACATTTGCAGACACTAGTTCTCAGAATATAGGAAATCATCTCAGACTGCAGAGAGAACCACAAAGCCCAAAGACTTAGTGATTCCTTGCTGAAAGGGAATGATTTGTTGCACTGACTCGATTCATCCCTCAAATTTACACTTCTTGACTTCTTCATTTTTTTACGATCTTTTCACATTTTGACCTCTGCCTACCTCATGACCTTTGAACCCTAACAAAAGTTGAATAACTAAAATGAAAAAGATCATGTCTTAGGAGGGAATCGTACCTTGGACCGTCTGCGTGAGGAACCGAGCTCTAATCCACTACGCCATCAAAGAGCTCTTTCAGCATATGGTATTTCTAATCATTCTGTAGTCACAGCATGCTTTACACGTGCTCATAATTAGGTAATTCAAACGAGAATTATTACTGTAATAGTTATACTTGTGAAAAAAAAATAAATGTCTCTATAATTTTGTCTTTAGAGTGGTGCAAAATTCAACCTTAACTTTCGTTTGTAACCAAACGCCGAACACAATTTGGCCCACTGTCTATTTTGTTTACGAGGTTTTCGTAGTTTCACCTCTCAGATGACCTTCGACCTCCAACAAACCCGACTGGTTCTCTTTCTCTTAAAGTAACACATCTATATATCAAATATGAAAAGTATCCATCATCCCTGTCTTGAAATATCAAGTTCTCCCAAGGTTTCCGGTTCTTGACCTCTGATGACTTCAAATGACCATTGATCTCCATTGAAACAATAGGGTTCTTTCTTTCAATATATTAAAGTTACGTACGAAATATAAAGATTGTCCACTATTACTATCTTGAGATATCGTGTTTAAAAGCAGTTTTAAAGAATTTCATATTTTCTCCTCCGTTGACCTCAGATAGCCTTTGACCTTTACCAAAGTCAATAGAGTTTATCTTTTGACTATAATGCATCCACACTCCAAGTATGAAAAGCATCCATGCTTCCTACCTAGAGATATCGCGTTTACAAAATTTTCGGTTTTTGACCTCTGGTGACCTCACATGACTTTTGACCTTCATCAAAAACAATAGGGATCTTTCTCTTACCATAATAATTTTATACACCAAGTATGAAAATTATCCACCATTACTAGCTTGAGATATCGTGTTACAAGCCAAGCGTCACAAACACATGCATACACACACACAATCGCCCGCGTGATTACAGAGATTCCTTTTGCTTTCGACAAGGAATCAAAAATGCAAGTGACAAGGACATTGCCTATGTTGGTTTCTGTTTTATGACTCACAGCCATTTTTCTTCAGTCGTAGAAAAATACTGGAAAATTGTTTTTGCTTGACATTTCACATTGTTAAAACAGGATTCCTTAAAAAGATTGTGCTTTAATTTCATTCCTGTGATACAAGAAAATGTCTGATGATCCGGTGTACCGACGCACTCTGACATTCGGGGACAACAGCTTATTAGTGTATTTTAGTATGAGATACGTTGGAAAAGACGTTTTTTGAAGGACAAAATAGAAGGCATAAGGTCGTTTCTTTCACTTTTTTTTACGAGTCTGTCATGATATGACATGATTAATTCCTTTAAAGACAGATGCTCGTCATCCTAAAGTACATTTTTGGTGTGGAAATCAGGGCTGTAACCGAGTCCACCTAATCCGAGTCCGAGCCAATTCCGATTCCAGTGACCTCAATTCCGGGCCAATTCCGAGTCCGGCACCCCCCGAGTCCAAGCCGAGTCCGAGTCCAGACGACCCGAGTCCGAGCCGAGTCCGAGTCCATCTCATAATTAAATGTGCCGAACAATCCTTGGAAATTGCATGGCAGCTCTGTACTGTGAATACAGGACCATAAGTACATGGCCAGGTACGACTCTGGTCATGAGTACGGGTACGGGTATGGGTACTAAGTCATGGGTATTGGTACGGGTATGTAAACCAGGTCATGAGTACGGGTGGGGGTACAGGTACTGCAGGTCATAGGCTCGAACATGGGTACTGGTCATAAGTACGTGGTATATATGTGTGATGTGTAACAGGTCGTGAGTATATATAGCTGGTATGGGTTGGTATGGGTGCAGGTCCCGGGCCATGAACTTGAACACATGCAGACTAGGGGTACGTACCACAACATGAGTATGGATACAGTCATGAGGAACTAGTGTGGGTATGAAAGGGTACAGGATCCGACCAGGTGGTATGGGTGTATGCAGGTAGGCTACAGCTACTTGTCACGAGTCACAGGCACCACCAGCTACTACCATGAGTACAAGAATAATTAGGTGTACATAGTCATGTGTTTGGTAGCCAGTCTATATGAGTATCATATACTGTACAGTACTGGAATATTAAGTTCTAAACACAACCACTGCAATGTCTGGTACTCAGGTGCCTAAGCTTTTCTGGGGAGCACCTCCCAATTTTTTCTAGCCCCTCAAAAATTTCACAAGTCCATAAAGGTTAATAGTGAAGACATAGATATCCCCAGAAAAGTAACCTTAAAACATTAAAGCCCTACAAATTATATCAATATTGTAGCCTCCCCCACCCTACCCCACCCCATCCCCCATCCGAAAAATTATGTCCCTACATCCTTACAAGTGCGCCTAGGCCTACTGATGCTTGTACTGACATGTCTTAACTCTATGGTTTGAAGTAAAGTGCAGTTTTCATACCTGTTACACTACTTAATTTCAAGTACGGTACACAAAACTTACTTGTATTGGCAAATTAGTATTGATTAATTTCTGATGTCTATACACATATGGCTAATTCTGCACTGCTATTTTGTGTGATTGGACTTGCACCTTATCATCCTAGAGGTTGATGGTCATGCAATTCTTGAATAGCTTAATCAACTTGAACCAAGGGCTTTTGTATATGAATCAAGGATGTGTTGGAACAACCATGCACCAATCTATTTACAATACATTCAAGCCAATTAACAGTTTTACAACAAAAGCAGTCAGATTTGATGGGTCTGAGAGTTTAAGAGGTGGATACTACACAAATCTCCAAAGCAATGGAAGATCCAAGGAAAATACAAGCTACACTAGCTGGTAGGCTACATAGTAATACCTTGAGTTGAACCTAATTCACTGGCACAATGTGCCCATTGATTTTTACCACCTTGCACAATGCAAACAATGAACATGGGTCTGTGCCTTTGCCTTACAGTACATTGTCAGGGAATCTCCCAAAATCCTATTCAGTTGAAACCATAAAGATATTATGGGCCCTGAACTGGAGGTGATACTTTTTTGCATCCTGTCTGTTTAACAAATTTTACAAAGGCTATACTGTGCAGTGTGTAGGTATACTACTGAAGGAAGGCTTAAACTGCTACAAAGGGGGTGATTCCCCTTACATTTGTAAGTTTTATCCAGATCAGACAAAATTAAACAAACTGTCTCTAACAGCATATATGTCAATAGCTTCTGCTGATGTTTATATGCACTTTGAAAAATGTACTAACTGTACACATCAGTCATGTACATGAATGTGGAGCTTATATTTTATAGTAAACTTGATTTTGTTCAAGGCTTTTTTAACTACAATTGAATGAGGGTATACCGGTATAGGCCTATATGAGAACAGGTGGTGGATGCGGTTCAACTGGGAGAGGCTACGGGCCTTTAGGCCTATGTGATATTGCCAATATTACAACGCTTGGCAGTCCTCAGATCTGACCCCAGTTGCACTATATATAGACCTGCATGATCTGAAGTAAGGAAAGTGTATGTTGTACTGTATAACACAGTATTCTAAAAATAGAATGCACCGGTAGTAAGTCAAGGCTATAGATTTGTACATGTAGTAGCAGTTCTGCTAGAAAGTTCAGCGTTACATTAAGTTACGTAATCATTCCTTGCTACCTATAGTATACCTGGGGAAAACCGTTCATTGACTGGTACAGTTTTATGTTTCTGGTCTAATAAGTTCATCAACATGCATACTACTCCAGCTTGAACTTGTAACTCATTTCCCCCATGGACGACACACGGTGCAGACACAGTATGAGTAAGAAGTTTTTCTTCAAACTTTTAGGTGAAATCTATCTAGCAAGCACAAAGAATGCTCGTAACTTAATAATTAACTTACCAGTTGCCAACGCAAGACTAGCTGTAGTGTTGGTATACTGTAGACATGTACTGTAAAACTTTTCATGCAGCCAGCATTAGGACTGTAAACAGTATATTGCGGTTTGGGCCTACGCCTAAAACTCATTCTGTTCAAGCTGGAACTTAACTACGGTATGTGTGCTGTGTATGATTCATTGGTTCAATGCATACACTGCACTACATACATGCATGAATTAAGGCACATATGACTGCAGCTGGTTTTGCATGGGCATTGACAAATACTGTCCAGCTATAGTATTCTAGCTTTACTAGTAGACTTAAGTGTCCATACAACTTGCAGTAACTGCAGATAGCTTGATTTTAAAGAGCCTGGAATGTAACCAGAAACACTGGAGACTGCATGCATGCACTTTGGCCTTCAAGCCCTTTCACGGATGACTAAAATTTACCTCTGAAATCCAAACTTCAAGCCCTAACTGATGCTTGCATTATTTATATTTAATGTGCTCTCACACCCTCCCCAATGTCAGGTTTCAGGTTGCTTCCCCCCCCCACACACTTTTGGGCACCCTGCCCCCTCAGGCTGAGTCCTGGTATAATGACTGAAGCTGCAGCACACTATTCTCAGCCTGCCTTTGAATTGTAAGTAAACAGGCTATAGGTCTCAGCTAGCCAGAGGTCAGCAAGCACCCCCACCACCTGTGTGTACACGTACCCCATTAAAAAGACATATGTTCAAAAATGCTGTCAAACTCTGACTCGACTTTGACTCAGATCCCGGCTTGACTTGGACACAGCTTGGTCTCGAGGCCTTCTGGACTCTGCTTGACTCTGATTCTGATCATTTTGGACTCAGACTTTGCTTAAATTTGGGACAGGTGGACTTGAATCCAACCATACCAATCAGTAACATTCACTTTTGTTGTATTTAACTTAATCACACCTTGTCATCTTGGAGGCTGGTGGTCACTGCTTGAACAGATAAATTAGTGTAAGTTGAATAACCTGAAAGGATGTGTCAGTTCTTCAATCAAAGGATTTTTGTAGCTGGGTAATGACAATGGTTGCCACTGTTGCCATTACAGAAACCAGGCATGATACATGCTTCAACCAGGCATGTATCATATAGCACTTTTCCAACTAACTTAGAGGACTCATCTTTAAAACCTTCTCTTTATTTCATGTACCCCTGGCAAGCCTGGAGCCCCAGGAGGACTGAGCAAATCCTTTGCCTAGGAAGAAGCCACGTTGCTCCACCTACAAATTTCCAACCTGAATAAGATTCAACCCCAACTAATTCGATCAATAAACAACTCCCATGCCCTCACTGTTGCAAACATCCCCAGGAGCACTTTTTCCAGACAATTGGCTGATGGGCCAGTGGTAAATATGAGCTATTATGGTAGGCAGGCATCAATTTTCATTTAAGTGGACTCGACTGGACTCGGCTCCGAGTCCGAGTCCAGATGCAGTCCATTCCGGGCCAATTCCGATTCCAGGACCTGCCATTCCGGGCCAATTCCGAGTCCAGGAAAAACCGGACTCGAGTCCGGAATTGAGTCCGAGTCCGGACTCGGGCGTTACAGCCCTGGTGGAAATACCAAAATTCCCAGTTGGTAACGACTCCTTGATTGGCATCAAAGTTTGAAAATTCAAAAGATGCAGATTTTGCTCACATTCCACACATGAAGAGAGAGTGTTCGGATTACACTTTATAGCCTTGTATGCTCACCATGACAGATTTATGTTTGCACTGAAAGAAGAGCTTTATACAGTTACTGTACGAGAAGAGCTACAATTAACTTAGTTGGGAGATTTTTAATTGTATGGGATGACGAGAATTGCTCTTTAACTCCATGAGTTCCCCTATTGTCCGATGTGTTAGTATTACCTACATACATTGTTACAATCAGGGTAAAGGGTAATAAATTGCTTTCGTTTTAACGAAGCAGTGCACCTAATGCCAGAATTACACTCAATTATGCTTTAATTTTAACGGAAGGTAGTGCTTGATAGTTAGATTATACTTCTAACAGTGGACTAAATTCTTCTAAACTTATTGCCGTACTTGTAGACAGTAATGCGTTGAGGTAATACCATCTAAAAATAAAAAGAGATAAAGAACTCTAAATAACGAAAATACTTCTGTGTGTGTATTTTGGTGAAGTGTCCTAGTGAGTTCCGTCTCAAGCGAAAAAACAGGTAGAAGCTCCAAAATGTTTATAAGACCTGCCAAAACTTTGGCAATGTAGATAGTGATGCTCAACCCATGATCTTGTCTCGAGTACAGTGACATGCGTCTTGCAAATGTGAAAAGAATGAAACAAAATACAGAAGCCATGTAGGCTATCTTCCACCACAAGCGAAAACCTAAAATTACTTTCAATCAAGTTACCACCTGAAAGATTGCCAGACTGAACGTGGCCATCCCTTCAACATCCCTGTTAATTAAAACATGTCTTCAGTTCTTTTTCAATTTCATAAACTTTATTTCAGTCATTTGCAGTCAGAATGATTAAAGTGGGGATGACACGGCCAAAGTAAGTTTCCCAGTAAATATTCTTTGGGTACAGCTTGAAATAAAGCGAATGTTTTTCCCACTAAACTACGTCCATAAACACAGTAATACGACCTTGTGAATTCCCAATTACAGGCCAGACTCAGCCCATCTGAAATCCGAAAGCGAAAAAACGTATGTGAGCGCGTCTCAAGATCGTGACGTCTTTGGAGGCACGGTTAGTAACACTGTGTTTATGGACGTAGTTTAGTGGGGAAAACATTCGCTACGATACTACAGCAGCGACAGCAGCGCGCGTGACCAGTGACCACATTGTGAATTATGCGTCGTTGCGCGGTGACTGCTTACCATTCACGATAGCACCATTACTGAACAGCTCACTGAGTAAAGGCGCGCTTGTTATGGACTGTCCATACATGTTCATAGCTGTTCTGTACGCCTGGACCGCGTCCTTTTTGCACAAAAACAAAGCTGTTTACTATATGCAGGGAAGCTAAAACACAGGCGCATATGCACGCGAACATATTGGCCAATGATATGCTTCGAAGCCCCCAACATGGTCCGCGCTTTGCGCTCTGTATGTTGGGCGGGTATTGTGATGTAATCCTTTTCATGAACACTGAGCTATATAACTGGAGGACGCACGTCAATGCGGAATACGCGACGAAACTGAAGCCGACCTGGAGGGTCACGTGATGTAGGTTAGCTTACTCAAGTCGATTCCATTGCCCTAGAAACGCGCAGCTACAAGTGAAAATAATGTAACGTAGAGTCATTGATGTACACGCTAAAGCAATCCTTTGTTACTCATTACGTCTCTAGTGCTTTTGTTGTAATTACTTAGTAGGACATCTGTACACTATGATTCATAATTGTGTGATCAAAAGATTGTTTTTTTTTCACAAACGTTCCTTGTTTTTAGGAGTGGTCCTGCCTGTTTGAAGGACAGCGCGTGTGACCGCATTTCGTATGGTGCGTGGAGACGCGATGACTGCGTAACATTCGCGATAGCACCGTCACTGAACAGTACACAGAGTAGGCGCGCTTGTTACTGACTGTCCATACCTATGCACAGATAATCTGTACAACGCGTCGAACGCGTCCTCTTGCCAAAAAGGCTCACGAAGGGAAAGTAATACGCGTGCACTTTGGCCAGTGATGTGCCTCAAAGCTTTCTACACGGTGCGCGTTTGGTGTTCTGTATGTTATACGGCTATTGTGATGTATGCCTTTTCAGGAAGTTGCTAAGGCAACTTTACCTCGGCGCAATGGCGTGCATGCTAACGCGTGGTAGCCGGCAAATTAGCGTCCAAGGGGCTGAAGAGACGCTAAGGCCGACTACGGCGCGTTAGCATGTACATCATTGCCTAAGCGTTTTCACTTCTAGGTACGCGTTTCTCCGGCGGTGGTGACTTGAGTAAGCTAACCTACATCACGTGACCCTCCATGATGGCTTCAAAACATTATTGTGGAATGATCCTTCCTAGCATATAGTTCAGTGTTCATGAAGTTGCTAAGGTATGATAACTTTACCAAGCGTTACATTAGTTCCACATCTAGATGCGCGTCCTTAATAGCGCAGTGTTTGTGCCTCCAATTGCGTCATAAAAGTCAGGTGACCTGTTGAGGCATTTTTCGAAATTGGATTTTGAACGTTTTTCTTCAAATTTCATTTTATGCCGAATGGTACCGGTTTTAACTGTGTATGAGATTATATTTAGAGAATACTGTATTCAATCTTGCAATACACAAAAGTTATTCTGGCCGTGTCATGCCCTCTTTAAATGTATGTAAACATAAGTGGTAAGTGACAAACCGGGGGATATCCACAAGAAGCTTAACAAAGCTAGTAAATGTGTATTTCCATTCAACAGAACAATGCACCTGCTATATAAAATCGTTCAAGTTGGATCCACCCCTGCATAGTTAAGAAAATCGTGGTGAAAGTTTTACCAAACTCCTT
The DNA here is from genome assembly GCA_029531755.1 of Holothuria leucospilota. Taxonomy (NCBI): domain Eukaryota; kingdom Metazoa; phylum Echinodermata; class Holothuroidea; order Aspidochirotida; family Holothuriidae; genus Holothuria; species Holothuria leucospilota. Next base: position 31,395,030 of record CM055961.1, on the reverse strand, counting down.
CGTGGAATCTATCCCCTTGTCTGGAAAATCCTGGGCCACTTCTGCCCCCTGCTCAATACGATATTACACATACCGAAAAGACGTACTTTGGCTGTATTTACAGTGTCGCAGTCCCTCATTATGTTTAATATGAATGTGTTACAGGAGGTACAAACACTTGCACAGTGTGAAGTCAATAAATGTGTTAATTTTAGTGAGTCCTGACTTCTACAGTCAATACCATTACATATCAGCAGATGATACTCTTGCTCTTGCAGCGTGATTGTGAGCTGGTAGAGGAGGGAAGCCGGTGTAAATGGAGATAGTGTGTTCACAGTCCACACTGTCCGGAACATTTGATCCTAAGAATTCTTGAACCACAAATGTCCCCGCATTTTTTCTTCTCCTAGGCAGGCAGAATGTGTCCGGACAAACATTTTGATCCCAGGATACCCTGGAAACTTTTTCTCCCGGACACGGTTTCCTCAGGAGATGAGATATTGTCCCGGACGGTATCTTCTTTTACACCGGCAACAAAGTAACTTGAATTCGGGCAGATTAAAACTGTTTTTCGGTTAACACCTCTAAGACTTAACATCAAACGCACGCAACTAGTACAGGCACCTCACTGCCTTACCTGCTTATTTTAGTAACTACACATAAAGACATCACTTATAGTCATAAAACTAGTAACAACACTTAAGAACATGCGAACCAACTCAGAAGCCTCTACTGTTTACATATTACCAAAGTACACAATGCGAACAGGAGACTTAATTGTCACGCATGTAATTATTGACAGGGATAAGTGTACTAACATTTTCCATATATGTCTGCATTTACCTGATCATAGGATACCGTAATTCGTGGTTTCAATTTTGTCTTGCAACCATTCTCATAAATGTTAATCTGTAACAATGTAACGTATTTATGTATTTAAAGGGCTGAAATGTGTTTTCTATTGTTTCCTGTTAGGGATAAATTCTAATGGACCACAGACTGCAACACTCACGTCGGCACCTCTTAACTACCAAGCGAGCTCAGCCTAATGATAAATTTTGGCAAGTGGCTGCCTTTGTTACATGAAGTACCTCTGTAAGATAGAGTAAATAAAAACTGCCAAACGAAAACCGAAGCTTTAATTTCCGGGAGGCAATTGAACAGTTTGAAGCTATTTTGAATCATTACACAAACAGCAAGTTGTTACAATAGCTGTATTTATAGTTTATTTGTTGCCATCTTCCTTGTATTGTTGCTCATTAAAGTCATACTTCAAAACTTTTGAACGATTTTTGTTATGAAAAAAGAAGGTTGTTAACCTTTGTTTCAAAAATGATTAGTGCTATTTGTATTATAGCTTACCTATGAATGTAGGCTATGTAAAACTTTTGACATGGATACTATAAAAATCCCATCCACTCCATATTGCACGCTGAATTTATTAGGCCTTCCTTTGTGAAAGGATATTAATTTATATACATGGTAACAGCGTATACCCAGTCTAATGCAAACTTAAGTCTTTGACATTTCCACAACACAAACTTAAAAGCTTTCTTTTCATGTAAACAGTTTCTCTTGTTAATCTGTACAAACGAATGCCTATGCCATGCAAAGGTTAGTTCTAAAGTACTCACTTAAATAATTGTTTCTAAACGAGGGAAAAGGACTGATAGTGTTTGCACTTGATCACAGGCTTAGAAAGCCGTTCGAGGAAAGGGGAGAGCTGAACGTTGTTTCAGATCGCCTTCCTGGGGGAGGGGTCTAAGGGAAAATAGTGTCCCCCTTCCCTTTGAAAACTTTTGAATATTTGAAAGTCCTTAGATGCAATTTGGTGTAATACATTAGACAACTTTTAAGAAAAATTACTGACAATTTTTGACATATTCATAGACGAAACAGATAAGGGGTTTTCCTCCTTTGTTTGAGTCGGGCGGAACCATATTTCCGCCCCGCCACATGTTTGACTGGGCGGGACTAATGCCCTTCTCCAGCCCCCTCTTCCTATGCATATGCACTTGGTTGTTATTTGTTAGTACGTGTTTTGCATTTGCTCACTAATAATTTTACTGAAGTGGCCTTTCATAGACCCTTTTCCAAATAGCAATTACAAAGGATTGTGGGATAGCATTTTGGTCTGCATCATTGTTATCCACATGTTACGGCTTGTGATCGCAAGTCAAACCAATAACAGCAAAAGATCACAGAAGAACGAGATTAAAATTCAACAACTTAATGATTATTTACAATCTCCTTATCTTACTTAAATTTACAATAATTAATTAGACTTACTCACAATCCTTTAATTAATATTTGCCTGGTCTGGTCCAAGGGCTGGTAGTGCATGCACGTTGACGATGGTACAGTAGTAGACCTGCAGCGTGCTGTAGCGTAGGAACTGGTTCCACGAGCGAATAACGACAAGGCTAGGCGATGATGGATGATAACAATCTCAATACACAGCATAGAAACGGCGTAAGGCAACTTATCACAAGTGTGTAGTGTCAGTGGCTGGGTCAGAGAATAACTTCTCAATGATACACAGCGTCTGGTCACGATGAAGTAGGCCTATTATCATCTCTCTACCATAAAAGTTGTTGCACTGCCTTTTATATGCTAGGCTTTTATTCGAGAATTCTCCAGAATTTAACAGAAACTTCTAGAGCACACAGTCGAGCAATTACGAGAACGTTCCTTGTATGCACAGTAGTTGTAAGCAATTGCAGTTTCTTAGAAGTGTTGCCAGGTCGCTGCTATAATTGGGACATAACGTAAACAGTTCTCACTTCTAGACAGTTCTAGAAAGGCTGCGTTGAAGTTGGACGTCTCTGGAACTTTCCACTCGCTCGTCGATGGATTCAATCCGGTGTTCCTGACGGGTCGTCTTGTAACACACAGTAAAATGCCATTGACAAACATAAAAGCCCACAAAAACTATCCCACAATCCTTTGTGACTGCTATTTGGAAAAAGGTATATGGAAAAGACAGTGCCAAATATTTGCATTATTAAACCGCTCAAGACACTTGACCGTTTTAGGAGGCTATTGAACTCCCTACAAACTAGACGGTGGGCGGCCGAAGCTCAAAATTCACTTGTTTCGTGATCCCTCTCAGGAGAGTACTTTAAAAAATTGCTCAAAAGTCCTAAAAATATATAACTAAGATGAAATTACTTGTTACTACGTGTAAAAAAGTTGCACATTTTGTAGGTATTCAGTGAAATATCAGCCAAAATTATTAAAACTAGCTGTTCACGAACGTGTCATACGATTGCGCAAGAATTAGTGGCAGCAGCCAATAGCAGATCAACTAGAGTACCATGTGACTTTGATGGAATGTAAACCTTACAAAATTATGTATATACACCCGCGTAAGACATTTACTGAACTCTTCAAGTTTGCAACGTTGATCTTAGGTAAGCTGTGACTTCTGCTGGGCACTTGCAATTTTGCAAAGCATGATCTTCAATTTTCCAAAAAAAAAGTAATAAGTAAATAAAACATGTAATTCGAGATGGGAAAGGCCCTCTCTTTTTATTGACTCGGTTCAAAATTAAAGAAGTGAATAACTTTCCAATGCAATGCTAAGGTTAAACATTAATAAAGTGCTTTCAAAACGACATTTTCTCGGCGCGCTTCGCGCGCGTTTTCTTAGTTGCTTGTTTGCTACTATATGTTCTTCAGACATCACAAATGGACCTACCATTAGTGCGAGCTAAGGTAATCAAAACAAATGATCACGCTGTGATATTTGCAATCTGATTACCTTAGGCATCATAATGTCATTTACAGAGGGTAACGGTAATGCTGGAGTTAAATGCCCATAATTTTGCAGACACTTCAGAGCTTTCGGGGTCATCAGATACACAACCCATTAGCCGTGTTGATTATCATCCACGACTAAAAGTAATTTTGCCCGGGTGTCACCTGGCCAGATTAGCATAGGTATCTGTCTACAAAAAGTTGTAACGGGCATGTAGCCTAAACGTATTGTTTCCAAACTGACAGCGCCGTTGGCCCACTAGCGGTCTTATAACTGTCAAATGGCATGTTATAAGCAAAAGGTTCTCCACCTCTATGCTAAAGTATACCGTTTCAGTTGATTTAAAATAAACACACCAAACAGTCAATCTAAGTTCAGTGTACTGAGACTTTCTGGCCTAGCTATTTGTATATAGGATGAGACGTTTTTCTGAGTTAGGGGAATCCCCACTTTACAAAATTTCGTTTCGGAACGGTACTGAGATCCAAAATAGTGCTATCATTTCATCGTTTTCAAGTGTCTTCAATGCTCGAAATTTTCGTTAGTTTAAGAAAACAATCCAGAAAACCAACATTTTATGGCCTCTTGGCAAAGCTGAAACATATTGTGACACAATGAAAGAAACAACAAAATATTTAAAGGTGGGGCTTATTTTATACAAATGAATCAAGCCTCTTTGCCATTTCACCTGCCTCTTACTACCCCCCCCCCCCCCCCATGGAGTAGCGATCGGCTGATATGGTTGTATTTTTATTTTTAAAGTAGTCAGCTCATGACGACTGCCTGAAATGGTTTTTGAAGAGCTCTTGAAAACTACATGGGGCATCGCTGTAATACATAATAATAACCATACTCCTATTGTACTTTCCGGAACTGACCATTAATGTAGCTGGGGGCAGGGCCGTCTTAACGCATGTGCCCACTGGGCCCAGGCCCAGGGCCCCGCGATGTCAGGGGCCCCGCAAATTGACCTCTGCGCAAAAAATCATACCGTATCTCCCCTAGCGTAAAAGATTTTTGTTTGGAAATACTTTTATATACTCTTGAACAAGATTCATAACGGATTCTGAGTGTTCCAATTTCCATGCTTTATGCGCGACATGGGGGGGGGGGGGGTAAATGCAGGCATGTCTATGCTTGAGCGATGGTCAAGGATGTCAATTTTTCACGCAACTTTTTTCGAACACACTTGATTGAGGGGCCCCGCTCCAGTGCCGGGCCCAGGGCCCGGTGACCTCTTAAGACGGCCCTGGCTGGGGGGTCTTCCGAATCTCCCTGAATACGGACTTGAGTTGCCCCCCCCCCAACAAAATTTCTTAGAGCCGCACATGGAAGTAAGCAGCCGCTGAAGACACTAGAGTGGAATAGCATAGTTACTGGGTAAGAGCAGGCTAGTGGCAACTCACTGGTAAGAGCATGTGTGTGTGCGTGGAGGGTAGCATATTCAGGTCACTCTGATACTATACCCTCTACACTTAATGTAAATATGGAGATGGAAGGTAACAAACAAGATTCGATCTGATTATCTGAAGGCTTTCAGGCTTCATCATTTCATTAAGAAGTATGTAAAAGAGGTCTGCTGAAATGCTAGTAGACAACCGACACAGAACATTGTTGTTAAGTGATTATTGGTTAAATTTGCTTGTTCCTACCAGCATTTGTGAAGTGCATCTGATATTCAACCTGATTATAAGAGATGTTGGTATTTTTTAATGAACTTAAAACATTTGTTAACATCAGTCACAATTTGTTTTCTTCTGCTGTATAAGTACTGTAAATTCAGTTGCCGTGAAAAATTATGTTCACCAACCAAAACATTGTGTTTTCTCTTCATCCTCACCATTTTGGCAAATTTCTCCTGAAGGATCCCCCAAAATTGTATTTTTCATTCCCTGAAATACCTGTTTACACAATCTGAAACTTTCACGTTGTCCTTTTTCTGCGCTTACATTTTCGTTGCTAGGGAAAGCAATTCTTACCAACCTATTAATGTATTGTCATTGACATATTGTCATTTGAGGTGTTTCCTTATGATTTCTCATGGTTGTCAACCCAAAAGATGTACTTTTGAAGATAATTTTAAAAATTGTGCATGAATTGTTTTTGTTTGAAAGTTAAATGACACTTTTTCAACATTTTTGTAATTGGAAGTTTGCATTTTGTCTTTATTCTGGTTTTTGACTACCGTTGCTAGGAAAACTTTTCCTTAGCATCCAAAAAAGTGTGATTTTTATGATAATTTCAAAAAATGAGCATTAATATTTTGGTGTTGGAAAGGAAATGACATTTCTTTTCCATAATTGGAGGTTTAGGTCTAGTGGTTATTCTGCTTTCTGAGTACTGTTGCTGGGGAAAATTTTCCTTAGCAAACAAAAACGTACTTTTGTTATGAATCAAAATATATATGTAAATAAGTCTTCCTTTGAAAAGAAAATGACATTTATTCTGTAGTCCCATCACTGGAAGTTTGGATTTGTGTTTATTATGCGCATTAAATACCGTTGCTAGGGAAAAATTGCCCTAGCAGCCAAAATAGTGTATTTCCGTAAATACTCATAAATGTGCAACTTCGAAAAGTGGTAACATGTAAAATATGTTTAGGACATCATTTTCAATGTTTCTAGGCTATTTTCAAGTACTTCCTGGGGGACCACGTATAGCAAGAAATAGAGCACTTTTAGGCCTTTGGTCCACCGTCTAAAGCCACATCACATGTCGCAGGCAATGAAGAGTAGAACAAAAAAAAAACACTGATCGACGGTCACTTATATTGTTTCATTCATATCTTCCATAGAATATGATACATTACAGGCATACGGTACTCTGGCAACCTGTCAGCAAGTCTATAATATATTCTTTGTTTCAAATAACCTTCTTCACATCTGTTTATTTGGGGACATTGCCGTAATTAGAATTTATTGGTGCGCAATGTATAACATTCAGGCTTCTGTTATACACCCTTTATTGTATTATTTCCTGCAAAGGTCTCATTATACACGAAATGACAGGGACGAAAAACCACTCTCGATAATCCTTTGAATTATTTTGGTTCCTTTGATTTTTAGTTACCTTGAAAAATTAAAGACACCAGAGCACTGCAGGATTTAATGTCCTATTTGAAACCCTTTTTCTGAGGCCCTATACTGAGGATTCCCCACTGTAATTCTTTTTTCTTTATTTCCTTCTTTAACACCTATATTGTCAAGTGGTCAAGAAAATAACACATGCATTACCTCATGCAGATGGCAGATCAAGAAAAAATTTTAAATCAGGTACTTCCCTATCATTTCGTTGTAGTAAGCATAAGACTCAGTAGACCTTGTGTGGCACCATGCAAGTCTCTCAAAGTATGAGTGGCTTTCGCGTTGTTAAAATGAGGTTTAGTTAAGTTATAAACCAAAAAAATATTGCAAGTTACGGCCAGTTTCATTGTTTTAGTGGCTCTTTCTCGAAAGGATAAGGAGTACAGAGAAACAAAGGCACAATGGGTGGTAAAGGCACAACGGGTGGTACCCAAGAACTTTCCAAAATCAGTGAAATCTACGGATAAACTGTGTTTATCGTATACATAGTTCACTGATCAATGAACTCTAACTTTCAAGACTCAAATATTTTCGACCTAAAGGCGCTTTTCTAGTGTAATCGGGGAAAGTGCAACCTTAAATGAATGTTTCCTAAATCACACAGTCAAAAATGTGGTGGAGCAGAATTATTCGTCCCCCCTCAATTAAAGGACGAATACCCCTTATTTGTTCCTTCTGTAAAAAATACCAAAATTTGCAGTAATTTTCCTTAATGTTTGACAAACTTGTTGTACCATATTGTATCTAAGGACCCTCAAATATTCCAAAATGTACTTTTTTATATCAGCAGACACCCAATCCGAACAGCAGATGGTTTTATTTTGTGTTCTGAAAATAATTGATAAATCAAGAACAAATTGGCAAATCACACTTCCATGCGTTCGAAATATCCTTAACTTTTTTCAGCAAGTAAAATACTTCAATACTGAAAACCAATCTCCCTCCTTGCAATTACAAAACTTTCTGGTAATTTGAACTAATTAACTGCGGTTAAATCTATTTTTATGTTTATATGTCCGTAAATTGTCTTTCATTTAATGTCAAAGTATGAACATTCAACTTGTCTCCTCCTCCTTTGAAGCAATCAGATTTATTGCTTCAAGTGTGATGGTCTCGCTCTCTTTTGCATCATTAGAGTTATTGTGTTTTTGTTTATCATCGCTATTTTTTAAAAATTTGGGGTTGTAAACAACAGTTTTTGGAAGTTCTCTTAAAGCGCCTTTTGCTTGTGGACGAGGATGCATTTCGACGTCAACCACAACGGTATTCTCGGCCTGACCATCAGAGGGTTCTTTCAGAGTATCCGTAGTTCTGTAATCTTGCAAACTATTTAAACCTGCATTATCATCATTCTTTAGTTCCTCTAAACAAGTTTCTTCCAAATGACCTTTTGTTGATTTCACAATCTCTGTTAAATTAATACTTTCAGTTTCCGTAAATTCATCGTCACTCGTAACACTTTCATTGTCTCCACAGTCGCTAAAAGCGATGGTGGGGGGGGGGTGGGCGGGGAGGGGGGGGGGGGGGGGGTGGGGGGGGGGCGGGCGGGGGGGTGGGGGCGGGTGGGGTGGGGGGTTGGGGGCGGGTGGCGGGGGGGGGGGGGCTGGTGTGGGGGGGTGGGGGGGGGGGGGGGGGGGGGGGTGGGGGGGGGGGGGGGTGGGGGGGGGGGGGGGTGGTGGGAACCATATAGGCCTATGACCATAATGACCCCCACCCCCAGTGTAGTATACTTATAGGAAACATGTTTCCTTACAGCTGCTTGAAACTTCTTCCTATACTTTTACACTTGCACAAAAATAAAAACTAATTCATGCCCTAATACAGGGTACGCCTGCCGAATGCACAACCACATTCACAATACAGTAACTAGTATAGTGCCATTATTGCTTGCGACGATATAGCAAAAACAGCAATGACTATGCCTAACTTTGAGTGAAAGGACGATGAGAGCCGAGGACCACTTTTAATACTTACCCAGTAAATGCCGTAGTTGCCGTAACTTTATTTAGTGGTTTGTTTTCTAATGTAAATTTCTGGCTCCTCCACCTTTTTACTGGCCGTTCGCGTGAACGTTCCTCGCGGATGGCGAGGGGCCGACACGCGGGCTCCGGCCGCCACTTGAGAACCTATCCCAGCGTGAAGGCACTGTGTATACACTGCATGTATAATGCAGCTCTGTATAACAACTCCACTGACCTATGTACAAGATGTCTCGGCCGGCGGGATAGTTGTGAGCCATTGCATCAGACTACTGTCGACTTCAATCCATCGGTCCGTTTCCTAATAACTTCTCGAAATACTGGTACCAAAATATGTTTCCTTCTGTTTCTATCCATTTTTTTCCCTTGGAAACACTCGTAACTTTATCCTGTTGTGTATGAAATGTAATTGTTCTAGCGGTACACTAACGTTACACTGGAGCCATACGAAGTACCTCGTCAGCATAGCTCTTACGTATGTATTGTACGTGCATTGTAGCATGCGTAATGCATCGTGCATACAGTGCACAGAAATCAGTACAGTGCAGTCGGGGCTTCTTGTTGTCATATCACAACCCGGCTGGCACGCATGTTACCGTCAAACACCTCAATGTATAGAATCGGTGGACATAACCCGTCATCCGTGTCCACATACGCAGGCTACATCAAGTTACATCCGGGTTTTTGTGACTGGCACAAAATTATTTTGCGTTGATAGTGATGTCGCCCTCGTTCGGCCGCACGATACTACGTCTTTAAGTACATAACATGGAAAATATTAAAAGAAAAATCTCAAATACTTGCAAAAAAGAATTCTAAACTGATGATGTAGAATGTACGGACTAAAAGATCTTTGGTAGGAAACATTTTCTTGGGGATGGAAAAGCTCAATATAAAGCGGTTGTGACATTATTCTAAATTTAATCAAGTAAGCTAGTTTTAAGAATAGTTTTAATTGACTTACTAACAATGAAGTGAGAAGTATTTGATGTAAACGGGGGTATAATGATAATTGACTCGAGATTTAATGATTCATAATCTGATTTATTGAAACAAAGATAGCGTATCGTAAGCATGCCGTATATCGAGTGAGCGGGTGCATACAAGCATATGATCTCACAACATCTCCCTTCTCTTGAAAAGTTAAAGCGAAGAATGCTTTCAAAACTGGCTTGAATCATAGACAAATTTTCAAAGAGCACGTTAAAATGAATACAAATGCAAAGAACATATTTACAATGTAGGCGGTGCGATGATCGCAAAGCAGTTATAGCTGCTAATGGTAAGTAATGCCCATGATGATCATAACAATCAACATCCGTACCTATCTGGTGGGCGGATACGACGCCCTAACCTTGTCATTTTTACCTGGTCATTACTAGGTGGGCTTGAGTCGATCAAACTACTAGGTTTTTGGAGGTCTGTTCTACATGACTGTTCATATGATGTCTTTCTATGTGTTTTCTGTCTTTCAGGTGTCTGTCTGTCAGGTGTCTGTCTCTGTGCTTAGGCGTCTTTGTCATCTTGGCTTGATTGTTGTTCGGCTGGCAGACTTTGGTGTCTTTGGTCATCTTCATTACGGGAATACATTTCTCTCAAGTGGGAGCGGTTTCTTCGTAATCTGGCTCCATTAGGAGTTGTGACCTCATATGACCTTGGTTCCGGTCCCACTTTTGTCACTGTTCCTGGTTTCCATCTTCTGCTCTCTTGATCAAGTACTCTTATTTTTTGTCCTTTGTGCAGGGGTGGTAGTTCTGGTCCGGCTTTTTTCAGGTCATGATTTTCTTTCATCTTGTCCTTTCTGCCAAGAAGTGTTTGGTGTAATTCTTCATGACACTGAAGTGTATTTGTCAGGTAATTGCTGGGAAGTACTGACCGGATGGGTCTTCCAAACAGTATCTCTGCTGGAGAGGGTAAGTTGGAATCTATTGGGGTTATACGAAGATTGAGCAATGCCAGTTGAACATCTTGATTTGACTTTTGACTCTTTTTGATGAGATTTTTCACAGTTCTTACCATTCTCTCTACAAGGCCGTTTGACTTGGGGTATCTTGGTGAAGAAGTATTGTGTGTGATTGCCCAATTTTCACACATGTCTTTGTATGGCTGTCCAATAAACTGGGGTCCATTATCTGAGATAATTTCCTTGGGGGGTCCAAAGAGACTGAATGTTTCTGCAGTTAATTTTGCCACTGTGAAACTTGAAGTATTTGGAAGTAAACTACTGGGTACTTGGAATGATAGTCTGTGATAAGCAAGTAGTCATCTTTACCAATCTGAAACAGGTCAGTAGCTATTTTTGTCCAAGGGGTAAATGGTATTTCATGTGGCATCAACGGTTCATTCTCTTGCTGTGGTTGACTTGTCTGGCATACATCACATGACTTGATCAATTGATCTATGTCTTTGTTAATGTGCGGCCAATAGACTGACTCTCTTGAGAGACGGCGAGTCTTTTCAATCCCAAGGTGTCCAGTATGTAGTTGACTAAGTATGTCTGATTGGAGGGGTTTTGGTATTATGACTTGCCTTCCCTTGAATATTACTCCATCAGAAATTCCGAGTTGCTCCCTGAAAGACCAATATGGCCTCAGGTCTTGTGGTAACTCCTTGATGGTGTCTGGCCATCCTTCGTGAATGACTTGCATGAGCGCTCTCTGGATTGGATCACGGTTTGTTTCCCTACGTAGTGCTTCCTGCTTGTTTGTACCAAAGATGATTAAGTCCATTTGAACTTGGATAGATTCATCCTCCTCGCTGAGAAATAACTCCTCAACGTGAAGATCTATGGGTACATCCTCACACTCTTGTGTGTTGGGAAGCCGACTTAATGTATCAGACAGGATCACTGTGCTTCCAGGTTTGTAGATGACATCAAATTTGTATCCTTGTACCTTGATGAGTAGCCTCTGAAGTCTTGGAGGTGCACTTGCTAATGGTTTCTTCAAGATATTTTCAAGTGGTTTGTGGTCGGTGTGGACCTTAAAATCTTTACCAAACAGGTAAGTATGAAATCTTGTGATCCCGTACACCAGGGCAAGGGTTTCCCTTTCCATATTGGAATAGTTGGCTTCAGCTGGTGATAAGGATTTGGAGGCAAATGCAACGGGTTTGTCGTTTTGTAGTAGACAGGCACCCAAACCTTTCTGTGATGCATCAACTTCTACGACAGTAGGTAGATTAGGATTGTAGTATTACAAACATGATTCTGTTGAAATGGCTTGTTTAATTGCTGTGAAGGCTGCTTGGTGATCCTCTTGCCATAGAAAAGGTATGTTTTTCTTCAACAGCGCCCTAAGAGGTACAGATTTCTCAGAGAAATTTGGAATGTATGGTGATATGAAATTCATGGCACCAAGAAACCTTTGTAGATCTTCTTTGTCCTGGGGTGTAGGCATTTGGTGGATATCAGTGATTCTACTGGGGTCAGGACTGATTCCCTTGTCAGAGTAGACAGAACCAAAGAATGAGATTTTACTGGTGTTAATCATGCATTTCGCACTGTTAAATACCAAACCTTCTTTTTTCGCAATCTCGAAGAGTCTGATGAGATTTTCATTATGTTCCTTCTCAGTTGCACCATAGACTACAACATCGTCAGCAATTCCAACACATCCTGGAATCTGCTGGATAATATTATCCATCTGTTGCTGAAAAATGTCCTGGCTGACTGAAAGTCCAAATGGTAACCTTTGAAAACAATATCGCCCAAATGGTGTTCTGAAGGTAGTGAGCTCTTGTGACTCTTGGGCAAGGGGAACTGACCAATATCCAGCTTTTGCATCTAACTTAGAAAAACATTTTGCATTTGAGAAAGCTGGATTAAGCTCTTCAAGTGTAGGTGTCTTGTGAGGACATCTTTTTAAGTTATCATTAAGCCTTCTTGGGTCAAGGCAGATTCGAAGTGTGCCATCTTTCTTGAACACAATGCTGAGGGAGTTACACCAATCTGTGTGGTGAGTCACCTTTCTGATTACTCCCTGGTCCTCCATTTTATTAAGTTCTGCCTTTAACCTATCCTTAATGTGAATACTGTACTTACGTGGCGGGTCTATGCTAGGTTGGGCATCTTCTTTCAAGTGGAGGGTGGCTTCCATCTTGAAGTTGCCAATGGTATCAAACTGATCAGGATACCTCGTAGTTAGGTCTTGGATTGACCTGATGGTTGGCACATTATCTGATGTAGCTCCTTGCTGTGCCAATGATGTTGTTGCTGCATGGATTGTAACCCAACAATGGCAGGGCCTGGAACATCAACAACATAAAAACGTTGCTTAACCCAGTTTGAATTACCATATTTACATGTAAGAAAAATGGTACCCAAACATGCGATACGGGTCTGATTATACGCCTTTAAGGTTGCACGTGATGGTTCAACAATTTCTTTCCATGCATCATTGGGATACATCTGTCTGACAGTCCTCAATGGCAGTGTATTGCCTTCAGCACCTGTGTCCACTTTGAGTTTCAGCTTGTGTTTGCCTGGACGATGAGGACATATAACATCAATGTTGGTGTAGGCTTCTTTCCTGTTCAGGGGTTGAAAGTTAAGAGTTGAGATAGTTATTGCGTCAAATTGGGTTTTAAAGCTGTCATCATCACTTTGAACTGAGTCAGTTTCGTCACTTTCCACTGTGTGAATGTTTGTTTGTCCTTGTTTCGTTTTCGTAGGTCGCTTGTAATGTTTATGGTGGTATTTGTCCGGCTTGTCTTTCTGTTTATGTTCTCTGTCACTGAATTTTGTTTTTCCTTTTGTTTTCCTGCAACACTTTGCCCAGTGGCCTTTTGTGCCACATGCTTTACACTTATCATAATAGGCTGGACATTGCCTAGGTGGGTGTGAGAGTGCACAATTTCCACACTTTCTAGATTTAGTGGTTTTGATTGCATTCACTGAAGTGCCTGAACCTTGTGACTCTAGTGTGCTAAGGGATTTTCTACTTGCGACCACCGCTTCATACTTACGCCCTTCTTTAAGAACATCTTCAACAGTGTAACCCTTAGGGGTATCTAGTAAGTCTTTCTGAAATGCTTCAAAAGGTGTTGAGGCAATAACTAATTCAATAATTCGTTCAGCGATTTCATTTTGGTTAAAATCGCATTCTGCGGCTTTCTGCCGGCACCTATTAATGAAATCATCTAGAGATTCTTCTTTGCCTTGTTTGTATCTCATTAATTCTAAACGATGAATCCTAAAATTTACCTTAACTTTCAACTGGTCCTCGAAAAGTGACCATAGCTTAACTGGATCGTTTTGGTCCTCAGTTGAGAGACCTGATGCATTGATTTTCTTGAGGCCTTCATTCCCTACTGCTATTTTGATTTTTACTGCCCTTTTGTTAGGTTCTGCTATGTTATGGTCTATGAAACATAATTCCATATGTTGCTTAAATAACTGAAATTCTTCTGCCACATCCCCAGCAGTCCAGTTCATTTCTGGGAATTTAGGCATGGTGGCAGGTTTGATATGAACAACCCTTTAATTACTGATAATGAAGTCTAGTCTCTGATAGACTAAGAAATGCCAGTACAAGATCTTGAACTGTCCCTTAGACTTAAATTGTTCTTGCTTATAAAGGTAAGTCTCTGAAATATTCTGGTGTAGTAGGTGCCTGAATTAAACTTACAGTTCCTTTGTATGGTAATGTATGACTATATGCCATATGGTATAGTACCAAGCATGAATTGATTATACTTAGGCTATTACCTATGCCTAAGTTTATATTGGCATCACTTATCACCATGAATGTTCGGTAAGGTACAATTGTAGCCTTCTAAGGCTTGTTATTATATCACCATCAGTCACTGGCTCCAGGATTGTAACTTCTGTTGATGTTGTATTCAGCAGCTAAGATAGGACTTCTCCTTCGTTGCCAAAGTTCTGTAGGCCAAATCCTGTGTGGCTGGTTATGGGACACTTCTGCAGGATACAGATTTACAGTAGCATCGGTACAGGGTTTCAATTAGGCGTGAATGGTATTCTTTACTCAAAAGATGTGCCATTAACCTCTTCTGATATTTGTCAGGTGCTGGTAAGTATTGATCAAAGTTTTATGCTGGCTGTGGTAACCATTGCAGTCCTTGTTTGGTGTGAATTTGGATGATAAACTCACAGGTACAGTATCGGCATAGGCTCAGTAATACTAGAAAGTTATGCTTGCTCACATAATTTACATCTGTATTTACAGATCTTGCAATTGTAGCAATGATTTTAACGGCTGGATACAACAATGTTTATGTCTTTGCCGTTATAGTTACGGTAATCTTAGTCTACTGGTAGGTTTGACTACGCCTGATAATGATAATGTATACCAAGAGTGCTGCGGTAGCTTCGGTGTGAACGTTCACGCACTGTTGTGTACGTTGTCGCGGAACTAGAATCACCAACAGTTAACATACATTACTCAAATGACGTTGAGAGTCCACCTGCCGTGCGGATGAAAGATCAGGATTTCATGTCCAGATTGGGTTTAAAACCCGATGACAGATAGATATACGTGTCCAGCAAGCATTATTGTACATGGATTTTTGCCGCTGCCACCATATAATGATAATTGACTCGAGATTTAATGATTCATAATCTGATTTATTGAAACAAAGATGGCGTATCGTAAGCATGCCGTATCTCGCCGTATGCTAGTTTTTTTTTCATAGGATACCGACGGGAAAATCGATTTTTCAAAAAATTTTAAATTTGTTTCAAAATCATGGTTAGGGTTAGATTTAAGGTTAGGGTTACATGGATGGGGGTTATTTGGCCTGTTCTTTCATAATCCGGTGTCAGAATTACAAAACAAGGGTCGGAAAGCTGCTATTTTGGAATTAGGGGTGTGACCTCTTTCCAAGAAGCTGATTGGTCCGTATGAATAGAATTCCCCTCGCTATCCTACGAAAAAAAAAAACTCGCATGTCGTATATCGAGTGAGCGGGTGCATACAAGTATATGATCTCACAACAGGGGGTTTTGGACTATTTATGCGTAATAAAGCCGCTTATTCCCCCTTTCAAAATAATGAAAGAGTCTAAAACATCAATAAACATAAGCACTCCTCCGAAGACACCCAATCCGTAACATGTTCTGAGGCAAATAAGAGGTCTCGATCCTTCTAACCCTATACCTTTCCTGATTGCTTTAACCCTAACCTAACCTGGAGACATGACATCATGCATATATGCATGTCTCGAGACACTAATTTGTCACCTTACAAAACAAAACGTCCGGATTTGGTGTCGAAGACGCCAATGTTTGTTGGATTTTTAACCAAGGAGGTACTGTGGGGAAAAGCGGTCTGCGGATATTTTTGACTAATGAAATATGCTCTTTATACACGAAATGACAACCTTCCTGAACAAAATGGGTACACCTTGACGTCATTGCTATGGAAACCTGAAAATATCTTTAACCTTTCTTTTGCTATTGATTTAGTAAAGAGTATAAGCTTGTTGTTTTCCAGTCCTGGTACAGTGTCACTTCAGTGGACTTGTCTACACACTTAAGTTGTACGAGTTAAAACAAAATAAAGCAAAGCTGAACAAAGTATTTCAGTTGGAGTGACGTGCAGTAATTGCGATTTCTGTGAAACCCCTACTATGACAGTAACCTCACAAAAGTTACGGGCGCTCTCTCAAAATGAGACGAAACTGTTCATTATGCAAACTCTCTTGTACACATCTCAAACAAAAGCTACATTAACCTGCTTTTAGCAAGGTTACTGAGGTTTAATTGCGCAAGGCTATAAGCACACTGATAGGCGTACGAGGCGGGGACAGGGGCAGACTGCTCCCCAAATTTCTGAGGACGAAAATTCAGGCAGGAAATGACAAAAATTGAGGCACAGAATAGGTGAAATTCCGGCAAAGATGAAGTAAAAGTGAAAAGATTGCCCGAAGTTTCTTCCGAGTTCCCGAATTTTTGATCGAATGCCCGGAAAAGTGCAAAAATGTTTGTACCTGCTCTGCAACGAAATTCGGATAACTCTTTGAGATTCGGGCAAAAATTGTTCTGCCCCCCGAAATTGGAAGGGCACAACAAACTTGGTGTGAGCTGCTTGCTATGATTTCAGTCAACCATTGACTGCACAAGCAGTTGCGGCATCGGGTTTTAAAAAGTGGGAGGTAGGCAATCATTATTTGTCATCATTTGTCCAGGACGCATAATGTCACATTTATGTTTATCAAGTAAGGATCATTTTAATGAAAATTTGTACAAACTTTTTGCTTTTCTGTTTGTTGAGATGTTCACCGTGTCTATTGACGGCATACACTTCCAACGAGGATACCACCAATACATTTACTGTGCCCGCGTTCCAAATTCGGCTATTCAAATCCGAAATGTGTGCTAATTTATCCGTTCGGAACCATTTATTTAAAGTAGACATAAAGTCTAGAATTACAAGAATATATATTATAGAGGCTGAAAAAGGAATTTCATTCACCCAAATCCCATGTTCATAGCTTACTGCGTTGCTGAGATTTAAAATGCTGTCCACTTAAGTTGAAATAGTCGATTGCGCAATAATTTGTAATGTCCTTCTTGTACTCTCATATTACCTGCTTTTGTTTCCTTTTCAAATAAACTAAGATGTTTATATGACCTTGAAACATCTACTATTTCCTTGTAAAGCATGTTATACAGGGAGGGCTTATAGCCAAGACACCCTATAACATTAGGACAGTGATCACACATTTTGGCATATAAGGTACAGCGGCTTTCGTAAAACAAAGAAAAACAAAGACGGTAATTTGAGTAGTACAAGAAAGACATCACAAATTAATGCGCAATCTACCATTTTAAATTGATTGAATATACTCCAACATCTCAACTCAGGAATATCCTGTGAAGTTGGGGGTTGGATCATCTGGATACATTTTTCAAGCTTTGTAACATTACATATTTTTGAATTTTTAGACTTTAGGTACACTTTTAAGTGTTCATTCTGCCCTCTGCCCCGAACAGGCAGGTACCCTAGTTTAAAGTTTGACTTGTTATTATTGTTTTAACATAATTTTGTCCAAGCGCCCTTTTATATGTTATTCCTCATATTCACCAAAAGTTGGCTGAAACTGCTGAATCATTGTCCTTATACAGTAATCATAAGTATAACCTGTAAATATTATTGCGACTCAATTGCTGGAAGTGGCAAAAGTGGGCGATGTGTGTGAGAAAAGTAGTGACTTGTAAAAATGTGACAAAAAATGGGCGACCTGTGAAAAACTCGTGACAACCATTGTGACAAAAGTGGTTGTGACAAAAGTGGTTGTGACAAAAGTGGTTGTGACAAAAGTGTGCGATTATTGTAACAAAAGCGGTTGTTGTGACCAAAGTGGTTTTTACACACGCTCCCAAAGACTTGATTCTTTCGTCCATTGTTTCTTAATTCACGAAGCATAGTCTGCGCTAAGATTGGAATCATCTGACAGCCTATCGTGTAGAAAGGAACGAAACTTGCTGGTCGATTTTGTTCGGAGTTTGACTGTAAAATCGCTACCCGAGTTACATATTCTGTGTCGGTCTTATGTTTCGTTTACGTAACCGACTTCAACAAGTAGACTTATACAGGATGCAGGCATTACCTGCATAGAAGAAGCAAGTAAAGTCTGCTAGTTAACTGGGTCTATCCGAGGGCCTTCAATCCTTCGCTCAACTGACTTCGTCTGCTGGGCAACCGAATTTGATGGCACCAAGCCATTGCTAATTTGGAGGGAACCCGTAGTACTTGGAGAAAAACCACTTACTTCGATCGGAATTGAACCCACGCACCTGTGAAACACATTTGTGCACAACAGCTGAAATAAATTACCACTCTGCCACTCTAGGACCACCTGTAGGAACCTCGTCTACACTTAAATGTATAGCACACAATGTTGTGGGTTTCGCTGAAAAGTATAGTCATGCACAGACATGGTGTACAACGAGAACAGGGTAGGGCAATACGGTAGTTGCTATTTTGAGACTTGAAACAGTACGTATCCTTCATGGAACTATTATGGAGAGGCGAATGTAGGGTTTTAACAACAAAAAAGGGGGGAAGCTCCATCGAGTGCCGAAGACACGAGTGAACCGCAAAGCGGCGTTGGGAAGGGTCTTTTTTCAAATCTCACAAGGAAATGTGCAATATGTTGACTCTTACAACGTTAATCACAGACAGCATAATGGCTGTAATTTTAACACCTTCAAAAACAGCAATATTTCCGTTATAGCCCCAGTGGCCCCGCCACGATATGATGATAGGGGGCACCATAAAAGATGATGTCGTAATCCCACCCCAGATAAACCTAGAATGTCGGTGAGAGTGTGTATCTGCGTATCTAGGATAACTTGCACCCGAAGTGGACCCTTCCTTTGTCACCTGATACGGGGGGTGCCTTCCCGTGGGAAGGGTCTAAAGGGAAGGGACCTTTGTAAAATGGTGCTATCTTTGGCAAAGTTTACAACTGACTTAAATCGTTTTTATTTGTGTTGGTTGAAAGGGAAGAGAGTGTTTAGTCTATTTAAACAAAAGCTAAATGGTGCTATATTTGGCAAAGATTTGAATTGATTACATGCTAAGAAATAATAGATTACATATTTCAATAACTGATGTTTATTTTGTCTGTGGCGTGGCATCACTTCAATGCTGGTACCATGAGACAGGCATAATTATAGGGCTTCCTGGAAGTCCCAGGGTAATTACAGAATAAAAATATTTTACTAATTTGAATCCAAAATGAACAATAATGCATGGGGAATGACCGACAGAGGAGTAAAGGTATAACAAAGAGGTAGAGGATTAACAAGCATGTTTCATAATGCATATTCTCTGTAAAAGCACTTAATGACCTTTGAATAAGCTTGCGTCTATTGCGGGATGTAAGCCTGCATGGGTTCAACTTGTACCCGGGACCGGATTTAGCCTGTGGGGGTCCCGGGGCCCCAAACAGTTTGGGGGCCCTTTCACGATAAAGCCCATCATCTGAGAGGAGAGCCACCATATGTTGGCGCGTAGCGTGCAAGAAAATTTTGGCAGAAAATGTTCCATAGATCGCTGGAAATGGCACTTCCCAGGCCTTGCAAATTGCATCTAAACATTTTCAATTTTGAAATCTTATGTTCTGCAAGTTCACTTTTGTAACAATTAGTATATAAATTTTGGTATTTTGTTTTTACGTTGTTTTTTTTTCTCCGGGGAAAGCATTTTTGTATCAGCACTTGGAAGTGGTTATTTCTTCTGAGTTTTACAGCCAGGTCATCATGGTAGGTTTTCGTTAACGTTAAACACATTTCTCGGATGTCCATCACAATAATACTCCTCAAATTACGGATGAAACCAAATTTGTCACGCCACTCTTTGTATGCCTTTGTGCGCTTCTCCAACTCAGAGACCAATACTTCAATAACAAAATCGTAGCCGTCCACTCGGAAAGATTCTCTCGGGCTCAAGTTTGCATCCGGCGAACGTCCATGATCTAGCAGATCCAAACGAACATTGCGTTTCCGACGTCGTGTATGATGCTCGAACTGATCCGTACCAGACAGTTGAATTACCTCGTCGATGAAAGCTTGGAAGCGATCTTCATCTCTCAGTGATTCTACGAACGCGCTGAGGTCGATTGATCCAGACTGAAAAGATTTGCTCGTAGAGTTGAATCTCTCCAGAACAGTTGACCAGAAGCATCCAAATATCTACAGGGATGCCAATTTGTTTTATGCAAAACAGACAGAATTTACATTTGTAAACACTAAATTCATGGGCCGTGTCGGTGTGTGGTGTCACGTGTGTGACACAAATGCTGTAGAATATAAAAGATTATGCATCCTTATAGGCCCCATGTAGCCCCATGGAAAAACGTTTTCAGTGTAGAGTTTCGAAAAAGGTCTGTATTTTACATGTTGAACATCGACGGACGGATGGTAAGGCCTCTTATGCCTCCATTTTTGGACACCCAAATGTGGGTCCCTAAATGTGTTGGGCCCCGCCCTAAATCCGGCACTGCTTGAACCTCTTGTTTTCGAAAAATGGTTCTCC
The DNA here is from genome assembly GCA_029531755.1 of Holothuria leucospilota. Taxonomy (NCBI): domain Eukaryota; kingdom Metazoa; phylum Echinodermata; class Holothuroidea; order Aspidochirotida; family Holothuriidae; genus Holothuria; species Holothuria leucospilota. The sequence goes on along the minus strand of CM055961.1, from coordinate 31,374,224 downwards.
CTAGAATAATTCCACGTAATATCTTCTTTATAATGGTCACCAGGCTGAGGGTGTAAACCGTAGCAATTATGCGCGAAGCGCGCCGAAATTTAGCATAACAATTGTTATAAAACCAGTACAGGTAACCGTAAAAAGTACGTTTGATAGGTCGTGAAGTATTAATGAAAATGTTCATAGTTTGGCACCAATTTGTGACAGAAAATGAGCTGATCAGCTTGGTAGATTTTCTCACTGCTAAAAAGGGGCGGTCCGGACCCCCTGGGTCTGCCTCTGTTATGAGATGAGGGGTGTGTAGTATTACCCATTGGCTGATATCTTGGAGCTTTTATTAAACTGACGATTAGGGACTAAGTGTTCGGGCCATCAGACCGAGCAGGAGGCACAAAATCTAAGTAGTAAGATAAAACATAGGTTGACGCAACCATTGTCGGTCTGTCTAGGACTACTAAACAGGTTTCGGAAAAAGTCTCTCTCCGCCTTATCATTTCTCTGTTAAAGGGGAAAATAAAATTGAAAAAAGTCTCCACAAGAATAGAAACCCCAACAAAACCTGAGAGAGAATGAAGTTTATTTTTCTTTCAAACTTTGTCACAAATATTGTCTGATGGACGTGCTAGTTTTGACGAAATTGACTTGTGTTCACCGTAACGTTCCTCTTGGGGGCGTGGAAAGAGAGGCGTCATCTTTTATCTTCAATGTTTTGAAAATATTGTAATAATCTTTAAGGTTTTTTCAAGCCAGAAAATGTTAGGCCAGCAATTTGATCTGAAATGCTACTGTTGAACAAATGCTATTTCGTGCACACGGTCGGCGAATGACTTCTATTCAATGACTTCTATTCAATGTCTGAACTAAAGTTTCGCTCGTCACTAGTCTGACATTTCGAAAATTGCTTCATTGCAAACATGAAATAGTAATTGCATAGACATTCGGTGATAACTGTTTCGGTAACGATATTTTCCTGTTTGCCCAGGCCCAATTACCATCATAATAAAAAGATTTATGTGGGTAGTTTCTTTGGAGGCTACGAAGTATTAACTTGTATTGAAGATGCAAAATGAAGTCTGATAATGATGAAGGGAGGGGGACGATAAAAAGTTTGGCATTCACATTCCTCGAGACCTAGGTTTTACGTGCATGCATACAAGAATTTTCTTACACAGTTTCTAATTTTGTACTATCTAATCTGAAGCTGTATTATTTTCTTATAAAACTATCACCAAAAGTTGGATCAGAGCAATTATTCAAGGGCGTATAAAATGAAAGTCTGTAAGTAATTGAAGTAAAACTACAGTTCTGTGACAGAGAAATAAGTTGTTACAGAGACGAGCCTCACCCAGTGGAAACCTTAAACCTCTTCCTAAAATTACAATTAATTACCGGTACACTATACAGTTCATTGCACAAATTACTGAAATCAAAAACATATTATACGTCCCAATTGTATAGTGTACAAAGTCCAATGTTGCTTTCAGAATTACTACAGGCTGAAATAGAGAACAAACAATGTGTCACTGTACATAATAAATAAGTGGACGTGATACAAGAATGGCGTACATGTACCATGCAGGCCTACATGCACATCTAATAATAAGTGCTACAACAATAAGTGTAAGGGGAGGGGGCAGGTACAAGATCACTGACCGCCCTTGGAGTTTTACATAAACGTTGAGGAATGCAGATAAAAGAAATTCAATTGATATCAGTTAAAGAGACAAGGAAGCAAATAAAACGCTGATTAACATATTATGGAACAACTCTATTGAGACAACCTTTTCATCACGCCCTCACTACTGATTAGTTAATTTATTGTCCAAGCCACAGTAAACATTGTGAGAGGAAAGATTGAAATATGAGTATTTTTTTTTGTAGGCCACGCCGTACTCACATGTATGCAAAATGTAAACTGAAGTTCAGTAAGAGGGATGGAGGGGATGATAATATTCCTCGACACATAACATTCCTCGACACATGTCACGTGCAAACACGACTTTTCTTTTAGCCTACAACCAATGGACTTTTGTACCATCAGATCTAAAGCCGTACGATTTTCCTATGAAACTATCACCACAAGCTGCATCTGACCAACATTACAATATTATGCAGAATTAAGAGCTGTGAGCAATTAAGGGAAAACTACAATTTTGAGACCGAGAAATAAACTGTTACCAAGATAAACTTAACTTGATGGAAACGTTATACCTCGTACTAAAGATGAAATCAAACACACCATGCGTGTTTACTTGAAAGTTTGTTGCCCTTACTGGTATCGTGCACCGTATTGTACAATGTACAAAGTTCAGTTTTGCGGTAAGAATTAGTTGGCTGCCGTATGAAATTCATATCAAACACTCTACACAATAAGGGAAATGGGTACACTCTAAAAACTGACGGTTACGTATGCCATCTGATATATTGTTCGGTAAAAAAGACTGCCCAGGTTGGTCAAAAAGTAGGCAAACTTTACCCAGCATGTTCAGTTTTTGACCAAACGGGACAGTTTGTTTACCCAGCAACTTGTCAGGTGGCATGCGTGCCCAACAGTTTTTAGGGTGTACAAGCACCGTATAAAAGGTTACTGCTCATATAGTAAATCTAAACAATAATGGTGTGTGTGGGGGGTGGGGGGCAAGACTGGAAAGGGTGAAAGACCGCTAAAGGGATTCAAAGCACTGCCTGCACCGGACTGATCAAGAGACCCCACCCTTGCGTTTCTACATTAACGATGTGGATAAAACAAAGTATGAAAAAGAACATCAGTTAAATAGTAAATATGCTTACAAGGCATTGACTGATATTTTATGGAAAAATTGAGACAAATAGTTAATCCATTGGTAGATAGCGGTGATGAATGGGAGAATGGTGTAACTGCTGTAAACTGCTAACAGAAGGTAACATGCACGACGTAAAGACCAAAAATGGAAGATGATTTATTCTGGTGAGAGTGGGTGCTGGCTGGACGACTTGCGTCCTGGTGATGGTGATGTCGTCTCTTCTAGATGGGCAATTCCTTTTTTTTTTTTTTTTTTTTTTTAGTTGTGTATTTGCAACTTCTGACTTAAGTTTATGTGAAAGATTTGCTTCATAACCATAAAATTTCACCAATCACGTGATACACGCATAATTCATTTTTAAAACTGTCCTAGGTTACTGATTTGGGTGCAGAAGGGGAGGGGTATTAAGGGGTGGCAATGTCTAAGTCCTTCAAAGCCGATATAGAACACAATTAATTGACAGTGGTCTTGACTGTTGTGATAGCGGGTTTCCTCTTCGACAAAATAAAATTTAAAGTTCTCGGGCCAAATTTCCTCTAACCCCACAGACCTTTGGACATATAGCAAGCCGCTTGTAGAAATACTACCCCTATGTCCGGACCAGACGTTCTCTTGGACACCGTCTTTTGTCTGTGGCTCTTGGAGAGGGCAGACACACTCGGGCACTCGGGCAAAGCCCAATATTATGTTGAGTTCGGTAATCCGGTCTACCATTGAGATTTCTGGATGAGCAAACTATTATTCATATGTATTCAACTTGTAAGGTAACCCAGTGCTGTTTGGAAGGAAGTCCTCTCGTGGTTAAAGCAAAAGAACGTTATTAATAGGGACCCATTGACTTCCGAGACACTGTTATTGCATGATGATAATAAGCATTTTCTCTTGCTAAATGCAGTCTTCGTTCTTTGTAAATATTTTATTTTCTCCTGTAAATATTAGGGAAACGCTTTACAATTTCCAGCCTTTGAAAGCAAAATTCGCTCTCTGTATGAAATGAATGACAAGTCTCTCTCCTTACAAATAGGTCTGCTGTCAATCGTAAGAAATGGTCCCCTTTTTGTTGTTATTCCAGTACCCCCCCCCCCTCTTAACGCGATTATTATACCTTCTGTTACACAGTGTATGTCACATGTTATAGTCGCTTAGCTGTTTTATGGGTAGAATCTGCGTTGTAACTTTCATGTTCCTTCTTGACTATTGTCGCTACCTTTACTGTTCACCTTCTACTCAAACCTGTCCCTTTGGGTTTTGTATATTTTAAAAGTGTTATAAGTTTTATATATTTATATTTACCTATAATATTTTCTATATTTTTTATCGATATACCTATCACATTAACTATTAAATTGTACAGGTCTTTAAGGAAGGCTAGCTTTCAAGACATAAGCATGGTGGGACAAATAAAAAACACATACCCACAAAGATGGTGACAATCTTAAGTTTCCATTCAAATTTTGAAAAATTGTGACCAAACTCCTGAGCCCGGAACAACAAACTTCTGTAGAAGTAAGCTATGCCTTAACTACCCAACAGTCACTTCTTCCTATATGCCAAAATCCTTTTTAAAAGAACATTGTGAAAAGATTGGGGCTATAGTTAGCTCGGAGTTTAAGATACTGCAAGTGTGTTCTTCACATACATGTCGGCATTAATTAAATTTTGCCCCAAAAGACTCTTTTTCAAAAATTCGTAGCATCAACCCCACCATGCTAGGGCAAAAGTGATTGTATATTTGGCATTTTCATACAATTCTGTACCAAAGAGTTTGATTTCATCTTTATAAGGATGCATACTGCCCTCGACCCCAAGTCAAAGCCAGCCAAGCATCCTTGGTTTTCATTTCTTTAGTTTTACATATTGCAGCTGTATTAAATTTATGGTAGCGTGCAGTAATGTCTGTGGCCCTGATGTTGCCTAGGCAACGGTCCATTCATCAGATCACCAAACATCAGATCACCAAACATCAGATCATTGAGCTGTTTCTAGGTCATGACATCCAGACAAGCATTAGAATCATTATAATAAAGACTGTGTGTAGGCTTTGTGTTATATGCGATTAAACGACACACCAACACGAACGTGTTATATAGTGCAGGGGCGTAGCGAAGGTGTTATCTTTGGGGGGGGGGGGTGGGTGGAGATTATGTTTTGCCGACGGATCTGGTAATACGTAGTGCGAATACGAGCTTTAGCGGGTGGGGTCCAGGGACCCGCCTAAGGACCGATGGTTGGGTCCAGGGGGCGCAGCCCCGGAAGCTCTGAGGCTTAAGTGTATCTCTGGGTGAAAAATTAAGTCTCAGGATGGATATATTTTGGTTCATAATGCATCGTCAAATACAGAGTAGTTCCCCACTAATTTTAATGTAGTAGGCTATTCCTCTCGTCAGGCCGCTATAGTTTTAAGCGGCTGGGATCCAGAGGCCCGCCAGTGCTCTAGCTAGGACGTTTTCTCGAAGCGACATTTACTGATCTGTGGCCTGGGTGAGGGGTCTAAGGGGAGGAGGTTTCCCCTTTCCTTTGGAAATTTTTGGAATTTAAAAGGTGCCTAGATGGCAAATGGTGCAATATTTGGGTGGATTTCTGCCCTAATGAGGAACCTCAATATTTACACCCATGTAGAAATTGCGTGTCAGATTTTTTTGTGCGACATTTATCTCCGTTAATGCGACATTGTCGCACAAATAGGGGCCGGCCTAAGGGCCCCTGGTGGGGGTCCGGGGGGAAGCTTCGAGGTTTTAGCATAATCTCTCGGTAAAAAATTAAGTCTCATGCAGGACTGGTATATTTTGGTTCATAATGCAAAGATTCCGGTTAGTTCTAATGTGTTAGGCTATTCCTCCTGTCGTGCCACCATTATAGTTCAGGAGCTGAACCTGTCGTTCAGAATTGGAACACTATGTGTTCAGCATTTGAATACTAGACGCGTCAGGCGTTCAAATACGATAAGTAGATAGGCGTCCGGTGTTCAAAAAGGGAGAAAAAGTGTTCAAAATCTGAACACAAGCGTTCAAAATATGCTTTGAACAACAGGATCTGAAGATGGGTCATGTATCTGTTTCATTTCGGTGTTCAAAAGTTAAAAGCCTGAGATTGCAGTGAAGGGAAGATAAGCGCGGAACGCATTATTTTTTCCCAGGATGTTTGTGGGTAAACCGGATCCTCAGAGGTTTGCAAAATGTGTTTGAAGTCAAGGTTAGGGTTTAGAAGACGGGCTAAGGATACCCTCTCAATGGATAATCGGGTGCTGCTCCCCCATGGTGATGATAAAAGTGAGGAATAATGTGCAGAAAGTGGTTTTTCAAGAATGTCATATGACACAAAATAGTGCACCTATACGGAAGCCGTTAATTTCCTTTCTTTTCCCGAGTTCCCGATGGACTTAGTCACTCGTCCAATTACACCGACGGCCGTTGATACGGCAGTATAAGGCCGTCACATGCATAATCAATTTGCCGACGGGCCTTCAATTTGAATGGGTCAATTAGACGAAGAGCCGAAAATCGAAATAGCCGATAACAGACTGGCCCGTTCTCTCTTTCTCTTTTTTCTTTTCATGCTCCGTCTTCTCTTTCCCTATCTTCCTTTCCCTTTCTTTTCTCTTCTTCTCTCTTCTTTTCCTCCTCTCCTCTTTTCCTTTTCTTTTCCTTTCCCTCTACCCTTTTTGCCGACAGAACAAAAATTTCCCGACGGACGACCAAATATTGGGGGGTGTGACATCCCCCACACCCCCGCTTGCTACGGCCCCGATATAGTGTCACCTAGATAAAAAGGTAAAGTTCAAATACGGTTCAAGTTCAAGTTCGGTTTCAAATACAGTTCACGTCCTTCCCTTTTGTCGCCTCTTACGACAAGCGGGGAATACCGTGGACATATCCTACAACCCCCAGCCCACAGGGGGCGTGTAGGCTTTGTGAGTAGCTGCAGAAAGTGTGTGACTGGGGTCACTTACATAGCTGTTTGTGCATGAGTCAAAAGATATTACAGAGTCAGTTACTGCCCCAAACCTCCCTGGTTAGGGCAGATCAAAACAGAGTTTATCTCGTCTTGAAATAAGTCCGATTGAGACAAACTTGATATCAATGAAGAAAAAATTAGTGCGTGAAAACCTCTTTCCAGTTTCATCAAGGGGCCTTGTTTGACAAGACAAAGTATGTCGTCCCCGGGGTGCAATCAGTCCCATATTTTTTCTCTCTCTCTCTCTCTCTCTCTCTCTCTCTCTCTCTCTCTCTCTCTCTCTCTCTCTCTCTCTCTCTCTCTCAAAGAGGACAGGACAGAACTACCAGCAACCCTGACCAGTGGGAACGCACAAGGATTGGTGCACACCGCGCTGCACATTAGTGTTTTCTCGGTCTCTTTCATAGTTTCATTCCAGATACCAGGGCTGCAGTACAACAACCCTCTCCTTCCTAAGTTATGTTAAGGTAGCCTAGCCTACAAACTTTTGTAATATCGGGATTTTTTGACTAATAGCAAAGTGGGTCTCTAGCATTTGCCGCAGGCGCGTACGGTACGCTAAAACAATCGACTCGAGACGGGGGTTGGCTCAGGCGCGGTTGTAGGGACATCCTTCCTAGGGGCTATAAAATGTGAAACTGGATAAAGAGCAATTTGAAATATCTTCTGAGCAAATATATGTCTTTACCACTACTAGCTCCTTTAAATTTTGCGCATTTGTTTTGTTTATTTTCTTGGGCGGAGGGTTCGGGGGAGCTAGGAAAAATTTTTGAATACCACAAGCCCCCCCCCCCCTAGAACAGCTCCTGGGTTGGCTATTTCATGAGCAGCCACACCGGGGCACAATACGATGCATATTTTTACGATAAAGGGAGCCTACCAAGACAGTTGATCCAACTTTGCTCTCTATGAGTCAGAGTTGTAATCGAGTCACTAGATTCGTGACTCGAGTCACCAGTTGTCAAACTTTTAACTAACTCGAGTCGAGTCATTGACTCAAATCACTCTACTTTTTCAATGGGGAAATTACTCCTGAATTCGCTCGAGTCACTATCATTTTGAGAAGTGACTCGAGCCATGACTCTTTACAACACTGCTATGGGTATGCATAGATTCTCCCATTTGTAACAATTAATTCTGGACCCGTCCGACATATGTATGTTTGGGCTCTTAAGGGGCCAAATTCGTCATTATATCTATCTCTGAAAAAAGAGCCCACTTCTCATGCTCGACAAATTACTCAGTCGGATTTTCTGGCAAAAAGCTGAATAGCACAAAACTGGCTTCATCAACTTTAAATATTTCGTTAAATTCACCTTTTGGCGCGTTAATAATATGTTATAGGTCTTGGTTGATATTGTATAGCGATCAAGCACGTACTGCATTCAAGACAATCTTTGTGAGGAAAAGTTAATCTTTGTGAGGAAAAGTTAATATACATACCCCCCCCCCCCTTGTCAAGGAATGTAGCGATGCTGGGCAGATCACTGTTTTGCTACCTTGAGTTTAATCAAACAGCTCAGATTTGAAGAGGCTACCTCTGGACCGATATAGCTCAGTTATCGTACATGTCCATGCGCTCGACTTTCGCCTGTCATTTTTGTCTTCAAACAAGTAGGTTTGTGAGATGGTTGCAGGGATGGCGCCAGAATTTGCCTGACAAGGGGGAGGGGGAAAACTTCCCTACGAGGTCAAGCAACCAAAAGCCCCGACAAACGTGGCAGGATGTCGGAAGGATGAGGAACAGAAAGTTTTGGATTTTATTGAAAAAAACTTGTAAAATTTGGGAATCCCACTTAGGAAAAGGTGTGCTTTTATTGCTGGATATGTGAAACGTTTGAATTGTTATTGACTCATATTTGCAAATTTCGGGGATTTGTTGAAGAAGTTGACCTCCGTAAGCGACTGGGGCGACTATTACATACTCTATCATATTCTTTATCACAGTCAATTGCCACGTAAAAGTTCCCTGAACGGACGGATGGCGCCCTCCCTATTGGAGCTATGATCCTCTGCCCCCACCTATAGCCCACTCCTGGTAGGGAGCAGGGTATAGAAAGTTCCAAAGTTGTGGCCTTTTCATAATTTACCTTTCTGTTGTTTTAGTATTTTTTTCTACTTCATTCTAGGCCTTTTACCCGATCGTCTGAACTTTTACGATACCTTATTTATTTTTTCATATGTCTTTTCCCTAGATTACTCTTTTGTTTCTCTCTTACTAATTTAATAAGATTCAATTTTAAAGATAACGTCTTTCTTACTAGTGAAAAAATATCTATCGGAATTCTGGGGCAAATCCCTTTTTCTTGTATTTAACAAAGAGCTGTATATACCACCCGTTGTATTTACTATGATGCAAACCAGTAGCCAGAAGAGGGGTTGCAAAGGGCAGGGTATGTTAAAATGAAAAGGCAATCCGTGTTGGGACAAAAATTCTAGGCGGGCAGATATCGGAATACTTCTAGACCACGGGCCTTATGTAAGGATATAGTAAGGATCCATTGCCAGCTGATTTGTCTGTAATGATTTAAACAAGTATACGTAAGCTGTTCTCAAAGACCACCCAAAGTTAGGGCTATAGGCTTAATGTCAAGTAGAGAAGTCTCACACTGTGAAGGCTTCGTGAGTTCTCCTTAGAAATAAGGGAATTAATCAAAGCTTCACTTACTTTATGACTGGAGGCTATCTCTAGAAGCTGAATAGTAGATCTCTGCAACAGCTTATTGTCATGCTGTTTGAATTCAATTGGTCTTGAACACAGATCCTGCACAATGTCCAGTATATCTTCAACTCGTCCACCTTGTTCCAGGATACACAGTATTGCAAATTTGTTACCTCCTTTGGTACCTTTCACGTATTCTATAATGCTTCCGGCAGCATCAGGATTTAGTCCACAGGCGAATCGATAACAATATTGCAGATCCAGGGGATCCATGTAACGAAGAATTTCCGTCAATCTTGTAGAATCATTTAATGCAATTACGTACTTTGCTAAGTGATATGCTGCATACCACTCACAGAATACTTTATGGTAAAACCTTACTTCTCTTTGATATTGATCAGTGGAAGCACTGTCAGATCGATATATATCATCAATAACCTCTTCTTCTACTAATATACCAACACGTATGTACTGATCATAAAAGTCCTTGCCAAGTTTCTTTATTAGTTCCCGTTTTTTCCAAACGATTTGCTGATTCCTCCTACTCAGACCTTCAAAAGCGACTCTATCAAGTTCAATGTGCTGATCTTCAAACATGTGATATCTCTGTACGTTTGTGTCTTCCATCTTGTTTCTCATATGGCTGTGGAAACACTTTATCATGTACTGGAAGAAACTCGTGACCGTCTTGAATGTTTGGAAGTCTTTGTTTTCATGGCTTATATGGGCAAACATAACAAAGAACAAAGGAACCTGACAGAGATCCCAGAGGATGGGGTTTTCTTGAAGCCTTTGTTTTATTGTATTAGCTGCAACTACGTCATCACCTACTACAGCCTTTCTAATATACTCATCTCGTGCTCTGTCGTCGAATCCAATTAATCGCAACATTTTCGTGTTTGGAGCAAAAAGTTTAGGTAAGTACCTGGTAGTGAGAATAACTTCAAATTGATGGAAGACTGGCGTCATTACCATTCTCATGACGTCAGTCATAGGATGACTACCTTCATCCGGGTATTCGTCAAATCCATCGAGTATCACAAGTACAGATGAACTGCTTTGTATTATACTTTCAATTTCTTGCTCAGTTAGTTGTGAGCGTGATGATAGTATGAACCGTTTGATCGCCGTGTATATTGACGTCACACCTCCTAATTGTCGCAACCTAAGAAGAATCAGTATTTCCACGTCCTTTAGATAAGATTCCTGTACACCATTGCACCAGTCATAGGCGTATTGAAGGGTTAGCGTTGATTTACCATACCCTGGTTCACCAATTAAACATCTTCTGTTAGATTGCACACGTGCTTCGCGAAAAACAAGGTGGTAGGAACCTAACAGAACCCATGATTCTGCTAAATATTCAATACCGCCCTCGACAAATACTCTGTCTACACAGTACAGCCTATCTCTAATATACGGAATCGGCTGAACAGCGTCATATAGTTGCTTGTATCTTGCTTTCAATTCTTTGAGGAAAGCCTTTTTTGTTGCTGGAAGAAAAAGAAAAAGAAAACATGGAATACCACATTGTTATTAAGTATTGACTATGCGTTTTATATGTAGAAAGAAAATATATTAGGCCTATTCTAGCCTTTCTATTTGGATATGCTTGTTGTGCGACATTGCAAAGTAAATTTTCAGACAAATTTTGTCCAATTACATGAAGGTCATCAACAGTAAATGACCCTCTGAAAGGCGGCAATATGTAATTAGAGTTAAGCAAAGCATTTGAATGAGGCAATCATGTGTTCCTATATTGCGGGAAGGAAAGTGTCACTTTTAATACAGCGTATACTAGAACTGTAGCACTATATACGTGCAGAGAAGACCTTTCTCTTATTCAATGGCTGAAAACTGATTTCGATCCTCCAACAGCTTCATGTACTTTTTTTCATGTGGCTAATGTAGAGGCTTTGATAGGCTGGTACCACAAACACCCTAGGAGAAGATTCAATGATTTGTAAACGACGGATCTCTTAACTGGAATGATCTGTTTCAACCTGGTTCTCTCTCATCAAGAAACCAGATGAAAATCTAATATAAGCAAACCAATCAAAAGTCGAAATTATGTAAATGCAGTACTAAAAACCCCCCGCAGACAAAGAATTATGTTCATGTGCAAATTGTGGAAATGGACGAACGCTCCTCTGAGTCGTTCACATCTAGATGTCGCAGACTTCAAATTCCTTTTAGACTTTCTAATCGTGTCTTGTTTTTAAATTTTGAAACAGGAGATTAGCCACTTCAGCTGTATTTTATCACCTCCTACAATACATCCCTTTACTTGATGGGAATGCACATCTACTAAGGTGACGGGTTGTGACTAGGACGAAACGATCTGTGAATTGGATCATGAAACATAATTCCACTCTCAAACAGTCAGGGAGAGTCAGTTTTGGGAAAATTAAGAGTTCTACCGAATGGAGAAAACTTATGCAACTCATTGTATAGGATTAACCATCCTAAAAAGACGGGGTAGAGCAAAAGCGAAAATCATTCTTTGGCGTCTCCTGTTCTCAAGAATAGCAAAGTGAACCACCGTAAACCACCGATTGAGAAGTGACTTTTCCGTAGGTTTGTGAAAACGCCTAGCGAATATACATTTAATTCCACCACATTAGACCGATAATTATGCAAAGGAATTGCAAAACCCATTTTCCACTCATGTACAGAAAGAGAGCGTGAGACGTATTCGAGAGATGGTATATATGGCGGCACCCATAACCAAGTTTTCGCCAGATTGGAGGAAAACCAGATTCTCTCAAACGGGAAATCCCCCTAACAGCCGAATAAAACGTAAATTTAAACGAACTGCTGACAAGACAGTTTCTATGGCGTCAACATGTAAGGGACTTACACTCTTACACTCATAATGGCATATTTGACATGTTAATCTATACTTTGAAAGTGAGAATCCAGTTATAGGGTGGTTAACTGTCATTGATTTATCTGTAACATTCACTTAAGCTACTCAATACATGAACTTTGTCTCTTTCACACGGCAAAGGTAACGAAACGGGGACCTATGGCACATAATAAAGTTCTCCTAAAGTTAAAAAAAATCAGGAATGACGCAGACAAACCAAAATCGCTAATGGCGATGGGGTAACATACGACAGCAACATGGTCACCTTATTATATGCCTACGTGAAGGTTTCATTTACCTTGTTCAGTTCATATATGCAAACCTGACATAAAGTATCAAGATGTAATGAAAAGAACTACATACCCATCTCACCATCTGATAGGTATTCAAAGGTAGATAGTTACGCTGAATCGGTTTTAAAAATTACATCACGTAAACATGGATGATGGCTACCTTTACAAACTACGACAACTCCACACTGTTGCATTGGTCGTTAGATTGCATACGTTATACCCTTGTCTGTAGATCCTCGATGATTCCAAAGGTTGACAGAATAAACAATACCACAAATGAATTATGGGAAATGTAAATAAATGTCATTTGGATTTTTAGGAGATTAAGTATAAAACGTTAAAGCTTAGCATTGCATCTAAGTGCAGTGCTACACGTATTCATGTTGCTCTGTTGCAAATAAAAGTTAAGAGACCAGTGTCTATAGCCTCGATGATTCCAAGGGTTTACAGAATCAACAACACTGCGTAAAAATATTACAAATGCAAATAATTGTCATTTGAAATTCAAGAGATTAAGTGCATTCTAAAAAAACAATGGTCAAATTTGACCATAATATGGTCAATTTTTGACCATAGCAATGGTTAACTATGCACCGACCCAAATATGGTCAAATTTGACCATAGAGCTATGGTCATCTGTTTGACCATGGTATGATGGTCAAATTGTTTGACCATTGTATGGGTCAAAATGACCAACACAGTAGTAAATTTGACCATGACAAGGAGGTCAAAAAAATGTGATAAATTGAAATAGTAAAAAAAGAAAGTTGCTTATCTGAACTGAAGAAAGTTTATTTTCTCAATGCATTAACAAACTTCTTCAAAACATCTTTCCTTCTCTCTCTCTCTCTCTCTCTCTCTCTCTCTCCCTCTGATACAAACTTCCAAACTCTTCAACTCACCCAGTTTAGATGGATTTTCTTGTAACTGAAGGTGAAAGCTTAAAATGTTTTAAAACACTCCATGGATTAATTTACTGTACAGGACTGAAGAATAATTAGCATAGTAATGCCTGCAGATAGTGTCACAATGCCTTCTCATGGCATCATTTTAAGAAGAATTCTTTTATTTCGGTCTGCCTCAACTACGCTTCAAAACATCCCTCACGTAAAGATAATTCTTAAGTTTTTAATTTAATCTATATTACTAGTTTATGTGGTTGTCGTGAAAATCATATGAAAATAGACAAAACTCAATATTCTAAACACCCATGGATTAATTTGTTACTCAAGGCAACGAAAAGCAAGGCAATGCATTCAGAAACAGTTTTAAAATGGTGTACTTTCATAGGATAAACATAACTTTTACAAAAAGTATCTCTTTCTTGTGCAGATACTTCTACACTTTTCAACCCCCACCCCCATTTTTCAAAAAGTGATTGTCCTTGTACCTTACACCAAAAACTTGTAAACACTCACAGTGTCCTTAAAACACACTACTTGGGATGATGTGGTACAGGAGGTGAAGTAAAATTAAAAACAAAAAAGCAATGAAATGTAATTTCAAGACTCTTGAGGACTCACATTCAAGCAAAGATGTTTCAAAACATCTCTTTCCCTTTCTCTTGTAGAAAGTTATATTTTCTAACTCCACCAAAGTTTTTACAGTGATCATCCTTGTACCTGAATAAACTTTAACACAAAATAAAATTGAAACACATCAATTGCAATGGTATGATAAAGGAGCTTAGATAAAATTAAGCACCATTGAGCAATGAAATGTGGTTTCAAGATTGTCTTCTCTCAAGAAATCATGTTCAAGAAGAGTCCGGTTTTCAATGACGGTTCGAAGGGACCTAACCCCAGGAGATGTCACAGACTTTCCCTTCCCTTGGCCAAGCTTGAAGAAGAACTTCTGGATGAGCTCCCACGTTGACTGGCATTCCTTAGGATATTCCACATCGAAAACATAAAATGATTTAAAACAAATATCTACACCTTTCAAAAGTGTTGATGCTGTTATGGCTTATCCATCAACAACAACACACACCTGTGATGGTGCACATCGTTTTCCCAACATCAAAATGAAAGGCTGAACTTTCTTCCTGCCATGTTGTAACATATCCAAATAATGTGGTAGGTCAGTTCCAACCTGTGTGAAGAATCAGGGAATGCTACTTTAGAGCTAACCTTATCAATGGCATGTCTACGATTAAGGGGAAGTCTGGTGGCAAATGTGGAACATTAAACCAACTTTCCCACAACGAAAGCCTAGAAAACAAAATCCATTAGGTCCCTACTTAAGAAATCCTTCATCCTAGACCAAAAATTCTTGTCATCTTATAGAAGTTGTATGGCTAAGAAATAATAACTGCTAAATTAAACGAGTTTTATCACATTGAGAATGCTGACATTCCCCCTGTTCATAAAAAGTAACTTTCTTCAATTCATAATTAGTAGATACTCATAACTGATAAAAAGCTAAGCATCTTCTCTCCTGCAAAAATGTTCATTTTGTGTACGATGTAGTCTGAGGAGTGCTTAATCATGGTCCCAGAATCATCGCAAATTTAGCAGTTGTTTGCAAAAGAGCCCTCATGAATGACAAGAGAGCCCCCATGAGCACACTGACGTTTTGTACCTTTCCAGATAGAAAAATACCCCTCATGGAGCATTTCTTAGTTCATACCCTATTTTACCCCCCCCCCAAAAAAAATCCCAATGAGGTCAACTTATCAATAATTCAAAAGGATTTGTTTCACACAGTGTACACTCACCAATTATTGATTTTAATATAAAGATCCCCTCCTCCACTCCACCCCATACCTGTCACGAAGATATCAGCTGGCCATGGCTTCTGATTTGATTTTTTTTTTATTTGATTGGTACTAGCTCTTCTTTTTACTGATCACTGTACCAACATTCTTCTATAACTTTACCACCATACCTTATTGCAATGTTCACTTCCAAGTTATATACACTCACTTACCGGTTTTGCATCAATGAAGGCTCCACGGGCTTCTGCTCTGCTAGCTCTGGGTGTCTTTCCATGCTTGTTTACAATCACCCCTGATGGTAGAATGTAGGGCAACAACGAGACAGCAAGCAGGGAAATATCAGGAAAGTCTGTAAAATAATAGATCATTTCCAAGCAATTGCATGGGAGAGAGCTTTTCCTTTTAAGGTTACAGTAACATTCACAAAATTCATAAGCATATGCAGCACCTACTAATGTTTAATGGTAATACCTTTACATAAAGCATAAAATACCATTGTCTGAGTATGTGTGTTTTAATGGGGAATTCAACCCAAATAAATGTAAAAATTTTAGTTTTACAGGAAAATAAAGTGCGAATTCCTTCGGGCTTAGTGGACTAGTCTAGTAATAAACATTCAAAATCTTTGAGCCCTACTGTGTCAGATAAATAACCTGGCTCAGTTTGCCACTTGTCATGCCATGTGCTAGAAAAATGAGCCTCAAGCAAGTTCACCATATAAATTCTCAACACCTCCATCTTAGATATTTTAAGGATTTCTTTCTTTAATGAGTTCTGACTTGTTTGGTAATTGCTATCTAAATTTTAAATGTAGACTAGGAAACACATGGTACCAAAAATACTACTTCTATGATTCAACAATAGCAACCATAATAAAATAAATAAATAAATAAATGACTTAATATAGCGCCGCCATCATAAGAAATATGTTCGGCAGCGCTTTACACAGAAAAGGCCTCACGAAACAAGAAAGACTTAAGTTTTAATTTAAACGATTCTAAATTGTGGGCATGCCTAATGTCAGCTGGGAGTCTATTCCACAGTGATGGGGCCGCACCCAAGAAGGCACGGTCACCAGCGTTAGTCCTTGTTTTGGGGGCCTGAAGTAGGTTGTCACCAGACGAGCGAAGGGTACGGACGGGTTTGTAGAGAATAACCAAGTCATTTATGTATTCAGAAGCTAGACCATTTAAAGCCTTATAAACAATTAAAACAATCTTGTATTTTACACGATAAGAAATAGGTAACCAGTGCAAATCCTTTAGTACGGGGGTTATATGATGGTATTTCAAGGCACCAGTAATTAACCTGGCCGCCATGTTCTGCACACGTTGGAGGGGAGCTAATGAAGACTGCGAAATGCCGTAGAATAAAGAATTATTTAAGTCCAGCCTAGAAGTAACAAAGGCATGAACAAGTTTTTCAGTTTCGGCTCGGGTAAGTAGATTACAAATAGCCCTAATATTCTTTAAGTGAAAGTAGGACGTACTGCAGACGGTATTAATATGTCGATCCATGGTAAGGGTACTATCAAATAAAACACCGATATTTCTTGCATATGGAGATGTTGGAACATTAGTGTCACCAACATTAACAGACTGAATCAAATTACTATGTTTGAAGTAAGAAGATGTAATGTTCAATACTTCAGTCTTATCTTCATTTAACTTCAGTTTATTGTCTGCCATCCACTGCTTTATTTCCGAAAGACATAACTCCATTTGATTCACAGCACGCTTAGCATTTTCAGGATCAACGATGTTATAAGGCAGATAAAGCTGAGTGTCATCCGCATACAAATGCACATTTATTCCATGTTTCCTACAAATATGGGCTAGAGGCTTTGTGTATAAAATGAATAAGATTGGTCCGAGAACCGACCCTTGTGGAACACCAAACGGAAGCATGGAGATTTTTGAGAATTCATTCCGTATAATAACACGTTGTGATCTGGATTCCATATATGAACGAAACCAATCGAGGGCAGCACCATTAACTCCAAAGCTATTCAGACGTTGAATGAGAATATTATGATCGATGGTATCAAAGGCTGCACTAAGATCTAATAATACAAGTATGACACCATTTTTCCGATCAATAGCTAGAAGGATATCAGAATGGACCCTTAATAAAGCAGTTTCAGTACTATGGTACCTTTTATAGGCAGATTGCATCTTTTCATGAAGATTATTTTCCATCAGGTGGTCATTTAACCGAGATGTAGCTATCTTTTCAATAACCTTTGAAAGGAATGGCAAGTTAGAGACCGGACGGTAGTTGCCCATATTTTCTTTATCCAGGTAGGCTTTCTTCAAAAGTGGTTTTACAATCGCTGTCTTTAGACTAGATGGAAAAATGCTCGTAGCGAATGAAGAATTAACAATCAATCCATGTCATCAAATGGCCTTGCATTGGTGTCTCAATATTTCTGGCACATTTACATGTTTGGGAATGACTTTTGATGCACTAGGCAATGAATAACCTTGCTTACGTCTCAAAAAAGCAATTCCGTTTCATCTTTAAATACAACTGGTTGGGCCAAGAGCCAATATTAGTGTAGACAGCACTGGCTAAGGAATCAATACAGTTTAAAAATAAATCACAGCAAGATTAAGGAGCACAACAGTTTGTTTCAAATATATCAATGATGAACTCAGTGCCACCCTGGGCAACACTATGGGGGATTAGGTACTAAAAGTCTGTGCCTTGCACTTATTTAAGATATCATGAATCCCACCAGTAAAGTATTATATTTTCATCCGACACATAAATATATGCCCTATGTATCCCAGATAAAATGATTATAATGCGACATGCAAAGACCTGAGGATCCCACCCTTGAACTGCTTCCCCAGACTATCAGTGCACCCACAGCTAAAGAAATCCTTGCTTCATTTCTGATATAATACATTGATTGCACCCATCAACAGAATGCTGCTTACCATGCCAGGTATGTCAAACAGTCTTGGGAACTCTGTCTTTATCTGCATAGTAGTTAAATCAGGATTTTCCTTAATCCATACTGCTCTCATTCTAGCAGTTGACTTCATGTAGCTTTCAACCTGATCCTTAGGAGAACTGCTGCGTTTTAACCATGTCTTCATTTGAGCTGCACGCTAATAAGTAACGGTTGGTTCTGATATGAAGGAATAGACAAAGTTACCAAGATAACCTTCATGCCACTGCCAACATGACGCAAAGGAGGAAAATTGTCAATAATCTATCTCGTGCATGTGTTTTTGGGCCAGCAGCCTTCTTGTTCTTTCTATACGTCCGGCCCCATTCTATTGACTTCTGAAATAGCATATTTAAGTTGTGTTGTATTACTAGTACTGGATCAATCCTTTAAGTATGATGGTACATTGGCTTAGGTATACAAGCAGAAAACTACATGACTCTTATTGCAATTGATACTAGGAAACCTTGAGGAAGGCATCAAGCTAACACAGCTTGTTGATAAATTTCTGTGCTGTGTAGTTATGCAATCATAAGTGTGATGTGGAGAAGAATTTTTAATGACAATCAAATTTGTAAAATTCAGCTTTGTCCCTGTTTTTCAACGGCTGCAACGTTGAACGTACATGTCTTGTCAAATGAAAAACCCGGGCCTATTTTCAGTCTGATCCCCATACCAATTTAGACATTCAATTGACTTTACATGTGACCCCACCCCCCACCCCCCATGAACCCCCAACCTGTATGGAAGTCTTGTCTGTTATATAAACACTGATAAATACTGAGTACTGCACAATATTAAAGACAGCCTATCCTTTGATATCTATCTCAAATCACCAACGTATTTTGAAGCTGTATAATGAGTGTGATATAGTTAATGTAAAAATACACATTTCCAAATACTCATCTACTATGTGCATGGAGCTATGTATTGCATAGCCACAAAACATGCTTTATATACAGTGAAAGAATAAAATGGTCTACACTGACATTGCGTTCACTTTGCTCAACTTCTTCCTTCTTCTTCGTTTTCCTCAGCCCCACCCATGTCATTAGCCATTACAACCTCAGTCAAAGCAACATTCCTTAAAAAATTGGCATCTTCATCTGCGCAGGTAATAAGCTAGCCCACGGTGTTGTGAAATTAAGTGTCGTTTGAAACTCCACGAGTGCTGAAATGTCTGCAGGCAACTTTCTTGGCCACAGGTGACATTTTTGTTGAACAATCCACCCGAAATAACATTGTGGATTTAGCGTTGATGATGAAATAAGCTGCTTGCATTGCCACCAATTTGTTGTCCACAAACAAAACATGTAAAACCCATAGTGTTCCACTTCCAAGTATTGAACTAGATGAAAATGCTTCTAAAACAGTACCTGTTGATATATCTTGAATTTTGCACAAAACTTAAGCCTGAGACCTATTTGGGGAATCAGCTCCTTCAGTACCTCGAGTGAGGGAAGATCAAAGGCCTCTTTGTCGTCGATACAGTTAGCTGAAAATCATACAAAAGCATCTGCACTAGTACTAGATATGTATAGATTATGTATATCAATGCCAAAACTGTTTGAAAAATAAATTGCTCTTAAGTCAAAACAAAGACCCCCAACCCTACTCTCTTAGCATGTATGACAGTATAGCTGCTCAAGGGCATCTGTCACACAGGGATATACAGTACTGCCCCTCTGATTCTGGGCCCACCTGGGATGGTCAAAGATTCTTTTCAGAGAGCCCCCAATACAGTGTAAGTACAGTATATAAGCATGAACTTTATTTCAGCTGTCTCCCACTGCTCTAACCCTGCTTTGTAATTAGTGCATTATGTGTAATTAGGTACTCCAACTACCTGACTAGAGTGGAAACAGGATACAGCCTTATTTTGTGACTGTGACGGTGGGCATGTCAATTATCATACCTGCCTGTTATATGTAAAAAAATGGTAAAGATATAATTGTTCCTCCATATCTAGTCTTTGCTTCTCCAGCTGTGTCTGAAACCCTTGTATTGCATTCTCTGTTCATTTGGCTACATCTGTAATGTAAAGGCAAATTCCTCTCACCCCAGACAGTTGCAATTCTCCCAACCTATTTACTGCTAACCCTGCCCAAAGCGGTCTAAAACTCCTCCTTGTGTAGACACATTCCGTAAAGCTAATGAAATTAGACCTGTGGACCAAGTTTATTGCTTAAGGGCCCTAATGCAGTGGCGCCGGCACGGGGGGGGGCATGGGGGGAGGGGCGCGTGCCCCCCCCCCAATGAAATTTTTTTTGAAAATTTTAAAATTATCCCGAAAGGCGATTAAGCTATAGATTTCTGTAGGGGGTGGGGTGAGGTGTGCTTCAACCGAGTGATAGATCTATTTAATCATTTTCTATGATACATGTTTCTCAAACTATCAGAATTTTCGCAAATCCTTCGCAAACTATCAAAAATTTTGCGCGCTCCGCGCGCTTCAATCCTTACCACTGTGTTCTTATTATCAATATATCTTCTGATAGCAATTCCCGGAGAAGCACAGCAGCAAAAGTTGAAAGCTGTTCACGAATTAACAGGTAAAAGACTGGCTTTTTAATTGGCATGTAGGTTTGTAAGGCGATTGAAAGTGTCTCGAGCAGATTCTGAATGCAGGTTTTGTCATGGAAATCTCATTTAATGAAAAATTTCGCGCGCTTTGCGCGCATGCTTTACGATTTGCACTTCATCTCATGACCATTATTAACATAGTAATACGTGGAACTATAAACACAACATCTGTAGGGGCATTGCATCAATATGCGATTTTTCAATCTAAGTTGTTGTAGCATGATTTGGAAAGTTGAAATTACGTATTTGCCGTTATATATTTTCCAAAAACCTTTACCGAGCGCTCTGCGCGCAGCCATTATCGGTATAGATGGCAGACACGTAGCCAAGGGGTGAAGGAGGCAGCCGCCCCCTTGAGCATATTTTTGGTATTTATTAATTTTTTTACAATATTGCTAGTGTTCCTCCTATATATATGCGGTAAAATAGGCTTGGGAAGTGCCATTTCCAGCGATCTGGGAGGCACTTTGGGCCAAAATTTTCTTGCGCTTTGCGCCAACCCATGGTGGCACAAAGCGCTGAGAGTCTGACTATGTGCTTCGCCCCCTTGACAAATTCTTGGCTACGCCCTTAATAAATGGTGATTTTTAATACACTTACGATAAACAAGCATTCTGAAAACGCCTTCGTTAGTCCTTCACCCCTTTTGCTTTACCTATCAAGGAGGTCTAATATCACCTTCCTGCACCAATAGTCTCCCTCCCGCCCGTTCCAGATTGCTGGAAGCTGTTCATCTGGATTTTCGTTCAGAATTAGTAAAAATACGATAGTTATAAAGTGCTCTACTCTATGTTATCATTTGGATGTCAAGTAATAAGCATTATGTCATTGCTCCATTTTACGCACTTTATTCAGAGCTTCCGGAGGGCCCTATAAACGTATCTGCCAGCCTTAGATGCGTTTTTATAATGCACAATGCAGGGGAGGAAAAATTTCGTTTAGTCCAACAATGTTTCTATGGACTTCACGCGCGTACTTTTGGGTAAAAAGTTTGGAGGTTTGTTTACAACGTATTCTTCTCGTAGACAACATGCTCTCCTTTTTCACCTAACCAAAAATCATAATTCACTAGAGTTATGGACATTTCCAGCTATGTATGATCAGCTTCAAAAATATTCCAAAAGATAGCACCATTTTGCATCTAAGAAACCTTAAATAAGCAAAAATTTCTCAAAGGGGAGGGGGACACCCCTCCCCTTAAACCCCTCCCCCAGGACGGCACCTTTATATAGTGACAAAGGAAAGATCCTCACTGCTGTATTCAAAACGCAGGGGCTTAAAAAAAGGGGATATTTAAGCGTCGCCACCCAGTTGGAAAAACATCCAGCCAGTCGGAAAAATTAGAGTTCACTAAACTATGGACATTTTCCAGCCATACAGGTATGTGATCAGCTCCAAAAATATCATAAAGATAGCACCATTTTGCATCTAAGCAACTTTAAATAAACAAAAATTTCTCAAAGGGGAGGGGGACCCTTAGACCCCTCCCCCAGGACGGTACCTTAGTGCAGTGACACCTGACAAAGGAAGGATCCCCACTGTGTATACGAAAGCAGGGAGCACACGAAGAAAACGCATTTTGCGCACACTTGGGAGGTTAACTGAAGTGCCATTACGACATCATCTGTTGTGCCCCCCCAATCACCAAAGCCTGGCGGCGCCACTGCCCTAATGTGTCATCACTGAAAACAATCCCTGTTCATGGTGTGTAATATAAGCTACTCAGCATCTTTTGAATTTGATGTCAATCAAAGAGCAGAATCAATTGAGAATTTTGGTACCTCCTACCCAAAATGTAGTTTGGGATGACCAGTGACTGTCTTTACGCAATACTTCTCTACGTACAGTAAAGTAGTTATATTGTCGTGTAAATGTTATGATGGCACATTTTGTCAACGGTAATTATGCTGCAATACCTTCATTTACATAAAAGTTAGACAGTGCAGTGAGTGCACACAACACTTAGTCTAGCTAGTTTCCCCCACCTCCGTGATTGGTCAATACTGTCGGCGTCTCACTTTCGGCCAATCAGTACCCATATCCCATAGTTGTAGACTTCCTGAGATTTACTCCAAGGCGTGGGTCCTGCGACACTCGTAGACTGATCTTAGACGAGTATACATTGTGTTACGTTATACGAGCATGTAGCTCTCTAGCTGTCATCATTCGAGATCTTTACTAATCTGTAAATACTTTAGAAAATTGAGGAAATAAATCAACGACTGATCACTCCGTCTAATCATTGAACTCTTTCTGTGAACTTCCATTTTTTTCTGTGTGAACTGTGGAAAGCTTTTCGAACCCCGCTGAGCTAACCGCACCCAACATGGTGGTCGGTAACTAAGGATTCCGCAGTTGTTTCCTGTCCTTTGGACACATCTGTGACACCATCAAGAATTGGAACATTTGTGATTTCTTTTTCGAGATTGGATCCCATATCCTTAGCTGAAGTTTTCAGCATTTTTCTCCGGTTGTTTCAACTTTCTTTAGCCAGCCTTCCGTTATAACACTGTGATAAACTTCTAACGTTATGCTCTACCGTATCGGAAGCCGTGTCAATTTGACCTAAAAAGTCTGAAGTCTAGCCTAGCCTTAAACGGTGACGTAGGATGCCGTGTTTCGTGGAACTCGTAGCCGTGGACTTACTTTATCGCTGGTGAACTATCCAGACTGCCACTGACAGACGTGAGTGTGTTAGCCTAGCCTATGCAAGATAGCCTTACCCTATGATAGGCCAAATTTTCATAGCCAGCCTTGGGGACATTTGTTTCTTGACATTCTGCATCGTAGCTTCGTAATGGACCAAGGACTTAGCGAATACGCCAGATAGGCCTACCTAACGTTAGCCTACGAGCCTGTGACCTGCTTGGAATTCGTCTTTGCTACCAATCCCGCTGAAGCTCAGAAATTCACCGTCACCTGCCGAAGAATGGCCTAAACAGCAATTCATTTCATATTAAGATTAAGAGGTAAGCAAAAGCTCCATTCTCCTCCCGGCCCCGTCCCAGAGTTTAATTAGAGAACACTGTGCCATCTCTTAAGTAATGATTAGTCACGGTATTGAGATTTTGTTTTTGTGTGTACTTTCATAGCCTGAACCTGTAATCATTCAACATGAGTAGCATTTGTGCATTTTGTGAATGTAACATTGTAAGCCCATCATGGTCCATTTCTTAGGCCTAAGCCTACCCCTTTGGGTTATATTTGTATTCGTTTACGCTATTGTGACATGTACATACCCTATGGATGCCTCAACACAATCAGATAGGTCTGCCTCTCAATCCCAAACTGAGGACACACCTTCCCAGACGTCACGCAGTACACATTTAAGGGTGACCGACTTTCTCCCTTCAAAATTTGATGGCAAGGTTAACACTGATATAGCCCAAGCCCATCTTTTGGGATTCCAGGATTACTTAGAAATACATGGATTGGAAAATCCTAGGGACCAGCCTCAGTTAGATTATGTGATACAATTATTCAAGAGAACGTTAGCTGACACTGCTAGACTCTGGATTCATTCGCAAACATTCACTTCACTAGATGACCTAAAACAAAATTTTCTCAAACGTTTTGGTACCAACAATTCCTATTATGCACAACGGCGAGCCTTTGACAAGTTTACTTATCAGACAGGCGATAGTGCTCATGTACATTTATCCAAATTGGAAAAGGCCGCTATGACTCTTGATTACTCTCGTGACCAAATAAGGGATAAGTTTATTGATACCCTTCCCCCGGCCTGTCGCTCTGCTGTTCTTATGACAGTTTCACCAGAAACCACCCTCCCAGACCTAGTAGACAAGGCACAATGTTACTTCGATCTAAACGATGGTAATGTTGTAAAACAACAGTCACATGACCAAGCATTGGTGACCCAACAATCTGATGATGAAGGAAAAATCCAGTCACTTTGTAGTAGGCTTGAAGAATTGGAAACTAACGTTAAGGGTCGTAAGAGCGAGTCTCAAACAACTTCAAATAGGGGTCGTTCAACACATAGGAGTGTTAGGCCTAGAGAGCCTCGAAATCGTTCTTTTACTCAACGACCTCATAGGCAAGATTTGTCATTTCCTCCCCCACAGCAAGCATTATTACCTAATGTTAAGTGCTTTTTATGTGGCAACTTGGGCCATTACCAAAGGTCATGTAACCTCAACCGTCCAAATGATAGACTGCAACCAGACCTAGACTCGTATGTTACAACTCCACAGAGTACAAATTATCAACCTGATCGTAATTCTAGATCTAGTTATGAACAATCACAGCACTATTCGCAGCATAGGTATAGGGGTAGAAGATCCTTTCGTACTCCTACATCACGTGATCAGGCTTTTCGTTAAGAGACACAGAGGACAGAGCCCGTTTTCTGTCGTCTCAAGAGACATCTCAAAATTTTGGCGATATGTATTTAGGTCCTGCACATGACGATGTTGTATTAAGTCTGGACAGTCGAAATTTTATTAAAGGTAACCTTCCAGACAGGTCTATTGTGATCTTGCTTGACAGTGGTGCAACTAGAACTATTTTGTCACAAGACGCAATTTCAAAATCACCATATCTGTCTAGTATAGAACAACAAACCATTGAGCCAATTACCTTTCGTTTAGGAAATGGTGCCTACATTTGTGGAAGTAAAGCATTGACATTTCAAATCTCCATTCAGGGTCATAGATTTCAAGTAACTGCTATTATTGCACCAGGTCTTGTTGGTTTAGATTTAATTCTTGGTACGCCTACCATGAAATCTTTAAATGGTGTTCTGGATTTTGGTTCTAACACCTTTCGTTTAAAAACACGGAAGGTCTATTTCAAACCTGTTGAAAGAACTGTTGTTTTTCCAGGTCAAACTCGATATGTGAATGTTCGTACCTCCCTGCCAACAGTTTTCAAAAATTCAGATATCTTGGCCTATCCAACAAGGAAATTTAACGCCTTTTGTCCATCAAATATGTTATTGAACTTGCGTTCAAATAGGACAAGAATTCTTTTGACAAATCATTCTCCCAAGCCCATTGTTATTCGCACTACTTGTGCAGTGGCATATGCTGTAACCACAAAAGATCATGTAGCTTTGGTACAGGAAATTCCTGCGCATGAATGTTCGGTGCAAAACAACGAGTCATTACATACCATTCACCCTAACGAGTTTGTAAACAATGCAGAAGCCTGTGGTGACATACGTTCTTTTAATTTAAGGAAATACCCACATTTAAAGACCACTGATCCTTTGGTATCTCTGACAGAGGAGGAAGTTTTTCGTAAATTTGTTAATTTAGACAAGAGTGTACTGCATGTTGATGATCATGTTACAGTCTATGACATGTTGAAACAACATAGGGAAGCATTTTCTTTGTATGGTGAGATTTCCCCTTGTACGAATTTTGAAGTTGACTTCACATTGGATAACACGGACCCATTTTTCATTCGACCGTATAAGCTGTCAGAGAATGACAAGAAAATTGTAGCTGATGAAATGGAAAAATTAGTCAAAATGGGTATATTAGCGGTTGGTCATCAATCTTACACATCCCCAGTATTTTTAATTTCCAAGAAAGACTTTCCGGAAAAACGTGTTGTCACAGACTTTCGGTATCTCAATAGTAGAATCAAACGGTTGAATTACCCCTTCCCCTTGGTGAATGACACCTTGATGAAAATTGGTCATTCAAATGCCAACGTACTCAGTACACTAGACTTGAAAAGTGCATTTTTCTGCTTGAAACTCAGTGAGCGTTCCCAACCTTATACAGGTGTTGCCCCATTTTCAGGTTCAAAGCATTATTTCTACCGTAGGTTGCCCCAGGGGTTGGGCGTGTCCCCAGTAGTTTTCCAAGCCAAAATTAACGATGTGTTGTCAACTATTCCGAATTCGGACAAATTTGTCATCGCACACCATGATGATTTAATTGTTTATTCGCCCAGTATATCAGCTCATAAACAGCATTTGCAAGCTATATTTAGAGCTCTTATTGCCCATGGCTTGAGAATTTCACCAAAGAAATGTGCATTATTCAGAAGGTCAGTAACCTATATGGGACATCTCATTTCATTCAGTAAGGAAGGTCATGCATGTGTTCAACCTCTTAAGTCAAGATGTGATGCAATAAGAAATACACCAACGCCATCTACCCTTAAGGCTGTAAGAAAATTTGTTGGTGCAGTCAATTATATATCACAATTTTATCCTTCTATGCAAGAGATTTTGAGACCTTTGCATGCTTTGAGTAAGAAACGTAAAGAATTTTGTTGGACAGATGTTCACCAAGAAGCATTTGATAAGATATGTGATCTTATGTGTAAGCCACCCATTTTACATATGCCAAAGAGTACTGGTCGTTTGTCATTGTATAGTGATACTTCACGTCATGCCACAGGTTCTTATGTTACACAATTAATCGATGGCAAAGAAAGAATATTGGGTTATTATTCTAAAGTTCTGCCAAATGCATGTCAAAGGTATAGTGTAACCGAACTGGAATTATTTGGACTTCTCATCAATGTCACTGCATTTAAATATTTACTGAAAGGAGTTGAGTTTGATGCATATGTTGATCATTCTGCTATCGCAGACATTTTTAAGTCTAAACGGGAACCTCCCACTTCAAGAGTTGGTAAATTGCTCTTTCACTTATCAGAGTATAAAATGAAAGTAGGCTACAAGAAGGATTCAGAAGTAGTATTAGCAGACTATTTATCACGTGCTCCCCTTCAGGATGACTCAGAAATTGATAAGATTCTGCCAGTTTCCTTTGATAATGACACTTCAGTTGAACAACTTCATCCAGTTATGACAAGATCAAAGGCCAAAGCATTAGGTGTGGTAGTTCCAGACCTTTATCCAAAACGGAAAACTTCTCAGCGTCAAACGGCTAAAGTGACAGCACCGAAAACGGTTAGTAATCCTCCCAAATCTAGTGCAGTGCCCCCGAAGACTTTGCCAACAACGTCAAAGCCTTCCAAAATTCACAAGCCTGTTACAGAACATGCTAAAACTAGTAAAGCGCCACCACCTCCCGTATCCATGAAGTCATATAGGCCGTCTGCGATCTCTAGTTTTCCCCAGTACAAGGAACCTCCTCTAGTGCAACCTGAACCGCGCTTAGTGGATCAGTTACCCCCTCCCCCAGATCTTTTTAGAGATCCCCCACCTGTGTTGTATACACCGCCTAAGCCGCTTGTTCCCAGAGTAGACAAGCTAGTTACAGGACATATTCCGAAGCAAAGGGAATTACAAAGGGTAATGAAAAACATCCAACGTAAAATAATAAGAGATTATAATCTACCCTTTGACACTTCAGAGTTACGAATTCAACAGGAGTCTTGCCCACATTTTAAACCTATATATGACTATTTGGCTCACGATATTCTACCATCTAATCCTAAGGAAGCACGCTCTGTTTTACTTAAAGCAGAAAGTTATATTCTCTGCAATGGTGTATTATTTCGTTTATTTCTTCATGAAAAACGTGACACTAAGATGACTCTTCAATTAGTCATTCCAGACAATATGGTGGACCAAGTTATTTCAAGGTATCATGATAATATTTTAAGTTGCCACCAGGGTGTAATGCGTACTTATCATACTCTCCGACAATATTTTTACATGCGGAATATGTTCCAGTGTGTCAGTAATTATGTACAAGCATGTTTACGATGCCAGGAATTTAAGGGCAAACCAGATAAGTTACGGCCATTTCACACCAGAATTCCAGACTCCTATCGGCCGTTTGACAAAATCAGTCTCGATTTTAAGACAATGCCAACCTCCGTATCGGGATATAGACATCTTATGGTGGCATGCGATGAGATTATGAGGTTTGTAGTATGCGTACCCTTGAAAACTCTGGATGCCGAGACAATTTGCGAAGCGATTCTGCAAAAAATCATCACTATTTTCGGTCCCCCTACTCAACTTATTACGGACGCCGCTGCCTCCTTAACAGGCAAGCTTGTTAAATTGTTATGTAAAGCACTTGGTATTGATCAAAAAATGATCAGTGTCCTAAATTATGGTTCTTTACATGTTGAGAGACACATTCAAACGTTATCCAATTTCTTAAAGGTTAATTTGAACCAACTCCGTTCAGACTGGGTAAGATTCGTACCTACCACAGCGTATGCCTATAACTCCTTTGTTTCTCCATATTTGGGCGATTATAGTCCGTTTGAACTTGCCTTTGGTAGAAAACCACCAAATCTTACCAACCTTTCATTTAATCCGATGGAAGGACTGTCTCGTTTATATGAAGAGTATGCTCAAGTTTTGAAAGATCGTTTTGATCATTTGTCTAAAGTTCAATTGGAATTGCAAAGGCGTCATCAAAATATTCAGACAGCCAAAGTTGCTAGTAAGCTTTCTAGAAATCCTATTTATCGAATAGGACAATTAGTGTATGTATACCATCCATCGAGTTCTAGCCCTACTGCTAACTCACGAAAGATAATGGCAGAATGGTGTGGACCCTTGGTTATACACCAAGTGTTGGATCGTACACATTATCTCCTAGCCACACAAAAAGGTGAAATTCTTAGTGATGTCTTTAATTACAATCGCTTGAAACCATCTTATATTAAGGCTTCGTCAGTTAAGTAAAATATTACTGATGTTTCTAAGTTAAAAGAAATTCTTGAGAAAAACACTCAAGACAAAGTTCATTTTATTTCGGAAGGAAAGGACTCTTATTTCTTTTGTGATGAAACAGGGACAATTTTGCCATCCCTGACCTCGTCCGATATTTTATGTGTTGCTAATGCGGATCCAATAGATATTTCTCAGTATGTTTTGCATTCAAAAGAGAATACCAATCTCGCCTTTCCAAGTCGTCAACAAACTGCGACAATAGCGCAACACCTTGCCTTGACTGCCAAATCTCCCACAAAGGGATACACAGCAAAGAAAGCACGACTTAAGGCAGGTCATTTACAAATTCTGTTAGAGTTACAGCAAGAAAGTAATGCTGTACCATTTTCTTTTTGGTGGTCTGTCGCAAAATATGCGCATACCGAAAAAGCAATGAATTTTTTGTTGGAAAATAATTTGAATCTTACAGGTTCACCAAGTAAAATGCACAAGAAACTCTTTGCATAGTCACATGCTATGTTTGCATTTGAGATGCTTCATTTGTTATACAACGCTAATGTCTTATTGGTTATGACAACCATTTTACCTGTCATTTCATTCTGATGTTTTTATGTGATGCCGATATTTTAGATTACTGTTCTGTGCAGAAACTTCGTCAACATACCCGGGAATTAATAAAAGTTGACAGATTTCAGTTGTTCACATTTTTTGAAACCAGGTGCCTACAGTGTATGATCACCAGTGTGTTGTAGAGCCTTGTGCAGTTTGATTACGTATACATTGTGTAAAAAATTCTTGGAGAAGAGTATTTACTTTGTGTTTTTCCTGAAAGGTACGATATATCACCTTTTAGCTTTGCCATGATACAAGTTTTGAGTGACATTGTAACATATAGTGTGTTTCTCTGTGTAAAGCTTCATACTTTTATGATTGTTGTATATAAAGCGAGTTAGAGGTATTCACAGATAAAGAAGGTGATTTCGAGATGTCTTTACCAGCATTTCCTTTGGCTCATCTGTGGGTGCACCTTGCAGTATAGATGACAGCTTATGCTTTTCACTCTTTGTTCTTCAGTTCCTTGTAATTTTGAAGGTACTTGAAAGATTTTGTGATTTTCATGTGATTTTCGATCCAATGGCACAGTGTTTTTTTATCTCGATCATTCCTTCCCATTCCCTCAATTTCCTTTCTCCCAATGCCCTATCCCCATCTTTACTTCATGATGTGGAGCTTTTGCAAAATGTAACGAATGTATGTCATATTGTATGTTAACCTTTTTGACATGTTTTCATATTTATGAATATTGATGACTATTGCAAGTTATAGGACTATCACTGTTTACATTCTATGATGCCAGTGTAATTGTGTTGCCTTTTACAGAATTGTTGCAGTGGGTTAGCACATCTCAGATGTATATCAATGCCATTTCAGATCCCTTTATACTCACACATTTTGAAGAGTAAAATTTTTCCAACTGCGTTTCAAAATTTTAGAAAATTAGGAGGGATGTCGTGTAAATGTTATGATGGCACATTTTGTCAACGGTAATTATGGTGCAATACCTTCATTTACATAAAAGTTAGACAGTGCAGTGAGTGCACACGACACTTAGTCTAGCTAGTTTCCCCCACCTCCGTGATTGGTCAATACTGTCGGCGTCTCACTTTCGGCCAATCAGTACCCATATCCCATAGTTGTAGACTTCCTGAGATTTACTCCAAGGCATGGGTCCCGCGACACTCGTAGACTGATCTTAGACGAGTATACATTGTGTTACGTTATACGAGCATGTAGCTCTCTAGCTGTCATCATTCGAGATCTTTACTAATCTGTAAATACTTTAGAAAATTGAGGAAATAAATCAACGACTGATCAATCCGTCTAATCATTGAACTCTTTCTGTGAACTTCCATTTTTTTTTCCTGTGTGAACTGTGGAAAGCTTTTCGAACCCCGCTGAGCTAACCGCACCCAACAATATCTTAATGACATTGAGTCTATATTGACTTCATTGTGCAGCGGTATATAATGTTCACTAGAATTGTTTGGGTGTGTCTCTTATATTAATAGAGGGGAGAAACCAAAAAGGAAATTCAGAAAGAGTGATATGATTAATTTAGCCACTGGGAGACAGGCTAATAAATTATAGGTACAACCAATAAGTTGTAAGCAGGCAGAATAAATGTGTCACTCAATGTCACTTTCCTCTCTTATATATTTCCTTGTTCCTTGCACAGGTTACCATGTTACAAAATCATTAAAATGTTACAAATGGCCATGATTCCCCATCAAAATCCTTATAATATTGTCTATTTTACAGTAATTTACAAGGCAATTATTCCTCACTTACAGTACACCATGAATGAACATGAACTGCTTAATACGCAAGCTGGTGACAAAGGAGGGATGACTCACACACTGAGATGTCTTAGACACAATTATAACTTTTGCTTGACCTTGATTCCAAGGCCAGTTTTAATGTTGATTTGCCATCCTCTGAGAGGTCTATTTTGGGAGTAGCTGAACACTTACTTCTTAAAGAATGTCCACATTACATACCAAACTATAACCTAGCTGGAAATTTAATTTTATGGCTAGTGAGACATGACAGGTATTGTCACACTTTGGAGAGGTTTATTTTGAAAATGGTGAAATATACCCTTCTTGCAAACATGCCATTTCATTGGAAAACTATAGTCTATGAAAACTGGTAGTTTCTAGACCCGCTAGTTCCCTCAGTTATCTGTAAAACCAACTGAGGAACACTCAGTTCTGCTTCAAATATCACTAAGACCAATGCCTAGTTAGCATCAATAATAACAATTAAACATGTGCATGCATAGCTAGGCTAGCCTAGGCTATGTTGTAGGCCTAGGCCTAAATTGTGTAACAATATTCTAAACATAGGCCTACAGTAGGCCTAGCCTAACAGGTTAAACTAAGTTTAGCTGTGGGCAAAGGAGGGCCAATGCCCCAAGAGGCCCTGAATTCCAAACCCTTTTTTCTAAGTTAATAAAAAAAAAAAAAAAACAAATACCTAACCTGCTCAGAACAATTAGTTTCTACCACAGCCATGGAAGAACTTATCAATTAGGCCTAGGCCTAATCTTAAAGCAGTTTATATTACTTACGTTTGGTTTGAGTTGCATAGGCTATTAGGCCTATTCACGACTACAATAGCCTAAGGTTAAGGCAGTATGGCTAGGCTTACCGTTTATAGCGTACCATAAAGCTGTAGCCTAGGCTAGGCCTAGGGCCTATAGGCCTAGGCTTACTACTAGCTACAGGTTAAGTATGTAAAGTGTTATTAAGCCATAGAGTAGGATAGGAACATATCCTACTCTATGGTTTAAGCGAACTACCGCAGTCCTTTACTGTTACACGTTAGGCGTAGGCTAAATAACTTTGCCTCGTCACTGGATGAGTTTTAAATCGTTCTTATCGAACAAAATGACATCGACATTCTGTTCCAAACAGACGATAAATAAACTTTACCACTAAAAGTTTCTTCCAAAACCTGCATATCCCATTCTTTTAGTTTCTGTTGAACGAATTTTCTATTTTGAGATTCACTTTCTGGCTTCCACTTCGTTGAACGTGACGCCGAGACGCTATTCGTTCGAGCTGGCGCTGGCGCGGCGTGGTACGCATGTGCTCAGACTGCATTATGGGAATTTAAAAATGACCACAAGCAATGGTCACTTCTGTTCTGCACTTTGCTGTAGTTAATACCTCTTCTGTGACCATAGTTATGGTCAAATTTGACGAGACACTGAACTATGGTCATTTATTTGACCATTCCTTTTTTAGAGTGTAGGCCACGACAGTGAAGCAAGCATTAAATTCCGCCGTTTCACGTGTTTCTTCCTTTTGTATTGCAAAAGGAAAGTGCAGAGATTAGTGCATTGTTAACTCACTGTATTTGTACTTAACAAAGTTATCTTGGTCATCAATTGATAAACCTGAATATTTGAGGTGCAGAAAATAATTATAATATATCATGCAATCTGGTACTGATTTAGAACTGTAGGATGGTCTGCCAAGAAAAACATTTGCTGGAAATGTATACATAATGCCAATTAAATTCAAGACAAGTATTCAAGTGATAATCGGATATATGTATACTGCCACACGAACTCCCATTGAACTGTTAAAAATGAAAGCACAAAGACGAGGACCATAGAGCCTCAATGATCGCAAAGGTTTAGAGGATAAACAAGGTAACGTAAAATTTACTGGAAATGCAAGTGAATGTCTTTTGAGCTTCTAGAGATTCAGTGTTATAACAATAAAGCAAAAAAGCAAGGATGGTATTCTGCTTCAGGTATTGTCGTTGTGAAGTAGAAGGAAAGCACAAAGAACACTGACCAGTGCTAATGTGAACGTAATAACTTGGGTATTTGTATTTTCACGAAGGCTGTTAATATGATTGTGTAGCTTAAAGTAGTAAATTGAACTATTTTGACCAATTGATAAACCTGAATGATTGAGGAGCGACAGGTCATGAAGGCATGATTATCACCGCGGGTGGCACGATATGAATACGTTTGAGACAGATGCGTTGTCTTGCTCCTTTAATTGATAGTCGGGTCATCAAGGCACGGTGAAACTGACAGGAACAGAATGAAATTGATTTGCAAAACAAAGAACAATTTGAGATGAGACAATTAAAGACTCTTACTCGTAAAGTACATAACTCGGACAGAACTAAATTATACATTTCATTCACATGCAGCAAAATAGATTGACAATATGGAATTAATGAGTAAATGAAACTGAAAATTTCCTGCGAAAATATTAAAGAAAAGTGCATTTTCTTCCAAACACTACCGTGAAATATAACATACCAATGACGGAACATGAAATATTTTACTTAATGAATTAAATGCAAATCTTTACAGGGTTACAGTCTCACAGACAATGAAAGGACTGCTAGTAGCCGGGTTGAAAGGGACGACCGGGGTAATTGCGGTCAACGAAGTTTGCAGGGTAAACATGTCAGGGAAAATTAAGGGATTCCTAATAACTCTCAAATGCATTAACACGCATTTAAAAGGTTGAAGTGTTAATACATGACCATAGAATCACAAACTAGCACATAATGAACATACATCATGTCAGAGAAACAAAGACGGATATTCTTACCCTCAAATGAGGTATAAATATGCAATACGAATATCTCACTACATCATTAGAAATGTTCATTACCCAGTATGACACTACTCCTGGGGGAGGCTAAAGGATTAGAGTAGTACTATCATTCACACATCAAAACATGATGTGGCACACAACCGGATACCGGCAAGCAAAACGTGACCAAGAACAGAAGTTACTTGATTTTCCTCGTGGACCCACAAGGCCTACAACAAATTAAATAAACACCAATATCACGGTGCATTTTTATCACGCCTTGCTACCTGGATCCCGGTCATTCCAAGTAATTGCGTAATGCGTCTCCAGAGAAACTTATCGGTGACGACAACATATTCTCTGGTCATTGAACTACATACTGCGGGAAACGGTTGGCATGAAACTTACCCTGAGTGTGTTAGCCTGCGTAGCGCCTCTGTGGCCCTCAGAGTGCCGCCCCTCCGATGGGTTTTTTTTTTCGCAGCGATGAGCTGAAC
This sequence comes from Holothuria leucospilota, assembly GCA_029531755.1. Taxonomy (NCBI): domain Eukaryota; kingdom Metazoa; phylum Echinodermata; class Holothuroidea; order Aspidochirotida; family Holothuriidae; genus Holothuria; species Holothuria leucospilota. The sequence continues at coordinate 31,339,207 of CM055961.1, read as the reverse complement.
GAAAAGACTTCGTCCGCTCCGAGGAGTATGAGTGTATGGGCTTTTTTGAATTCATTTTTAAAATTTTTTTTAATAGACGTTTAAGGAGGAGGTAAAATTCCGTACAATTTTCCTGTTCCTTATGGTTCAGATGTACGTAGATTATTGTGACAATTCTTTACGCACGTCCGCGGCCATAGTGGTGTCAGATGGTTTCCTCGGTAGGCCTACAATACACGTTGAGTACACAATACACGTAAGTACTTCTATTGGAGAGTTGAAGTGGTCTATTGAAGGGCAAATGTTCATCGAATGAAGAAAACGGCTAGAAATCAATTATTACAAGCGCATCACTTTTGAGGGAAGACAAGTTTCAAACTATTTAGATAAAAGCTATGATTTTGTGCATTTAATGGAACTACTGAATCCCCAGGACTGGCAACAACACGAGATGTTAAGTCGAACCTTGACTCATGAACGTACATTCTTATCTCTTCTCGAATAGGTGCGCCTCATTTGGCTGAAAAAAATCTAACATAACGAGTGCCTGCAATATATTTGCAGGAGTAATACAACTCCCCCGTGCAGACAGGTGAACAGGAGTAATCATTACTCTGTGTGAGAGTGGAGTGACTCAGGTTTGGCGGTAAGTAAACAAAAGGGTTTCTATATACCTGATACACAAAATTAGAGTTCTTATTGGGGGATCTTGTCTGAAGTAATTGTTTAAATGAAAGACTCACCCTCTTATACTTGACAAGGTCAGCAAACCATTGTGACTGACATGATTAGTCAACGGTTGGTCATCACTGTGCCAATATTGTTTGCACTCACCTTAAAGAAGCTTGTTCTCGATCTAATCTTCAGACCATACTTTCGATGATCTGAACATTATATTAATGCCCGGGCTCGAAGAAGCTTAGTCTTACTTTAATCACTGTTGTAACGAGTCACTCAATTTTGCAGTCGAGTCAAGTCATTTACTACTTTCAATGTGACTCGAGTCGAGTCAGTGACTCGAGTCACTATTATTTCTATGAGGAAAATTCTGATACAATTGCTCCAGTCATTTCTCTTCTGAAAATTAGCGACTCGAGTCATGACTCGTTACAACAATGACTTTAATCACCAATGAGTCAATTGACCCATATCGTTTCCGGGGTAAGCAGAACAACCAAAGCTAACGAAACTCTTTCGACATCTTCCCGACGGAAAGAGACGCAGGCCTCAGGTTTAATGGAGCATGGCATTCAAATGGAAAGTTCACAAACTATACAGAAAATTATTTGAAGGCTTATGAAAACCCCACCGCAGTCCGCAGAGGATTATAAGTTTATTTACACGGTTTGAATCGACAGCTTAATCTGAATCTTTCGTTTTGTCTTAAACCCACGTACCACATAAGACAAAAACGACGAAGATTCCACGAAAAGTCAGACCATGGCGCAACAGTATGTCCAAGATATCTTACTACCCATAACTGACATCGTTTTTAGTTGGTTCAAGTTCCGTTTGTTTTAGGTTAAAGATAGTTTATACAAATCATTAGTGACTAATGTAGACTCATTGGGATCAGAAGTCAGTCACTTTGTTGACACACGGGTATTCGAATCACTGTTAGGTAATTGGTACATTTCATGCAAAACTCTATATGGATATTTTCAATCATTGTAGCTTACGGGTGCCTCAAGAGTGGAAATTGTGCCACATTTGTCTGATTTAGTCATTTAAAGGAGCTGAGTAGCAGCCAAAGTAGAATAAATTATCGGACCCGCCGACTTCGTTACGTCACATCAGGTTATGCTTGTTGGTTTATCGATTCGATCCGATACCGATACTTATCAAAGCCATGCATGCAGTGTATAGGTGTAACATTACACTTGTCACTGTCGTTAACAGTACTAACGTTAGCCTAACTTAGGCTAGCGTTAGGGCCTATAGGTCTACCACGAAAAACAAACTCACTGATCGAAAAAAAAAACAGTTTTCAATACCTGCAAAATCCACAATGTTGTTCATGAACCTCCTGCAGATGATGCGCGAAATAGGCGTGTGCCTTGCCACTAGCAACGCTAATAAACTACATACGTACGTACGTTGTGAGTTGTGTGTACTACATGCCTGGGTAGATACATCTATCCGAACCAATACAAGTGGAAACGATTCAAAATTGCGGGTGCCAGAAGAAAGAGTAACAAACTAGAAATTCAAAAAACAAATCGTAAAATATCTTGCAAGTGTAAAATCAAATAACCCAAGAAATAGTATAGGAATGTTATTGCAAAATTACTTTGCAAGATTATTTTAAATAAGAATATAAAACGCATTAGGATTAATATTTTTAAAATTAGCCCCGTACAGAGGGTAATCATCTCGTTTGGTATGATGTATTTATTTTGGAAGTACGCCACTACTCAGTTCCTTTAAAGTTACATGTTGGTCACAAGCCTGACTGAGGGTTGCGTCCGAATTCATAGGTTTTGGTAGCATACTGGTGAGCAATGGTCCAAGTTGATTGGGGTAACAAAGGTGAGTCAACCGACTTATAATTGCATACAATCTATTTTCATAGTCCTGGGGTTTTTGGTTGTCCACCTTCCCTATATACTTTACAAATCAAAAGTACAGGCTACAACTGATGATAAGTTTAATAGCTACTCGGATGTATAAAGAGCTTTCATCTCGCGTTTAGACATTTAAAGAGCAAACCCAGTCACCCCAACTCGAATTAATACATAACTCCAAAGTCCAACCCTGTATCGGTGCGTTTCATTATGTATTAATATTATCAGGCCAAGAAGCTTAGCTTTTAGGTTGTGCGAATACTGTGAAACTCCATCAGGAATGTTTCAGATATACGTGTGAAAAAATGAGAGACCTCTTACTGTCTCTTTGTTTTTGCAAAGTCAAATTTCTCATAATGCACTGCTCCTTAAACACAATGGAACAGTTACCATCAACAACCGAATCTCATAGCCTGTTCACTTAAAACTGAAAATGGTCAAGAACCATTATCGGTAAAAACATTTAAAGACTTATGGTTGGTATCATAGTTTAAACCATACGCGTAGGAAGCGGGGGCGGGGGGGGGGGGGGCTAAGTCCCCCAGTCAAAAATGTGGGGGGCTGAAGTATGCTTCCGCCACCCAAGATCCAAGGGCAAAAACCCCTTTTTGTCTCTTTTGTAAAAAATGTCAAACATTTGCAGTAATTTTCCTTAAAGTTTGTCCAAAATGTTGCATGAAATAGCATCTGAGGACCCTCAAATACCCAAAATTTTGCGAAGGGGAGGGGGAAGTCGAGGGGGACACCCCCTCCCTATACACCCCTTCCCCAGGACGGCGATCCTAAACAAGGTTCAGCTCCCAGGTCTCGAAAAGCTTCCAGCCCCCCCCCCCCCGTCTCGAAAAGCTTCCTGCGCCTATAAATTAAACCTTGTGCAGTTAAAACTATATAACGTTTCTTTGAACTTAGCCTAATAGAGTCTATTTCTATTTTGATTGTCATAATTTGTGTACAGTTAAAACTGATCATGGTTTCATCTATGCTTAAACCATTGTTAGTTGTAACTGTACAGGCAATGAGTATCGGTTGCCACCAAACGTTTGTGTAAGACTAACGTAAATCAGTACACGTTACAACGTTCTCCGGCTTGTTGGCACCTGAGAGGAGCAGAAGGGGCACAGCCTCCTGTAAGGGAAGTCCACCCTCGTTGGGGAGAAAGACAATCCAAAAGTATTGCATTGGGCAATTTCTATTCACACATTTATTTAAGATCAAGTTTGGGACATTCAGTCGATTGCAAGGTGAGATTTTTTTAAACAAATTTCGTCCCGGAGCCACACTTGATACGGAAAAAAGAAATCCCTGAAAGACTGTTAGTTGTTACGGCGGTAGAACTAATTGTTTTAAGATGGCTCAATAGTAACCTACTAGTTAGGGCTGGCTCTAGGATTTATCGGACAAGGGAAGGGAAGTAGGGCGGAGACAGGAAAGCGAAGCCCCTACAAGGCAGACTGTTACGGAAAGGATGACGAATTTATAAAACTTTGCGACCTCTTGAAAAAGTTTGAAAATTTGAGTTTTATCGATCATATTTTGAAAATAAGAGGAATTTATCAAAGAAGCTGACTTTTTGAAAGCAAAATCAATTGAACGGTTGAAACGACTGGTCCTGGTCGGTATTTTAAGCCTTATCGTAAGCTACCCATAAAGCCCCCCCCCCCCCCCCCCCCCAAAATGAAAAAAAAAAATACCCGGGCGGAAGACAGCCTTCCACCCATGGGCGTAGATCATGGGGGGGGGGGGACGGGGAGACGCGTCCCCTTACTTTTTCAAAATGATGAAAACTAAAACTGTGAAGAAGATAATATAACAGTGGATTACAAATTGACACTACATTTTAAAAGCAAAATTGTGCCCAAATATTGCACCATTTGCCGTATAGACACCTTTCCATTTCCATTTTTTTTCACAGGGGAGGCGGCCCACCCCATTTCCATGTTTGTGGTGTTTGCTCGAAATAAGAGGCAAAATCGTAAAGTTACTTAAAAATTGCTAACGCCGACGTCAAAAATGGCCGTCATCTGGTCATGCCCCTGTAGTTTGCCGTCGGTTCTTCTGTGCCACAAAATTCCACTCGCACTATTCACTAAAGCTCCTAAAATTAATTTATGCTAGTAAGGTTCGTTGGGAGTCGACTTCTATGCAAGGACAAGGTGTACCACAGTGAAATAATGAAAAGATTGCTACCAGTATGGCACCTCTATCAGACTTCCGAAAAAGCTCTGACATGCACAGTCCTGGTCACTTCCATATCCAAATTTTATTAGATATGAGTAAACACGCTAATGACATAGACGTAAATACCGAGGGGCAGGCGCGGTTCTAGATCGAGACTTTTGGGGGGGGGGGGCTTAGGGGGCTTGAAACGGAAGAATCATAAAATTTTCTCTCAAATATGTAAATCGGCCACGCGCACGCTGAAACCAATGATAACAAAAACAGTACCATAACCAGGGACGGCGCAAGGTTATTTTGATAGGGGACATGGGTTGAGTGATCGCCGTCGTGGGGGAGGGGTGTAAGGGGAGGGGTGTCCCCTTCCTCTGAGAAATTTTTGCTAATTAAAGGTTGCTAAGATGCAAAATGGTGCGTTCTTTGGGTAATTTTTTGACTACACGACTGGAAACTGTTCATAACTTTGTGAATTCTAATTTTTGGTTGGGGGAAAGAGGGCCTTCTTAGGGGAGAGGTCTAAGGGGAAGGGTGTTTTCCCTCCCTTTGAGAAATTTTTGCTAATTAAAGGTTGCTAAGATGCAAAATGGTGCATTCTTTGGGTAATTTTTTGACTATACGACTGGAAACTGTTCATAACTTTGTGAATTCTAATTTTTGGTTGGGTGAAAGAGGGCCTTCTTAGGGGAGAGGTCTAAGGGAAAGGGTGTTCCCCTCCCTTTGAGAAATTTTTGCTAATTTAAGGTTGCTAAGATGCAAAATGGTGGGGTCTTTGGGTTATTTTTTGACTGATATATATGGCTGGAAAATGTTCATAATTTTGTGAATTCTAATTTTTGGTTGGGGGAAAGAGGGCGGTCCTAGGGGAGAGGTCTAAAGGGAGGGGTGTTCCCCTCTCCTGTAAACATTTTGGTTACTTTAAGGTTGCTAAGATGCAAAAAAGTGAGGTCTTCGGGACAGTTTTGACTGATATATGGCTGGAAAATGTTCATAACTTCGTGAATTCTAATTTTTGGTTGGGTAAAAGAGGGCTGTTTTGGGGATAAGTCTAAGGGGAGGAGCCCTCTCCCCTTTCGAGAAATTTTGGTTACTCGAAGGTTGCTTAGATGCAGAAATGGTGTTGTCTTTGGGATATTTTCGGACCCGATCATATGGGTTCAAAACATTCTTAATATTTTTGGTCAGGTGAAAGAGGAGCCTTTTTTGTCTAAGGGTGTGTATCAGCAAACCTCCTGAAGTCCCCTTTTGGACACATTACTGCCTTCTCGTCGGGGAAAGTTTTACGCAAAAATACGTGCGTGGAGTTCACAGAAATGTTCTCGAACTTTTAAGAAAATTTGCCTTGCTCCATTTTTGCATTATAAAATCGTATCTAAAGGCTGGTAGAAACCGGAATATGGCCTCTTGGAAGCTCTGGATTAACTATATGGATCAGATATAGGCCTACCCCGCCCTCCTCTTTTCTTCTCCTTTACGTCTTCTTTTCCTACTCCTCCCTTCCCCCTGAGTGACACCGCCCCTTGACCATGACATAGATGTAACGTATACACATGCATATATTTTTTTATTTGGAAGAATGTAGCAAACGTTACTGAGAGATACGAGCAACTGGACCTGTTCACTTTAATGGGAATAACGATTCGGCCTGTAGATTTGACTTAAAAGGACTGCTAATATAGCTTGACGAGATCAGCGACGAAATGACTCGTTTTGAACTTCCAACAGATGATTAATCCGTTAACTTGATTTACATGTACGTAGATGTTGCTTATCTGACCCAACTTCCATTGTATGAAATCGTGAGCCTAATATAAGATTTTGAGATACAGACGACAGTTTCCCTTGACAAACTAAATCAACTGGACCAAGATGTGCACAAGTGTATTGGGCAATTTTGTTTTTCTCAGTACACGCAAATATAGCATAACACAACCTCTGAAATTTTTTTTTTGGGGGGGGGGCTTGAGCGAACTTTGGGGGGCTTGAGCCCCCAAAGCCCCCCCCCCCGTAAAACCGCGCCTGCCGAGGGGGTGGCCCCCAGTGAAAATCAAGGTCGGTCTCTGCGCGCCAAAAAGTGGGTCTCAAATCCACTATGCTTTTGTCACTATGCTTTTGTAACAATAGACCAGACATGAACAACATTTGAAGTGAAAAGATTCCCCCAATTTTCTACTGAGTTCCCCATGTTTTGATCGAATGCCCCCAAAATGTGCAAAACTTTTTGCGCGCTTTGCGCCCATGTAGCGGTTTAGTGGAATCCAGTTAAGTATGCCTTTGTAACAGTAAACCAGGCATGAAAAACATTTGAATTGAAAAGATTGCCAGAATTTTCTACTGAGTTTCCCAATTTTTGATCGAATGCCCCAAAAAGTGTGCAAAAAATTTTCGCGCGCTTCTTGCAGATGTAATGGCTTAGTGGTCTACTTTATTCACCTGAACTGCAACGCATTTCTGGCAATTTTTTGAGATTCGGGCACAGGATTTTCTATCCCCAAATTGGAAGAGTCCCGTACGCCTACGATTATTACTTCCGTCCTGTAAATTGTAATTATCTAGGAAATTTGGATCATACAACTATGTCAATGGCAGTCGGTCTCCAAGAAATGTAGTTGGTCCCAAATGTAGTTCACCCCCTCTGCAAATTCATGTATATACGCCCCTGGCTAATGGTATATGTAGTCTAACGATTTACTGTTCACTTAATTCACAAAGTGTGGTCTTGATTTACCCCAAGAACTAATTAAACAATTCACTAAAGCAAGGAAGATGAAAAACTTCCTAAAAAAGTAAAAATTCTTGGGATATATTCAATTTAAATTTAGCGCCAAACGTAGCACCATTTAGCATTCAGCCCACCTTTCGTGAGCAACTTTTCCAAAGGGGAGGGAGACACCCCTCCCCTAGACCCCCCCTAGGACGGCGATTCGCAAATGGTGAAAAGTCCCTTCCCATTTTTGGAGATGGATCCACGCCCTTGCTATCACCTGGAGTCACTTCTGCTGCTGAGCTAATGACATAGCATCACCTGAAGTTTACCACAAAATACATATATCTTCAGTAAAATAAAAAGAAAAAAAAATAAAAATACAGTTCATGGGAAAATTTCGCCAAAAGAGAACAAAGTAATATATCTTATTTCAATTGCAGGCCATTTGTACAGCACTATTTTACTCCTTTTACACGAGAACATACTTGTTCTATCTGCATCCTTCCCTTCCTCTAGTGGCCAAAGAGGGTTAGGGAAAAGAAAAAAGGGGGACACGGTTGGTTGAGTTTCAAAGTTAAAACCATTGCAGCTCTCAGCTTGCACCGTCCGGACTTACGTAGCACTGATAATCACCTTCACGTGCTCTCAATTTTATGCAAAGACGACAACTACAAATATAATATAAGGTTTTTGAAGCGCAGACATTAGTGTCCAAATCTGGTATGTAGCTAAAAATCGTACACAAATATTCACGCAAAACGGGACAGAAACCCCTCAAACTTTAGACAGAGCCTTCCAAAATACGACACTACCCGGTGATGTTTGACGACCTCATATGAGTATATCGTCTTCCAAAATATAACACACATTCAGATAATACCTACCGAGGGGTCCTACAGGGGATATATGATAAAGGGAAGACGAGGGAAAGAGATCAACGTATGAATGCATCTCGTTTAGTGACTTTTCATTTAAAAATTATGTCTAAGGCTGGTGGTTCTTTCAGTCACCTGCAGTCGCCAATACTTTGTAAGTTGATTTCAAATCCCTGGTACGGCATGTAAGCAGGGTAGGTATTCAAAAAAAGTTGTAACAGAAGGTGAATGATATCTGCTATATTAGAATGTTTACTTATTCTTCGTTTGACTTCAAAACTAAGAAATGAGATAAATAAAAACATTAGACTGTACTTAAAACAAAACGCTACATAACAGTTTGAGATACCTCAGTAGCTAAGATATAACGAAATACAAATTATAACACAGAAATGTTGGCATGTAACTCTAGTCATATAATTACGGTATGATTCAGTAAAGATTAATTATTTCTCTTCAGCTATTCGAAAAACATCTGAGGCTAACCTCAGCGTTGTCCTTAGTACGAAAACTTTGCATTCACTGAATTGTCTTAGGTTTCTTATGGCTATAGTCAAATTCAAATTTATTTCAGTGAGGTCATAGCAAACTAAAATTATGAGAAGAGATATTTCGAGTTTCAAGCTAAGGTCTACCCAGTGGCGTTTAACGGGGAACGTGTGGTCCTTCCACTTTGTAAAGTTTTAAAAAATTAGGTGATCTTACATGCAATCTGGTGCCGCATATGGTACCTTTGAAGTGAAATTTGTATTAAAAAATTTACGTAGTTTAGGCACTAAAACAAAAAAAAAAAAAAAAAAAAAACGGAATCCGTGAGGGGGAGGGCATGGCCCAATGGCTGACCTAAATACACCACTGATAATCATAATATAAGTTTAAACATTAAAAAGCACATTAGTGAATTAATACCGAATATATAGGTGCTGGTGCAATTCAAATCAGAACTTTATTTTAATTTCCTAGGAAGTTATTTTAAAGTATTGATTACCTTTAGCTACATCAAGACATTTTAGTAGGTACCCGAAAAATTCTCAGCATATTGCCCAAATTTTCTCAAAAATATTTGGTTGGGGGCTGCAGTCCCCCAGCCCCCCCCCCACCTCCTACGCCTACGTTTGTTGCTTTTTAATGAAGTAAAACATAACTAAAATGTGTTCAATTGAAAGCGCTGTGTTTCATTATCAGTTATCCCACTGCTACTTTGGTGTAGTGATTGGTCCAAGGCAAAATGCAACCAGGAACGTGGCCAGGGTTACCTCAACCCATCTTGGTAATATCTTGACAATATGTAGAAAATTGGGTAGAAAATCGGTAAAACTGTACTGCTTTCGAATGATTACCGTTTCGCATAAAAGTAATTGAAGAACAGGCAAACTGGAAAATCAAAGTATAAAAGAGAACTAGTCTAGTGTTAAGATGGCCTAATTGTCTTTCCGAATGTTTGATCTTTTCATATCCCCTACCCCAAATTCTGCTATACTACCAAACTTTTTTTCTCGCTCCGAAAGCATTATTTTCCATTTAAGTACAATCTAGAAAGTTAAAATAAGTCTACTAACTTATTCACACCCCCACTGTTTAATCAGAATGATGGGCGGTGTGTCCGGCACATGATTTTAGATCAGTGGGGGTTAGGTATAAGGAGAAAGTCAGTTAGATCAAGTTGCACGGGCTTACGAATTTTGAGGGACTCATGTTTCTTGATAGAAGAAAATGTAGGCCTGAAAAGTTGCCTCTTACTTGCCTTCATACTTGACGTGTGTCTTTCCAAATTATAAGACCTGAAATAATTGAGTACTTGGATAAATCTTTCAGGGCTTGGTAAAAGCCATTTCCAACTATTTGAGATATACTTTAACAACTATATTCTTGACACGCTACGTACTAACTAATGGTCAGGTGACATTTCGGTTAGAAAGTGTCATGATAAAATCCCTCGTCCCGCCTCAAACACTCATTTCAAGGTGAATGTTTACCACCGAATTTGGCATGAACTTATTATCTGCTCTGGAAGCAGGCACGTAGCCAGGAATTTGCCAAGGTGGGGGCCTGTAGGCAAACTGTCTAAGCGTATCGCCACCATAGGTTGGCCGAAAATGCCTCCCAGATTGCTGGAAACGGCACTTTCCAGCCCTTGTAAGTTGCATATAAACATTTTTTTTTTATTTTGAGTTACTAGCAATATCATAAATGATCATTAATAAAATCCAAAAATATGCTCAAGGAGGGGGATCCTGCCCCCTTTGCACCTTGGCAGAAAATAATAGTAAATTGGTGACAGTTGTGAGCATAACTTTAGTGTGCCTCAAATTAAATTGACAGAAAAGTATGTGTTTCTGTCATACAATGATTTGAGCTTCTGGCGTCCCCCCCCCCCCCTCGTTGTTCCAAGTGAGCGTTGCCCTCGACCTTACTAGGGGCCTTTCGAAGGGTTCCTAGACACAGCGCTGCTGAGCAGGAGGCCTCGCACTCCCGTTGAGTTGTTTGTCATTTGAAAAGGGGACTCCCCCGGACAAACGAACTTGCCTGTTTGTGACCCGCGAAATTTTCATGGTGAAAAATGTGACCCGCTATCAGGTTGGCAAAGGGAGGATCCGCCCCAAGTGTCAACCATCCTAAATACTCCACTGGTCTTATTTCCCATACTGAAAAGACAACCAAAGTGAAAACAATTACATAAAAACAATTTTATGGGCCTAATGGCATTATTTATATAGGGATCCATAGGGAAGAGGCAGACGTTTATATGGAAGCTAAAAAAACTTCAAAGGTGAAAACCAGAAAAAGTGTAAGCAATAAAAAAATCCAAAAATAAAAAGTTACAAAACAAAAAACAAAAAGAAAAAAAAAACAGAGAAGATTAAAAAGAATAACGCTTTCATGATATAATGGTAGAGAGGAATATACCTTATGCATATGATGTCACTGAATAAAAAATGTTCCTTAGTTTGCGGGGGAGCACTGCAAGTTACACCAACAAATGCAGACTGCTGATTTGTCAACCGACCGTATACGGTACACTAAATTTATGATTTCTTTTTCACATCAGATGAAATTTACTCACATCTTGATGGTAAATGGCCAAACTAAGAGTTGTGCACATCTGGTACAAAACTGAAATGACAATGCTATGTGTAAATTATGAGTAAAATCATTATTATTCAAATTTGTGATTAGACACTTTTTTCCATTAGGTAGTAATCATATCCAACCCGTCCACAAAAACTACAATTTCTCACATTTTCAGTAACTATAGGAAGTGATACATGAGTAATGAGGCCATTTGGAAACATTGCCATAATGACACCCTTTAATCTCGTCACAAAATTATCGATATCACCTCAAAGAGCCCCTTTAAGTATATACTCTACTAATTTGTATTTGCAGTGGAAAAACATAAAAATGAAGTACCTACCACTTCGCCCCTAGACTTTACAAATGGATTTTTTTCCGAATTTCCAAAGGCTGTTTTGAATGTTCTTATCTGTTGCAAATTTGAACGGCTATTCTAAAAAGGAGACTTATTGGAAAGAATAAATCGTCAAACTTGAAAGCACAAAAAAAAAAAATGTAAAAATTGAAAATAAAAATATAAAAGTAAACGGCAATTCTAAAAGAAGAAATTTGAATGGAAAAATTGAAAAGTGAAAGTTTACCAAAGTTGTTTTGCATTGAAAAGAAACCGCATTTGCAACAAATCTTATTGTAGAAGTTTTAGTAAAGCACGTAGAAAGTTTCGATATTCGCAACACATTTCATTGTGTGGAAAAGTTATGGGTAAACAAATGAAAACAACATTAAAGAACAACGTGTATATGAGCCTTTGCAGTTACCAGGATTAGTGCAAAGGACGAAGCCGACGGAGGTGTTAGTGAAAAATGAAATTTTTCAACTTACCGAATCAACTGTGAGCCGATCTGGCCTGATAAGGAAGAAGAAATATCAATTTAAGCTTCTGAATCAATCTTCAATACATTTTGATATGATCAACAACCTTTTGAAAAGGTCTGCTGCTAACATATCATGGGCGAAGTGGCCGGTGTAGCGGGAACAAGGGTCTTCTTTTGGATATGCTGTCTTCTCCACAGTATTTCCAATTTTGAACGCCGTTATACTTTCTGACAAATTACAATTCCTACCAAAGACCAGATGCATGAAGTTCAGGTAGGCCTAATCAGTGGTGTGGTGATCTTCAATAACAAATCACACAGGCTAATAACGTTAGCACAACGAGTATCGTGTGTCTCCTTCCCCCGCATCTCTTGTTCGGTATCACTCACTGGGTGTAAGGACAATAGCAGCCGCGTTGTTTACGTGTTGTGTGTAGTAAAATTCTTCTTTAATTATCAGTCTGAATTTTAGCTTCAACTGCATAACATGTAAATTACTAGAGAATATACGTAATAGGAATTACTTATTGTTTCCGTGTTCTTGTTCGACTGGACACTACAAGCAGGCGCGGATCCAGAAGGAGCGCACCCGGCGCACGTCCCCCCCCCCCTTTTCGATGAACAATGATTTTTTCACCAGCGGTATGAAAAAAAATGAGCACGTAGATATGGAAAATATGCTTCCCACATGCGAAAAAGCAAAAGGAAAAGAAAAAAGGTCTTCAAAATTTTGAAGACCTTTTTTCTCTTTGTTTTTGCTCGTCGGCCTTCCCGACGATGTGTGCGCTCCCCCTTTCTCAAAATCCTGGATCCGCCCCCGACAAGTGGGCATGTGTGATACACTAAAATGGGAGTACATTCTCCCTCTGCTAGTTTTACATGCTACATGCTGTATGGAATCTCGATCAATTGTCAGCGCATTTTTGGTCTATGCTGGCCATCACAACTCTGCAATACGACCCTAAATACTATTTTAATGCAATGAACGTCTGGCTGTGTAAAACTTCTATGGCCTACACTGTCTTTAATTCCATGAATCCATTGCGATGAACAAATGCCAAAATGAATCATGGTGAACGTAAACGTATTTTATTCGTTTGTCGAAAGTTTTACAAGATTATAATGAAATTTGTTTAGTTTTCCAAAATGAGGTAAATAATTGTAAAAGGAAATCATGTCTCCTCTGGAAAATGTGTCTGGCCAGACAATGTTTTCCTGGAAAGAATGATTTCCTTTTACACCGGCACTTGGCGGAACTGGTAGGTCCCTAGGGGCAAATTGGCCAACACTTCTGCACTTGGGTGTTTTCAGGGGCGACCTGGTAGATGTCTAATTGGTAGTTAAGCAAAACAACTGTAAACTTACTGCACCCATGCACAACATGTTCTACGGAGTATACAACTTTCGGCGAATCCTTTCCCTGCTTCACGTTACTGGTAGGATATGTACTCACGCTCAAACCCACCCACATTGCATGAGCAAAGTTTACTGAAAACTCAAATTTATCCTCAGTCACCTTCAACGTGGGTGGAATCGTCCATTTTCCAACGTTCAAGCATTGCCTCTTCCTTCTTGTTAGTGATTTTGGAATTTTATTGCAACTTTTAGCCTAATTTATCAAACAAATACGCTGCCCAGTCGTCCAACTTGACGCCCTTGCGTTGGGTCTAGATTGGAGATGACAGACAAGTTATGACGTCATGCCTGCAATTAGTAGCTGGAAATTTTGTTTTAACCAACCCTGAACCGGCAAAGTGCTCATGTTGTTAAATTGCAAGGATAGTTTAACCACTTCGGGCTGTAATCAACCAGTCTGGGTAAAGTTGATTACAAATTTACTAGTCAGTATCTACCGAAGTTGGGCAGTTTGCTTTTTGCCCAACAGATTTTGCTCAGCCAACTGTTTATACAGTGTAATCAAACAAAGAACTAAATTGCTTGTATTAATTTTTGTTTCTTTGGCAGAACCATCGATTTTGTTGCTTTGGTCGAGTGTGTCTGCTCCCCATGGATGTTATTCAGACCATGGTGTTAGTTCCATATTCACTCTACATCTGGTAGACTTCTGGTTGGTTAACCAGCAAAAGCAAATTTGGCTAGTTAACTGGTGAACACGAGGGCGCTTCAGTCTCACTCGCAACTGACTTCGTCGGCTGAGTGACCGATTTAAAAGGTAAGCCAAGTGGGAGGAAAGCTCACGTTCATCGAGAGAGATTCGATCCATTCGAAACACATTAGTCATTAGTGCACCACTCTGCCACTCACACTTGGAATAGACCACTCTGCCACTCGACGACTCACTAGCATGTTGGTTAACCTTGCTTTAGATCAGTGATTCTCAAAAGCGTCCCTTAGGGTCGTATGCCGCCCCTTGACCCTGTCGGTGCGGCCTCTGAATTGATTTTAGGTTTTGAGAAATTCATATTCGACACGAACAAAACTTAGCAAAATAGAAGGTAAAATTATGTAATATAAAGTCGATACTTGACTCCTTTCAAGTTTGCTCTTCTGATGGAGTGCTAGGTTGCCTACGTAACAGACTATGTGGTCTATACATAGCTCAGTCATAAGCATGGGCGTGGATCATGGGGGGACGGGGGACGTCACCCTCACTTTTTGGAAGGGGGAATCTCCATAAAGTCCCCCCCCCCCACTTTTTCAAAATGATGAAAACTAAAACTGTGATGAATTGTACTATAACATAGATTGCGAATTGACACTACACTTTAATAGCTAATTGCATCCAAATATGGCACAAATTGCCATACAGACACCTTCTAATTTCCTTTTTTAAGGGGAGGGTATCCCTTAGACCCCTCCCCGAAGACGATGATTCGCAAATGGTGAAAAGCCCCCCCCCCCCCACCACCCTTAGAGCTGGATCCACGCCACTAGTCATAAGCTATCCAACCAAGACTTATTTCATATCCCTCGTTGTTGACAATCATTTAACGTACACGGTGACATTCATCCATGTAGTGGTGCATTGCTAAGTGTTTGTAAGCCTGTTTGTAGTGACAAAGCTTGTGGCAAATGTATATCCCGGAAATTTTATTGCGACGTGAGGTGACTGTACAATTGAGAAACGTTTCGTGTTGAGCGTTTGTTGACTGGTAACTGAAATTAAAATTTCTGCAATTTATATTTTGGTACTAACAATGTCTTTGAGACGTTTTATAAAATAAGATCTCGCTGTTTGCATAGCTCTCTAAGATGAAGTATAATCATTCAATTAAAGCTTCTTTTGACTTTTGCAGCCCTCGAACTCAGCAGCCCCCCCCCCCCCTCTCTCTCTATCTGACCACGTTTTGGAATAACTGACCAAGAGCTTTCTCACATATACAGGCCACTAAAGAAGGATAAGTGCAGGACTTTTGTTAGTTCATCCGTTTCAGAGGGGCCGCTTTGTCGTCAACCTACTTAGTATGGAATGCCAGATGTTTCTCTTTTACCACAAACCGACGCTTGACAACAAACATCAAAATGACCATACTGTTGACCCACGCATGCCGGACGCAGAATGGTAGAAGGGTGGCATCAGATGGGGGAGGTGCAGGGGGCAATGAACCTTATTGTCGAGGAAACTCCATTTTCGTCAGAGAGCCTTGATTGGTACGAAAAAACCATGTAATCCCCGATGCCGAGCAGCCGCAGCAACAAACTTCTTGATTTTGCCCTAAGTAGGGCATATTACCCAATAAAGATTACCATTTCATATTTTCTTCAATAACAACTCCAATATTTTCCGCGCGCGTCGCGCGCCAAATTTTCGCGTTTGCCATCCTTTCGGAACTCGGCCGCTCCGTCGGGAAGCTTGGCCTCCACCAGGCGCCCCGAGTTGAAGAAGCAAATTTGTGGTGAAGAGTGCGATTTCCTGTATCTAGGCGCCTGGAAAGCAAAATTTTCTGACCTCAGCCCCAGCCATGGTGGGGCTGATGTCGGTTTACTCCTTTTGGGCACTGTACAAAAGGAGTAAACAGGTACAAACGGCACAAACTGCCCTCTTATCAGCTTGAGGAAACCTATCCTATGAAACCTTTGTATCTCTGCCTTTGTTTGCCGTAGACACAGCCAGTTTTAGGACCTTTTAAGTAGTGGGTTTCGCTCTTTCCAATTGTTGTTTTCTCTCAAAGCCTGAGATCCCCTCTGCGGCCCTTGACCTTTCTCCAGCCTCTCCATTTGGCCCTCACCCTCAGAAAGTTTGGGAACCACTGCTTTAGATTCTGTGTAGGCCTGGTTATCGGCGTAATTAATCGGTTAACTCTCTTAACTTCTACGGGAGAGCGTTAGTTCTATTTTTTACGCTTTCACAGTACGGGTGAAGACTTACCATAGATATTGACGTCGACGCTCTTGCTTCTTGATAAACTAAAACATGGAGTATACTGAGAAAAATATTGAAAGATTGTCAGGCGAGAAAAACCTGGTTTAATTATTTTTAAAAATGTAAGACGTGACGCCATGATCACGTGACTTATGTACGGTTACGCGTGACGTGAGTCTATTACACCCAAACTTACTCGTCACTGTCACTGAGTTAATGTGACGCAGTTGTTTCTTAAGCTGTGTTTCCACGAGACCGACGCGGGTGCGGACGCCGACGCGGACGCGGACGCGGACGCGGGCGCGTTTTTCCGTTTCCACGAGGCGGATGCCGACGCGGGCGGACAGGAGCGGATTTGCCTTTAGCTAGTCCCGCCATTGCCTCCCGCTCCAGGGTTCACTCACTTTTTTCAAGCCACGTGCGAGTTAAAATGGATGCACTTATTAGCGATATACTCGACGAGGAAATCCTCATTCTAGCCTTGCTGAATAGGCGAAGGAAGCGAAGGGCACGCCAGAGAAGACACCGTTGGTGGGTTCACCCCATAATCCGGAGACGGAATATTAAAGGCGCTTACCGCAATCTACTTGCGGAACTCCTCCAGGACGAGGAAAAGTTTTATCGGTATTTCCGCACAACAAGGGAACAGTTTACCCAAATCCTCCACCACATTGAGCAGGATTTGACTAAGGTCTACAAGCCATGGTCGATCACTACAAATGCTGAACACAATGATACAACTGCCAATTTACAACCAGTGACTCGAGCACAGTTGTCCTACTGTACACCAGTCGTACTACAATGTAGTGTGATACCAGAGGAATTCCCAGAAATGATTGCGCAATACCACGCGGACACGCGCAGACGTTTTTTTTGAATCGCTCCTGAACCAATTCGAGAAAAAACTCGTCAGCGTCCGCGTCGGCGTCAGCGTCCGCGTCGAGGTCCGCGTCGGCATCCGCCCCGTGGAAACGGCTCAATAGGAAATACGTTGGAGCGATTTTTCCGCCCGCGTCCGCGTCGGCGTACGCGTCCTCGTCGGTCTCGTGGAAACACAGCGTATTCCTGACTACTGCAAGCAGGAGCGTCACTACGGGGGTGGGGGTGCTACACTCCCAAAATTTTCAAAGTCTCGTCAGTCGCGAAAATTTTGCCGGCTGTGAAAAAATTGCCTCTTTCTTTTGCAGTTCCCTGACTTTGTTTTGGGCTATAGAAGTGTCGGGTACTATTATGATCACTATGGTTTCCTTTAATGGAATTAATTTCGGGTGAAAATGTTGCTTTAGGTACCGTACATGAAACAGACACATAACCCCTCCCAGATTTACCTGTTTTGGCAAACTACTCTGTTTGGCGGGAAATTATTACATTTTGTTGGGAAAGTAATAAAATAAATCCAGCTGTCGGGAAAGTAGAAGTACCGTATTGCATACGGTAATTGTCTGTCATGAAATACTGGTAACGCTGCTGCTTCTGAGTTAACCTTCTTGACTCAGTGGCAGGAATTTTGTCTTTTTTGTCGGAAATGAAACCCTTTTTTGTCTGGAAAATGTCCAGCACCCCACTACCACCACTCTCCGATCCTTTGTAAGTTCCTTAGTAGTAGTAAGATCCTTAATAAGTTTCTAAAGTACGCCGATTTTTTAATACAAATTTTACTTTAAAGGTAGCATATGTATCACTAGATTGCATGTAAGAAAGCCTAATTTTTAAAACAATTTAGACCCCTTCCCCCAGACTGGCCATCACAGAATATACTCTAATCCCCCCCCCCCCTTCCCCGGTGAGAGAAATTCTAGATAGGCATCATACGCTACTGATCCAGGGAGAAAAAGATAATATCCTCGTTTTTACTGGTAACTAGAACGAATTCGTAAGGTAGGTTGATGAATTTAAACAGTGGCTTAAGATTACTAAGCTGCCCTATGAGGTTTGAATATACGACGGTTCAGACTATGAAACTGACGCGCTGCCAACGGGTTTCCGCCGTTAACAAAAGGAAGCCTTCCCAAATTGTTACCTCGACCAGTCCTGTAGTGAGTGGTAATAGACTGACATACCTACGTCCTTTTATCGAACGAACACAGAACAAAACTCAGTGCCGGATACAGGGGGCTTCCCGGGGACTGAAATCCCCCGCAGTGAAGATGTACATACATCGTACGTTTCGTCATACAAAGAGCTTAAATATTATGCCCTTAATGTGTCAGATTGCACCACTTGAAGTCTAACATAGACAGATAGGAGAGTACTGAACTGAGAGCCTACTGGCTAGCTCGCGCCTTCGACATGTGTCCACCCTAAAAACTTTTTGTATTGCCTTTATAAACAACAGCACAAGGTCTCTTTAAGAGTAACTAATAGGAAGGATGACCATGTCAACCCATCCCCCGTCCCTGTAGGAGTACCACCGACCCACCTCCTTGGACGTCCATCGTTCACGTAAAACGAGTACAAGAATCACAATAGCATGAAACTAAAAATTAATTTACACCTTCATTTTCTATAAACATGGGAAGCTGTTTTCAGCAGTGGGGGTGGAGGGGGGCTGAATATTTCAGACCACTGTCCTGGGTCTTAACGGAGGGGTGTTCCGGTGCCCTTCGAAAAAATGAATATATGTGGGTCCTTAGGTGTAATTTTATATTTCATTTTTTTAAAGTAAGTTCGATATTTTTGAAAAAAAAAGTGTTAGTATGAATTTCACGGGGTAGACACATAAAAGGTTTTCGTCCTTTAAAGTGGGGCAAACATATTTAAACCCACCATCCCCCCGATTTGTTACACGGGCTTAAATCCCCGCCATCCCAAGAGCCCGCATCGCTCCCTTCCCAGCTGACAATATCGGTGACATCCCCATGTGGTTTCCCTTAGCATCTCAAACGATACGCCAGTGTGATTGTCATCAGAATGCTGTGGCGTGCTCCATCATGTTTTGAAGGCAATATGATTATTTTCTTACTGTAACAGCTTACGCGTTTCCCCTCTGCTTACGCTGAACACGAAGTTTGGATTATGCAAAACCATTTGTCATGGATTTCTACCAGGGAAATTCTTGTTAAACATTAAATTAAACAAACCTTACAAATTAGGGTAACCAGTTGTATTGAGGTTCATTGTGAGTGACAGGGGGATCAAAGAGTTTTTCTGGAGCCCTTGCACTTGGAGGCTTTAAAGGCCAAGCTTTTGTAGTTTGTTTAGTTCCCATTTCGAGATAGGGTAATGCTGCATTCTAAAACTCACGAGTTGAAAATATCGCAGAGTTTCCGGATTTTCCTCCTCTAATGTTCTGGTCTTCTATCATAGGCTTACGGGGGTCATTATTTCTGGGGGCTGAGGGATTATTTTTCCCGAATTTAGAATTTTGGACCAAGTTAATCGAATTTTTATACCACTGTGTCGATTGCAAAAGGGCATAATTTAGTATTTTGGCTGTCTCATTTGCACGAATGGATCCACTATTTTTGCCCGAATTTGGAGGGCATATCGTAGAGAAGAAAGCTTTTTGCTCCTGCATTGAGTCGTCAGAACCGGAAAACCACGATACGACGGAATTTGAGCTTTGCGCAAGAAATATCTCCCCCTTTTTAAGAGGGAATTGTGCCTACGATTGCATATATTCTAAGTCTAAAACCCCCTCCTATCCTCCCGCTAAAATCCTGGATCTGCCCCTGTAATTCGCATGATATTTGAAGTCCAAACTAATATCGGAATGGGGAACCTATAATATATAATTTGTGAAGAGTATGTTTGACGAATTTGGCCACGTTATGTACGTAGAAGACTATTCGCCTAAAACGTTGAGCACGGAACCTCTTATAACTCCCACCCCAAAATAAATTGCCATTGGGTATAGCTTTAAGGGGAAAATGTCGAGGATGGAGTTACGGATGACAAAGATAAGAATTTTAAATTCCTCAAGTCTTTGCAATGCCGTCGGATTTGAAGCTCCATGAAGACTTTTCAGCGGTTTGAAAGACCATAGACTACATGCTTCTCGGTGAGTTTGGGGCCAAATGTAGGCATGGGATGGGCAGCCCAGAAAAATAAATCAGGCCCTGAAGGGTGAAATATTGTTAAAGGAAGTTAAGAAAACGAGATTGACTTCTAAAGGCAATCACCTCAGGCTTTCTCCTATCCTGTTCAGAATACTCAATACGGACTGATCTTCTAAAGTCATACGATCCAATTAGTCACATTTCATTTAAAGGGATACTACGGCCGGCCGTTTCTTCAGTCATCAAGACGTCGATGCTGAACAAGCAAATTTCAGATCCTTGTTGTATGAACCGAGTAACAGTTGACGATGATGTTGTGAAAAAGATGGATGATTTAAATTATATTTTAACCTTTATTTATTCTTCATCTGATTACAATTCCACGTATTGGGATAGATAAGAAACTTTCAGATATTAAGTTTGATAAATCGGTAACAGCTTAAGATATTTCGGTTACTAAAGGTAAGACAAATTCAAATCATTACACAAACAAATGTTGCGGCTTAAACACTAGAGCCATATAAGAACAATGCGATTGGTATCAGTGAATGGTAATTATTTAACTAAAATCCTGGGCCAGTCTGAACACGTCAGATGTAACCCGAAAACAACGCCCTCAGTCACCCCAGTCTATGTGTTTACTCACTGTCACCAAGCCTGCAATCTTTTACCTTTTAATGACTTAATGACTTAAGGCTATATTCAGTTCAAGTAAATTTATATGTGGCCATACCAATATAAAAGACACAAGGAGGTACTTCAAGTTCCAAGATGAGTGCGTGCTAAGTGCCTTACGAAAGGGGGTCCTGTACCAATCTTGAAGAGCTGCCAAACCACGTGAAAAATAACTAAGTAATAAAAATTTTAAAAACATGTTATCAGATCATAGTTTTGCTAAAGATAGCATTATATTGCAGTCCTGTACAACAACCTAACATAAACAACTATTTCTCGAAAGTGATTTAAGGTCACAACCTCTCGTTAGACGACGTCTTATCCCTTATACACAACCAAAATGATAAATTAATAAATAAAAAATAAAAAAACATCTAAAAATAAGGATTTTCTACATATAATTAGTTAAAAATTCTGCATCCTAGATACTTTAAAACGACAATAAAATTCTCTAACTAAGGACCATTCAATAAATAGTGAAAGTATTTTTCAACGTTTACCAGCCTTAAAACTATTTTCCGTAAAAGCCTTCCTAAATGAACCAAAATCTTTCGTTCCTTGAGAAAAAGGACGCAACTTTTACTGATAGATAAAAGAAGGATCCAACCCTGTTGTAAATCTATCCTAAGTAAGATAAACAGGGAGTTGTCAGGTTCCCTGGCCCACTAAGTCAATTCCCTATACTCAAAGGATAACGTAATTGAACGTAATCATTTACAATATAGCACATAGTATTAAGTAGTACCCTATAGCACATAGTATTAAGTATTACCCTATAGTACATAGTATTAAGTAGTACCCTGTAATACATAGTATTTAGTAGTAGGCTACCCTATAGCAGGGAGGTGTTAAGAAGGAGATCCAACGAAGAAATTTGTCAGACAATACGTACTTAAAAATGAATTAATCCTTTTCATGCACTGTCATTTGATTGACAGGTCTCTGTGTTCCTATTGTTAAGTCTCTGTTGACTAAGCCTTTTAGGTGGTGATGTCCCTCTTTCTTTTCCAAGTAATCCTGAGACAAAGGCCATTGTTTGTAACTGCTTTGAAGTGAGGTTAGTTTCCGACAATGACCAAAGTTTAAACAATATTTTCAGTAAAACGACTGGCAATAAACATTTAATTGATGTATTTCAATTGTGCCTCCGCCATTGAAACACGTCATCTGCTGGAAAAATTGTTCAAGTCTATACATTTTTCTCATTTCAGCAAATTTCTCCATCATTATCTAATATCTTTGAAAAGAAAGATTTAAAGAAATTCTCTGCTGACTTTAAACAAAATGATATTAAGTGCGACGAATAACGACGAATGGTTAAAATTTTATTTTTTCATGACGGCTGGCAATGGTTAAGTTAACGATTTCACTTAAGGGGTGTGTCTTCACATTGGTATTTTGGCAACGCAGCACTAATCCTGTAATTGATTAAGGCATTAAGATAAGAATTTTGAGAAGAAAAGCAAGATTACCGTCGGAAACTAACATGACTTCAAAGAGTCTATAGACCGTTGTATCTCCTTCTTAACACCTCCCCGCCTATAGCACATAGTATTAAGTAGTACCCTATAGTACATAGTATTAAGTAGTACCCTATAGCACATAGTATTAAGTAGTACCCTATAGTACATAGTATTAAGTAGTACCCTATAGCACATAGTATTAAGTAGTACCCTATAGTACATAGTATTAAGTAGTACCCTATAGCACATAGTATTAAGTAGTACCCTATAGTACATAGTATTTAGTAGTACCCTAAAGCACTTAGTATTAAGTAGTACCCTATAGCACATAGTATTATGTAGTACCCTATAGCACATAGTATTAAGAAGTACCCTATAGTATATAGTATTTAGTAGTACCCTATAGCACATAGTATTAAGTAGTACCCTATAGCACATAGCACTTAGTATGAAAGAAACCATACAGAAGATATATATATATATATATATATATATATATATATATATATATATATATATATATATATATATATATATATATATATATATATACTCTTATAAGACTAACACCGGAAGTAAAAACCCGATACTAGGCAAAGTAAACAAAGTTAAGGTAGAAGTAGTGCTACTATAGCCTTTCAATTAATTCAATTAGTCGAACTTTATTCCAACCGATAGTCGACATAATACATGAATATGATACAATATAATACGATCAAATACTTACAGGAGCTTTCAAGATAGAAACAATATGCATATCTAATATAAATGAAAGGTTGAGGGGAAACCAAAGAATCTCGTAAAAAGCTTATGTATGGTCCCCTAACAAAATAACACATAAAGATAAACAATAATTATGAAGCACAAAATCACAAAGTATGAACCATTCGATACGAATGACAGGAAAAAATGCAGTACAGAAGAACAAAGGTTGATTTTAAGAGACATAATTAGCGTTGGGGAAACTCTTCAAGTGACTTTTAAAACAACTAAGGGAGGGCCTACTTCTAATTGCAATGGGAAGGGCATTCCAAATTTTTGGACCTGTATATTAAACAAAACGCTGGCTACCCTTCAGCCTATAAAAGCGGGGTACAATGGAAGTAGTGCTTCCTTGTCCAGTATGATAATTACAGGTATGATTCTCAAAGAAATTATTAAAGTTAGAGGGGAGAAAACAATTAAAATACGCATAAGTGAAAGCTGCTATTTGATACCTACCAATGTCAAATACACTTAAAATATTCAAATGGGAGAAAAAGCCTACATAAGGACTAAAGAAATATCGGGCTAGACGGGATTATTGTGTTTTTTTTTTTCTCGGTGGGGCTTTCAAACGACCTAACTTTTACAATAATAAAGGAAAATGCGCCAAAGAACAAAATATGTTTTCAGAAACATATCCACATACACATTTCCGAAAGACGATTACGATCTGTGCTAGAAGTTTTTCTGTTGTCGTCATTGTCATAACTCGATTACACCAGTATAAACGTTTTATAATCATGCCACCTTCAATGGTCATTTACGCCCTCAACTATTTGATCCATAAGGAGGGGATGGTTACCAAGCAATGTCGTTTTAACCACCTGCTATATAATATGAAACATTTCACATAAACAATACTCGTCCTTAGGCCGTTTTGCCCTTTCAGAATATTCAACTAGGACAGAATTTTGCACTATCACTTTTTTCTTTTTGTTCCATTATCCATGCACAACAATTCTCATTCATCTTCACACAGAACATTGCATGGATTATTGATGGAATATATTTACCTAGTCATGGAAAAGAATACCCCGTCTATTTTTAAAGTATATTTTCGATTTATTTTCAATTATCACTCCCAAAACCGAGAGTTCATTCATTTTTTCCTAACAAGAACTTAACGTACCTGGATATTCACCATTACAAGTAGTAGCAGATTTTTCATTGAAAGATTTAGTGTCAATGTCACTGTTTTGTCAAGTTATCTAGAGCAGTCAATTTGTTCGATGCACACCCCATGGCGAAAATTTGTAATTGAGATATCAACATTTCTACTACAAAATATTCTGTCAAATTTATTGTTGCCTAGAGTTTTATTAATCTTAAGCTTTTTGCTGCAATAAATGCCCCTCAATTATCTTGTACAGTCGTCACAATCTTTAATTACGAATTGAAAATTCAAAGACTGTCTGATCACGTGGGTGGTAAATAAGTTCTTAACCCTACATTGTTCTAAGGGAAGTTTTGAAACCAACCAGACACTGAAGAACTTCTTTGATTGTAGTAAACGCTTCTTTCTCATTTTGCGGCTACATTTCTATTTATTTGTGTCATTTAAGTAAAGATTTTTAGCAAAACTGTTTCTATTCCGATATGATGTTTTGTGTATACATACATTACAAGTTTATAAATGACTGCAATAACGCCATAGAAAACTGACTGGAATAATAAAGAAATTAAAAATATAAATTTAGTGTATGCATTCTATTTACAGAAACTGATCATTGGCAATATTCCATGCTTTTGCAACAATTAGCTCATACTTGAGTTGCCTGTCTAAACTGTGTCGTCATCGTTTCATGGAGGAAGTTCTCTTAAAATGACAAACAGCAAAATGTATCTACTTTACTTTCATGGCAAAACGTTGAGATCATAAAATTTTGCGACATTTCCCCAACTGAAGGATTTTATTCTGACAAAGAAAGTGAATTGCAAAAGAAATTTCTTTCCCGATGGACAGTCAAATTTTCCAGACAGACGGCACATTGAAAATTTCCGGGAAGATGTAGCAAACCCCGTAGTGGCACTTACTGGTGGTAGGTAGGTCTTTAGCCTTCCATTTTAATCACCCATGGACTATTCTCAAATTTTGTTGAACGATTAAACAGAATAAATGCTTGTATGTATGATACTGATAATAGTATTTACTTTCCGTGAGACCACAACTAAGGTAGCATGATGCAGTAGGGATATGGGCTGGGGCAAATGCCAGATACTTGTTCAAACCCAACAGCCTTCAAACAGGATTTTAAAAGAAATGGGAACAATAATGAATACAGTCCTCCACCTTTCCTATTTGTAAACTATTACTCTTTATACAAATTTCAAAACATTCCTCATTTAACACCGCTCCCATTAATTTTTTGTAGCAAAGATAATACCGTTGTTTCTTGTGTAATCATTTACTCTTTAAACATATTCCTCCCTGGCGCTTTAACCGGTCTCTGGGTATCTTAAATTATCTCAGCAGTCATCCCTACTAACAATCTCTCTCACTTCAATCTCCTCTTAAGGGGAATAAATATAAACTAAAAGAAATATTTCTTTTGTAAGACAATTGATGCCATCCTTGGTAAAAACCATGCTGTTACGAACGTTAACATCCCCACCCCTCCCCCCACCTCTCAAACAAAAGACACAATCAGCTCTTGCAATGAAATTTTGACTAATGAACAGCTCATCGGAGTGAAGTGATGAACAGGGGAAAATAAATCTATCACGAAAGAACCTGTGCTAGTTACAATCAGATATGATGAATTAGCTGCGTGAATGAGATTTTGCTCCTAGCTAAGATTAGAGTCATGAGATAACAAAATAGAATGCGGATTAATCAAATTTACCCAACCTTGAAGAATCTCCGAATCGAGTCATTTAAGGCATATCAACTTTTTCAAATCCTGCACGGATTTATGTACAGTTTCAATTTACGACCCAGTGTGGTCGATTCAAGTTCAAAACCGATCAAAGCCTAAGCTGCTTTCTACTGAAATCTGGTCAGTTCGTTAATTTGACTAAAAGTTAAGCCATCTTTGTCAAATGTGAACCTAAAGTAGTCAAGCCTCTTGACCGGATACCGGTTCAAATTTAGCCGACAAGTTTTGAAGTGCATAATGCTCCCCCCGCAACAATTCTCTTTAAATTTCTTTTCATAATGTTTGTTGAACAATTACATTGTAAACCAGTGGAACCCTTTTACCTGCATTTACTATACAACTTGATGTGGTCATCACAAAGCTATGTTATGTAATGGAGGTTTTCAGACTCACGTACTCGTCAACTTTAATAAAAAATGCCCTACATCGTTGTAGAAGCTGACGTAGTTCCATGCGATGTACATAGCTTCACTTACAGAAGCTGACACAGCACCGAGTCCTGTACTGAATTCCTATTCTTGACTACTCTTTCATCTTAATTCTTTTACCATCCTAGTTTCACCGTGGGAAGAGTTCGTCTATCTGAAAAACATAAAAGGTCTTCTCAGTAAAATTTACAAGTGGTTGCGCTGTATTATGACGTTTAGCACTTACCAAAAGTCCTACAACAGGGGAGGCACCAGCTAGGTTTGAAACTATTATTTATTTATTATTTATTTATGTACCAAAAGAGCCAACAAATGTCCCACATCATCTTCGGCCTCGGCTATATTACAAGTGACTATCAAAAGCCCGCAGCGGGAACCGTCGCGTTTTCCCGCTGCTGTGTGAACCCTCTGCGTGCGGGAAACGCCGCATTTCCCGAGGCGAGAATCGCCCAGTTTTGGTGTGAACACACCTAAATTTGCAGCCGAAAAGAAAATCTCCTCCATCATTAGATAAGGCATAATTAAAAAGAAGTTTCCAAGGACGGTACTTGTCGTCAATGTACATATTAACCCATTTTGTTTTCAAACTATTAGCAAAAATGCGAATACTTGTCATATTAAACCTCCATTTCTTTGATGTTACAAAGCAGTGTCGACTTTGCCTTATCAGGCTTTTGATGCCAGATAAAGTTGAAAAAAATTTACTCAGTCCACTGAAATAATAATCAGCCGGATTATGAAGTACCATAAATAGGAAACCAAGCTGGGATAAAGAGAGCAAAACTTTTTTATTAAAAGAGCCTCCCCCAATTAAAGTAATATCCCTGCTGACCAAAGTGGAAGAATATTTTTCACACGAGAAAGCTAAATAAAAGGTAAATAATTTGGACCGAAAATCATCTCTGTGATGGGAAAAGAAAACTATAAGCCCTATCAAACGTTGTGGCTCCACTTAATTTGTCGTTGGTAAAGAAGAAGAAATATTTTTGCTCCGTCCTTCAAGGTGTTTTCTCTCGATTTCAAAGTCGTTTCTGCAAAGTGTAAATCTATTGCAAGGGTGTATATAGACCGTAATAGCAGCTACATCATGACGAAAGTGGAAGGAGAAAGAGGAAAATGAAGAGGAGGTAAAGGAGCAAAATGAGAGAGAAGAAAAGGAAAAAAGAAGTAGGAATATAAAAGGGGAAGACAAATAAAAACACCTAAGAAACGAAAAAACAGGGAAAGTGTCCATCCAATGAGGCTTACATTCATATTGTAGGACAGCCAAGCCTGGTTGACAGTGTCGAGTGCTGGAGTGAGTAGGCTAAATGACAGGTCATAGCCTACTGCCTATGAATGCGGTCGGGAATATCTTCCTATGAGCATGATTTTGACCTGTTTTATCGACACACTTTCAAGTTAGCCATCCACTCCACGAATTAGGTCAAACAATAATCGAACCAGTCTCATTACCGGGATAATTTAAGACAGGTAGGGCATTTCTGCCCGATTTCCAGCTGCCGGGGAAATGGGAGCCGACCAGTTGGGTAAATTTGAGAGTAATTTCACTGAGGCTGGCTGCTCATCACATGATACATTATTTTAGCCAGAAGACAGTGTTTATCGGGCTGCCAAAGGAGATTTACAGGGACATGGCCCGGAAAAAGTCAGCTCACAAGCACATTGAATTAAAAGGCCATGTAACACATGTGGAACATTTAAATTAATTAAAATAGGTAGGCGGTACCATTATCTGATACTACGCAGGCAGTCTTTTGTGTTGAGTTTTTCAAAACCAGTGTTCTTAACGGACATTGTGTCTTTTAATAGACAAATGGTATCTTTGTGCTTTAGATTTAGTTAATGACTGCGGATACTTTGTAGTACTGTACTGCTACGTTAGGTTTTTTCAACCTTTGACTATTTTTTTAATTAAATTGAGGGAAAACGAACACGCCGACACTATAAAGAATCACTTAAAAACATGTAGTATAGCTGAAACTGAAGACGTATCCACTGATTTCGAAAACCAAAGGATACGAAGGCGGAAACGGATGGCAGGTGAAGAAGCTTGCGGTGAGCAAGTTACAAATCCCTCAGAAAGATTTAAAAGCGCGGTTTTTTATGTCATCTATGATACCATCATTGCAGAATTTACAAGTCGCTTCTCAGATTTTCAAATTATCGTAGCTAATTTCAAATGCCTTATGCCTCAAAATTTAGATAACATTGACGCGTCTGATCGACTCTCTGCTACATATCAGAACGACATAGATGTAGAACTGGCAAAATCTGAATAGGTACAGTTTTGTCAATTCTACAAAGCAACACCTCAACTCACTGACAATGAGCCAAATAATTTACAGGAAATGCTGATATTAATTAACGAATGAGATATCAAGAACGCTTTTCCTAATTTGACAATACTTTACAGAATCATGGGGACAATTCTATTTCATCTGCAACCTGTGAACGATCCTTCAGTCGATTGAAACTCACTGACACATATCTAAGATCTACCATGGGTGAAGAACGATTGAGTTCTTTGGCACTACTCAGCATATAGCGTGAGTTTGCTGACTCTTTTAATTTTGAAGCAGTAATGGACAAGTTTAGTGAAAAAAAAAAAAAACAGTTCGGTTCATCGCATGAAATAAAACCAAAAACGCTCATGTTATCGCTAATTACGTATAAGCCTGCTATTAAAGTCAAACATATTTTGTCGATTATTTTGCGCGTGAGGTTAGTGGTCAACTGAGAAAATAAATGAGTCAGTGTTCAATCATGACTTTTTCTCATTAGTCACCATTTCACCTCTCAATGGAAAAGAGAAATGAGACGATTAGATTAGTTTATCCCTCTTAAGTCAAGACTAGTTAAACTTCTTTTGTTCCCCATTACCACTACCGGAACGAAATATTTATTCCACCATGAACAGCTATTTACAGCACATGCCCTCACTTTCTCGTCGCCGAGTCGTCTTTGGTATGGGGTAGGCCATCACTCCCGACGCTACAGGCCTCTCCCGAATCCTCCAACACTCTGCGATCACGAAACTGGGGCTCCGGGATGTCCCTGACGAAATGTCAAAATTAGGAAGAAAATTGTCCCCCCCCCCCCTGACTAGAACAGCTGGTTACGCGCCTGCCTTTAACCCTCTACTTGTGTTTCAGTTTAGATTAGAATAGAACACCACTGTTAAGAACACAAATAGGTGCAAATATATACAAATAGTAGTCTTCGCAAAGTATTAAAAATGTGGTCTCTATTCACGTCCCTGACACTCATTGGTAGGTAACTATATAATAATATCGTCAAGAACTAATTGGTGCTCCTTCCCCCTTCCCCTCCTAGGTCGAGTAGATTTAGGGTGCTTTCTGGGAAAACCAAGGTGCAAAATAACTTCCAAAATTATAAAATTAAACATTATTTTCAAACCAAATGATTTTACAAGAAGGAAGGGGTATTTATTGAACATACCTTTACGCCACTTCTGTATGGGTATCGGTACCTTAACTGTTGATGCTACCTCCTTAATTAACCGATATCTCTCGTCCTTTGGTGAGTACGAATGTTACGTTATTTATTCATTTTTCTGATGGGGGAAGGGAAAGTGGTGGGGATGATTTGTTTGTTTTCCATACTACGTCTCATGATATCTGTTTTGATCATGTGGAGTTAATCAAGGCTGTAGTTATGATTTTCGTAAGTTGCCGAGGAAAGGAAAGACTGATTTTAAGTCAAATGATAAACTTCTTCCTGTACTTACAATCATTTCCTGATAACACCTCTATTATTCAAGTGGTATAGATTTGATCTCTTTACTTTAAGCGACGAAAATTAATAGTAACGACGTTTGCTCCGATGTTTCTTGTATCGAGCTGACATTTTCAATTAATGACAGACTTCCGTATTGAGGTATACACGACATATATTTGCTTGCTTTATATCCATTCGACGAAATAAACCTGACGCAAAATGCAGATGCAGCTGATAAAATAAAATAATTTTTATCAATATAGGATTACTGACAAAGTAGAAAGTTGTATATACATAAATGATACACATAGTGTGGTACGTGTACAAGGTTTGGGAACGTGTGATGTCCTACCAAGTATATATAATTACAAATGTTTCAAGGTAAAGCAGCCTGCCATTGACAATATAATTATATCTTGGTAAATAATTGGATTTCTCTGTTTTTTATTGTTTCAACTGGTTCCGCCGTTGCCTTTGAATAAAGTGAAACAGGCATACAAGACATCGAGTTCTCAAGACAATATGTCTTGTGCACTGGCCATCTGGCAACAAACGAAGCTGCCAAAGGAACCGCAGGTGAGCTCATGACTACAGAAACCTGTGTTGGGATCTTCTGTTCGACCTCAGCCCCAGGAGCCCTCTACGCAGGCTAAATACTTGCTGATTTAAAAAGGGAAGCGGCATGCAACTATGATAAAAGTTGTACCAATCCACCAGGCTTGAAGCAAATGTAAACAAGTCAATGCACTCTGAGTGGTATACGGTAAGTGGTGCACTTTCAGGGCAAAGTGTGTGCTTTAATACGAAGACCAGTGCAAACAATAGCCTATACTAGTAAAATGTTTACGATTGAAGGCGTTTGTCTGTGTAAATTGAGCAATAACCTAAAACAAGCTCAATCAAGAGGTATTTACAATTTCCACCTTTTTTCTCCAATAAGTAAACTAACATAATTTGAATTCCGTTCGATTACGCAATGACACAGTTCAATTCGTTTCGTTATAAGTTGTAAGTCTTCTTCATGTATAACACCACTAATTGACAACCACTTTACATTGCGGCGTGATTTTGACTTTAGTCGTTACGGTCCGGGGTCATACAACCAATCCTACCTTGTCCACATGAGCATCGACAGGCGGAGACAGAATACCTTTCTTCTCAAATTTGGTAGCAGTTTATATCATACCGCTTGCCCCACCCTCTCACCTTTTTTCCCAGAACACCCAAAGTGATAAGCATATATTAACTTACAATTGTTCATTCTGTCAAACGAAAATGCCAAAACAACCATTTTATTTTAAATAAAAAAAATTAGGAAAATACCCCAGATTATACAACAAAGCATTTTTAATCTTAAATTTTTAATGCCCTTTAGCAAGCCCACATCCCAGTCCGCTAGAGCTTCGCCCAAGCACTAGATCTGTTAAAGTTTGTAAAAGCACCCCCCCCCCTCCCCCACACGCACACATTTGAGAAACTAGTGATGTCCTCAAGTTTGTTTTCTATAAGTTTTTAGTTCATTTACCAGACCAAGACATCATCTTCATTGGTAGCTTACTGTACGTACAAAAAAAGAAGAAGAAAAAAAAAAAGAAAAACACAGTTACAAAGAAACACATTCCTTAGTATATCCTTAATATATAACTCATTGGTTTTAAGGTATAAAGGTACACCATATGACATACACAGCCCCCAAAATGATAAAATGCTTGAAAGGTTAAAACACCTCTAATCATTACCGGTGTTTTATTCATTGAGTAAATTATATTTACAAGAATTGTTTACTTACAAAACATGAACGTGTAGCCAAGCTATTAGTTTCAGTTGGGCAATGAGCAGAAAATCAATCGGGAAAGAGCAAAATACATGATCAGCTTTTTAACTGCCTCGAGGGAATATATTCATTTGTGGAAAGACGGGGAGGGGAGATTTTGAAACATTATTAAAGTGGCATTATCAAAATATCTAGTTTCCTCTTGGTCGTCATAGCAACACTGGGAGTGGATCAATGAATTTAAAACAGACCGTCAAAATCATTACTGAGGGGGAGTGTTCACAGAAAGAAAATGAAACTGGTAAAACGAAAGAAATACCCTACATTCGGACTCAGTCCTCCAACCTAGCTGTTTCAATAATTAGCCACTTACGAATTTAAAAAAAAAAAACTATAAAAAAAGGTAAGGATACTTTACTCTTTAAAACGAGCGATTTTAACAATTTTCGGGGTACTTAAAGTAATTTTGTAGCCCGAACGACATAGACCGAATACAAACCATGAACAAATATAAACTTGCATATCTCAATATCTGCTCATTGCTCTGTCACAGTAGCCATATAGGATACGTTACATCTAGTAATTTAGGATAGAATCTAATGTCCGACGAATTCCTGCTTCTTTTAGAAGAGAGCATCATCCAGCTATAAGATTGTTTATCTGACATCGTATGTGGTAAACTGTTGAACGTTTATACATAAATATTTTCACAGCATTAGACAGGGTGAATCATGAATTGTGAAAGGTACTGTGTAAGTATAGACTAAATTACGGGAATGGAAACTAATGTCAAGTTACAAAAACGTTTACAATCGATGTTTAGGAATATAAAACAGCCTTATACGGGTACGTTTGGAGCGGCTGTTTAAAATCGTTATTGCAGATTTGAAAAGAAGTCGTCTATAAGATATTCAACTTTAGACGGAAAGTGAATTGGATGGGGATATAGATGGATCACAGTAGTTCTGGAGCATTTGAAAAAAGGAGTTGGAAGTGTACACTTCTAAAAATTATAAAAGTTTTTCAAAATACTGTCTAATGGTCTTATTTATACCAAAATGGTAAAAACTAAAAGTATGTTAACAATTTTTAGAACTTTCAACGACCCCCTCCTTTACTTTCCGCTGGGTCTACACCTGACCCAGACAAAACAGACATATTTTAAAAATTATAACTTTATCATCATACATTCCTCAGCCTTCATTCAACCACTACTGTTAAAGAAGACGTATCGGTAAACGTAAGCCGTATTTGCTTCTTATTTAAAAATGTGTTTGTCCCAATAAACGTTTATTTGTGCAGTTGGCTGGTTTTGTTACGGTAGGTTCGAAAAAATGACCGAAGAAGGTTGGAATATTATCCCACCAGGATGGCCCCTACATGGATTTCCATGAGTTTAAAGTAGTAAGGCTTGTAGCAAAAGAAGAAATAATAAAAGACACATAAGAATAGAAGAGACAAGTCACCTTCTGGGAATCTAAGCTTCACGTTGGCCTTATATACCATAGATACCATTAAAGTAATCATTCTTGAACGCATTTTACTGTGATAGTTAAAAATTTCGCCCCATGGCCAAATCGTTTTGACTTTGTTGCCGGTGGCTTATGACATCGGGCCACTTGTTTAGAAATAAAAGCAAAGGAAAGTAAAACTGATAGTTTGCTTTGCTTGTAATTTACTCCAAGAGACTGTTAATTTGCATCAGACAGTGCATTTTCAGATAGCAATCTGGCTAAAAAGTGGATATTAAAACGAACTTTTCGTGCTACACCGTATACAATTGCTATTGAATAACTTTCCTGTTTTGGAATAGGTAATTAAAATAATTACAATTAATCATAATGTACCAGAGGTATCGAAATGTGAGGTAAAGATTTGTTATATTCTTATTCAGGAAGCGAAATTAGCCTTTTGAATTGAATTGAACAGTCTCGAATACGAAAATACATTTTATGCACAAGTTTACACAGAAGAACCGCAATTATGCTCCCCGTTTGAAAGTAACCATCTTTTTACTGTGATGCTTCCATGTGGTCTACATTCAGTGCTACAGTAGAAGCTCTGGTGAGATTTCATTTAATAGACTGTTATTTTCTTTCAGATAAATTGGCATAAAGAGACAGTCCTTCTAAACAATCGGTGGATTCAGAAGCACCATTCTTTACAGAAAACTGTGTGCTTCGTAAACAGTATAACAAACAAATACGTAATGCTTAACACAGTTTACGTTCAAATTACTTTCAAACAACTCAACCAAAATATGTACATGTTACGAACGAGATCCTGTTACTATTTGCAGAGTATGAAACCACAATCGAAGTGATTTAGTCCTAGACGTTCGAGGTGCATTAAACTACGGTAAAGATCTCTGAGGCGGCAACTTCTTGCCCATCCTCATGTGAAGGCGATAATTAATATAAAAAAAGTCTCATTGCACAATCCATTAACAACAATTTTTGTAAAGTATCAGACTTCACATAGTGTTCTCAATAATTGAAAAGAGTATTCTAAACATGCAAAAAATTATAAATAATGAGTCTCGCAGAACTAATCCGAACCCCCTCTCGCTGTATCATGGGTACTGGACTCAAATATTGGACCGTGATGACGGGCTCTAGAACCAACGGTTATCCTTTGATAATTTGCACGACATTTTCATTTTCCGTCAAATATCTGGTCTTAGTCCGTTAGCATGTACGGTAACGGAGTACTTGTAAATTCATTAAGTTTTCATTCTATTAAAATTATGATTTCTTTCAATTATATGATTTATCAAGATATTTGCAACTACAAAACTGTTACCCAACCACTCGTGAACCTCGATCTACCTACTCGATGGTTCCCGTTATCGTTCTTCCACAATTTAATCGAGATACACCGTAAATTCACATTTTATATCATTTTGAACACAGGCCCTTTGAAATTCTTGAATAGCTAAGACAATTTTTATGAGTAAATTGATGGTGGTGACGGAAAACAGTCCTACTTATGTGATCTTTAGATTTACATAGCTTGCTTCCAGCTTGGAATTTGAAAGCATATGACCTCCCCCCTTCTTAAAAGGTTGTTACATATTTGCTAACACTCATCAAGGTACCGTGAAGAGCTTTCGGATGCCCCCTTAACAAAACAGGTTGCCATAAACAGAAATGACGATAGACCGTATAGGGATGAAAAGGATGCCAACAGACAAGGTGGCCAGTGAATTTGAGATGTTATTTAAAAAAAAAAAAAGAAGAAGAAGAAGAAGAAGAAGAAGAAGAAGAAGAAGAAGAAGAAGAAGAAGAAGAAGAAGAAGAAGAAGAAGAAGAAGAAGAAGAAGAAGAAGAAGAAGAAGAAGAAGAAGAAGAAGAAGAAGAAGAAGAAGAAGAAGAAGAAGAAGAAGAAGAAGAAGAAGAAGAAGAAAGAGAAGAAGAAGAAGAAGAAGAAGAAGAAGAAGAAGAAGAAGAAGAAGAAGAAGAAGAAGAAGAAGAAGAAGAAGAAGAAGAAGAAGAAGAAGAAGAAGAAGAAGAAGAAGAAGAAGAAGAAGAAGAAGAAGAAGAAGAAGAAGAAGAAGAAGAAGAAGAAGAAGAAGAAGAAGAAGAAGAAGAAGAAGAAGAAGAAGAAGAAGAAGAGAAGAAGAAGAAGAAGAAGAAGAAGAAGAAGAAGAAGAAGAAGAAGAAGAAGAAGAAGAAGAAGAAGAAGAAGAAGAAGAAGAAGAAGAAGAAGAAGAAGAAGAAGAAGAAGAAGAAGAAGAAGAAGAAGAAGAAGAAGAAGAAGAAGAGGAAGAAGAAAAAAACACAGACCTGATATAATTTTCAACAGCCCGTACTACACACATTGGACTGTTCTTTAAGAGTTCGGTCGTTCATCCAATCTTATTCCATTGAGTCAGTTACTGACGATTTTTCGATGAAAGTTTCCCTAATGTCTTTACTTTGACTTTTTTGATATTCAAATGTCTTATTTCAAATATACTGTTTAGACGGAGTCATCTGTTATCGACTTCATTTGATGCTGCAATTCAATACCATGTAGTTAGTCCCAGCTCATACGATCTATTGGTGCTCCCAGGACCTACATATATCTGTAACCTGACTAAAATATAAGGCACATTCTCTGCAAAGTAAAACCGAAATCGTAACTGGCGCAATATATACAGCATCAATTGAAAAACCTGCAACAGCAGCAATTTCGGTACAGACGTCAAAGAGTGATAAAGACGTGTTTGTTGCTGACGTCAAAGAAGGATCGTTGCTGACGTCACAATCATGTAGTATGCATAGTCATATCCTCAACTCATCCCGGTCACAACATGGAAAGTTAGGAAGCCTGGAGAAGATGAATAAAAACAGAAGAATTTTATGAAGTTCGGCGCTGTTTTGGATTTTGTTAATTATATAGAATACTGACTCTTTTTGCATTGTTTAATCATTTAGCAGTCTTTCATAATCATGTCATTTTGTCATTTTCCTCGCAATCTTGCCTGTTCTCTTATATCAAAAGTTTTTTTTACAACAATATTCACAACGTGAAAAATAAAGTTTCAATCTTTTTCTGACCGACAGTAACAATACTATAAATATATTAGTTTAAAATATAATTTGGTTACGATATGCCACGAGTATGGAAGCCTGCAATATCATCACTTATCAAATGTTGACCATTTATGGAAGCCATAAACACAGTAACAATAAATACTATTCTCGCTCAGAAAGTTTTCCTTGGAAATAATATAATGAGCATTTTACTGATTGCCTTCAATGTACATTACCTTGCTTCTTCTCATCTCCTCTTGCATTTGTCTGATGTAACTCACCTGTTGATAAAACATCGATTATATGTTATTATGAACTAACATATGTCCAAGTCTGTGATTATCAACACTGTAATATGTCTATGCTACATGGGCTCATTCTTGTCGAAATGTTTAACCCCCACTGTGTCAAATGGAAGGTGGTTTCAATTGTTTTAACCGGTGTTTTTTTTTTTCTGAGAAGACTAATGGGGGCTGCATCCATGCGAAAACCTGAATCTACGCCCACAAGGACCAATGACCCTCGACTTAACGAGAACCTCCAGTTCAGAGGGTGATTCATGCCTTCTTGTAAAGTACAGGTTACTTGTCTTGAACTACTACTTTAACAGGGTCGTGTCTTATGGATAGAAGGTTGTTTAATGAAGCGTTTTCTGGAAACAAATGTAGAACTGTTTGTTTCATGTAAAGTATTCTGCGCGGGCTATATTTTGCTGTACTCATCTCTAAGGGAGATACATTAAAAAGAACGTTGTAATCGTTTAGCTCCCAAACGAGTGATGAGCTTTAAGAACAGAACACACATTCAAGTAAGAGTGTTTTTATCTAGAAGGAGTTAACTTCTTTCTTATATCATGGCAGTTACAGTGAAAGTGCAACTGAAACTCGCAAATGGTTCATTGATTGGCCAACATGCATCGCTGACAACACACATATCCTTAACTTAAAGGGGAATTTTCATGATCCCAGACAGTTCCAATCCCCCCAACTATGCAACTTCTAGTAGGCCGTCTTCCATGGGATTTTTTCCTCTTGTTTTGCTCACTTTTTCTGGTGAGTGAAATATCTTTTGCTCAGAGTATGCGAAAAAATTACAAAATGCAGAATTCACTTTGCCAACAAACAGATTCTTGCACAACACTTTGAAAATCGGCAAAAACTGCATTATTTTTTTCAACATCTGAATTTCCCGATTACCATCAATCGGCCAATCACAGAGCTGCTTCTCGTGACCTTTTGACCCCAGCTTTGTTTACATCTGTGGAAGATCGCTAGGCTAGGTTCGATCGAGTGCATAGCCTATGCATTGGCCTGGCTTTATAATACTGTAACGTTGAAGGCCTATGGGATACGCCGGGCAAGAAAACTACGCCGCCGGGCCGTTTTACCTGAGGCTTCGTTCCAGTTGATGGTAAGGATTACGCCCCCATAATCATGTGATGGCGTTTTTACTATAAAGTGATTGAGTGAAAATAAGTAATTCTCGACTGATTGCGTCGCAGAATTATAAGATCTCATCTTTCAGGCCCTTTTCTATCGCACAATATGACAAGGCCTAAGTTAATGTTAACGCTAGGCCCCAAAGTTAAGCCAAACGTTAACGTAATTGTACATAGGCTTAACCTACGCATA
This sequence comes from Holothuria leucospilota, assembly GCA_029531755.1. Classification (NCBI taxonomy): domain Eukaryota; kingdom Metazoa; phylum Echinodermata; class Holothuroidea; order Aspidochirotida; family Holothuriidae; genus Holothuria; species Holothuria leucospilota. The sequence continues at coordinate 31,300,828 of CM055961.1, read as the reverse complement.
TAGGCTAGTGATAATGTGTTTTCAGAAGAGGTGTTACGGGTAATTTGGCCAATGATTGACGCAAAATGATGAATAATGTATATTACCATGTAAGATATGAACGAAAGGCCGAAAGGGCCCAGTTGCAATATTCATATTAGACCTACACTACAGTAGGCTAATGTTAATATTTATACTTTATAGGCTTAACCTAGGCTAGGCCTAAATTAACAGGCCAAGGTTAGGATTTAATTTAAGCTTAAAGGGGAATTTTCATGATCCCAGACAGTTCCAATTCTCCCAACTATGCATCTTCTAGCTCCTCCCATAACTGTATGAAGCTCTTCCTTGTGCAAGAATAAGCCTGTTTTATTGCTTAAGGCCATGTCCTGGTGAGCATACAAGGCTATAAAATGTAATAAAAGTACTCTCTCTGCCTTGTGTGGAATGTGAGCTACTCTGCATCTTTCAAATTTTCAAACTTTGATGTCAATCAAAGAGCAGTCACCAACTGAGAATTTTGATATACATACACTAAAAATATACTTTGGGGTGATGACTGTCTGTCTTTAAGATCTAGATGTGGGTAGGGTCTATGCCTAAACGTTACGCCTAGGCCTGCCTTTAATAGCCAACAAGCAACAAATGGCAAAAGCGGATGTGTGTTATACTTTGATATAGGCCTAGGCCTATTGGCCAATGTTAGCATCCTAAAAGCTACACGAAGTACTGACGTTACAGCTACAGTAGGCCTAGGTGACTATAGTCCAAGGATATGACCAAGCGAAAAAATCCTTTAGTTGATAGGGCTCTACATTGTAGTTAACAGTAGTGTAGTGTGTATCTTAATATCAGGTTTGAACTGAAATATGGAACAGATAATGAACTTTACATGCCTACGGCTTACTCTATATAACCACAGGCAATATAAGAGAGGTCGATCCTTCTACTTCCAGCCGTTATCATACCATACGCAATGGTCACTAAGGCTGTCCAGGCCATAAGCTAGTTTGCAATACCATTATATTTGTTCCTTGCATTTAAAACTGAAGCAAAATTCCAATGCAGCCCTTACTACCATTATTGTCAGTAACTTTACAGTTCTGCTTATAGGCCCTAGGCCTTTTGTAGATTTAAAGTGAAGCCTCTAGGCCCCTAAACCCAAAGAAACAAAAATCTGGTAATGTTACAGAAAAACCTTAACCAGTCAAACTTTTGAAGAGTTTCTGCAATGAAAAAAGTTGTAATACTTTACATTACTGATTCAGTGTGTGAAGGCTATGAGCAAGAGATACAGTTAGCGTGATACTTATAGTCTGGCCATTTCATTTTAGCCTTGGGCAACACTTACATTGTAAATCAGTCCTTCTAAAAGCTAGGCCAGTTAACTATATTTTAACACTTCTTGCAGAGCCCAGCCATTCAGGCTCTAGTCTCAGTCTGAAAGGGTTGGAAAGGATTTATTGAACCCACTCTGAGCCATTCAAACCTCAACCTACATCACTGTAAAGACAGTAAGGTTGGGTCTGGGGCACAGAAATGTGTTGTTGTCTAAGTTGCGCTTCAAAAATGAAATATTCCTTGTTCGACTCGGACTATGCAGTAAGGTGTATTGTATATAACTCCAGAAATATTCTAAGAAGTATCATCTTCATAGCTGTTTTATTGTCAATAATCTCTTCTATAGGTTAGTGGAATGTCTCAGTTTCAACTTGAATTGCTACTTCTAAAGCTTTGATAAATTTATTCAACTTTTACAATCTAACCCCTGGCTCTTCTACAGTATAAGAGGCTGTTTAATACTAACAGATTAGTAGTATGTTTGTCAACTCATAAATCCAAAGTTACATGAAGTCCATATCAAGTTCACATTTTATTTTTCTTTAGGAATTGTCTTTGGTTATGGCTTCTCCAGAGGGTGCTATCCACTGTCTAGAAAAGACTGGCCAACTGACTAGGTTCACTTCAACCAGTTGGGCAAAAGTTGTTGCCTGTGCTAATGAATGGAATCAATTTACTGGACTCTGCAAACTACAGTGTGTCATTGCTCAGCAGTAAATTTCTAACAACTCACAACAGCAACCAGATTGTTTTGAAGCCACTGATTATCATCACGAGTGCTACCTCTCTTTCACAAATAAGACTGATATTCAAAATAATGCAGAACTGTACAACTGTTCCAGAGTTGAGGTGCACTCATGAAGAAGCGGACACAAAAATTCTGCTTCACAGCAACTAAGCTGCAAATATGTCATGAAACATTGTTATCAAAAGTCCAGATACAGATGTTTGGTTATAGCTATACTGTATTTCTCTGAAAAGATTTAAGCACACCTTTTTCAGACTGGGTGTGGTAACCAAAAACAAATCATTGATATTGAGGCAATTGGCAAGGAGCTAGGGCGAATGGTTACTTTTCCAGAGCCTTTACTGGCCTACATGTGGTTTCTGAATGTGATACTGTGAGTGCATTCAGTGGTATTGTAAAAGTGAAACCATTAAAACTTGTTATGGAAAGCGAGGAACATTGCAACACTCTGCAACAAGTCGATGAAAGCTTTGTGATTGCTTGGTGGATGCTCTTCAGTCCTGGAGACAAAAATGCCTCCCCCACCCCCCATGAAGCATTTGTAGAGCATTGTAAGAGGGCCAACTACCAGGCAGCCATTAGACTGAAGAGCCTTGAGAACGCACCTGAAATTTCATCTTCCTAGGGTAGTGGTTGAGAAAAAGAAGGAAGGTAAACTTCTGATCAACTGGACTGACCAGAAACTAGTATCTGTTAGTGTACTTGAACTGATAAGTTGCTCCTGTAAGAAATTCACCTGCACTGATGGCAGATGTAGCTGTTTCATGCAAAATCTACCATGTACAGACATGTGTAGGTGCGCTAGTTGTGACAATGAGTTGTGTTTACCATGTCCAGAAGAAGATGTTAGTGATGTGACCCTGATGATAATGACTGTTAGGTAGATATGAATAGTTATGTTTTGGAAAATCTGCCAACCTTTATTTGGCAATTTAAAATCTCCCTTATGCAAATTTATGTACCTGCCTGTGGATTTCCAAGCTCTGGCAAATATGTTTCTGACACCAATCATTAGTTGATACTCATTACATTGTTTCCCTACCCTGAACCCCTCCAAGCAATGGCCAGGCATATCGGTTCCCTGTGTTCAGAACTCATCATGTCAGTAAAATGCAAAGCAGTTAGTAAAATTTTCTGCAATAATTTAGTAAGTGACAAGGCTGACACTTTTCACGACACTACAGATGTTGTGGTCTATAACTGAACATTGGCTGCAGGTTTGCACCCCAAGCTCAAATGGTTATGAGTAAAATTTTTAACTGAAGGTAAAGTGAATCATAAAACTATGGGGAAATGTGGTCAGCAAATGCATGTTTTCAAATGAGACATGGTATAATCAGAGTTTTCAGTTTTTTCATTGAGATGCATCTTATCCTGAGTGAGTTGTTACATAAATGTTTGTTTATGTACTTAATAACCAAAAATGGTGAGCTATCATTAGCAAAGCCTCAAACTGATTCCCTGTGGAAGTTTACTACCTACAATCCTGGACAAAATTATTGGGACACTTTCGGACCTGTCACAAACTTTCAGCATGTCTTCCCCTTCACCCCTTACTCAATGTTGAGAAACCGAAAGGTGCGTTATTTTCTTCAGCGCCCAACTTTCATATTCACCTTCAAAGCCAACATTGAGGTAGGGCGCGGGGATTTGTCCCAGATAATTTTGTCCAGGATTGTAGACATCGAGCATTACTACAGAAATTCAGAATTCAAAATGTAAAACCCTTTTTCAAAGAATTTTATCCCAGCGTTAACCCTGATTTTGGTGGTAAATATCGCCTCACATATACGTATGAGAAAAGAACTTGTTAAAACTAGGTTGAATTTAACAGCTGAGTGTCCTTAATGGTTATTGCCTGGTTGCTACGGCAACCTTTTATGCCATTAAAGGCAGGGTGGCGGCAGGATTTGCCCGACAAGGGAGCAAGCGACCCGACAGCCCCGATGCCGTCGAGGGGTTCGTGAGGGTGGATTTTTAAAAGAAAACCTGTGTATCAGCTGTACCAAGCCATTGTGGGGCATGTATTGCATAAAATTTGTATACTATAGGAACATAGTCCGGCGCTGATTTAAAGTTTTTCTCCTGAATCTAAACCGTGAAATTGCAGAGCGCGCGAAAAGTTTTTGAGTAAGTCTACACTAAAAAGAAAATGTAGTTATTTAAAACTTACCGAAATGAGATGAAATTGTACTATATTTAGCTGTAAGTAACGGAACTGAGGAAGAGTGGGCAAAGCGTGCCGAAAATTGTGGGTTTTGTCGAAGAAATGATCTTTTTGAATGCCAAAATATGTAAACCGACCATCTGTGGAGACAGAATTTTCCTGATAGGGGGCCGGCCATGCCAGCGCCCCCAACTTCCGACAGCCCACTATGTTGAGGGGAAGGGGATATGAAGGAGCCTAAATATCCCATGCCATTGCAGGACACATTTAACAATATCACTTAATACTTCAAGAGGCGAGTTGCGCACTGATGTTGTTCTTTTGAATCTGAATCGTGAAACTGCAAAGCGCTTGAAGTGCGCGAAAATTTTTGGTAGGCTTACACATAAAACATACACTGTTAAAAATGTCTCTAAATTGTTGTAGAGTTACAGAACAAAAAGAAATACAAAGAGAATACAGCAAAAGTGCTGTCAATTTTTTGAAACTAATTGACAGCACTTTTACAGTATTCTTTATGTATCTCTTTATTTTTTGTTCTGTAATTCTACAGAAATTTTTAACAGTGTATGTAATCATTAAGAACAAGAAGTAAGAAAGTATGGTAGAGGTAGAGGTAGAGGTTGTAGACCGTATCGAGGATAACATATGTGAGACGTATTATTAGTTGTTCTTGACAATTTCTAACTTAAATTTTTTCTGTATGTTCTGCTATTACACGTACGAATTAAATTGGTTTGTATGCTATTTGCACTCTGAGCTGAAGGTCGCGCACAAGGTCAGGATCGTCTGACTCTTTTCACTGTCTGGGCTCCGCTCCTTGCCAAGTTAATCACGCGTCGGAGAGCTGCCAGAGTGTTATTGAGATAGAACACTTGGAGAGACGCGCACGCCAGCTGTGCGCTGGGATACTGCGTGATCTCACGTATGATCTAACCATTCACAGAGTGTTATTATAATTTATGCATATGACATTATTGCTTGATCCAATCAGCGTGTGCAAAGCTTTTGGCAGGCCCTCAGGATTTCTATTCTTCAGAGCCCAAAGTGTAATTTGTAGTCAGTATGATTTTAGACATCACCTCATCCAGAACCGTATTTAGGACTCTCTCGTAAAATTCGTTCCCGACTTGCTTGTATTTCTGTATTCTGTTCAAGTTTGTTGACCAAAAGGACAATAAAATATTGTGAACCTTGAAGGAACGTTTCTCTCCATTTTTCTGGATTCTCCTGTCGATATTTTTCCTCTCGGACTCTGTAAACTTTGTGTGAGCCCCCCCCCCCCCCCATCCGTTACTCATCGACTGAAAATCGGCCTTATACATTGTATCAAAAACACCTGGACTACCCGATGAAATAGCCAAACTTTGCTCCGTGAGTCGCTCAACTGACCGTACGTGACACACATAAGAGAACAGCAACTAGGTATTGTGATATGGGATGAAATTTACGACCTCTGCATAAACTGTCTCTGCCTATATGTTACTTGGTACAGTGGACAGGACTTCAATCTGCTATCTAGCTATGTGGAATGGAACTATAGACCTTATGCCTTGACGTTAGGCCGACGTCATTTTGGAGGAAAACAATGAAGCCCACGTGCACGAACGGCGTAGATTTCTCACGCACGTGTAGTAGACTTACACACGTATACGATTGGTTGACAAATCAGCTGTCTGCATTTGTTGGTGAAACTTGCAATGATACGCACTTTTCCTCCAAAACGAGGGAGCCCTTTTTGCTCTGTGACATGATATGCCCAAGGCCTATTGAAGAAAATGGAGTGACCCTACAGCGCGCATAGCATGGCGAAAATTTTAGGTTCTTATTAGCGAAATTGTCCTCTCGAGAGCAAAAACAGGTAAACCGTCGGGGACTGCATACGTTATCGTATCGTCTAAGACTCTCCGACAAAACTAAAAATGGGGCGGGGGGGGGGCGTCCCCAACGGCTGCATGGCCCTTCTCCCACCTGGCGCCACCCCTGATTACAGGTCACTCATTGTATATATTCCGTTAGAAGTATATATGGTAATGATATTAATCATATGCTCATCCCCCTCCACCACCGACCACAATGTTTGGTATCTTGTTCATAGGGTTCTGGTATATTGTTAAGCAGTTCAAGCGATGTCTTGTTGAGGTGAAGGGCGCCCTCATTAATTGTTTTCAGGTTACCACAGCAACAAAATGAGACCACTAATGTTTTGAAGTAGCAATTATTAAATATTATCCTCCAAAGTCAGGTTCAGCTCTTTTGTTAACATAATATATACCTTTTATTTAGTAGCAATCCTCCCCTAAAAATAAGAACAAGTTTTGGTTGCCATAGCAACACAAAATGACCCTGATGTTCATCGTTAGTAGCAGTGAATTAGTGGATGGCTCACTATCTCTACATGGTATTAGTTATACACCGTCACCTGCAACATTACGGCATAGCTGCATTTGTTTGTGCAGAACAACGATGTGTATCACTGCAATATCGGAAAGCGCCCTCTATTCAGAAATTGGTTATTATTAATTATTCCCCACACCCAATATCCGGTGGACTTGAAATTTTGCGGGAATTTTTTCCCCTTGAATATCTGTCATTAGGCATACATTATATCACTCTCTTCATCTTTGATGGTCATTTGAAAAACTTTCTTATTTATCATAGTCTTATATGGGAAACTGGCCGCCATTTTGTTTGTTGGCATAGCCGTGTGCACGTTTTGTCACTGCCAACAAGCTGAAATAGTTGTGTACAGTCACGTTCTACGTAATTTTACTCTTATTGAGTAGTCACCACGAAAGTGAGCGAAATCATAAATCTAGGCATCTTTTCTGCCTATGGAAGACGGCCTATAGCTCCTCCCATAACTGTATGAAGCTTTTCCTTGTGCAGGAATAAACCTGTTTTATTGCTTTAGGACATGTCCTGGTGAGCATACAAGACTATAAAATGTAATAAAAGCACTCTCTCTGCCTTGTGTGGAATGTGAGCTACTCTGCATCTTTCAAATTTTCAAACTTTGATGTCAATCAAAGAGCAGTCACCAACTGAGAATTTTGATACCCCCACACTAAAAATATATGTTTGGGTGATGACTGTCTGTCTTTAACGATATTAGTTCACTGTCACTAGACCAATAAGGATAGATTTATTATAAATACGAATTTAGCAAATAATTTCCTAAGCTTGATTCCTTCCCTCTCTTTTATCCTCACTACATCCATCCTTGCCCCCTCACGCCTACTCCCCTCGGGCCAATTAAAAAGCTTACCAGTTGGTGTTTGAATGTGTACGATTTCATGACAAACATTTTTCTTACCATGATTAGCCTTGACAGCTAACCATTCAGCCTTCCCCTCTGGTAGAATAACATTAAAGCCAAATTGGTGAAGCCAGGTATAAACTAGGAGGGCACTAAAATCTTGTTTTATATGGTTGTGTAACATACCGTAGGTTAACACCACACCGACAGTTTTACAAGTTAGTTAGCACTTTGTAACTGGAAAACTGGGAAAATAGCAGTAAATCACTTTTACTCCTGATGATACAATAAAGAACCTACCTAATCATCTTATCTTCCTACATGTAATGTATAGGGAGGTGAGATACTGTAATTTACCTAACGTAAGAAATGAGTGTCAGTGTCTGAGTGTGTGAATGAACAAGAAAGTGTAACGAACTAGCTGTAATCGAACTGACGTTCCTGACTGTTTCCTGGTAAATTCAAAACTAAAAACCAAAAAACAGTGATCTTACGGCAAGTGTACATGTAAATGAAGGACAATTCTTTATCCACCCATATTGAGCACAGGTCTTTACGTTCTCGGTTCTCGTGTTTCATTTTTTCAGCACTGTAAAAAATGATTAACACTTTTTTGTAACAGATAATAAACGCGTCTTGGCGTTTATGTAACCGAAAAAAAAAAAACAATAAAATACACAAGCAAATTAAACGACTAAAACGCCAACTTTGACACATTGACGCCACTTTACGGCCATCTCGTAAATACGTTTATGCGTTTATTTTATGATTACTGTAAACATCAAGTTGTTTTTAATAAAGAAGAATTAGCATATATATCGAACATATAAACGTTTTTGCGGAGTGCACTTTAATTGATGTCATTATCTTTATCATGTGTTAGTATTCGTTCAGTCAATTACTGTGCTTATCCATTTTGTTGTTCGTTTTGTAATTCTTAAACGCCATAATGTGTTAAAAATGAAGACGTCTATTTTTACAGTGAGCTGTAGCCTTACTTCTTTAACCTCGGCCTCCTCATTTATTGACTTATTATACTCGTCTCTTAAAAGAGAAAAAGATGTTTAAATTTCATCACATTCTTGTACATTTAGAACTAAAAAATGGAGGAAAAGTATTTGTTATTTTGCCTTAGGAACGTTTCTATGATAATGAGGCAACTCTGGATGTTACAAAATAAAAGTTCTTCAATAAAAACTATTTGAGACAGTAGCTCCCAGCCACCCTCATCTCTCTAATATGACTACCCCTTTGCTGTAAAGCTAATGTTCAACAGTTGAATATGTAGTGGTACTAAGCACATTTGACCTTACCTCCAATTTGTAGTCCTCGTCTGTCATCACTCCTACTACACGTCGTGAGTAGATGTCTATGTGCTGTAAACAGACCATAACAAGATGTGATTGGTTATTAGCAATACTGATGTGTATTCGTCTTCTATGTACATTCGATGGCCTTACAAGTTTTTGTCACAAATTAAAATTATAGACAGGGTACGAGGTAAAAGGAATCATTACAAATGTGTTAATGGAATGTGTTCTCGTTCTTTGTTGCTTGGAATGCTGTACCCTTTTGATACTGTTAGACGTTACCCCCTTTTCGACCCTCAGTCACTGATATTTGAAAAGACACTGGCATGGATCCATCAACAGTAAATTAAAATCAAAGCTGTTTGGAGGTGGAGCATAAGTAAACTTTGTCTCCAACCCCAGTAAAAACGAAACTGTAGTCATATTATTAAAATGTTTTCTCTGTCATACGTAGTTACGGTGGGATGTATGTTGCATTTATCCTCTTTATTAATGTTTTAAACAGAACTAAAATACACGAATCCAGTGAAACAGGATGGGAAAGTCTAATTACGTTGCAATTTGGCAATATTGCAGGAAACGAGCGTGCTCATTCCAATATAATCACACATCCCCTTTGCTGATATTTTATTGAAACATTTACGTCCCCGCTTAAACTGCTATTATAACAGCCTAATTTTTAATAAATTTAGTAACTCTTCTTGTAAACTTTATACTTATAAATAACGATTCAAATTATTTAAACGGACAAAGTAACTCATTTGAACGCCCCCCCCCCCTCCTCCCACCAGCTTGCGAAAATCGCATAAAGTTAATTCTCACACCTTATTCTCTTTGCATATACGAGCTAGCATGTACTAAATGTGAAAGTTTTAATAGTTGAGGCAAAAAAATGTTCAATTTCCAAGCGAGTTTATATGCGCATTATTTATATGAGCAGCTTTTTTTTTTTTTTTTTTGAATTGACTACGAAACAAGTCCTTGTGCGGGGGAGTAAGTGAAGTTTCCGCTCTTCTAGAGCAAACAAATAGTTGGTGGCGCTACTTTGAAATTGAAACCCAGTTGCTCACTCCAGTTCATACAACGTAATATTTAAGAATTCACATACCTAGCCGAGCTTAGTTAACGTATAGAATTGTATGAAGTTAACATGTTTTTACCGAGTTGATAAAGCATTAAACAGGCGGTGGAAATAGGCTCCAGAAGAGGGATGGTGGAACTTCTAAGAAGTTAGAATTGTGTAACCATGGTAACACAGTTACAAAACATCAGATATGTTACTTCTTCAGCGTATATCACTGTTGTTCTTACAGGAACAGAGAATAACACGGAAGTTAGACAACAATGAAGCTTGTTTTGTCAAATGTAGAAGCAAACCTCTGCTGTTCAAAATGTGACCAACTACACATACCAGTTGCCCTTTTGTAAGGCTAGTCTATCATGATGTCAAGATGGTATCCTGCAAGGAGGGCCAAACTCCGCCAACATCTGCCGTCCTATCTCCCTCCAGTTTAGGTAAAACGAAGTTCTAGCGCGTAAGCAATGATCAAGTGTAACTGGTTTTTACCAGTGGCCTTCATCCTACGCTTTCATAATTCGCAATGCTATTTTTATCAAATGATTAGTAGGATAGGCTATGTGTGTGTGCGTGTGTGTGAAGTGGGGTGGGGGTTTATTGTATATATGGGTAATATATGGGAATAAAATGGACACCAAAACCCATCAGGGACGGCGATAGAGAATTTTGAATGGGGAAGGTGCTATGTTTTGCCAACTAAAGGGAAGAAACTGCCGACATAAAAAATGACGCTAGTAGTTCAAATAAAATGTATGCGGGGTCCAGGGGCATAGGCTGGGCCCAGGGGCAATGCCCAGACGGATGCCGACCCCAGAAATTTTGGACGATGTTCAAAATTATGAATAAACAGTGCAGTGCGATGAGTACCGTAATTTATCTTAATTTGAACATAACATAAGGCTACAACTAATATCTATAATATAAGATTGCTAGAGCATCGCCCCCTGAGGCAAGCCTGCCGGACTGAAAGTTTTCGGAAAATAGTTCTCGTAAGGATAATTCCTTGCTTCATCGTCCTGATAATGGTCATCAGGCATGGGGTGTAGACCGCGGCAATGCGCGGCAAAGACTTGTTTTATAACCTTTAAACGTATCTTTGAACAACTACGTTTGTGATAGGCCTAGTATGAAGGCAAATATAAAATTTGAAAGTTAGAGAGCAGGAAGCGCGAAAAGTTTTAAGATGGCGAAGGATTTACACAAAATGTGGTAGCTTGCCAACGATATGTGAAAGAAAATAATTAAAATAGATTCATCACTCAGTCGAAAGCATACCTCATCCTATCCCCTACATAAATTTACAGCTTAAGTGCCTTTTGGGGTTCATTTAGAAAATAGGATTTTTCGAAAATCGCATAGGGGAATGAGCCCTCCTTCTGCTAGTGCCGGTGCCACTGCCTTTGTTTCTCAAATGGTGTCATCCCTTATCCTAAACGTTGTACACAGTTTGGTCAAATATTACGGCACGAGTTGTCTAAAGCATATATACATTCCACCTCCTCCCTCAGCCACCCCCAACATTGCACACACACGGGCGCGTCCGCGGGCATGAACTTTTTTTTCTTATTTTTTCCTTTTTTTTCTCCTTTTCTCTCCCCCTCTTATTTCCTTCTTTCGTCTCTTTCCTTTCCCCTCTTTCTCTTTTGTCTTTTTCTCTCTCCTACCTCTTTTCCTCTCCCCTTTCCTTCCCTTTGTCGACTGGATCCGTGAATGGGGAATAAAGCACCCTACTTCCCCCTCTTCAGACGACTCTGATAAAGCCATTAACTAAGGTGAAAGTGTGCACAGAATTTAAAAGGGCAGGGGCTATTTATGTGCGACAAAATTGTAGCATTCGTCCATTCAGAATTCTAATTTCTGCTACCACACCTATTATAACTTGCAGTGGCTGTTATAGCAATTATCTGACGTCCTAAGCCACATGCATTAGCTTGAAATAACTGTTAGGGTTAATTAAGGTTGTTCATGAAGATTGTAGAGGAAGGAAAGCCTTTATTTCCAGAGATCATAATTTTTGCAACCTTATTTTAAATGTAAAAAGTATATTTTTATTACGTACGTTATAAGGTATCGTAAGAAAAAAACTCTGAGCAGACCGGGTCCATATTTCAAGTTTAATAATCAGCGGTCAATTTAAGTCCTCATATGAAAGCCATGTGACCTTATCCTCAAATGACATTGGATGTGATTCGTAACTTTCTTCGCGAAAAAAGAAGCAGACAATCATATGACAGAGCAAAAGAGGGTCTCGAAAAGCAATGTTTTTTATTTTATCCGATGCACCCAGATGTCAAAAAACATGAAGTGTGGCTCCTTTTTCGTTTCTCACGTTTTCTGATGTCCGTGTGCAATGGGCTTTTTTTACGCATTTATAGCAGTGACACCGCTTCTATTTCTTTCAAAACTGCGAGTGTAAATATAGCACCCTACATGAGTGGCGTAGCTAAACGGGCCGGGGCAATTCACTTCTGCCACAAAGCCTGTCTATGTTGGAATTTTTTGCCATCCTAAACTTTTTGCATACTCCACATGGGTTGCAAAATACGCAGAGGTCTTTGCATGCTCAATTCCAAAACAAAACCAATACATTAGTCGAAGTTAAGAATTAACAACAATTTCTAGAAATTTCGGAGATATTAAATATACATATGTGTCTCATTATTACAGTTTTCTGATACAAGTTGCCTTTGTGTTATAACAACTCTCGGTAAGACAACTTTTCTTGCAAATTGATCCAATTTCACCCTCTACATTAACTGAACTGACTGTTAGACTGAGTTCTGTTTAAATGTAGAAGGTGATCAATTAAGTTTGCAGCCTGTTCATTGCAAAAGTACGAAGCTCTCGATAGGACATTTAAAAAATTATTTTACTACGTACATACATAATAATTACCACGTTCGTACGTGACTTATTACACGAATGTAGAAACAGTACTATGGTAATCATTACATTTGTTATGAAGGGTTTTGTTTTAGGGTAGTTAACCTGGACACTTTAATTGAGTACAAAAGGCCTTCATACAATACATGAGCCGTAGGAAATTGCAAGTGTTTTAAATACTGTCCATGTAGATCGGCAGTATTAGTATAGACTGGCAAAGAGTGTATGCAGTTGTTTTATACACTCTTGCCCAGCCTGTACTAGTGCAGATGTTCCATTTAAGTTAAGCTACAAAAATAGGGCCTTATATAGAGACAGCAGTCTCTAAAAACTTTAGCCGTCAGGTACCTTCGGCGCAGTCGCGTCGCCAAACTTTACGAAGTGGGGATGGCCCACAAGGTGGCAAAACGTTCCACCGAAGGGGCATACTAGCATGAAGGACTGAGTCTCCCTGAAGAAGTTGTAGTGACATAAAGTGCTCCCTTCAAGGAGTTGGGGTCCAGGGCCCCTTCGTGTGGCCTGGTGGGGTCCAAGGACAAGACACTGGTGAGGGTCCAGAGGAGTGCCTCGAGGCTCTGGGCTATTTTATTATTTGTAAATACGATTACATGGACACTAAATAGACTACAAAATAAACTTGACAATTTGACCCAATTTGGACTGATAATGAAATCATTCGGGGAGTGGGTGTCAGTGTACCTGACGAATTATGTTATGGTTTGCATTGGGCTACGTAAGTTTACTCATCTGCCTACTAGGGCTTAATGTTGAAAACAACTGTCTTCCAGGCATGCCACTAACGGGAATTCCTTACAGTAGCACAATGCTTCTCAAACTTTCTGAGGATAAGGACCAAAGTGCGTGCAATGGGCTGAGGTCGAGAGTCGCAAGATATGATCTCAGGATTAGACAGATGACACCCTCGCAAGGCGAAATTCATACGTTTAGAGATCCCGTAGCTGTATCTGTGACAAACATTGACAGAGCCTTCAAGGCACAGTTTTTTGTAGGAAGAAGTGCTTCAAGAAGTCTACCTGCAACTTCACAGGGTCTTAAGGTGCCAGTCCGACATCAGCTCGACCATGCTTGGGAATGCCGTCAGAAAATTTGGCTTTCGAGACGGATTAAATGGCAGGAAATTACATGTTAAACTACAAATTCGTATCAATAATTTCATAGGGCGAAAGAATTCCCCGACAAGGGACAAAATCCCCCAAAGGGAGGGGGAAAGCAAAGTCACTAAATAGGTGTCAGACAAACAAACTGTCGTATATATATATACATATACATATATATATATATATATATATATATATATATATATATATATATATATATATTATAACTAAAACTAGTAGTTCCTGTAGATCTACCCAAATACCCTGAAGACCGCTATTAAATTATTATTATTATTTGGGTAGATCTACAGGAACTACTAGTTTTAGTTATTAAACTTTCTGCATTATGAAGTTTCGTAACAGTCCTCGTACCGTGTTATTCGTCAGTTTCTGTATTTATATATATATATATGTATATATATATGTATATATATACGTGTATATATATATATATATATATATATATATATATATATTATATATATATATATCTATATATATATATATATATATATATATCTCTAATTCGGCACTTAGGGGGAAAGTTGTTGTTGAAAAGTCGACCTTAAGGGGAAAAAAAATTCGGGTGAAATATAAGTTTCGCCTTAACGTTTCCACACACTTTTTCTATAGGAATACGTAAACTTACAAGAGCGCCCTCTTAGATTTACAAACTAGATGCCATTACTTCAAAGTTGTCAAATTTACGGACACCTAGCTCTTAACACGAACGGATGGCTGCCCATTGAAATAACGTTAATTATATTTTTAGACGTTAGGGCGAATTTATTTCTTATGTATTTTATTATTTTTTTTCGCCCTATGTACAAGCAGATATAACAATTTCCCCTTAAGGTGGGAATTAGCGTTATATATATATATATATATATATATATATATATATATATATATATATATATATATATAAAGCGATAAGTCCAGAAAGGAACATCACCCGAAGCAATAAGTATAAAACCATTAGTGAAAAACAAGTAAAACTTGTATTTTCGGTTTCAGGAATCTATTCTAATTTTCGGCAACACAGTGCCTTCCTCAAGAATACAACACAAATTGGCAAGTAAAAGCTACGTCCCAACTCTCTACACAAATAGGCATATGAAGAAAGGTGTAAACAGAAGAATAGAAAATTACTAGACAGAAACTAAATCCGCTACCAAAAGTGTACAAAAGAGTTGCAGCGGTAGTAACTGAATACCTAGATCAAGAGAAAGCTGAAGCCAAAAGCGTAAAAAAGGAAAATAGGAAACATATATTATACAGCCCGTGAGGCCCTTCTCCCGGGTTTTCTGTTTTGGCTGTCAAAACCATCACTCGCATTTAGGCCATCCGGCCAAATTGTACCAAGTTTGTTCCACATCCATAACCTTTCAAATGACGCAAGTTTCCTACGAGCATTATCCAAAAGGAATTTCCTCGTAATATCGGTCATTTCAGGAGGAAGAATAGGAGGTTTGCAAAATTACTACATTAAATTCACTAGGTGAATGTTCCGACAGGTGTGAGTACAGTCTAAAACATCCCTTCATGAAATCATTAACCTCTCCCCCATCTCCTCTTCTAACCCTATGCTTAAGGGCACTACGATGGTTCGCCATACGTTCTTTAAGATTAGTAGTCATCCCTACATACTGCATCCCACACTTAGGACAGAAAATGCAGTACACCACCCAAGTAGCCGTACAATCGACATTAGCAGCCTTAACTTTAAAAACTCCACCATTGGATTTACTGGTCACCTTATTAGTGTTAACAAGACTCTTGCATAATATACAGTTCTTGTTACAGTTCTTGCTGGGGCCAACATTACTTTCTGCAACATTGTTGCATGACTTGTTCATCTAAAATAAATTTTTGTATGGCTGAGGGGCCATTGAATTTACGCACATGAATACCATTTTACTTAAAGGCGAAATATACGCTTATGTATTTTATTGTTTTTCTTTCCCCTTAACGTTATTGTGATATACGAATTTCCCCCTAATGTTTGATCTAGTGGAATATATATATAGATATATATATATATATATATATATATATATATATATATATATATATATATATATATATATAACACTAATTCGACAGGTTGGGGGAAACCGCGATGCCGCCTTTTCGTTAAGGCGAAAATGAAACAAATACATAAGCATATATTTCCCTTAATGTAAAATAAACTGTTCAAAGACATAATCAACGTTATTTCAATGGCCCGCCATCCGTTCGTGTTAACGGACAGGTGTCCGTAAATTCGTCAACATTGAAGTAACAGTATGTAAATTGTGTGGTTGAAAGCACGTTACCATACGTTTACGTATTCCTATATAAAATGTGTGTGAAAACGTTAAGGGGAAACGATTTTTCCCCGAATGTACATTTTCCCCTTATGTATGTTTTTTCCATACGATTTTTCCCCCAAGGTGAAAAATAGGCATATATATATATATATATATATATATATATATATATATATATATATATATATATATATATATATATATATATATATATATATATATATATATATATATATATATATATATATATGACAGTTTGTTTGGGACGTCAATCACTTTTTTCGACTGATTTATGCCTTTTCTATGAATTTTACCATGTTCGGCGGCCATTTTTGACGCCATTTTGAAAAAAATCAAAGTTCCCTATCCTGCACGGGCGGAATCTTTTTTCTGGTAAATCTAGTCACCTTAACCTACTTGAATCCGTTGAAAACAGATTCTTTACATTTTTTTTTTTTTTTTTTTGCAGATGAATCAGATTTTTGGGTTACTGTTAACTACTTGAACAACTCCCTAGGCATAGGTATTGTTGGAAAAAGTTAATTAATTCGTCTTTTTAAATTATTAATCATGATACAATTTATCAACATGTAATAATGAAGAGTTATGGATCTTAAAACGACCAAAAGGTGTTAGCAATGGCATCTCAAAGTGATTGTATGCTCCTTCGGTTAAGACAGGCAAATTATAAGTCATGCCTTAATTAGTCCTTAACCTTAGTAAATTGTCCTTTTCCCTTGTTTGCTGTTCAACTGGTCTAAAATGAATATTTATTGTAATAATGACTAACCACAGACATTTACGTCAAAATGAAATTAAATCAGTTTACCCTTTCATTTCCTTCTAATAAATATTATCAACGACATATCAACGTTTAGCTCGAGTACACTGTAAAAATAGACGTCTTCATTTTTAACATACATATGGCGTTTAAGAATTGGAAAACGAACAACAGAAGGATACGCACAGTAAATGACTGAACGAATATTAACACATGATAAGGATAATGACGTCAATTAAAGTGCACTCCGCAAACACGTTTACATGATTTGTATATATGTTAACTTTTCTTTATTAAAAACAACTTGATGTTTACAGTTATCATGAAATAAACTCATAAACGTGTTTACGAGATGACTTTAAAGTGGCGTCAATGTGTTAAAGTTGGCCTTTTAGACGTTTAATTTGCTTATGAATTTTATTGTTTTTTCTGTAACATAAACGCCAAGACACGTTTATTATCTGTTACAAAAAAGTGTTAATCAATTTTTACAGTGTATATCATAAAAAATATTTTAATCATTATATTTTATCTACTGCAATAGTGTATCAAACTGACAGACCATTTATTGTATGCTTCTTGGTAAACCCTTTTGGAGGATTATTTGAAAAAATATCTCTAGTTTGATTGAATTATTTTACTGAGTCATTGTTATTATTTTGTCAGGGAGATTCGACATTTTTATGACATTGTTACGTATGCTATGTACTTACGTGATCATAGTAAAGAAGTTACTTATACATGTTAACATTGCTAGGTAAAATATTTTTAAAATAAGACACTTACCTCCCAGAGATAGGTTTGTAGATTTAGCTGGCAAACACCATAGCCAGAATTCCAGATAACTGAAATTGACAGCAATCAATAATAGTACACCAATTAATATATTCAATAGACTTAAGGCTAATATTATGTGTACATTTCATAAACATGACACAGAAGGTAGCTTTTATCGTTGTAAGCAATTCAGTTTCATCAATCAACTCGGGCAATAGATTTTCTCCTAAAAATATTAACATTGCAAAAGTTTTCAGTGTCTCTTTATTTGAAAATTTGAAAGTTCAGGTTGACAATCAAACTATACATTAGCTTGAAATTAAAGTTACCCACCCTTACTCGAAATCCAGATATGGGCCAGATATGGATTTCATATCTGGCCCATATCTGCTGCAGATATGGGATTTATATCTGGGCCAGATAAAAAATTGGGCAGATATAACCCAGATCTACGCCAGAACCAGATCTAAGCCATATATGGCCAGATAAAATTTTATCTGGATCAAGTCTTTATATGGAACAGATAAAATTTTATCTGGACCAGATATGGTCCTTATATAAGCAGAATATACTTCCATATATGGCCCATATCTGCACCAGATATGGAATTTATATCAGATCAGATAAAAAGTTGGGCAGATATAACACAGATCTTAACCAGGACCAGATCTAAACCAAATATGGCCAGATAAAGTTCTATCTGGATCAAGTCTTTTTATGGCACAGATAAAATTTTATCCGGACCATATCTGCTTTAGTTATGAATCATAGTTAGGACTTATAGTCCACACTCCTCATGGAGACACTGAACACCAGCAGAAAATGTTTAAGCGCTTCATGAAGAATTTAATGTAAGTATTGGGTTGAATTGACTGAAGTACATAAATTCAACTTATTTCATAACAGTGAACTGAAAATGCCTTAAAATTTCCTATTTTATGTAATCACAGTGGTATGGGCTTCTTATTTTAAACTTTATTAAGTATCTGACTCTAAATTTTGTTTACTGCAAAAAGCATATTTTACTTTCAACTTCCTAAATTATGAAAAATGTAGGTTTAGATACAAGCTCCTCCCAAATATGCAAATCATTTGCATAAGTTCACTTAGTATACTGCAGTATTAACAAAAGAGCAGCCACTAAATAACTGCAATGTCTGGGAAGGTGATGCTGTATCCAAAACATGTCTTAATTTGTAACAAGAATAATCCAAGAATCAAATCAACTAAAAAATAAAACAAACTAACAAAATGCTCATTTGCATATCTGGCATATCAAGTTATATCTGGCTTGATATGGCCATATAAAACTTTATTTGCATGTCTGGCATGGATTTTTATTATGTTATATCTGACTTGATATGGCCATATAAAACTTTATTTGCATATCTGGGCTGGCATTGAATCAAGTTATATCTGGCTTGATATGGCCATATAAAACTGTATTTACATATCTGGACAGACATTTCATCAATTTATATCTGGCTTGATATGGCCATATAAAACTTTATTTGCATATCTGGGCTGGCATTGAATCAAGTTATATCTGGCTTGATATGGCCATATAAAACTGTATTTACATATCTGGACAGACATTTCATCAATTTATATCTGGCTTGATATGGCCATATAAAACTTTATTTGAATATCTGGAATTGCATTGTATCAATTTATATCTGGCTTGATATGGCCATATACAACTTTATTTGCATATCTGGGCTGGCATTTCATCAAGTTATATCCGGCTTGATATGGCCATATAAAACTTTATATGCATATCTAGAATTGCATTGTAATAAGTTATATCTGGCTTGATAAGGCCATATAAAACTTGCTATAATGTATCAAGGCATCTAAATCTGGCTCTACATCTGGCTTGATATTGCCATATAAAGGCTGTATTTAACCAGATATATCCAGATATCAATCCATATCTGGATTTGGAGTAAGGGCAGCCATCTTATGTTTAGTTATTTATCATTCTGTCTGCATTTATGAAAAATTCCACGACACAAGCCTAAAATCTTCCTTTAAGAATTAAACAGTGTTTCTCCTCACAGTAAATTATACATACAAAAAATCATATGTAAGATTATTTCATGCATTATTAATCAAGACAGTAAGTGACATAGTTCATTCTGACTAGATTGTCAACATAGAACAGAGATTACGTACAATACATAGGGCTATGTAAAACATCAATGTCCCATTTGAACCGATAAATATTACTAACAGCACTCAGTGTTTATTTTGTAAAAAAAATATCAAATTTCTCTCGTCTAGACAAACTAAACTACTAAATTATAATAAAAGCATCAATCCTTACAATAAGGCCAATTTTCGGTCAATGATAACATGGGGCCCCACACAAAGTTTGAGGAGTCCGAGCTGAGAAATGTTCACAAGAAGATCCGGAATATAGAGAGATACATTCCTTGGATGTTCACAATATTTTATTGTCCTATTTATTAACTAACATAAACAGAATACAGGAGAATTAACTAGTCGGAAATTGATTGTAAGCTGGAGTTCTTAAAACGGGTCAGGATGAGCTGATGTCGAAAAACAAACTCATCACATATTAAACGCTGGGTTTTAAAGAACGAAAATCACTGGGCCACTCAAATCATGCCCACAAACTGATTGGTCTATATAATTACGCCATACGCATTAAATATAATATCATTCTGTCAATGGCTAGATCAGACAAGAGTTCGCGCAATACTGGGCACATTTGGCGTATGCGTATTTCTATGCTTTCCATTCTTATTAACAATAGCAACCACATGGTAACGTCAGTCTAGAGCTGGAGTGAAGCCAGTTTAACTATGACATTGTCAGACGATAATAACCGTCACCCGACCTTCATCTTACAAGGCACATAGTATATAACACAATCTTATTTGTAAGTGTGGGAATAGATCATGTAAAATATGTGAAAAGTCTGAAATATTAGGAATGACTAAAATACACCTAATATTTATTCAACAGAAATTTTTTGCAAATTTCTCCAAAATATTTGTGTTTATGTTGTAGTGACTTCTCCTGTTATTCATTACACACCGTTTAATAGTAGGGACCTTATAATATAGTGTACATTAAATTTATTTTCATTACACACAGTGTAATAAACCGTATCTTACCTTTAACATTTCTTAATCTAAGAACAGAAACAGACTCAGCCTGGACGTATGGTGGCAGCAGACAGTAATGGAATCTGACAGAAGAAAGACGACACAATTGTAAGAACAGGTAGATTATACACTTGTACAAAAACACTTCTAACATAAGATAAAACTACTTTTAACATTTTAGTTGATGCTAGCACACATGGAATTCAATGTATGCATTAGTTCGAAAGTATATTTATTCTTATCTTTACTTTTCGTTAAAAAGTGTCACGGTTTTAGTTTATTTAATTGTATTTTTTAGCCCATTATGTGTGTTATAGTTGTATACAGTACTCAAGGTATTTTATGTAACAGTGACAACGATGAGCAGCTTACAGTGCTGTATAAATATAACCTCTCAATGTGCACTGTGTGTCTATTATTTACATTCAGATTGTCTGTAACAGACGGGCGGGTACTTGGCTGCTGATCAACTGTTAATGAGCGTCGTTTTCAGTTGTTTATTGACAGGTGGTGTAAAGTTCATTTAAAGTTCCGTGTGTTGTGATTGTAAACAGGGTATGTATTCACTGTACATGTGTTACTGTGTACTGTACAATATAAATAATTTAGCAGCACAGACAGCAAATTTGATGTTAATTATCACGGAACCTTTCTTCCTTCGCAGTATTTTGAGATGTAAGTCTAGTTAAGTCTCTGTACTGAGAAAAGGGATACTACACGATTTTTGTTGTGTTGAGGTTGTATATATATATTTTTAATATATATATATATATATATATATATATATATATATATATATATATATATATATATATATATATATATTTTTAATTAAGTTACTACGACGATGGGATTAACATTAAGTGCTAACCCTTAACAACACAGAAGTCATATTAATCGAACTCATCTGTGCATTTTGTGATTAGGCTTACCGTGCTATTACCTCAACTTTGAGGTTAAAATTTAATTTTTTTCGACAAATTTCCAAATAGCAAGACACGTACATATCGTAATTACGGTAAACACTAAACTAGTTAGGTAACTTAAGACTGTGGTTACAATGTTATGATACAGTAAGGAGAGCAAAGACCAGCCTTCAGGTAGAATGGAAATTTTTGGCATGAAATATCATTTATGTACACCAATAGGTCACTTGATATGTCACTTGATATACATGAATGTACAGTATATTAGGCTACACAACATTCGCGCAGTTCACAACCTACCATGCTTAGATCAAGGCTAGGCCAAGTAAACGTTACACACCATTTTTGTGTGCAGAGAAAATGTAAGTGATACAAATTGCGCGATTTCGTTGCTAAGGGATTGCAATGGACCACTTACTTCTAGTTACGTTACCAACTGTTAATTTTTGTCCTGTTTTCGGCTGTTGAAGTCTTTAAAGAAGAGCGCTTTTCCCCAAATTTAGTTACTTCATTGTTATATTTCATCATTTATGAATATTGTTATTGAATTCATGTTGTTAATGGTACTTTGTTAATTGTTCAGAACATTGTTTCAATGATTGTTAATCGTATCATCTCCTGTCGGGATTTTGCTTTCAACAGGGCTAGTCAACGCTGGACCTATGCAATAAATAGAGGATAATGCACTCCAAGGGCCAATGCCATCGTTGGTTCAATGGCGTTAAACCCGATCGTGCATCATTCTCTACTTCAGGGGCGCAAATCTCTCTCTCTCTAAATGTGGGGTGGGCATATGATGTACGCGTTAACACGAAACTGTGCACCGCGAGCGCGAAGCGAGAAGCCCAAAATGGGTGGGGTCCAGAGGCAAAGCCCGGAGCTGGCCCAGGGGGCGAAGCCCCCAGAAGCTGCTGGGTTTTAGTATTTTAAAAGCATCAGGAAAACTGTTTCGAAACGGAATTTTTCCAGTGTAAAGCTCCTGGGTTTTCAATTACATTTAGACTTGTAAGAAGGGCTAGTTTGAGCACAAAGTTAATATTACTGATGTGCTTCCCTTGATTAAAGTTTTTCAAGAGCTGCGATGTGTTTCAAATGTAAAAAATCTAGGGACAAAGTTCAATAGTTATCCGAAACGACCAGAAATCGCTTTACTTAATTTACAATCAACTTTTTTAAGAAAATACATAGAGTACAGATATACCACTCACAGGCATTGAAAAGTCCGTGACTAGTTTTTGTTAGCTTGTGCGCCTGTCTGGAAATCGCCAGCCTTGAATAATGGCCCAGCCTTTGATGTAAATTAATTTCATACGGCTTCAATCCAAAGTCATCTAAATACGATTGCCCTTGTATAATTGCATTTGCTGTCATCAAAGGAATGTCGTAAGTGAATTTAATTTTATCAACAAAAATTAACAGCCGTGTTTTGTCAAGAAAAGTGACTAAGTACTGAAATATTTGAGTATTGTTATTAACATTTTGAGGGCAAACAACTGTTTCGCCCCCGCTTTTTTCACTTGGGGCGAAACCCCCTTGCTCCCGGGATTTGCGCCACTGCTCTGCTTCATGCACGGCCCAGCGTTGATTCACCCTTTATTCCTACCTTAGTTCTTTCAACGCCAGACACTTTGATGAATACTGTAAGATGCCTGTAAATTCTTCTGCTGTTATTTCTCTGGCTTCTTCTCGTATCCATAACTCTTTGACTGTAGTGAGGACTGGTATAGAGAGATTGGATTTTAACTGGAGATGATTCCCGCCAGGCAGGTCCACTGTACTGTAGCAGTTATACAAATAAACACATGAAATAGAAATCTGTAAAGTAAAAGAAAATAGAAGACTGAATTGAAAAGGAAAATCGTTAATCGGAGAAAAGAAATCAGATAATAAGATGCAATAATTCATCTGTGTTGAGATGAAAGACATTTATAGTGAGTAGGAAGAGATGTTGACCATGGCATGATCAAACTAAAACAAGAGGGAAATCAAGGAATTGCTATCTCCTCCCAAGACATCCTTTCTCTTCTCAGTTCCCAGCGTAGCAGGTATCTGTAGATTTAATTATGTTTATGGAAGCGAAGCTTCATAAACATATTGCTATTACCCAGGTTCAGTTCACGTGACAGTTTCTTTGTCCCGGGTTTTCGGGGAAAGTTCTTCAGTATTAGGCATGTCAATTGCATCATACATTGTGACAAATTGTAGATCAGAACGAAGCAAGTACAGTCGGAATAAAGAATTTTTCACTAAATAACGAGGAAATATAGAATATGTCATTATAAAAACGTATTAATGTTGTAGGTTAATGGTATCGTCTTTTTGTAGGATACGTCAGTGTTTCCACTCTTCCCGAAACAACCTGAAATTCGGGAAATCTGGGTTCCCTTCGGGAAATTTTCGGGAAGTGGGATTATTTCGGGAAATCTGGAAATGGCATGTAGCGTATGGAAATGACGTATGGCTTGACAATGTGAAATCCTGGATCAGCCCATTAAAGTCAGCATGAAACAAGCGTTATTCGAGAATTTCAGGAAAAACCAAACTAATTTCGGGAAATTTTAGATTTCACTTCAGGAATAATGATTTAGAGTGTGGAAACACTGGGATACGTTAGTTTGGCATGAAACAACACGGTTGTCTACTGCAGCGCAAGCAGTGGTTCCTTCGTGCGTCCAACTATACAGCACAGAGTTCTGTGTACGTATGGCAGCCGTGTTTATCGAAACAGCGTTGCAAGGTTGTTTCTTCGTACTTCCGTATCACACAGCCATAGAGCACTGACTACCGTATCTCAGTCATAGAACAAGATATAGGAACGTTCCTATATCTTGTTCCATAATCACAGCCGCGTTTATCGAAAACAAGCCATTTCAGCGGCATGCATAATTTATGTTATCGACCCCTGCAGTACTGACACAGAAACGAACAACTGAAATCAACTCAGGCCTATTAATTGTTAGGACTTATATATAGCCTTCTTCAGTCAAAAAGGATACCATGCACTTTGTGTTGGCCTTAGTCTCGTTATAGGTATGGCATGCAGAGACTGTTAGTATTTTTTTTTGAAAATGTCGGCAGCATGGCCGTGCGGGCCAGGGGAAGGGGCCAGGGGGAGGTCGCCCCGAAATGTCAGACACCTGAGTGACCTGACTAAATCGGGCAGATATTTTGTCTCAATCGGGCGGGAAACTGGACAGTTAAATTCTATAGGCCTACTCCAGACTCTAAGGTCGGGCAAAACTCACCGCCCTCCCTAGGCTGAGGAACACAGTCCCGTTGGGCCATGGTCTGCAGCCGAGAGTGTGGTTGTCATTACATCACCCTTTTTGAAGTTTTTGTAGTAATGTAAGAGGTTTGTATTTTAGGCCTAGACCTATAACGCAGTGATATTGTTGCAGCCTGCAGGACTGCAAGGAACGAGGCATCTGAGTGACGGACATCTGAGTGACGGACTGGGTCAATTTGAACTGATATTGTGAACAGTTTTCATACTGCACTGCCTTGTACCCTGCACCAGGCATAGTGTGTTAGTAACCTTGTAGTCTGATTCTTTGAAACTAGACAGTTCTGTTAAAGTGATCTGTTGTAAAGTGATTTCTTTTTCAGTTCAATAATTTAGTGAAGTGAAAATTCCACATATAGTAATCGCTTCCATAAACAGTGGTTACGGTTCCCGTAACCACATTTCTAGTTGTAAGCAGTGGATTGGTGACATAAAGTCATAAACTCTGATAAAGAGAATTAATTCATGGTCAAATTTCGCTCTTTTTGATGGTCTGAATACTTCAAAGGAAAGGCGAATCTCGCTGCGGGTGTTTTTAACTCCACATCTTTCATGTTTCTGAAACAGTCTTGCCAGACGCCTGTAGCTGTACCGGTAATGACAACTTTGCTGAAAAGTATGAACCTAGAAAAAAGCGATATTCTAAAGTTTCAAACGGTTAGCCTGACCGCTGTTTATACGTACGGGCATTTGAGTTAAAGGTCTAGTAACCGATAAAAAACAAACCGGGTCCTGTTTCATGAAGTGTGGAGCCCTCGTAGAACAACTGCATAAAAGATAGATAAAACTTAGGACCAATCTTAACTCTCTATAGGAGAGAGCCCAGACTTCGATTGATGTGTATAGAGGTTTTCCATTTGAAGTCATCGCCTTCCAGCTGGTATGCTGGCCGCAGAGTAGTCCTGTGCTTTAGATGAGAATTCCTCTAGTTGGCCGTCACTTATCATGAGCAGGCTGTAGGTTTCTTATCAATACGCCCAGCACCCTACAATACCCGCCATAAGTAAATGAAACAAACTCATTTCCCCCGTTTTAATGTGGTCTCACTCAATAATGATCACTTTCAACCAACCAACATTGAACTGGGGGGAAGTGGGGGGAAATGGGGCAGCTATCAAGAGTGGTACATGTCAGGTTTTCTTTTATTTGTTTTATCGGGCATTGTAGATACAACTGTGATACAACGAACACCTGGCCATAAAAATGACCATCAAACTCAGAGACGCGTGAAGTTACTGTACATGCGGTCACTTTATAGTTGAAGATGGCGGTACAGTAAGTTTGATGCTACTATATTCCAACAAATAAGAAAACATTTTTTTAAGCGTAGTTTACGTTCTAAAACGTTTTAAGAACGTTTGCGAATTGTTCTGTGTGTTTTCAAACCAACGTACTGTGTTTTTAGGGCTAACTGTCCCACTTTAACTATAACGCCATTTTGGATGTAGCGTCTTATGAAGAAAATCTATTAGGACTAACCAATGATGTGACTCCTAAAACGCATTAGCATTAGTAGCATGCACATCATTTGGACCAGAGAGGCAATTAAAATCACAATAGTCACGCGAAGCACCTCTGCAATAAACTGTATCACTAAGCTACATAAATAGAGGATGCACGTCGATGTCGGAATGTACCTCGAAACTGAAGCCGACTGATTTCTGGGCAAGTGATGAAGGTTAGCTTACTTAAATTGATTCGCGACCCTAGAAACACGTATCCAAAAGTGGATATAATGTAAAGCTGATACAATAATGTGCATGCTAAGGCGTGAATCTCTTCCACCTCTTAGGCGTTGATTTAGTGCTCTCTCACGCGTTAAAAGACACATCTTTGCGTTGATTAAAGTTGCCGCAAGAACTTAATGAAAAGGCCCGTCGCAAATTATTAACATTAAATGGAAATGTTGCCACGTTTGTCAGACTTTCATTAAACCTATCTTCTCTTTCAAACGATCGGGTCCCGTTCGATGAAAGAGAGGTAACTGGGAAAAAATTTAACCGGCGAGTACTATTTAACAAGTTGTTTACCTTTCTGTAACAACTGACAAATTGGTTCACTCAAACAATAATGCATGCAAAACCACACCTTCGTCACCCCTGATTTGAAATCCACCAATCAAATCATTTTTACCACGTTACGTCAGACAATAACAAACACCGTCTACAGCATGTATATAATTTTACGAACAAAAGTACTGAGAACTATTACTACACTGTCTGTATTGAACTACAGTTGGCATAAGGGGGTCTTATCACCTCCCTGTCATACTATACACAAAGTTATAGTAACTGTAACTCGAAGTGAAGCCCTTGGACCTTAGCAGGTTGCCTCGTTTTAGAAACAGCAGGATGTAAAGTAGATCGGTGGTTCTTCAGAGACTGCTACTATCGGTTTAGGCCCAAGCAGAAAAGGAAAATTTTAAGAACCTGTGATGCTACTCGTCAAACAATTTATGTACAAACTCATTCTCAGATAAGGTACCACGTTCGTATCGTGCCGTATCGACTAACGCCCATTGTGTGAGACGTGAACTAAACCAAGCAGATGGCACTGTTAGAGTGGCATCTCCCGAGGTGAACTGCAATATCCAGACTTGTATTGCGAGTACAAACTCACGAGTACGAGTACGAGTGCAAAGTCATGAGTATGAGTACTAGTACGAGTACCTGTTTTTTAAACTTTCTGAGTACGAGTCCACAGTTATAAGTACGAGTAGGAGTCCAAAGCCATTAGTACGAGTACGAGTACGAGTACGAGTACGAGTACGAGTACGAGTACAGGAAAACATGTTCTTGTCGAGTAAGAGTAGGAGTATGAGTGAATTTCCTAGTACATGTATAAAATTTAAGGCCAGAGTAACACAACAACAGTGACATACAATTGTCCGGTAACTGTCTGTTTGATATACTATTACAAATAAACGCCGCACGTAAATTCTGTATACCTCTTCAACATAACATTTAATAAAAAATGAAATGCCGGTGACTGACACTAGAGGTGAATGAAATAATACCTGTAGTATATCAATGATGATCATTTCCAATTCTGTAAAAAAATAAAAATAAAAAAGCGCTGTCCTATTTTCACTTTACTAAATCTTAAGCAGGAATATTAACTTGAGGTTTGAAGCCGAATGTTCAACTTGCAAGAAGGCCATTTTCTGCTGCATAGATCACAATTGCAGAAGCTTTACTATGAAATCTTGCGATGTCACTTGGAAGCCATGGTATACTTACCAGTGGTACTGGAAAGTAAAGACAAAGCCAATTGTTTTTTCGATGTTTTTTCAATGTCGTTGGGAATAGTGCTTTTTAAGTGCATCGAAACGGCACGTACAAACAAAAAACGAATAACTCAAACCGGATCGGACAGGAACATAAACGCAAAACTATCCACACACCACCAAATCAAACAGAAAAGTACGTTCATTACAACAATAGAACCACACACACACTGACAACCCAATACCCCACAAACCAACCTGCCCCCGGCGACCCTAAACCAATTTTACTACATACCGCCAACGAAAGACAACACCAGAACAAACCACCACCACCCAACAACAACCAAAAAAACCAAAACACCAGACCAAAAAATCATCACAAACTGCCCCAAGGGGCCACAAGGGGTCCGGGGCGGGGTCCACCTGCCACGAGGGGTCCGGTGGTGCTATATTTACAGTATGTACACTATATACACTATTTACACTATTTACACAAAAAAGCTGAACAAAACTGGGCCAAAAATACAGGCGCACCTTGCCCAAGGGTGTCCCGGAGGCAGTTGTGGCAAAGGGTAACCTCATTATCCCCACCCTTTAACAAGCTCCACAACCGGATGCAGTTTAACGTCCTACCCAGGACGTTGGGAATAGCCATCTTACTAGCCTGCTTCTTTAGGTGTCGTTGAACAAATGTAAATGTGGCGAGTAAAACCCTTGGTTTGGTTATCCCTGAGTAATCTTAGCAGATTAGTAAATGATGACGAATTAGACGACAAAAAATCTAGGCTAATTCTGGACTGTAGTGTAGGTCTAATGTATTGAGCGCACTTGACGGATTAACTTGTACTGAAGGCACTTGACGTATTAAGTAGTAGGCTAGTACCGTAGTACTAGCTAGCAGTAACTATAGTAAAGGTGACAACATTTCAGTGAGCAAATAGGCTAAGTGGTACTGTGTAAGTGCCTGTGGTATAGGCTGGATGATATCGTGCCATACCTGTAAGTGATTCGGTAAGTATAAGTGGTTCAATCTGCAAAGGACAACAAAATAAACACGTTAATAATGATTTACAAATGATTTTTTTTCAATTTACATCTGAAAATTCCGAGGTTAATGTACCCATGGTGTTGAATTCAGTGTATCCCTTCCTTTACATTACCTTGGAATGTCTACTCAGGGGAAGAATGATTAAAAATCTTACACCGGCACGATGGTATACTCTTTCCGGTTGGGCAAATATTTAAACCAACGGTACACCAGCTCTGTGCACACATTTGTTCAAACTTTCTTGGACCAAGCAATTTTTTCCAACAGAGGTTTTGGAATGGCTTTACGTAATTGTTAGGTAAAACGTTTGATCCATAAAGCTACCCCAAAAATTACCCAACAAGTGCCTACTTCCAAACTTTTGAGACATGCTTGTAATTCAATTATTTAT
Organism: Holothuria leucospilota; assembly: GCA_029531755.1. Lineage (NCBI taxonomy): Eukaryota > Metazoa > Echinodermata > Holothuroidea > Aspidochirotida > Holothuriidae > Holothuria > Holothuria leucospilota. The sequence continues at coordinate 31,271,067 of CM055961.1, read as the reverse complement.
CCCTGCTACGTATTTAAACCTTTACACGTTAAGGAATGTTCAGTTTTGTTTTGTTTTTGTCTTTGTTTTTGTTTTTGTTTTTTTTTTTGTTTCGTCTTTTAATTTAAAGAAAGTCTCATGCAATATAACATAATCTCAGATTACCATAATGAATGTAAAATTGGAGACGTGAAGATTGTGTTAGAATGTAACCCATCTGAATATTGGTTGTATTGATACTCGTGGGGTCCAAAAATCCGGAAGTTCTTTTCTTACGGCAATCTTTGTTTGTCAAGAATATCTTATCCCAATTATTTTGGTGTGAAGTCGTTTCTTCCCCCATTCAGTGTTGTTGAAAATGTAGAAAGCTTTGGGTCCCAATTTTGAATATATGGCACTCATAGTTTCGGCCCTTTGGCTCTTAATCAGTTAATAAGCACTGTTGTTTCTCCTTTCAGGTACATTAACACAACTTTGCAGATTGCTACGTAAATAGTTTATAAATGTTCTTCCATCGGGCATAGGGTCACCTGTGCTATGAAATGATTGACATACAGCAGTTGGGACTAGCAATAGACTATATTTATTACAGGAAGAAATTGTTTTCAGCTGTGCTGACAGATGGCAGTGTTTTAAAATATTTTGTCGATGACGCATCCGGCATCATCTCTCTTTGCAAGATACCAGAGGTGTGAAAATGCAAGCTCCACATTGATCAAAAGGGGATTTTAATCTTTATTTTTATTTGAGATTTTATAAGAAGAATGTTTTTAAGCTTACTTGGAAAGAAAAACTAAAGAAAGGTGTAGAAAACTTCCACTAATACAGACGTAATGTCCTTTATACGGGTCAACTCAAAACATAGGTTACATACATTGAGTAAGAGAGGTGGCATGTGTAAAATTCACCGCTATGGATAGGATAGGAGACATTATTGTGTGTGTTTGGTGTTGAAGACTTATGTTGTTAGCATATGAGGAGAAGAGGAAGGTTATAATCCCCAAAATTTAAACTAATTGATGAGTGTCTATGTCCTGATATTTGTGATATTATTTCTAAAGCCGTTCATTGGCTTGACATTATGATATACTGAACTGGGTCCAGTCATTCGTTTTGCCTAGCAGTGTATTGCCAAACAAAATTTCTGGGTTGTTTGTTCATTCCCATATTAAAAGTGAAAATATGATGACCGTGAACGATATTACATCAGATTGTTGATATGCCGTAGAGAATGTCGTCAATCGGTAAGGAAATTCTGCGATGTTATGAGAATTCTGTGGTGACAGTTAGCCAGCCTAATATTAATCATCATCATCGTCATCGTCATCAATATCATCGTCACCATCATCATACTGGAAACTTATAAAGCGCCAAAACCAATCATGACTGTTCGAAGGCGCTGTGATAGTAGCAGAATTAAGAACTTATCAAAACGTTTGTTGCATCCAGAGGACGATGAACTTTTGTCAGGGTTCACTAACATATCACCCCATGTAAGGCTGCCTTTATCCGATAAATGAGATTTGATTTATGTTGCTGTAATACTTTTATGACATTTTTTTCTGAACAAATAAAAATGCATTACAGAAATCACATGTCTCTTTCGTCTTCTAAAAACATCTTTCGTCTTTCATTGTCAGATTTTCAACGGCCGTTCTGTGGTAAAAATGTCACAGAGCAACCCATAACTGTTAGAAAAATCCGCCACCCTACACGCATCGGTTCCCATGGCCATACGCATGAAGAAAAGGGCCACCATCAGTTGGCACGTTGCCCAACAAGGGAACTGTAAAAATACTTCCCATGTTAGGTGCATAGCCAGAATTTTGTCAAGGGACGAATTCAGAGACAGAGGGGTACTTTCAGATTGTGGAATCTAAAATAACGCATTTAGGCCCATTCACATCACGTAGACTGGGCATTAAAAAGACTGGTTAAAATTAGACATTTGTTGAACATAGTCTTTGTTTAAATGTAGCCGTACCTGCCCAAATAATAGCCGGCTGGTTCTGGTTCTGACGACGCAGAGGGTTTGACGGTGGAAAGGAGAAAGGATGATACTGAGGTTCTTCCTGGAACATTACAACCAATATTTGTTAACAAAAAATCGCCCAACAGAAAGTATGAATGGAAAAACTAGAACTCAGGATAAGTGTAAAGCAATAGCCGCACCTTTTCATTTTCAAGACATTTTTAAGTTCTTGAGTAGTAGGAATCTTTGAGTTAAAAATTTTCAAGAAGTATGGTTGTTGCCATCAGTCCCGGTCACAAGTCACAAAAAAGTGGCTCGAGTCCGACTCGAGTTCAAGTGACATTACTGAAGTCTACAATTTTGCAAATCAGTGCAGAAGTGTTTTCAACGGGTTACGTGATGTATCAATCTTCTTTTACTTCACGTTAAAACTGATAACTTCGTGTACTTTAACAACATGTCCACGTAATCAAAATACTTTCAGTTTGAAGCAATATGACAGATTTATAAAGGATGATTCAAGAATTACTGACTTAAAAGATGCGGGCAGTATTACCATGGAAGTACTACCTCCGAGGTAGTACTCCCATTGTGTATTACTAAGTTGCGCATGTCTTTTGCTTACTGATGAGCAATATATATGCAGTTGCCTATAAACTGACCGATGAGCTATAAAAGATCGTCTGCACGATCTAATTTACCCTATTGGAAGCTGAAAAAACATATCATTATATTTTGATTCCGTCTAAAACTGTGAGTGAGGACTCGTCTGTTGTCCTTTTGTGTGTGTTCTGTCTCCTATTTAACAGCGCATTGTCCCTTACAACCTTCATTTAATATACTTTTTATTCGGTTTACCAATTTGCATCGGTTTACTAGAACTAGAATTAAGGGAAACCAGCTGGTAATTATTCTATGATCAAACATCGAAATTTTTAACCTTCGTTTTCGTAAGTAGGATCAAATAGGTATTACTTACTTCTTCGGTAGTTGCGAAGTCAAGGAGCTGTATGGTTGACCGCTGCAATAGCAATGTGTCTCTGTATGATATTTCAACAGTACGGAAACACAGAGCCCGAATGGAATCCAGTATAGTCTTGATGTCGCCCTCTTTTTCTAGAATACACAAAACTGCAAAGTTTTGAGCATTTTCTTTGTGCTGGAGATATTTGATAATTTTTCCAGAAGCATCTGGATTAAGGCCACATGCAAACCTGAAGACATACTGAAGGTCAAAGGGGTCTAACTCTTGCAAAATACTGCATACATCTTTTCTGTTGAGAACCCTGTGATAACCTTTGGCGATGGCATTGCCACTCACGTATCTGACATTGTCCTTTGCTACACGGGACGCTAAGAAGTTACCTGCGTACCATTCACAGAACAGTTTATGGTAAAACCTCACATCTGTTTTCTCTTGTAAGAAGTTAGACACTGTTAAAGATTCAGAGGTAGGGATTACGTCAATAACTTTTTCCTCAACTAGGATGCCAAGACGTACGTAGTGATCGTAGAAGTCTTGACCAAGTTGTTCACGCAGCTCTTCTTTGCCCCAGATAAGTTGCTGATGTTTTCTGCTGAGACCTTCAAATGCTATTCTATCGAGCACGTGATGGTCTTTTTCGAACAAATCATACTTTGGAACGTTCTCATCTTTCATTTTATTTCTCATGTGATGATGAAAACACCAGATCATGTAGCGGAAGAAACTTGTCACAGACTTAAACTTTTCAAGTTCTTCCCTCTCGTAGATCATATGTGCAAACATTACAAAAAATAAAGGCACTTGACAAAGGTCTGCAAGAACAGGATTGTCCTGTAAGCGACGCTTAATTGTCGTGGCAGCTTTTTCATCATCACCTACTACAACTTTTCGGATGTATTCATCACGGGCTCTATCGTCAAATCCAGTCAAGCGGATACGTTTCGTTTGAGGTGCAGAGTCCTTTGGTAGACATGCAGTTCGTGTGGTGAGAACTACATCAAATACCTGAAACATGTCCATCTTGATGATTCTCCATACATCGGATGATCCGTCATCTTCTTGTTCAGGATACTCGTCGAAGCCATCTAGGATAACTAAGACCGATTTGCTCTCTTTCAAAATCCCTTTTACATCTGATTCACTCACACTAGAGTCCCTTGGCAAAATAAACCTCTTAATAGCTTCGAATATTGATTTAACGCCACCTAATTGTTTCAACCTAAGTAGAATCAGTATTTCATACTTATCTGATACAGAACCAGCAATACCGTTACACCAATCGTAGGCGATTTGCAGTGTTAGAGTCGATTTCCCAAAACCAGGTTCGCCTTCCAAAATACGTCTGACTGATTTTATGTTCTCGTCAAGAAAAATGTCATTGTAAGAGTTTAGCTTCCCCCAACGTTCGCAAACTCTCGTCCTCTCATTCACTATCAAGTATTCTATACCACCTTCGACGAAGACTCTGTCGACACAGAACAATCTGTCACGAATGTATGGTATCGGTTGAACTGCATCGTACTGATTTGCATACCTTTGTTTCAGCTGTCTGAGGAACTCTGTTTTAGCTGTTGAAAGAAAGAAATAACGTTTTTTAGGTACAATTCAACTGAAATGAATAACCAGGCACATACGGCATTGAAACCGCCATATATCGATTTCCCGGCATGGTGGGAATTAACGTTATATACGCTTAACGTTTAATTAAACATTCTGAACATAATCTATTAGCCGCTAACTTAGGTAAAAGTGCCAAATCAGCACTAAAAGTGCTCATGGCATGAAATCGATTGGAGCTAATTATATATCGCAAAAATTACCTCCAAAATATCTGTAAATTTGTATATTTATAACAAAATGGGACATTATACTTATTTGGAGGAGTTGATTCATGTTTTTCTAAAAATAACTTTTGATTTCCCCAATGTATGTCTCAGTTTGGTTAAAGCGGGAACCAGTAAGCTACTTATTTACCTTCCTCGAAAATATTTAAACTGAAATCAGCGATGGGCTGGCATGGGCGGAAGTATGAGAACCACCGCGGTCCCTCGTCCTCAGGAGGTAGCATTCCCCAACAGGGGCTTTTTACAGCAAGATACAGCACGAAAGACTGATATAAATACGCTAATGGATCGTGACAAGGGATCACAATTTGTGACTTCCCATTGGGCAATTTAATGTAATTATTCTTCCGAAGTCCCACGCATACCCTTTTATAAATTATTCTTTCCACTGACAAGTTTTTCTTACTGGCAAATTTCCGTATCATCAAAGAACTCTCCGTTGGTCCAAATTAGGCTTTTCCAAACATAAAGGGCGGGGGGGGGGGGTCAAAATGTGACTTTGGAAGTTCTTTTGAGGTTCTTAATTTGACACACTAGATCATACTCGGAACTTCACCAGGTGCACAAAGGCAGCACCTTATAACTCCAGGGTCATCCGCACCAGAGGATCACCGCCTCCATTATTGCCAAGCATCCAAAGTATAGCTCGCAATGGTACGGCAACATCGATATGCTAGCTTTTCGTAAATTCTTAGTAACTATAATAATATGAGTTCGATAAAGCGCATTACCATTAATGACAGTGGTTGAATCAATCATAGGCCGATAATTTGCAAATGCTTCTTCTATTTTTACAGAAACACCGCCAAGCCCAATAGTTTTATGTTTTAATGCCTCGGTGAGTTTTGAGATGTCAGTTGGACTGATTTCACCCCGTTCGTCCATACATTGGACAAGAATTCGGCTGGGATTATCACTGCGGTTTATCCTGTCAATATTTGCGGGTGCATATCCAAACCACGTGGCGAGTTGTTCTGTATGCGAACGAGTAAGAAGTGATTCCAGAGTAACACGAAACTGCCCGTAACCTTTGAAAAAAAAAGAGTAACGGGGAATATTAGTAGAAGTGCATCAAACAGTAAATTCATAATTTATCTTTTTTCCGTGTTCTTTTTGACAAAACCAAGGATGATTATCGTTATCCATGTTTCACATTACACATAATTTATGCAATATAATTGCGATTAGCAATATCTGTAGTTATAGTTACAAAATAGGAATATCAATAATCCATTGAAGCTGTGAGCATCATAATTTTTTTGACATGATAATTATGCTTTACATTTTTATTACTACAACCGAAAATAATTTTGGGACAAGTATCAACTTGAACTCAATCCGACTTATCACCTTTACAAGCCGTTCGTAAGCCCACATCAATACGACTACTATACGCTTAGTGTAGGATATTCCGGAAACGTAGCCTATACGGTTCAATTTAAGATCATAGCCCTACGGTATTGCTCTCAAGACATGATTATATATTCACCAGAATGACAATGCTAAAATAGACAATATGCGAGCAAACCAACGTACTGTTTCAATTAAACACCCTCAAAAAGGCAGAGGGATTTACCTTCATCCTGAGAGTGTATTTGTGAAGACGCTTTAGTTGTTGTCTGACTGTCTTGTAGAGAAGTTTCTGTTTCCTCTCCCATAAAGTCATCCCGAACAGCACGGGTTCGTTGACGGCGTGTGGCTTTCTGTTCGGATCGTTTGCTCCAGGAATGACCCATATCTCTTTATGTGACCTTCAAAGATAATATCACACGTTTAAGGGGCAACACTGGTAAAATTCATACCCATAAAATACTGTAAGAAAGTGAACACAAAAGGAAGTTATCAGTATTGTGACCTTCTCAAAAGCCACATTCCATTACTAAAAGCAGACCTAGTCATACGGTAGTGTAAATATTTCGGATGAGTTAATTTTTGAAGGTATGACCCTCCTGTGTATAGGTAAGAGGCTAATGTTAACTGTAACGTGATGGGCTGAAGGTATTTCGGGGACAAATATGTTTTATTTTCTTCGTCCAACAGACAAAAAATGTTTTTGTTTCTTAAAAATTGTGTGTGTTAAGGAAAACGTCGATTTCTGACGCTACTGGATTCCAACGAAGCAAGTAACATCTTGCATAAAAGTTTCCACACTCAACAAGTTTTGAAAGTTGTTGAGAATAAACTACTTCGAGGATACTTATGATTTAGCACATGTTCGTTATTTTTGGTTGGATGTAAGGCACGTAGATGAATCGTCAATGAGAGATGGTTGCACTCTTACTACTTAGTTGCAAATTAGTGCTATAATCTTTCATTAAGGTTTGAACGGATGGAACTGATGGAGTTGTTTCTTTTCAAGAGGTCTCATGGTGCTACCATTATGTGATCATTTTGAGATTTTACCAATGTACGTATGCTCCTGGGCTATAAAATTGTTCATCTAAGTTATTAGAAGTTTTGGGTCCTAGAAAACAGATGCAATGCAATTAACGAAAAAAAAAAGAATGGAAATAATACCGACAGATGATCGTTGATATTGTAAGATTGAGTATTAAAATGTTAAAGATAGATGGTAGGTTTTCACACATCTAATAATACATATTTATGCGTACTACTGTAGGTAGAGGCACAGGGGTACCATTTAAGTTAATACTAGTATTAATTGGATCAAAAAATCCTATCGGGAGACACAAGGAAAACTGAAGAAGTCTTATTAACTTTGAGGGAAAGTTTGCTTACACAAAATCATGTGTGTATTTTGCTAAACTCGTTTTGTACAGTGTTAAGAAGCGAATCTGAATTGAGGGAAATATAGATTCATATCATCTGAATACAAGATAACACCGAGAAGCATCCTAGCTTTGTGAAGGTCATTTAATAATTATAAACAAAGGAATTCAGGAGATGGATCCTTGGTGGGCACCATAAGAAATTAGCCACGGGAGAGAAGAAACGTTATCCAGAGTTGTAGATATCATGCTACAGAGAATCAAAAACTTTTTATAAGTCAGGAAACATTTCTAACACAAATGGGTTCTTTTCAAATACAGTAGTCAGTAAATCGTTAAAATGTAGATAGTAATAAGTAGTAACTCTCCCAGAGAGTAAACCAAATTGATAATCATAAAAAGCTATGTTTATTGAAAAAGTTATAGACACTAGAAAACGCATGGTTTCAAGGATTTTAGAAAAACAAGGAAAAGACCGATATTGGTCTTATTATATTAAGTAACACGCTCTTTTCCCCACTTTGTTAATTGAAAGAACACGGTTTTTATTTATTACACTTGGCGCAATGCCGTTGCTGGAGCATAAATTGCAAATGAAAACTAACTAAGACATCGGAGAGTAAAAGAGCAACATATTTGGCAACATTATCGGGGATATTGTCATGTCCAGCAGCAGACTTTTGGTGACATAAATACCTGAACATCTTCCTCCCTAAGTGGGACTCAAAACGGAGTATTAACTACTTGGAAATGGAGTTCATTATTGTGTGTGATAATACTATCATTGAAAATTTTCTGCTGGATGACAGAAGCAGTACTGTATTTGTTTAATTCATTACAAGCGCAAGTAATATCTTTGGAGAAAGAAAATCAAGGGCGACGATTTGTTCTCAATATTGGGGAACATTACCCCATTTTCAAATAATTTACGGTGTGAAAACTCAAAATCAATGGACGGTTTCTCAAATATTGGGGGACATGTCCACCCGTCATCCCCCGGGATTGCTGCTCACTTAGAAAATTTGTTGCTTTTGTGCAGAATACATTCAATTTCACCTCGGTTGGTATTCCCCTTGAAGAAAGAATTAATACACCCTCAGGTCTTCTTAATATACCCTTTACAATCCTTAAAGGAATGCATGTAGAAGGCATGTTTAGCATTGTTGATTGCATATGCGAGACAACTCAAACATGAACACATGAATACCAAGGGCGGGAATTTTAGCAAAAGCAAACTCAAAAGTTCTCTCTGTAAAACGCTTGAAGCACTTCCAATTGTATAATTTAAAAGGGGACTTATTTACATAGCTACACGAAAACGATCAACTCTAGACCTATTTTCAAGGATATAGTTCTTTTTTATGTTTCACATAAAAAAGACAAATTCTTTCAAAATACCGTAAGCATTCAGGGAGTTTAACCATTAAAATAGTTTTAAACTATTGTATAAGCTGTACTTTGTGTACGGTTCAGTGGCGGATCCAGGGGGGGGGTCGCCGGCGTCTGGACCCCCCTCAAATTTTCCAATCTGCCCTTTTTCAAAAAATGTTTTTTTCACACTAGCAAAAAAAAAAAAAACCAGACAGCTTCACAGGTAATGAATGACAGTGTTGTCCGATTCCGAGTCCCCCATCCAGTATTGACCAATTCACTAGTCTAGCCATGTATCAATCGCAGAAACTTTCGGTAATATGTTTGACTACGGTAGCCTATATTGGCCGCCTCGAAACCCGAACAGTGCAATCATTTTACAGAGGATGTGACTACAGTATGTCTGCGTGACAATCAGGCATTCTAATCACTTTTCGCTTGGAACCACGTGTGGCGTGCTTGGGCATTCAGATATTACGTCATACTCACTAGCTAGTGCTTTATGCAACGCATTACTATTGGGTTTTAATATTGATTCCAAAAGGTCACTGCTAAGTCTTTTGGTCTTTCAAAATAATGATCTGTTCACACTCCCTAAACGCTACTTCTACGAAACCTTCCCTCCACCCTCTAGTATCCATCCTCTCGTGAACAAGAGAGAGTAGGTAAATATGTTTCGCTATGATATTTATAGTCTGGAATTACTCTCTTCTTTTATAGTGTTGACCTAGTAATGGGAATAAAAGCCAGTCTTAGGTAAAGTCCATAGCCAAGAGCTGACCAGAAGTCACAACAGACGAATCGGTGTTTGTTTCATTTTAAAATTACTATATAAAATCACCACCAGGTCAAATAACGCCATGTCAGTCGGTTCAATTTTTTGACGTCTTTGGACCGATGACCGGTCTGCTGTCGCAAATGAAAAGCAAACATTCGACTTCAGTCATCTGTTCTGATAGTGTTTTTGACAGTTGCGCCGCAACTATATAGGGAACACATACAGTATATTAACCTCCTCCCCCAGTCGAGATAGCGGTGGCGCCAGGTGGGGGAAGGGTTCATGCCCCCCGTCTGGGAAGGCTCGCCCCCGTATCGGAGAAGTTTAGCAGTTTCGTGGGGGAGTCTTAGTCGAAAGTACTCAGCCTCCGACAACTAATCGACTGTTTACCTGTTTTTTGCCCTTAAGAGGATAATTTCTGTAATAAGAACCCAAAATTTTCGGCGCGCAACGCGCGCTGTAGAGTCACTCTATTTTTTTCAATAGTTCCATTCCACATAGGAGGATAGCACAAGTCCTGCCCACCTCACCAAGTAACATATGGGCAGAATACATAGTTTATGTAAAGGTCGTAACTTTCATCCCATATCGCAAAAGCCTAGTTGGTGTTCTCTTGTGTGTGTCATGCGGTACAGTCAGCTGGTGAGCGACTAACGGAGCAAAGTTTGGCTATTTCATCGTGTAGTCCAGGTGGTTTCGATACAATGTATGTTACACCCGATACGGTCTACGAACCCTACAGTTCTTTTTTTCGTTTCGTCATATGTTTTATGTGTAAGCCTATCAAAAAATTTCACCCGCTTCGCGCGCTTTTCAATTTCACGATCCAGATTCAACGAACACTATCAGACCGCAACTCGGATCAGGAAGTATTGAGTGATATAATGCAAAATATGCCTGCAATTACATGGTATAATGAGGCTCCCACATTTGCCCTTCTCATCATACCCTCGAAATAGGGAATGTCGGAACTTGGGGTAGCTGACATGGTCCGGCCCCCTGTTGGAAAAATTCTGCCGCCATGCACCCATGGTCAGTTTACTTATTTTGGCTTTCATAAGGGTAATTTCTGGGATAAAACTCAAAACTTTCGGTACGCTTTGTCCACTCTTCCTCAGTTCAGTTATACTTATAGCTAAATATAGTACAAAACCTTTCCACCTTTTCAAGTTAATAAGTAGAATACATGGATTTATGTAAACGTCGGGAATTGAATCGCATTTCGCTAAACCTGGTTAACGTTCACTTGTGTCTATCGTACGGTACGACTAGTGACTCGAGGAGGGAAGTACAATAAAGTTATGCTCGATAGGGCCCAACTGTCCGCTCAATTGTTCTATATACTGATATAAGCAAATTTAATTTAGTACAAATTCTTATAAGTGTAGGCTTACCCAAAAAATTTTCGCGCGCTTTGCAATTTCACCTTTTAGATTCCAGGTTTTGATTCAAGTTTTTTCATGTCTTTTGGTTGATCCTTTCTTTGTCAATATGCGGTAAGTTGTGTAATCGCTGACGTTTATGGGAACCAAAATTTAAAAAAAATGAATGTGCCCTTTTTATGTTAGACCCCCCCTCAGAAAAGACCCTAGATCCACCCCTGCGGTTACAGTGAGTGTACTGTGTATGTGATTAATGCCTTAATCGTAATATTTACGTCATATTTTAAAGAAAATAACAGTGCTTATAAACTCATCGAGCGATATTGATTTTCGTTGACATGGCATGAATTAGTGAATCTTTATAGGATTCCCCCTCCCCACGCACCGACCCAAACTGAAAAACTAAGTTTGTTCTACTTTACCTAATAATCATAGAATGAAGTGGATGTTTTGGATAACAATGTCATGAATTGCTCCTCCGATTTACTCGCTACGTACAGTGCTAAGGACTCTTGTGTAGAAATACCCTTGTTGGTATTAGAAATGGAACATATAAGCAGATACCAGGGAGAGTTATGCTGCAAGATATATCATTTATAGAAATAAGTAGATGGTCCAGCAATATCACTAACAATCCAGGCTAACTATATCATACAATATAAGACACAAAACAAAGGAAATGTTGTTAAAAGGGACTCAATTACACAGAAGTGTCGGGCTGGAAGTGAATTAAATATAAGTAATTCTCATCTCATTAAACCAAGTTTTTTTTTCGTCTGCTTTAATTCATTACAAGGTACATGCAAATAAGGAATAAACTCTGGGCGAAGGCTACATTAATTTAATAAATTTGTAGAAGACGGTTAAGTTGAAAATACCATTATCTGTGCAATCGCTCTTCTGACGTCAATATAATTCTTTAGAAGAGGTTCCTGTATCATGTAGATTCGACCATCTCATAACTGTATGGGCCTGCGTGAAATTGGTAAACATTTTCACTAGATTATGTGGGTTGCTGGGATCATAAAAGCGGTCCAACATGACTAATGTACTTGTCACGTGTGTTGTTAAATGTATGGACCTGTTGCTTGCACGCAACAAGTACAACATTGCAATAACCGCCATTTGGTGTTTTTGGCAGGCGGTGGACATTAACCATGAATTTTAAAGGCTTTTTTTAATGTGATGATAAAGTTCAGTATAAACCTATTGAGTCAATCGCTGTCTGGCACTCTAACAATTGAGTAAATATTTTAACCTCGCCCATACCATTAACGGTAAACTTAAAACAATTGTAACATCACCGTATTTCGCCTTACAAAATATATCACTTTTATATTAACTTCATTAGTCAAAAGCAATCACTTGAAAGTACAGTTTTAATCCTTTGGTGTTTTGTAAGCTGAATGAACTTATGGTTATTTAAGTAATGATGTGAATCTTACCAACGAAAATCTTATAGTGTAAGCTATCAAGTAGTATCAATTGCCAGTGTCGGAACACGCACTAGTCTTGATCTCCAAGCTGTTATAACTTATGCACTCTATCGTTAGTGTATCATGTAAATTACATATTCAGTTGGATTATAAATTCAAAGGAAAGTGTATTGTAGAACCAAAGGAAAGCGGAAACTATCAGCCAAGGCAACTTCCTTTTGTCTTAAATATAGGATTAACATACATTTTCGTGATATCGTTTGGTACAAAAGGTCAATGGTCAAAATAATCTACAGTAGTTCTCTACGGCAACGTGAGTGTACTTGATTCACTAGTCACTCCACCGACGACACCGGATATCAAGCATGAAACAGCTCTGTGTTTACAAAATGTATTAGATACCTATGGCGACAAAGCAAATATCAGTATGTGAGAAAGATGAAATTGATCACAGCCCGTCTATGTTACCATTATATCATCCTTTTGTTGCTTCCACGAGATCTGTCAAAAGAGGGTATCAAAGGCTTTGCAGAAACATGTCGTGATAAGTCTATTCAGTCAAAAGGCCAATTGTGTAATTAATGATTGCTCTTTACAATAACCTCACCGTTTTAATTTTATCAAAGTCTAATTATTTCAGGTGCTCAGTTGGAGAAGATAAAAAAAAAAACGCAAAAATGCACATTTATCTCAACTAGCAGAGGCACCAGCCCTCTTCGATAGAAATGGTATGGTCAGGTATGCATTCACAATTTCGTTTTGTGGTAATAAAGTTTGAAAAACCTCTTGTTTTCCATGGAGGTCAAGGGTCATCTTAGGTTACCTCAAGTAAAAGTGTAGAAAACTTATTTACAAGAAGGGCCCGGTAACTTTCAGAAATCCTATACTCAACATGCAAATGCCGTACATTGAATTAAACTCCTCTAATGCTTTTGCCGGGATTTTAAAGCAGTTTGAGGTCATCCGGAGTCAAATCATGAAAGTCACGATAAGATGGTATTTTAAGAAAGTGAAAGTTTGAAAGATATATCACCCAGACAATTTCCATTGAATTCAAGACGTATAATGGTTTTTGTTGGAGATACGAAGGTCACAAAGATCAAATTTGCCAAAAACCCCATGCAACCTTTTAACATGTTATATTTTGATATTTCAGGACTTAACCACTAACCTTCCAAACAGATATGAACTCGAATTATCCTAGATAATTACATTTGCTCGTTTCGAAAGCCCTGAGCGTTGACTTTGACTCAATGTATGTATCTGTCACATTGTTCCCCCTGTAGTCGCGTGTATCGGCGAAACGAAGCGCATGTTACCCTTACAAAAAAAAAAGTGTGGCATGCCACATGTGAACACACGTAATCACGTGTGGCAGAGCGTATGAAAATACATAAGGAAAAAAGTGTGGTTATGCGTGGTGACACATGTGGTATTGGAACCAATCTGACACACAGGACCATGCTTTTCCCTGCATGGTTGCCACACCTTAAAATCTTGGTCAAAGTGGGTAAAGCTGTCTCAAGTTGACACATGTGGCAAACCAGGGCAAAGTGTGGCAAACAAGGCCAGTGAACGAAATCGAACTATTGAATTTACTTTACTCAGCACCACACTTCTCCACACATCTCCACACTTTGCTTACTTTACCCCAGTTTGCCTCCTGTTACATGTGTCAAAGCGTGATTTTCGGTTTTCCACACATTTGCCTCATGTTCAAACTGTGAAAATGCGGGTCAATGCATGGCACTTTGGAAAAGTGTGTCAACTGTTTATTAATGACACACATTGTTACGCAAAAAATCACAGAAATTTCACTCCTCTCCACACCGCACCTTAGTTTTGCACAGTTCGACTCAGTATTTCATGTGTGGTATTGGAACTTTTGCCACACAATTTTTTTTGTAAGGGTAGATAGCTACAAAATTCATATTCACTGAGCAAGCAGACATCAACATTTCTGCTTGATTATCTCCGATGTACGGCATATCCCTTTGATCCAGGCAGGGAGTTGCTGTTTGTCAACTAGCGATTCCCTGATCGAGGAGAGGAATAGGAACAACGCACGGTTCTTCCCAATGCCCTATGACATGAGGGGAACGAATGAATTTGCTGTTAGTTTGCGAGGAGGTGGAAATTGAGTTTAGCTCTACTAATCACAGGATGGCTGAAGCAATGATTCTGATAAATATATCCCCCCAATATTTCACTAGGGGGTGGCCCATGTAATCACCCCCCATGTTACAGTCTACAGATACGTGTATGCTCAATAATATATTTTATTCTTCATTTTCTGCTACATTTTCTAATCACAAATGTTTCTCAAACTATCAGAGTTCTAGCAAATCCTCCGCAAACTATCAAAATTTTCAAAATTTTCGCGCGCGCCGCGCGCTTCAGAACTTACGTTAGTGGTATTCCTATTAACAATATCTTCCGATAGCAACTCTCAGAGCAGCACATCAGCAAAAAGTTGAAAGTTTACGAATTAACAGGTAAAAGACTGGCTTATGGCAGTGACATGTAGGTTTGTTGGGCAATCGAAAGTGTTTCAATGCAGAGCCTGAATGCAGGTTTTGTCATGGAAATCTTATTTAATGAAAAATTTCGGCCCGCATCTCTCCATCATCTACGGTTTCCACTCCATGTAATGACCATTATTAAGGTAGTAATACATAAAACTATTCTGATCACAACAGTTTCCGAAGAACAAAGATGCATCTCCTAATATCTGTGCTGACCTCGAATCAATATGGGAAATTCAGGCGCGTAGCCAGGGTCTTCGGCCCGGGGGCAAAATGAAAATTTTCGTCCCGATTTCATGATTTTTCAAACTAATTGTAGAGGTGGGTCCCCCCCCCCCCCAGCGTTTCTTTGGGGTCCAGTTTATCACCCCGGGACAAGTCCGCAAGCTTCGGAATAGAATTAGGGGCATGAGAATAAATTATCGACTTGATATTCAAATGGCCTTATCAGTATGCGAACTTATAGTGATGATGATCATAATTTAACTATTTACCATAACTCGATTTGATGAAGCCGGGGTGAACTGTCAGTGGTTACCTCGGTGTAAGATCGAGGAGGAATCATTCTTGAGGGATCAATGCCTTTCTTCAGAGAGACCTTTTGAGAATTTATCATCTCGGAGCGCCACCACCAGTTGGCGCGAAGCGTACAGGGAATATTTTGGCCAAAATGCCTTCCCAAACTACACTGAGGAAATAATCCTTCCCGGGGTGTTGTACGTTACACCAGTGGCGTGCGCAGGATTTGTGAGGTGGTGGTAGATTGTGAATTCCACCGACTGGCACAGAGAAAAGTCCAACTGGCTAGACGCAAACTATTAACAGGGGCGAAGCAAAAATGTCAAGTAAGTGGGAGGGACGCAGCTCATAGAAAATCTCTCAGCGTCCCGCGCCAACCGATGGTGGCGCGGAGCGCAAGGAAATTTTGGTCCAAAATGCCTCCCAGATGGCTGGAAATGGCACTTCCCGGGCCTATTTATCGCATATAAAAAGGGGAAACACTAGCACTCTTGAAAAAAGTAAACATAACAAAATACTAGAAATAAGGTACGGGTGCCCTCTTCCCCTACCCCCTGGCTTCACGCTTGCCTAATGACCAGTATAAAGGTAGTCATCTTTATAACTAGATGATTGAACGTTCTTCAGACTGCTTTTTTCTTTAGTGATTATTGTTATAATAGAGAGACAAAAAATTGATTATTCGCCGTCCCGGGGAGGGGAATTTTTGCTTTTAGAAGCTCGCTGAGATGAAAAATGGTGCTATATTTGACACATTCTGAAGCATGTTAAAACACCCATAACAGCCAATTGGGGGAGGGAGAGTGCGCCTGATGCTCGGCCAGTCTCGGTCAGACTGCTTCCGATTTTCCCCGACTAGCTGATTTTCCCCCGACTACTTACAACGGTGGGGGCCATGGCCCCGGCCCCCATTGCGCACGCTACTACGTTACACTCCAAAATTACTACATATTTTGGGTTTTAAGATGTTAGGAGGATTGCTGCCAAAGTCAGCCACACCAGGAGGTCCCCTGAGAACAAAATAAAATGTAAGTGCATAGAGCTAAGATTTATCACTTTATATCTAGCCAGCTGGGAAAGCAAAATATGGGTGGCGCTTGCCCATGTTATATTCAAATTCATGCTTATAGTTTCTCTTGGCAGTCAGTCTGCCTCCCCGCCCCCGTCCTCTGGCTACGCTACTGGGGATATTTCAATCTAATATGTAGCATGATGTGGAAGGTCGAAAGTACGTATCCGCCGTTATACATTTTTCAAATATTTTTACCGAGCACTTCGCGCACAGTTATTATCAGTAAATATGGTGATTGTTAATACATTTACCACGAACACAGCAGTCAGAAACGCACTTGTTAGTCCTTCACCCCTTTTGCTACACCTATCAGGGAGGTGAGGATTAAAAGTGGTCATAATGAATAAAGGGTTTCTTTTTATATTATAGTGTTTCATCTGTTGGTTTGGTAAATATAACTGCAGTCAACGGTCAGATACTTAAGGGGATTCCTCAGGGGCTTACCATATGGCACGCTGAGTGCTAATACAGCCTTACTGCAGAAGGTACTTGAGAATGTGTAAAGCCTTGTCCAGTCTGCCATGCCGAAAAACATGGTGTGATTTCCACCAAGTTAAAAATGACTCTTATTAAAAGTTAGTTAAATAGTTAGTTAGTTAGTTAGTTAGTTAGTTAGTTAGTTAGTTAGTTAGTTAGTTAGTCAGTTAGTTAGTTAGTTAGGTTAGTTAGTTAGTTAGTTGGTTAGTTGGTTAGTTGGTTGGTTGGTTGGTTGGTTAGTTAGTTGGTTAGTTAGTTAGTTAGTTAGTTAGTTAGTTAGTTAGTTAGTTAGTTAGTTAGTTAGTTAGTTAGTTAGTTAGTTAGTTAGTTAGTTAGTTAGTTAGTTAGTTAGTTAGTTAGTTAGTTAGTTAGTTAGTTAGTTAGTTAGTTAGTTAGTTAGTTAGTTAGTTTAGTTAGTTAGTTAGTTTAGTTAGTTAGTTTAGTTAGTTAGTTTAGTTAGTTAGTTTAGTTAGTTAGTTTAGTTAGTTAGTTAGTTTAGTTAGTTAGTTAGTTAGTTAGTTAGTTAGTTAGTTAGTTAGTTAGTTAGTTAGTTAGTTAGTTAGTTAGTTAGTTAGTTAGTTAGTTAGTTAGTTAGGTTAGTTAGTTAGTTAGTTGGTTAGTTGGTTAGTTGGTTGGTTGGTTGGTTGGTTGGTTGGTTAGTTAGTTGGTTAGTTAGTTAGTTAGTTAGTTAGTTAGTTAGTTAGTTAGTTAGTTAGTTAGTTAGTTAGTTAGTTAGTTAGTTAGTTAGTTAGTTAGTTAGTTAGTTAGTTAGTTAGTTAGTTAGTTAGTTAGTTAGTTATTTAGTTAGTTAGTTAGTTAGTTAGTTAGTTAGTTAGTTAGTTAGTTAGTTAGTTAGTTAGTTAGTTAGTTAGTTAGTTAGTTAGTTAGTTAGTTAGTTAGTTAGTTAGTTAGTTAGTTAGTTAGTTAGTTAGTTAGTTAGTTAGTTAGTTAGTTAGTTAGTTAGTTAGTTAGTTAGTTAGTTAGTTAGTTAGTTAGTTAGTTAGTTAGTTAGTTAGTTAGTTGTGGCTGTTGTGGCTCACTGGCTTGTTTTCCCTACTCCATTGCTTATGCTGAGCACCAAGCACAAAGGCAGTAGGTTCCATTTTTAAAGTCTTTGGTATGACCCGGCCAGGATTTGAACCCCAGACCTTCCGGCTGCAAGTCGTATGCTCTAACAACTTGGCCACTGCAGTCGGCTGACTCTTATTAAAAGGGCAAATCGACCTTTTGGTCATACTTTTATGGTATAAAGATCTCTTTTTCTGATGGGAGTTGTTCGTTACTTATTTACAAACATTGATAAGCTGCTGCACGGGCTTATGACCCTAGACATTTTACTATCTCCAAGGCGTGAGAGAAAATTTAGTACGAAAAAAACGAAGCCGCGATTCTCAAACATGATTCACCCATCAGAGGACTTCACACGCTCACATGTAAACGTTACTGTTCTTACAATATTTTATGAAAACCTCTTGTGAAACTTGTTAACTCGATAAACAGAAAATTGTAAAAAGGACATCCTTGTGAAATTGCTCAAAACTGCAGTTTGGAATCAAGATCCCAATATTTGATATTGCAGAAGGTCTTAAGTGATTTTAAGTGGGGATAGTTTTAAGGTGATGGGGACTGTTCTTTATATCACACTATCTGGCTCCTCCCTATAATCAACATCAAAGCTCATACCCTTATTCATTTTGCAAAAAAAATCGGAGTATCAATGACTAATTTCAAACGGACACCCTAAGTTATTTAAGGTTAAAAATGCATTGTGGTGTCATATAGAGGGTACTATTTTGTTATCTCCATAGGAAAACAAACTTTGGCTCATAGTTCTTAAAGGGCGTCCTTGTTGCCGAATCACGTTTCTCAACTCTCTATTGGTTAAGATGGGTAGTTTGAAGGAAGGTGGTGACTATTTTAGGACATTGTGACTTAAAATCTTTACTTTTTAGTCTTTAGGTCACCGTAAAGTTTTTTACAGATGTAATATAATCGACCCTTGATATTGTTCGTATATTGTTAATAATTCTGTCTACCAAGAAAACGACGGCAGTCAATCTGGTGCTTATCAATGATAAAAAATCTGAAAACTTAACTGTTATTTTGAATAACAATACAAGAGCTACAATGCCTGACGAAAGTGAATTAAACTAACCAAGCCCCCACTACAATTTTTGATGTTGGCAAGGACGCTGTTGGCGGTAAAACATTGCACAAAACATTGGATGGGGAAAGATTTTCCGTTGATCGTGGGAGAGTGTGACTTGTCACAGCTTTTCGACTCAGTCTGTTTCATTTGTTTTGTCGGGAATCGTCTGAACTTTTTGTACATACTGTAAAAGTTAGATGTGAACTTAAAAATCGAGCATGTTGAAACGACACTTTATTTGCCAACCAAATAGCGTTTGGTGGGTAGTGGAATATTGGTCTAAGTGGGCCCATAAATTGGAATTTTGACGATGCTTTTAATACGAGGCATATCAATTTTAAGCAAAAATGTCACACATGGGGATAAATAGTTTAGTTAGAGTCACTACTTTGAAGAGGTTTTCGATTCAAGAAATTGCACATGGAGTTGTTTGTGTTCGAAATCAGTTTTATTCTGTAAGTGAACAGAAGTACAACGTAGTCATATCACACAGACAAAGAAGCCTTCTTTATTTCTGGTTACTTTGAAACCCAAATAACGGCTTTAAAATGGTGGCTATTCATTTTGCAAAGTCAAAGTTTCCTGCGAGTTTATATTTTTGTATGGGTTAATTATTTTGCCATTCTCTTTTTTCAAAACATCTAGACAAAAAAAAACACAACTGTAAGAGGATCGATTCAGTGTCTCTGATTACGTTCTCTCGATAATTGCATACCAACCACTGTTACAAAATTCCATGCATACCATCTGTTGTTCCAAAATTCAATGCATGCCCTTCTTTACCCATGCATTTTAGCTTACCGTGCAGATAGCATAGGTTTTACATGATTGTTTCTTACTTTACTGTCAGAAGCTTGGAATAGCTCGTGTGCATAAGCGGGATTACGGGGGAGGGCACTTACCCCCCTCACTTTTTACCATAGCTTAAAAACTGGAATAAAAAAGGGCGAAAGTGAGCGAGACCAAAGAAATTATAAAAGAATTTTCAATAGCATATTATGATTTAATTTTGCAATATTTAATGAAGGAATATATTAATATCAAAAACCATAAAATTGCTAGGAAATATTTATCGGCGCGCTTCGCGCGCACCTCCAGAGAAAACTGACTAATACAGTTGAAAATTTTGTCTGGCTCCATAAAATTTCCTTCCTCCTACCCGCCACACTATTGTGACTTGAAGCTCTAAAATAAGGGTCACTAAAAACACTAATGTACGTCATAATATGCACCATTGTCCTTACAAACAAAGGCCTAAACTCTGCCCACGGATAGGAAACTGCAATTATCGACAAAAAGAAAAAAAAAATCGGCGTGCTTCTAATGGGCCTTATATAAATCGATATCTTATTAGTGCTGCTGTACTGCTTTGCGTAGAAAACCTTTGGGGGAATTGCCTCGTTATTGCTTCCTGTAGGACAGTTTGACGAAATTGTCATTTCCAAAACCCTCGACACACCTCTCGCTGTTCACTTTCCTCGCCATCTACCACCATCCTCAGCAAATTGACTGACGGTTACTCTCTTACATTTGCGATCATCATATGAAAACTATTTCATTAGCATTTCAAATGACACCTAGGGGAAACAGGATTTTTCCAAGAAATGGTCAAGATTGGCCATAAAAGCCGTCAAATTTAAGACATATTTCTCTGGGAGGACCCTAAGTTCCCAGCCTCCGGCTTCGCGCCTTCGACGATCGCGGTTAAAGGCTTTGCCGGCTACAACTTGCCAAGAAGCAGCCTCTAATAAAAATTAATTCCCTGGCACTTTAACTGCCTATGCCCTTGACAATGCTCTTTTAAAAACTACCCACAAAATGTTTCATTGACTTCTTTAAGTATCACATAGTCTATGATCTTCAAAATCGACATTAACCTTATTTTTCACACTAATAAAAAAGATGAGGGCACTTGTCCCAAACCATCGACAAAATGCTCTATGGAACGAACAGGCACCTGAAAAAGTAGGAACATTTAACATTAAACAATAGGCTACAATTAAATGTCTCAACGCTGTTTTCTACTGAGCGCTTTGCGAGCACCCGTTTTAAACATTGCTTCGGCGTTTCGGGGTAACACCCTGTAGAACGTCCTGCCTTAGCTTCGTACAAACTCTTCTATTATCATTGAAACCACCAATGCCTCCATGGCCCTAAGCAACGGAGTGTAAGTTACCCCTTCCCCAAAAATTTTCAAAGAAAATTCTTATCTCCATCGATCTGTGTAATTTTACCGACTCTTTAAAGATTGTTTAGATGTAAGTTGTAGGGCATGGAATGTGTCATATTTGGTACCGTAATAACGGACAGGCGCTTTGCATAGGGGGCAAGAGTCCTCTCCTTGAGGGTAAGTTTCTTTCTTAGCATTTCTGAACCCATATCACTAAATAGTATGAACAATCCGATTATTTTTCAGCGCGCTTCGCGCTTACTCATTTTGGATACTAGATCTCTCATCCTTAAAATTATTGTTCCAAAGACCCGGAAACCTTCAAAATAATCCATTCTTCTCTAATTCTTCAAGCCCTCAGTATTATCGATCCCGGCCGACTGCTCTTCATGTGAAGTAAGAATATAATTAAAAAAAGTCAAAGTGTGACTTTTGTGGTATGTAAATTGTCCACCTTATGTCATTTAAAGTTGAAGCTAAAATGCCTACGATTTCACAAATATCCCAGAGCTTCAGGGGGCTGCCTCACAACACTCTGTTATAAACATTATCAAAGATTTCCCACATTACACCAACAGATAACCCTGTCCACCTCCCCTTCCATTCTGCAGTGGCGCCGCCAGGGTTTGGTGATGGGGGGGCGTAACAGATGATGTCATAACGCCACCTCAGTTTTCCCCCAAGTCTGCATAAATTGTACCATTTTGTGTGTCCCTGCGAATGTACACAGCAATGTGGAGTCCTTTTTGGTACTACGTATAGGTGCCGTCCTGGGGGAGGGGTCTTAGGGGAGGGGGTGTCCCCCTGCCCTTCGAGAAATTTTTGTTAATTTAAGGTTGCCTAGATGCAAAATGGTGCTATCTTTGCAGTATTTTTGGAAGTGATCTTATATGATTGGGAAATATCCTTATTTAGTGAATTCTAATTTTTGGTTGGGAGAAAGAAGAGAGTGTGCGTCCCTGCGATGGTACACAGCAGTGTGGAATCCTTTTTGTCACTACCGTCCTGGGGGAGGGGTCTAAGGGGAGGGGGTGTCCCCCTCCCCTTTGAGAAATTTTGGTAATTTAAAGTTGCTTAGATGCAAAATGATGCTATCTTTAGGATATTTTTGCATGCCTGGAAAATATCCATTATTTGTGAATTCTAATTTTTGGTTAGGTGAAAAAGGAGAGTGTGTTGTCTTAGAGGAGGTATGTTGTCAACAAACCTCGCCAAGCCCCCCTTTTGGCAAGGCTTTAATGCCTTCTACTCGGGTAAAGTTTTTTACGACAAAATACGTGGGTGGAGTCCACAGAAACATTCTTGGACTATTACGAAAATTTTCCTTTGTCTCATTGTGCATTATAAAAGGGTATCTAATACTGACAGACACCTGTATAGTGCCTCCTGGAAGCTCTGGATTAATTATATAAAATTATATGTACATTGAAAAATGTATGACGGCAAATACGCACTTTCAACCTTCCACATCATGCTACAAATTAGACTGAAAGATCCCATAGGCCCCTACAGATGTTGGGGATGTACTTCTGTTTTCCGGAAAAGTGTTGTGATCAGAACAGTTGCATGTGTTATAACCTTAATAATGGTCATGATTTGGAGTGAAAACAGTAATGACTGAGCGTGAAGCGCGCCAAAAGTTTTTATTAAATGTGATAACCATTACAAAACCTACATTCATGCTCTGCATCGAGACAAATTCAATTCCCCAACAAACCTATTTGCCAGTCACAAATTTAAGCCAGTCCAAGTTTACCTGAGAATTCGTAAACAGCTTTCAGCTTCTGTTGCTGTGCTTCTGTGGGAGTTACATCCGGAAATTGTTGATAATTAGAAAAATATTGAGGTAAGGTGTGAAGCGCGCGGAGCGCGCGAAAATTTTGAAAGGTTGCGAAAAGATTTGCGATAATTCTGATAGTTTGAGAACCATTTGTGATGGAAAATGGTTACAATAGATCTATCACTTGGTTTAAAACACACCTCGCCCTACCCCATACAGAAATCTATAGCTTAAACGCCTTTTGGGATCATTTTAAAATTTTCAAAAAAAAAATTCTGAAATCGATTGGGGGGGCACGCGCCCCCCCATGCCCCCCGTGCCGGCGCCACTGCCATTCTGCATCAGTTCCTGTCTAATATGTTAATCGCCTGCCAGGTTTTCCTTCCTCAATCGAAGTTTTTTCTATAATCCCCGTTGCTTATTGTTTGACATGTACTGATAAAATAAAGCTATAGGTTTGCGCATTAGGCTTCTTCTATTCTCTTCAGTCACTCATGCTTTATTAAATATCAACGCATAGTCCGCTCCTGTGGATCTTGTTAGTAGATTTAAACAGGCCCGTCGGAAGGTATTTCAAAGTGGTACGGTATTTTTCGGGGTATTTTTCGGTGTTCGAAGGGGCAGAGCCCCTCGTGAGGGATCAAGGGAGCGAAGCCCCCTTGAAGCTTTTGGATTTTGAAAAATGAAATTGCGTATTTCCATGGGAAGTTAATAAAAGTGGAATATTGATTTTAAGTTGGGATCCTTCCTTTGTCACCACATAAATGTGTCGTCTTGGGGGAGGGGTCTAAGGGCAGGGAGCGTCCCCCTCTCCTTTGAGAAATTTTTGTTAATTTAAGGTTGCTTAGGTGCAAAACGGTGCTATCTTTGGGATTTTTTTTTCTTTTTTGGAGCTGATCGTACATGGCTGGAAAATGTCCATAATTTAGTGAATTCTAATTTTTCCGACTGGCTGGATGTTTTTACTAACTGCAGTGGCGGCGCGTAAATTGCACCTTTTTATGAACCCTGCGTTTTTGTATACAGCAGTGGGGATCCTTCCTTTGTCACTATATAAAGGTATCATCCTGAAAAAGGGGTCTAAGGGGAGGGGGCGTTCCCCTCACCTTTGAGAAATTTTTGTTAATTTAAGGTTGCTTAGATGCAAAGTGGTGCTATCTTTGGGATATTTTTGGAGCTGATCGTAGTATAGCAAAGGTGTGAAGAACTAGCAAGGCCGTTTTCAGAATGCTTATTAGTCGTAAGTGTATTAACAATCACCACTGCCCTCCCACCACTGCCCTACTTTTTTAGCTGAAAAGTGGTACGGTAAATACCGTACTTACCGTAGCGGTTCCGACGGGCCTGGATTTAAATGACTTCTCTCTATCAAAGAACCTTGCCTATATTGCAGGCTGTACGGCTTATTCATTGTTCAGTCATATCCGTAACGCCTGCCCAAGTGAACACCGAACAAATTCTTTTGGATATTCATGGAATATGTGGCCTCAAGACTGGTTGACTGTCAGCGAATATTTAAAATCATCTGGTCCCGTTCAAATCGTTCAATAGCCTATGCAACCCACAACGTTGATATGTCATTATAATTCCCACTCCCTTGTAGTAACCACTGCTAAGTGGATTATGGGGGGCAAAGGGGGTTTTGCACAGTGTTACGACTACAGTACACACATTCACTCCATAAAAACAATAGCACAAATAATGAGAAAGTACATGAATAAGTCATAATATGGTCTAAAATTGGACGCAGTACTTTTCGCTTGGGCGAACAGTGGTTTGGGCTGAGGGGCTGAGCAAACAGAGTCCTTTTCGCAGGGTACCAAAGACCCATCACAATTGCCGTGCGTTCGTTTTCTTATCCCAGAACTTTGTTGCCTTTATTTCCTTTTGGGGGGATCCGAATTTCTTTCCTTCCGTATGGCCCCTATTACAGTCATATGTACAACAGACTGCCCTAACGCTGTACAAATATTGTACAACTTTACAAGCTAAACACGAGCTGAGCTTGCGAATACGGGCATGATGAAAAAAGACATTTGCGTGCAAACAGCGTTTGGGGAAAGTAGAAACGAAGGGGACGCTTAGATTAAAACTTTGGCAATTACCAAAGACTTTAAAAATGAAACCTTCTGCCGTTGTGCGTGATGCTCCGCATAAGCAGTGGACAAGGGAAAACAAGCCAGTGAGCCACAACTGGAGAAAAGGCCGTGATCGACTCGACTTGAACCAGTTGGTTGGAAACTGGGCCGTTTAACCTCATCTAACTAACTAACTAACTAACTAACCAAATTGACAATTATCTTATTATGAGGCATAGCAACCCTCCCTCCAATGTTGGCTTAAAACTATTGGAAAGTGAAACAGGTCATAACATTGGAATTAGGAGAGGAAGTTTTGAGATGATCTTGAAAGAGTGAAACTAGTCACAGTTTTGACGATTTTGCGTGCAAACAGCGTTTGGGGAAGTAGAAACGAAGTGGACGCTTAGATTAAAACTTTGACAATTACCAAAGACTTTTTAATGAAACCTTCTGCCGTTGTGCGTGATGCTCCGCATACGCAATGGAGTAAGGGAAAACAAGCCAGTAAGCCACAACTGGAAAAAAAGGCCGTGACCGACTCGACTTGAACCAGTTGGTTGGAAACTGGGCCGTTTAACCTCATCTAACTAACTAACTAACCAAATTAACAATTATCTTATTTACAAGGCATAGCAACCCTCCCTTCAATGTTGGCTTAAAACTACTGGAACGTGAAACAGATCATAACATTGGAATTAGGAGAGGAAGTTTTGAGATGATCTTGAGAGAGTGAAACTAGTCATAGTTTTGACTATTTTTTTTCATTTGTTTTGTCAGACATTGTAGGTACCATTTTAGGTACCTCATTTGCTTCATGATACAGTAATACGTATCTTACCTTACAGATACTTTTAAATTAGAGCAATTTGCTGTGTTGAATATTTTGATGCGTCTTGCAATGTGCAGGAAAGCGAAAAGTACGAAATTTAACCATTGCTTTAAGGTGCCCCTTTGGATTGCATTCAGATTCTCGCAGTATCTAAGTCCTTATCAAGCCTGAATCACCTGGCTGTATATACCAAGTTGAAGATTCCTTGAAATCTCGTGCAGCAATGTTGTGTTGTGCTCTATTTTTGAAATATTTAAACATTTCTTGTTGGTTTTTAAGTATCCGCCCAGACTGATGAATGGTGTCCTTGAGGGATAACACTAGTCTGAGAGTTACAAGGTCTACGGATCATTTTTTTTTTATGTACCAAATTTTCACTTTAACACTTTAAACAGCTCATTGTTCTTTAAAGGCAAAAACTCTAACCTGTTTTAAGCTCATAAATTAAAGCCAAAGCATCATAATGAAATATGTCTTACGAAATTCACCACGGTGATTACAAGGCTGTAGACGATGGAAATTTTTCCTTTACAATTAATCCCGAAATTAAACAAGATGTGGCTTGGAAAATAAAAAAAATGACTTTTCAAGTAGTGGCGGTGGAGATTCTTTATCAAACAAATATTGCTTGTGTGCACCCGCTATCTGGTATATTTGTGTATACTAATCCTGAACCATTCTGAACAATCTACACATAATGCTGTGTTTCACACATTTAACAGTAGCTTCTGCAGATATGATCATAAAAACTGCAATTTATTTTTGTGTACACAAATGATAAAGGAATTACTGAACCGTATCATGTTTATGCTTGGCAGCTTCTCATGTCAGACAGTGTGTGGTACAGCATACCGATAGTCAAATGCCAGTTTGTATATTCGTCTAAGAATATAGTTAACAGCAGACAATACAGCGCCTGTAATGTAGGACCCGGGTTCAACACTGCATAGTAGTTGCATTAGGTTGCTTTACCATTACGATAAGTCGATCTTGCACTTAGAATTTATTGACATCAGAATGGGTGTGACTTGCAAATGATTCCTAAAGTACTTTATTTCATTTGATTTATTTGTTTTCACATCATACATGTATATAACGCATTTATTATATTTACATCAATATGCATATATCCTTCATGATGTAAAGGGAGTAGAACAAAATACCCTCACGGGCTTGACGAAGTGCTCTACTCCCTTTTGCGATAACAGAGAAAGGAAAAGAAACAACAAAAGTTTAACAAGATACTTCACTTACTCCCCTCCCCTCCCCCCCCCCCACACACACACCGCACCATCTTCGCTTGATACATAGCTAAGAGTTACGAGCCTGCTTTTACATAATAAATTAGAGTGAAGTAAGGCTCCTGCAAGTTTAAAGTCAATAAGTACTTCTATATAGCTTACCTACAATCTTGGACAAAACTGTTCGAACACCTGCAACCGGTTGTACCGTGTACAATATGATGTCGTGCACGATTTATGAAACCCTTCGTCCCCCAGTACAATGTTGCGCATGATTTACGAAGCCCCCGCCCCCCCCCCCCGTACAATGTTGTGTCCAAACGAAAGCGGTGCATCTCCAATTAACATTATTAACTCCAACATTGTACGGGGGAGCGGGGGTGCAGGGTGTTTCAACGAGTTTTGTCCAAGATTGTAGGTTATACCTGAAAGATCTGAAGGTTAGACTGTCACAGTCATGGGTACGGCATTCCAAAGATTAATGGCACGATGGCGAAGGCTCAATTTGAGAGTGAGATGTGCGATTTACAGTATGTAAAAAAGCTGAGGATTACGTGTGTTGTAACTGTAGACTTGGGCACTCAATAAAAAAGTTGGAGAAGGCTTGTGGTAACATGTTGTGGGTGGAGAGATAACGAGTCTTTTTTTTAGATCGATTATATCGTTGAGTTTTAATAAGTTCAGCATTTTGAAAACAGGACCAGTGTGATCACGTGGATAAGAGTGACAAATGCATCTGACAGCCCTTTTCTGTGAAAGAACAAGATAATGTTGAAGTTATAATCTTTGGTACTAGACCACACAGTACAGCAATTAGTGAAATGTTTAAATTGTGATGATTGATACACTTAAAGTTATAAAAAACGATAAACTTTGTTTTACTAATATTTACGGATAGCTTGATTACCGAAAATTAATTTCAATCACAGTAATTTTTAAGCTCAGTACAAACAGTATTTTCCAAGCGATAATGCTTGTCTTCAGAAAAGGAAATATTGTATCATTAGCAAATTAAACAAGTGAATATCTTTGAGAAACAGATGTTATGTCATTCAGTTACATAAATAACAAAGAGGAGTGGGCCAAGGATTGCACCTTGGGGAACCCCACAACGAACTGTAGCCAGATCAGAGTCAATACTTTTAAAGTGAGTGTACTATTTCCTGCAAGTCAAATAGCTTTTAAACTAATTGAGTGAGACTCATCTAATAACGTTATGTGAGAGTTTGGTTAATAAAATACTATGGTCGACGGTGTGAAAAGCTTTTGATAAATTCAGAAATACACCAATCATTTGAAGGATGCCTACTTGCGATAAGTTTGTTTTAGTTTTTCAAGAGCATCAGCAAGAGCAGTTTCGGTAGAATGATGTGGATGGAAACCAGAATGACAATTAGAGAGAATTTCATTCTTGCTTAGAAGAGTCTGTACCCTGCTGAAAACTAGCTTTTCTAGAATTTTAGAAAGACAGGGCAACACCAAAATTAGGCAATAGTTTATAAACTGACTTTGATCAACCTTTTTGAATGATAGAACAACTTTAGCCACTTCCAGCTTTTGAGGGAAGATGCCTTGGGTGAGAAGAGCTTTAAAATTATGTAAGAGAGGCTTTGAGATGAATGGAAGTACTTTTCGAACAATGGCAGGACGTAGACGGTCGCTGTCAGCTGATTTTGTAGGATTAAAACAATCAAAGGCGATCTTTACAAATTCATCATGGCTAACAGGGGAGAAAAATAAAGTAGAAAGGTTACTACCGGCTAAGTAGTTTTTCATGGGGTAAACATAAGGAATGTCTTCAACAATCGAAGACCCAGAAAGAAGTCATGAGATGCGTTAGCAATGCTTATTGGATCTGTAAAAGACTTATCGCATCAATGAATTTATGCTAATAAGAACTAGGCCAGGAGAAATGAAAGGATCAAACTTTCGAAAAGACATGTAGGCCACCTTAACACTAGTTTTCCTTCTACTCTGCTTTTCAAATTTGCCTGGTCGTTAATTTCATTTTAAGTGAAAGTAAAGAAAGGTAATTATTCAAGAGCAGTACAACATAACCCATTTAGATACACGGTAGGCCTCCAGTTTTGTCAACTTTACCAAGATGGGTGGGGTACCCCTAGCCACGTTTCAGGTTGAATTTATCTTTGGACAAATCACTACATCGAAGTTGTTCTATATGAAGTAATAGTGAGATAACTGCTAATGACAGGTGCTGACAAAGCGCGCCCCAAATTAGAGTTTTCAACTTTTTTGAGTTGATGCACAGTGTCTAAAAAGATTCTTGATGATTGGCTGACCGCTTCGTACTGTATTCATTGTACTCTTTGTTAGCGTCAGGATTATGTTAGGGATTAGGGTTAGCATTATATCCAGTCATCAAAAATCTTGTTCAGCTTTGCGTATCACTCTATAGAAGATGCCCGCCATTGGAAAAATGGTCCGCTTAAGATGAATAAGGCTAGATGGAATGTAGTTGTTGACAAAGTTGCAGAACTTCAATTAATCAAGTACTGAAAAAATGTTGTTATTAAGTTAGTTAGTTAGTTAGTTAGTTAGTTAGTTAGTTAGTTAGTTAGTTAGTTAGTTAGTTAGTCAGTCAGTTAGTTAGTCAGTCAGTTAGTTAGTTAGTTAGTTAGTTAGATGAGGTTTAACGTCCCAGTTTCCAACCAATTCGTTCAAGTCCAGACGACCACGGCCTTTTTTCCAGTTGTGGCTGACTGGCTTGTTTTCCCTACTCCATTGCTTATGCTGAGCACCAAGCACAAAGGCAGTAGGTTCTATTTTTAAAGTCTTTGGTATGACCCGGCCAGGATTTGAACCCTAGACCTTCCGGCTGCAAGTCGGATGCTCTAACCACTTGGCCACTGCAGTCGGTGTTGTTATTAAGTGTGTGTGTGTGTGTGTGTTTTTTTTTTTTTTTTTTTTTGCTTTTTCTAAAGTTCTGAGACCAAGGCAAGGGTTATACCCACAGCCCCACTTTTTATAATTTGTTTTTTTGCCGTTGTGTAGGGTGGCAAAAAATGCAGATTTGTATCATTTTTAGCTTACATTTCAACTTATTGCATGTTCAAAAATCTTGCTTATTTAGTAACATGTTCACTGTTATGCAGTATTTGGGGGAAAGGATATCGTCTAGTGAAGTAGGTGGCATCCCTCACCTTTGGACTTTTTTTATTCAGCTGTAACGTAAAACAGTTCCATCAAAGCAAAGCTTGTAACTGCATTTTCATCATATTGTGCATTTTGGTTGTGGAATGGCACCTTCTCAAGGACCGCACGGTCCCCGTTAAACGCCACTGAATAGACCAAACTGGGACGTTAAACCTCATCTAACCTAACCTAACCTGAATAGACCTAAACTTGAAACTCAAAGATTCCTTTTCTCATAATTGTATTTTGTTATGATCTCACTAAAATAAATTTCAACTTGAATATAGCCTTAAGAAACCTACAAAAATGTAGTGAGAGCAAGCTTGAGGTATTCAGGATAATGCTGAGGCTAGCTTCAGATGCTAACATGTAAGAATAATAATTAGTGACCTTTTATTAAATCATATTGCAATTATATGGCTAGAGTTTAGTGTCAACATTTTTGTATAATTATTTGAATTACGTTATATCGTAGCTACTGAGGTAAAACTGTTATCGTAAGCTTTGTTTTAATTATGGTCTAATATTTTATCTCATTTTGTTGTATTTAAGTCAAACAAAAAATAAATAAACATTAAGTATAAGAGTAATCATTCACCTAGTGTTAGTCTGAACTCATTTTAAATACCTACTCGGATTACATGCCGTACCAGGGATTTGAAATCGACTTTTAAAGCATCGGCGACTGTGAGACTGAAAGAACGACCTGTCTCGAACATCTTAAAAAAATTAGAAATCACTCATCGAGTGTTACAAAATTTAGAGACCGACTCATTCTGAATACCTACAAAGAGAGGGTTTGGAAAGATTACATTTACAATCATGTTGATCCCTTTGTCTCTTCTTTCCCTTATCATATCTCCCCTGTATGGCCTGTTCAACCCCTCTGGAGCCTTGCTGGTGGGAGTTATCTGGCAGTGTCATGTATTTTCCAGAATTATATACTTATAAGGTTGGGAACCAAAACCGGATAGGGACACATTTAGAAGGTTCTGTCTAAAGTTTGAGAAAATTCTGTTCGGCTTCAGGTGAATAGTTGTGTATGATCTTTAACGACAAACCAAATTTGGATACTAATATCTTCGCTTCGAATAATCTTACATCATAGCCGTAGTTGAATAAATTGAGAGCATGTGAATGTCATTAGTAGAGTTGCGTAAGTCTGGACGGTACAAGCTGACAACCGTAATGGTTTTAACTTTGAAACTCAACCCGCCGTGCCCCCTTGTTTCGTTTTCCCGAGCCTCCTTGGCTTTTAGACGGGGAAAAGGCCATGGATAGAAAGGAAAAGGAAACGGACAAAAATAATGTTGCACAAATGCAATTGAAATCAGATAAATTGTTGTGTGGACTTTTGGTGAAATTTTCCCGTAAAATGTAGGTTTTCTTTTTCTTTTTTTTTTAAGTGACGCGATTTATATTTGCCGTATACTTCAGATGATGCCGTGTCACTAAGTTGAGAGCAGTAATGACGCCAGATGGAAGGCTGTCTCCTGCCCGGAAAACTTTTCCAATTTCGTCGAGTAGCCTTAATTTTCCATAATATGTACTACGTTTTTTTATCATTTTATTTTTAATGACGCAATATATATTGTGGTTTACTTAAGATGATGCTATGCCACAAAGTCAGGAGCTGTAGTGGCACCAGGTGGAAGGGTGTCTTTAGCTAGGGAAATTTTTCAGTTTTGTTGAGTAGCCTTATCTGGTTTATTTACCGACGGTGACCAGTCACCCCAACTTTGTTCTCGAGAAATTCAGAATAAACCCCCACTATTTAAACTTTTCTTCGATAAAAGCTCAACGTTTCAAATTTTCTGCAAGAAGAAACAGTGTTTTGAATTTGCCATGCTTTCAGTAGCAGTCTCCTTTGTAGGGGCTTCGAGACCATACCCCGCCTCTTCCACCCCCTAGTCCGGTAAATCCAAAACCACCCCTAAACAGCAGACTTCTGTTTTTCCATGTAAAAGTAATATGAAATCCAGGCCACAGCGCGCAATGAGTGCCTTAAATACCTAAGATCGTATTGCAGTATTAGCTTTTCTTAATAGCTCAATCAGTTCAACCGTCGTAGCGACCAACCTTTAACGAGGGGTTTCTCTTACCCTTGTCAAGTGTAGCTCTTGGAATGAATCTGAAAAAACAAAAATCGTCACCCTGCGATCGACTGATTTAGGTCAACATTAATCTTTAATAAATGTTTGAATGGAAAGAACAAAATACAATATTTTTGGATTGTCATTCTCCCCGACGAGGACTTACAGGGACTGTTCCCCTTCTGCTCCTCTTCGATACCAACCTTTGCCCTGTTAGACCATGAAATGTTCTAATGTGGACTGATTTGTGTGGAGTGGAATACACACGTTTGATGGTAACTGTTCCATCGGTTTAAAAAAAACAGTGCATTACGAGCAATCTGACTTTAAAAAAAAATAGAAGGGTCCTAGTCTCATTTTTTGCACGAGAGTATCTGAAACATTTCTGAAATGTATCAAATAACTAACCATGACTCACCTGGTTAACAAAGTGGCTGTCATCAGACGGACAATGAGTCTACTTAGTCACTAGTGGTTTTTATAAACCATCCATAACCTAAAGCATACAGAAGCCAATTGAAAATGAAGTCAATTATGGGTAGTAAGATATCTCGGACATACTGTTGTTTCATTGCTTGACGTTTTGTGGAATCATCGTCGTTTTCATCACATGTGGTATGTTCGTTTATGACAAAACGGAAGGTTCAGATTAAACCGTCGATCCAATCGTTGTAAATCAACTTATAATCCTCTGTGGACTGGAGTGCGCTTTGGAAGAGGTTTTCATAAATCTCCCAATCTCTCTCAATAATTTTCTGTATATTTTGTCAACTTTCCATTTGATTGTCATTACTCCATTAAACCTTGTTTCTCTTTCAGTCGGGAAGATGTCGGAAAAGTTTCGTTACTTTACGTTGTTCTGCTTATCCGCGACAACAAAGTGGGTTAATTGACTCGGTGGTGATTAAAGTACGTCTTAGCTTTTTCGAGCCTGGGCATTAAGTATAATGATCAGATCATCAAATGTATGGTCTGAAGATTAGATCAAGAACAGTCTTCTATATGGTGAGTAACAATATTGGTACAGTGATGACCAACTGTTGACTCACCATGTCAGTCACAATTTACCACCTTTTGATGAACTTGTCGGGTACTAGTGGGCGAAGTCTTTCATTTAAACAATTACCCCAGATAAGATTCCCCAATAAGCACTCCAGTTTTGTGTACCAGATAGAAACCATTTGTTTACTTACCGCAAGGCAGGAGTCACTCCACTCTCCCACAGAGTCATAATTACTCCTGTTCAGGGCTCAGGAGCGTAGGGAAGGTGTTTTCTTGGGGGGGGGGGGGGGTGTAGAGACTGTGTTTTGCCGACAGATCTAGTAATGCGTAGCGCGGAAAAAAGCTTTAGCGGGTGGGTTCCAGGGTCCGCCTTAGGGCCCATGGTGGGGTCTAGGGGCAAAGCCCCGCGGGACGGGAGCAGGGAGCGAAACCGGCGGAAACTCTGAGGTTTCAGCATATTTCTGGGTGAACAATTATTTAGTGATCTGTGGACTGGGGAATGGTCTAAGGGGAAGGGTGTCCCCCTCCCCTTAGACCAAATTTTTGAAAATTTTTGGAATTTGAAAGGTGCCTAGATTGCAAATGGTGCAATATTTGAGTGGATTCCTGCCCTAATGAGGAACCTCAAAGTTTACACCCAGGTAAAATTTGCTTATCAGCTTTTTATTGTGCGATATTTTTCGCCGTTTATGCGACATTGTCGCACAAATAGCGGCTGGCTAAAACACTGGGCCTGCCTCAAGGCAATTGGTGGGGGTCCAGGGGGCTTCGCCTTCCGAAGCTCTGAGGTTTTAGCATAATCTCTGGGTAAAAAATTAAGTCTCTTGCAGGATAGGTATGTTTTGGATCATAATACATTATCCAATGCAAAGATCCGGGATAATTTTAATGTGTTAGGCTATTCGTCCCGTCATGCCACAATACTTGAGGAGCTGGACCTGTCGTTCAGAATTGGAACACTATGCGTTCAGCATTTGAACACTAGACGCGTCAGGGTGTTCAAATACGGTTAAGTGTTCAAATAGGGATCCTTCGTTCAAAAAGGGAGAAAAAGTGTTCAGAATCTTAACAAAAGTGTTCAAAATATGTTTTAAACGCCAGGACGGGTTCTGTATCTGTTTCATTTTGGTGTTCAAAAGTTAAAAGCCTGAGACTGCAGTGAAGGAAAGACAGGCGCGGCACGCATTATCTTTTTTCCCAGGATGCATTATTTTTTCCCAGGATGTTTGTGGGTAAACGGGATCCTCGGGAGTTTACAAAATGTGTTTAAAGTCGAGGTAAGAGTTTAGAAAACGGGCTAAGGATGCCTACTCCATAGGCAATAGGGTGCTGCTCCCCAAAGTGATGATTAAAGTGAGGAATAATGTGCAGGAAGTGTTTTTTTTTTTTCAAGAATGTCATGTGACCCGAAATAGTGCGCCGAAAATTTTGGGCTCTATTTCGAGGAAATTTGAAAAAAATTGGGCTTTTACCATGGAAAATTTGAAAAAAAAATGGGTTTTTAGAGAAGAAAATTGGAAAATTTGGGGGTTTTATTGAAAAATTTGCCCTATGTAGACCAAAATTAAGTAAATGGTCGGGGCGACTGGTAGTTGTCGGGGACTACATATTTTATCGTATCCATAACAGCTCCCTTACGAAATCGGAAATTTCCACCACCGCTGCCATGGCCACGCTGCCCCCATCTGACGCCACCACTGATTCCCTTTCTTTCTCCGAGTTGCCGTCGGACTCAGCCACTCGTCCAATTAAACCGACGGCCGTTGATACGGCCGTATAAGGCCGTCACATGCATAATCAATTTGCCGACGGGCCTTCAACTTGAATGGGCCAATTAGATGAAGAGTTGAAAATCGAAATAGCCGATAACAGACTGGCCACGCGCTCCCATTCTCTCTTTATCTTTTTTCCTTTCGTTCTCGGTCTTCCTTTTTTACTCCCTTCCTTTCCTTTTCCTTCTCTCTTTTTTCCTCCTTAGCTCTTCTTTTCCTTTCCCTCTCCCCTTTTTGCCGGCAGACCAAAATTTTGTCGACGGCGACCAAATATTGGGGGGTGTGACA
This sequence comes from Holothuria leucospilota, assembly GCA_029531755.1. Taxonomy (NCBI): domain Eukaryota; kingdom Metazoa; phylum Echinodermata; class Holothuroidea; order Aspidochirotida; family Holothuriidae; genus Holothuria; species Holothuria leucospilota. Next base: position 31,235,440 of record CM055961.1, on the reverse strand, counting down.
CCCCACACCCCGCTCGCTACGGCCCTGCCTGCTCCTGTTCATGAGTTGCCCCACGGCGGACGTGCATTACTCCTGCACTTTTATTGGTGGCACTCGTTATGTTAGGTTTTGTAAGTCAAATGAGGCGTACATATGCGACAACAGCTAAGAAGATACGTGCTTGAGTCACGGTTCGACTCAACATCCTCTGTAGTTGCCACTCCTGGGGATATTCAGTACTGTCATTGAATGCGCAAAATCATAGTTTTGTTATCTATTCTACTTCCTATCACACTCACGGAGTACTTATATGAAGAAATGTACACCTGCCAGCTTCAGTAAGTTGTACTTTTGCCAGGGAAGAGAATAGATCGTGGTTAGACGGCTATTCTCTTTCTTTGTGTTGTATTACTCCTGGGCTTCTTTGAAGCCCTGTAATGCATAACACAGTAGCTTCAGTACATTCAGAGTGTTTTAGTGTGGAATGTGAAACAATTGTTTCTCTTCCGTTCACATGCGCAAAATCATAGTTTTGTTATCTATTTTTTTTTTAAAGTTGTCTTCCCTCAAAAGTGTTACCCTTTAAGCACTTGATCTTTAGTCCCTTTCGTCATTCGATGAACATATTTTTCTTCAATGGACCACTTCAAATCCCTAATAGCAGTACCTTGGAGTTATAAAACGTGTATTGTAGACCTACTGATTAAACTGGCTGACACCTCCGTGGCCACTGTCATGCGTAAAGAAGTGTTACGGTGATGTACGTACACCTGAAACACTAGGAGTATAAAAATTCTACGTGTTTCCCGTTAAACGTCTATTGAAAAATAGATTCATAGTAAGCCCACACAATCCATGCAGCGAAAATTTATAGCGAACCATTTTTCCATAGTATGTGGTTCAATGACCAGAGAAAATGTTATTGATAAGTTTCTCTGGAGAAGCATTGTATGCAATTACTTGGCGGGCTCTAGGTAGCAAGGCGTTGCAAAAATGCACACTGGTGTTCATTTAATTTGTCGTAGGCGTGATCCACGAAGTAGATCAGCCACATCTGTTCTTGTTCACGTTGTATTAGCCCGCATCTGCTGATGTAACCGTTTATTTTCTGAGTGTGTTAAATATCATGTTTAAGTGTGAAAATAATTTAAACTACTATCCTTTAGCCTTCTGCAATGGCAGTCTTACCCTCGGTAGGCCTAATGAACATTTCTAAATGTAGTGAGATACTCGTATTTAGGTATATTTATACTTAATTTTAGTTTTAGTTTCTTCTTTCTTCTGACTGGATGTCAGTTCATTATGTGCTAAGATGTACTTTGTGAGTCTATCATGCATTGAAGTGTAAAATTTTAATCTTTTACATGTGTGTTAAGGCATTTGAGAGTTACTCGGAATTTCTTAACCTTTACAAAGCGTTCAAACAATGAAATCATGCAACTAGAGGAAGTAAGGTAGCAGAAAGAAATAAATTGTTTCTTGATTTATTTGTTACACTCTTAATTAAAACACTGTGCATTTTTTGTTGGCCCAAAGTAATTGCTTAAATGGTGGCCAAACTTACTCAAATAATGGTAAAATTCCTGTTCCACACACTTTGATTGTACTATCCAATTACTGGTTAAACTGGCCACAAGCTTTTTTCAACGGTTGGGCATATTTTCGCCTTACCTACTTATAGCCGGTCGAGGCGCAAATCAAAAAGGAGAGTAACAAACAGAAGCTTCTGGAACCACAAAATATATTTCTTTACATGTCCGCACGCAAACGCATCATTCCACTGGCTCCATTCGAACTCCGTGAAACTGACAAAATCGGAAAAGTATCACAAAATATATTAGTATATAAATATATAAACCATTTTTCTCTTTTTATAAAGAATGTTTTCTAGACATATAACGATTGCACAAATACGATATTTCACAACAAATGCATTAATACCAATCAAACTTTGCCAAGGTAGAGTGACCTGGAATTCAGCCCGAGCCTCCGAGAAGGCTGAGTTTTACCAGAAGTAAACATAAATTGCACAATTATTTCAAAGGACAAGTAAGAATTACACCCTCTCACACTTCACACCATTTCATACATAGCCAACTCCCAAACTTAATTACCAAATGCATGCATATAATGCACCTACCTCTTTGGCCTTTTAAGAGCAGCTTCAACAATCCCACGTGTGCCAAAGGCACGCTAATATTCGTACGACAAAGATGCGAGCATCTCCATGGGCAGTCAGTTTAGAGAGAGACTGCTCATACCACGTGTTGAGCCTTATATATGGGAGCAAAGCATGAATATGCAACGGTTACATAACCATAATAAGATGAACTCTCTCTCAGCCTGAGCAGCTGCTCCACTGAGAAGACAACACAATAAACATCAAAACACTTGAGGGTTTAAAGTACTTGACACAAAATACATTCATTACACTACTTGTTGGGCAATTAATTGCTAATCAGCATAATGTAATTTGATAAAGTTGGGTGAAATTTTGGCCGCAGGTTTTGCTTTGAACAACCACACGCTTGACTCGATTTTGTTCAATTTTTCTTCTCATAATCAGACATTGGTTCCATAATCTGAAAATTCCTTCTGACATCTTTGACATCGGCAAAAGAGGAAAACTCATACATTATGTACGGCCATAAAATCGAGCTCTGCTTCTATCGAGCTTTATGACTAGTTACATGTTAGGCTGACGGGCATTTTATTGGTTTGTACGACTGTGTCTTCTGTGGGATCAACTTCTCATGGATGATAAAAACCCGGAGTATGTATTCTTAATGCAGCAAAGATCTGGATAAAAGAGAAACGGTGATTATGAATGCCCTACACAGTAAAACGTGTGATAGTCTGGTTGTTTTGAAGGTGCACCTTTATTAGAATAAAATGGTTCTGAGAACTTTCCAGAAGAGCTTAAAAGGCAATTCCCGTCATCCCAGACGGATCCAATTCTCCCAACTAAGCAGCAAGCTCCTCCTTGTGCAAACACAAACCTATTTTATTGTTTCAGGCCATGCCCTGGTGAATATACACGGCTATAATGTTTAATACAAACACTGTCTCTCTTTTTCTGGGTTCTGTGGAATATGACTTACTCTGCATCATTTGATTTTTTAAACTTTGATGTCAACCAAAGAGCAGTAAACAACTGAGAACTTCGATACCCCCACACCAAAAATGTACTTTGGGGTGATAACTGTCTGTTTTAAGTTATCTACTCTGTTTCTGAAAAGATTACGAATATAAACTCAATCACGTATAGTCTAAACAGATTTAAATGCCCACACATATTATGATAGCGAGTAGTTTTTGTAGGGTGTCAATTTTTGTATTCGCGAACTGAACATTTTACTTATGCGTTTAAATAATTAAAGGTGTTGCCGTAAAGTCATTATCTTTCACGTCTTCATTGTTTCATTGTCTTTCACATCTTTCACGTCATACGTTGCATCCAGAGAAAAAAATCTTGGCAACTTAAGTGTCAGGTCGAGGTGCCTTTGAGTAATCAAAAACAATTTTAGTAGCACAACTGTATAACATACATGAAAAATTTCGTCAAGTAAAATGATGGGGAAAAATCATTCGGGGAAGTGGGACTTTTCCTGTGAAAGAGTACTTAGAGATTCGAGCTTACCGTCCTCTGGCGGTTGGAGAGAATCTTCTTTGAAAAGTTTTGGCCTTAGAAGGAACCTTCTAGTACTGATTTCATTCACTTTTCTTAACAATTACCCATCTTTCAATAGCAAAGATGCACTAAACAGACTTATGCAGCCAGCGGCGGCGCCAAGGGGGGCAAAGTGGTCAGCCCTCCATTACCCCGCCCCCAACTGAAATGAGCAAATTGAAAATTTAAAACACTCATTAAAACAATTTTATTAAGTGGAATTTTTAATGGCCCTAAAAATTTGTCAGCCATCAGCGCTAGACCTACTATTAACCCCCTCCCCATCTGAAATGAGGAAAATATATGTGTATTTTTACGGCGTTATGCAAGTTCAACTGTTTTCATTATATATGACCCACGCCTTAAATCACCTGTAACCCGTTGTAGAAATGTCACACATTACAGATAGGCTACGCAATGCAACGAATCAGGGTGTGGCCAGGCGACAATAGTATTCCCACGCCTGTTGTAACACTCGTGAATAAACAAGGTAGAGTTTTGCACAGAACGTACATAACTTAGTCTGTTTATGGTTGAAATCCATGAAATGTCAAAACATCAAGGATTTACTGGCTTTTCGATTCCTTGCCGTAGGCAGGCAAGGAATCTATGCGATGGTGATGTCGTGTGTGGGTGTGTATGTGTGTTTGTGACACTCCTTGTAATCGCGATATCTCAAGATAGAAATGACCGATACTTTTCATAGTTGGTATGTAGGTTTGTCATGTTGAGAGAAAGAACCCTATTGTTTTTGGCAGAGGTCAAAGGTCAATCGAGGTCACCAGAGGTCGACGTCCATAAACCTTGTAATCGCAATATCTCGAGGTAGGAATCACCGATACTTTTCATAGTTGGTATGTAGATTTGTCATGTTAAAAGAAAGAACCCTATTGTTTTTGGCAGAGGTCAAAGGTCATTGGAGGTCACCATGGGTCAAAGTCCAAAAACCGTGTTATCGCGATATCTCGAGGTAGGAATGACAGATACTTTTCATAGTTGGTATGTAGATTTGTCATGTTGAGAGGAAGAATTCCATTGTTTTTGGCAGAGGTCAAAGGTCATTCGAGGTCACCAGAGGTCAAAGTCCAAAAACCTTGTAATCACGATATCTCGAGATAGGAATGACCGATACTTTTCATAGTTGGTATGAAGATATGTCATGTTGATCGGAAGAACTCTATTGTTTTGGCAGAGGTCAAAGGTCATTCGAGGTCAACAGAGGTAGAAGTCCAAAAACCTTGTAATCGTGATATCTCGAGGTAGGAATGGCCGACTCTTTTCATAGTTGGTATGTAGATTTATCATGTCAAGGGGAGAACCCTATTGTTTTTGGCAGAGGTCAAAGGTCATTCAAGGTCACCAGAGGTCGAAGTCCAAAAACCTTGTAATCGTGATATCATGAGATAGAAATGACAGACAGTTTTCATAGTTGGGTATGTGGATTTGTCATGTCAAGAGAAAGAACCCTATTGTTTTTGGCAGAGGTCAAAGGTCATTCGAAGTCACCTGAGGTCGACGTCCAAAAACCTTGAAATCGTGATACTGAAGTAGGAATGACCGACACTTTACATAGTTGGTATGTAGATTTGTCATGTCAACGGGGAGAACCCTATTGTTTTGGCAGAGGTCAAAGGTCATTCAAGGTCATTAGAGGTCAAAGTCCAAAAACCTTTTTTTCGGGTTTTTTTTTTTTTCATTTTTTGGTTATTCAAGTTTTGGTTCAAAGGTCATGTGGCTAGAGCTGATGTGAGCAGGGGTGAAATTGTGACCACATCATAAAAAATGATGAAGGAGAGAAGTATAAATTTGATGGATGGACCTCAGTGTAACAAAGCACCCCCTTTCGGCAAGGAATCACGAAGCCTTTTGGCTTTCTGGTTCATATTAAGGACACTGAATGAAAAAAACATGTATTTCTGTCTGTTTTTAAAACTTTTCTTAAGGGACAACTGGCAATTAAGTTTAGCGATAGGATTACATTTTGTAATCGAAATATGTAAATAGTTTCTGGGGAAGTGCTTATGTTTCAAAGGTGTTTGTTCAGCTATATATGAATATCATTTTCATTCAAATAAATGTTTTATAAAGCGTGACACCTTTTTGTTTTTGTTTTTATTTCAAGTTTTGTTTATTCGAAAATTAAAGAAATATACTTCAAGTCTATGTTTCATGAAGCAATTTACACAGACGTATATGCTACATGGGTTAAAAGGGTGATTGGATGCCAGGGCCCACAATGCTACATGAGAAGCTTTTGAATTTCCACATTGGCCCTGAATTTACTATGACATGTACTGTATGCCTCCCATGTTCAGATGCTCATGAATGATCATCATCTGAGTTTATTTTCTGTGTTTGAAGACTACCCCCCTCGTCAACATGTCGAGTCCCTCCTCAGCCCCCAACAAAAATCCTAGCAGAGCTCCCGCTAGGGCGGTACCCCTGGACCACACCAAGGGCCCTAGGCCGGCCCCTTTGACTCCACGCCCGGCCTTGGGCTACGCCCTTCGGATTGCCGCTAACGCGGAAATTAAAGTACTGTAAGCCACCTCAAAAATTTGCCCAGCCCCCCCCCCCTTAGCTTCCCCAACTAAAAATTCCTGGCGTCGCCGCTGTATGCAGCCTATGACTAATGGCCATTATTGCTTTATGATGATGATGATATCAGGTTTGAGGGTTAGTCATAAGCTGCATAGGTCTGTTTAGTGCATATTTGCTTTTGAAAGATGGGTAATTGTTAAAGTGGACCTAAAGTATATATATTTTAGAGGTTACAAAATTAATCTTATTGGTCCAACTCCCATTGTCATAGCTTATTCCATTGCTGAGATATTAAATGTTAAAATTTATTCACTAAAATCCAAACAGTTCATTGCGCAATAATTTTTGACATTCTTGTTGTACAACTCACATTAAATGCTTTGTTTTCTTTTAAAATTAAAAATGTTTATATGACCTTGACCGCTTCCTGTTTTCTTGCATGACATGCTGTACAGAGAGGGCTCATATAGTCAAGTCACCCCAAAGCAGTAAGAACGCGATTACATTTTGGCACAAGGTGCGGTGGCTTTCAGAAAAACAAAGAAATACAAAGATTGTAATTTGAGTAGTACAACAATGACATCACAAATCTACCTTTTTAAATCGAGTGAATAAACTTCAACATTTTATATCTCAGCTTAAGAAAGTCCTGTGAAGATGGGAATTGGACCATTGGAATTCAGTTTTCATGCTCTGTAATATATATTTTTGAATTTTCAGACTTTAGGTACACTTTAAGAAAAGTGAAGGAAATCAGTGCTAGAAGGTTCGTAAAAGTCTCATCTTCAGGCCGGCTTTGCTCGCATTTGTCTTTTACTCCTGTTGTCTTGTGACATTTAGTTTACATAAAACAAGATTAGATATAATTGTCGCAAACTCCCGACACTCTCTGACCTTCCAACCTTCACACCATTAATTCCGCTTCATGTAAAAGAAATCAATTGGTCCTTAGTCTAAGTTACTCCGAGTACACTGCTATGGAGAATGAAGGGGGGGGGATAACTCTAGCAGGCTAGAATCCATGTTTTTATTATTCCAATATATGTATTGTTCTGTTTCAAGAAAAATGTTGGTTTGCGAGTGAGTTGCTTCAGTGATACGATAATAGTACCATTTTACATCTAAGCTACTTCTAAGTGCAAAACTTTTCAAAGAAGATCCCTCTCCAACCGCCAAAGGACGGTAAGCTCGAATCTCTAAGTACTCTTTCGAAAGAAAAATTCCACTTCCCGGAATGATTTTTCCTTATCATTTTACTTGACGACATTTTCCATGTATGTTACACAATTAAGCTACTAAAATTGTTTTGGGTTACTCAAAGGTCTAGGGTTCAAATCCTGGTCGGGTCATACCAAGGACTTTAAAAATGGAACCTACTGCCTTTGTGCTTGGTGCTCAGCATAAGCCATGGAGTAGGGAAAACAAGCCAGTAAGCCACAACTGGAAAAATGGCCGTGGTCGTCTCGACTTGAACCAATTGGTTGGAAACTGGGACGTTAAACCTCATCTAACTAACCAACTAACTAACTCAAAGGTATCTTGATCTGACACATAAATAAGTTACTAAGATTTTTTTTTCTGGATTCGAGACCGTAAGACGTGAAAGGCAATGACTTTACTGTAAACATTTCATTATTTGCACGTATATTAAGTAAAACCTTCATTTCACAAATACGAAAATTGACACACCTACAAAAATTACTCACTATCAATGTAACATGGGTGTGCACTTAAATCTGTTTAGACTTCACGTGATTAAATTTATATTCCCAATCTTTTCAGCAACAGATAACTTAAAAACAGACAGACATCACCCCAAAGTACACTTTTGGTGTGGGGTATCAAAATTCTCAGTTGATTACTACTTTTTGATTGATAACAAAGTTTAAAAATCAAAATATGCAGAGTTGCTTACATTCCACACAATGCAGAGAGAGAGAGAGTTTGTATTACACATTATAGCCTTGTATGAGACAGTGTTTGTATTACACATTATAGCCTTGTATATTTACCAGGGCATGGCCTGAAACAACAAAATAGGTTTGTGTCTACACAAGGAGGAGCTTTTTACAGTTATGGGAGGAGTTACAAGTTGCTTAGGTGGGAGAATTGGAACTGTCTTGGATCACGAGAATTGCCCTTTAAGCTCTTTTAAAAAGTTCTCAGAACAATTTTATTCTAATAAAAGTGCACCTTCAAAACCACCAGACTAGCACATATTTTACTATGTAAGACAGTCATAATCACCGTTTCCCTTTGATCAAGATCTTTGCTACATCAAGTATACAATACTCCAGCTTTTTACCATCAAAATATATTTGGGCTGGCACACGGTGCAACTTTTAAGCTTACATTTTTGACCTAAGGAAACAGAACTTTTGCTCAAATCATGTTCACCAAATATTTTAAAATGAATTACGCCCTTGACAGCCATTTCCACCCACTTTTCAATAGTGAACATGCCCGAATAGCAAAGCCAAAGGAGTGGGACCGCCACAATGAGTTTCTAAGAGGTTTGTCTTTATTTTCGCTGACGTTTTCAGTACAATTGCTTGACGGGAATTAACGATAGACTATAAGAGACGCTTATCTCACTAAAGGCGTGTTTTATGTGTTTAAACTTACCATATGTACAGTGGCGTCGCCAGACCTTTCGAAGTGTGGGGTGGGGGGATTGGGGGGCAAGCAGTTTGCTGGAGGAGCACACCAAAATGAAGGAATGAGCGTCATTGTAGGCTTCGGTGTGACCTCAGCGTTTCCTTGGAGGCACTGGGCCCCAGTGGCCCAAAGTAGGTTCCTTGTTTGGGTCTAGGGACTACTCTTTACTCTTCACTAAATCGAATTACTGCCTGCATTAATTTTTTTATGCTGACATTAAATCGAATTAATGTCAACATAAAATCGAATTAATGCCAGCACTAAATCGAATTAATGCCTACATTGATTATTTAATGCTGGTATTAAATCGATTTAATGCCAGCATTAAATTGAATTAATGCCAGCATCAATTATTTAATGCTGACATTCAAAGACCTTTTAAAAGGCTTGTAAACACGATATCTCAAGGTAGCAATGACAGAAACTTCATATTTGGTATAAATATTTGTCATGTTGAGAGGAAGAACCCTATTGTTTTTGGTGGAGGTCAAAGGTTATCAGGGGTCACTGGGGTCAAACACTGAAAACTTTGTAAACACCATATCTCAAGGCAGGAAGCTTCTAAAGATTTCATACTTAGCATGTGGATGCATTATGATGAGAAGAAGTCTGTGTTGTTTTTGGTGGAAGTCAAAGGTCATCTAGGGTCACCGGGGAGTCAAACATTGAAAACATTGTTAACATAACATAATATTTCCAGAGAGGAAGCTTGGATTGACTTCATTCGTGGTACGTGGATGCCTTATGGTTTGAGAAAGCAACGTTTTGTTTTTGGTGGAGGTGAAAGGTCATCTGGGGTCACCGGAGGTCAAAAAGCAAAATTTCCCAAGAATTTCCAAGATTGTCATATGGGGTCACCAGGCGTCAAAAAGCAAAATTTCCCAAGAATTCTCAATATTCTCATAAGAGGTCATCAGAGGTTAAAAAGCAAAATATCTCAAGTATTGCCATAATCTTCATCGGGGGTCACCAGAGGTCTAAAAGCAATGTTTCCCAAGAATTTTCAATCTCCAAGATCCATTGGAGGTCGAATCCCTTTCATGACACTTATGTTTTTCTTTTATGTTATATTTGGTGGGTGTAAAGGTCAAGTGAGGTCAGCAGACGTCAAATTGTTAATCACATAAAATGACATAGTTAAGAAAGATATATTTGAGGGATAAACCTCAGTGCAACAAAGCATTTCCATTCGGCAAGGAATCACTAAGCCTTTAGGGTTTCTGGAAAAGACCAAATGTAAACATGTTCCCTCGCGTCAGGGTTACCCTGACTAAACCAACCCTAGTCTGGCTTAGTTCTAGGCTCAGGACTAATTCAGGGCTACGTTAGGAGTAACTGGTTAGGACGATACTTCACTACACAGCGGTAGGACCCTAAACTAGGCTAATTTACATGAATGACCTTCCCTACATGGACTCGAACGTGACGTCTCAAAAAGTTCGCTTGTGTGTTACATTTTTTATGTTATTTTGACTCTAATTATACATGGTAGTGCTAACGTTCGAGCAGGAATTTCTTCGTTCATATTGCCTCGTTGTGTGATGTACGGACGTAAGCTATAGCGGACTAGTATTATAATACTAATGGCATGCACATGAAGTGCGCGCGCCGCGATGAGCTTTCTAACAGCTCATACAATTGGCTGATTGTAATATGCTAAGACATCATTGGTCGAATCAATGCTGACATTAATTCGATTTAGTGTCAGCATTAAATAATTAATGCAGGCATTAATTCGATTTAATGCTGACATTAATTCGATTTAATGTCAAATAAATGCTGACATTAATTCGATTGAATGATGGTGTTAATTCGATTTAATACTGACATTAATTCGATTTAATGCTGACATAAATTCAATTTAATGCCAGCATTAAATAGTTAAATGCTGACATTAAAAACTCTGCCCTGCTTGGCTAATACTGAAACTCATTTAACGCAGACATTAAATCGAATTAATGCGACCATAAATTCGATTTAATGTCAGCATTAAATAAGTAATTGTGTCCACTGTGGCCAACCATATACGCAGCTACATACAAAGGTATATGCAGAGTGTCGCCATCGTCTGAAATTGCTACGCCTACGGAGCATGGTTAGTTGTTATATGGCACGCTCTTCACGGTATAGGCTTAGTTCTAACTTAAGGCTATAGCCTTACTCCCTTAATTTTAGGCTACAGTAACCTAAAGTCATATTCCGTAATGTAATTATTATTGATAGTAGCCTAAATCAAATTTTAAGCTGAACTGTCAACATTTCAGACAAATTTCAACATTTATTCTATAAAGGCCTAGCCCAGAGGCCTAACGATTATCCTTCAAACCAACTGTTTGGTATTAGTGCGACTTGGATTGTCTGTGAAAATTTCCGAAGTTTAGTTTCTCAAAATTGACCTCTCGCCGTTTATTGTGTAACTCGCTTATGATAGGACTTGGTCAAGTCCAAACTTTAGGCTAACAAAGATAGTGGCGCATTGGAAACACTTTTTGCAAAGTGATGTATGGTCTAGTATAGCCTAGGCCTATTAATATGACTCCAATAGGGCCTACATACACATTTAAGTGTAAGCCTAGCTTGCAAAGAAATGTGACATGCAATTTGCAAACGTACAGTAGCTCATCGAATCCTGCCTTAAGATTTACGTATAGTCTAGCCTATGCTTAATCTATTGTTGTGGGTGTGAAGCTTAATTATCCACTCACTCTCGGACCTAAGTCTATTGTTGAGCGTGTGGTAATTCGAGCCTAGAAGTTTACACCTGAGATTGGATAAGTTGTGGTTGTGTTCGCTGAAATGCTTGGCAGCTGAATAGCTGTATCTTTGACTGTCTTTTTGTGGTTATTGAATCTAAGTCTGAATTTCCAACCAGTTTGTCAAGCATACTTTCCATTTTCACATTTATTGCAGAAGATCAAAAAAAAAAAAAAAAAAAAACCACATTGGGGGTATCACTCAATTGAAATGACCTGGCCGCATACGGTATTCAGTACCAGGAGGGGTGAAACAGGAATTAAAAAATTACATACCTGACATATGGGTTTGCCGCATTTCTGATTACCAGTGCCAGGCATACTAGGGAGTCTGGAGGATGTAAGCAGGGATTTGAGGTTAGATTGCTTTCGGGACATGAGAAGGGGGTCCTTAAACAGGTCTTGAATGGAAATGTCGGACTTGAGAATGTCAAAATCTTGACGTAACACTTTGAGTAGCTTATCGGTTCTACTGGAATAATCCAAAACAAAAGGAATACGAAAATTAGTTACTTTGGGTTTTTCAAGCAAGAGATTGTCACGACATAGAGCAGAAGCTTTTAGAATGCCCTTTTTGATAATGGAAATAGGATACCCTTTTAGAACGGAAATGACCGACAAGGTTGGCGATGTGTCTTCCATGCTAGAAATTCAGAGGAACAAATGCGCTTGTTTCTAATACATTGGGAGTAACAATAGCCCTCTCAAGACTGCTGGGGAGGGGACTCTCAAAATCAAGACGGTATGGGTATCAGTAGGTTTACAATAAAGCGTGACAAAAGATTTATTGCGCTTTCAAACCAGAACGTCCAGAAAGGAGATTTTCGTGTTGGAGAAATCGGAGGTGAATTTTATAGTTGCGTGGCTTTCGTTTCATGCAGTTAAGAAAGAACTCACTCGTTTTCTCCATGGGCCCAAGTAAAGAAAACGTCATCAATGTATTAACAGTAATTAGAGGGCTTCAAAGAGCTGTTAGAAAGAATTCATTCCTCTACGCCAGCCATGAATATGATGGCGTAACTAGGAGCCATGCTACTACCCATAACAGTACCACTCGTTTGTAAATAATTCTGTTCACTGAAAACAAAGTGATTAAGAGTGACACCAAATTCTATAACACAAGGAAATTCTTAAATGAACTGTGTGGAAAAATTATTTTTGGCCAGTAATTTTTCGCATGCTAATACCCCTTCCTTGTGAGGAGTATTAGAATATATATAATATACATAGTTTTCCACAGATTGACACAGTATTTCACGTGTGGTATTGGAACTTTTGCCACACATTTTTTTTTGTAAGGGCACAGTACTATCAGAAATGAGAAGAATGCCCTAACGCTAACAACTAAATGAATGCAATGAAGTCATTTTGATCCTACAAACTCATGTTCTCCACTCTTCTTATGTCGATCTAACTACTAGAGGAAATTTATTTTGAGACATGGGGAGCGGAGGTAACAAACAAGCGCTGCTAAAGGCGCCAAGGAAGTCCTACGTGCTTGCCCGACTGTGTAGGGTTTAGAGCCAATGTCCCAGAATGGGTGGGGGAGCTCCCGGGGGCGGAAGTCCCACTTTTTATCAAAATTCTGCGAAACAGAATGAAGCATTAAACTATTACCAAATGAAATTGGATGTTCGTCAAACATATTACAAAACTGACAATGGGACAATTCTTCTTGTGTTAGTAGGATCCAGAGGTAACTCCCTGTAGTAGTAGCTCAGGGATGAAACCTAAGATTACCTGGTTTTTGCAAAAATTTTGAGCATTAAAATGAAAAATTCAACAGATTCCAAAGAAAGCTAGATGCGCACTCAATAGAGAACAAAAATCATAATTTCACTATATCCCTTGTTGGCCCAAGTCGAAAGTATAGTCAGTCAGTTTAATAATTCAGGGAGATGGTTGGGGGGGGGGGTTAGAGGTGCCTTATATAAATTTAATCTTCAAGAGCAAGATATTTTGTTTTCCTTTGAACACCGAGTTCATGGGGGCACACAGTGAGATCTCAGAAAGTGGCACTGAATACTTACTATAAAGCTTTATAGACCGGGAAATGGGAAGTTCAAGTTTTAGATGTGATGGTAGAAAGGGATTGTAGGTGGGAGAGTGGGGGGATGGAATTTTCTAGAAGGAAGTGGCAATGGTGCAACTATCTATGGTGGGTGCGCGTGACGACTCTGCCTTTTAAAGACAGATAAGAATGTTGTATTCCACTTTTCTTACAAAAAGGAAATATCCTGGTTATATTAAAAAAGCCCTTCCTCATTCAAATGTCTTATTCTGTTCTCTTTGCCCTTTCAGTAGTCCGTAGTTTGAGCTGTTCTTCCAGTTAAAACCGCCGGTGGTACGAGAGGATAATTGATGATGGGAGTTTCATGGGGTTTTAAAAAAGTTATTTCGATCAAGCTAACCTGTGATAATGACACAGCTATGTATTATAGTTGCGGGCAAGCAAATGCAGTTTTAGCCACTTTAAGTGACACTAGTAAGTTGTAGCCCGCCCTCAGCTTTGAATGTCACCTCCCGCCGAATTAATTGCGGTAGCAAAGCAATACATTATACCCAAAATATGCAACTGTGTAGTTCAAAACATGCATTCCGTCAGCAGATTTATCCGAATCTATGCCGTCAGCGGGTGAATTCGAAGAAGAGCGCAAAGGAAGGTCTGTTCACAAGTAAGTTACACTCTAAAAACGGCAGGTTCAGATTTGAGCCAAATCCGTTCAAATGGGCACTGAATCGAAATTTGGTCAAATATTTGACTGTATTTGGTTCATTTTGAACAGAAAATGGTTAGTTTCGAACCGGAACTAGTCAAATGTTTGTTACTTTTTCGGTCAAGTGCCCATTTGATCCTTTTTCGGTTTAACTTGAAGCAGTCGTTTTTAGAGTGCAATTTCACATCCGAGAGGCATGCGCAAAACCTCGTGGGTGCGAAATGTCTACGCTTGTGTCATGGAGGACAGTAGGCATGGTCAGAGTTGCCCGTACAGCATGTACTGGTGGCTCAACCCATGAGCATGGGTTCGTCTTCTTATTGGAAGAAGTTTGTAATTATGAATAAAGATAAGTAATTATGTATCCAATCATATTAAATGTATTTCGAGACTTTCGAGTGGGGTGAAATAAACCGGTGTAAAACCTCCTCTTTTCGAAGGTTTCAGGGTCGAAGACCCATGATTCGCGATGCTGTCAGAAGTTCTAGACCAACTGCTATAATAAGATTTCCTTGATTTGAAGATCTCTTGTCGTTTTTACTAGGCGATGTCTTCCTTTTACGGAAGTTCATCTGGTGGCAAAACACACTAAGGGCCTCACATCACTTACTTAGCTTCCGTCTTGTGACGAAGCATATCCGCTCGGACCGTTACAATATGATCGTCTGAATGTCAATATTTGGACAAGTTGCCAGTGAGTTTTTATCATACCTTTAAAACACATGTGTTGCCTTCCGATGGTTGCCGCAAGTGCATCCTTCAAATTCGTTTAAGAAGTAACAATTAAGATTGAGAGTATTAGAGTACCAAATTCATTTACGAACAGATGTTTGCATGAACAGCTTACAGCATGCAGATGAAATTGAGCCTTCAGGGACATGAAGTGTATTTTAAAATAAACTGGTGGAAAGAGTAAATTTAGCGTAAAGTCATGTGGTCATCACATTACAAGTGTTAACAAGTCATTAGAATGCTAAATAAAACCCCATGCCCCTCATAAAATTGTACACCTAGGTTTGGCTACAACAGTAGCACAACTCCCGAAGCACAACTAAGTTTTGCCTTAAATTTTTTGGCCATGATAAAACCTTCACTGCAAGGTTAACCTGTGACAGTGCCAAAATGTTTTCGACAGAGCGCCAATCTACCTACGGGTGCCAGTAACTCGGAGCCCTGACAGTTGCAACGGGTTGCAGAAAGGATGGCGAAAGATACACTTCAGGCGCGCTTCAGAGCGGAAAAAATTCTGAGTTCAATTGAAGCAAAATATTTTGTTCCAATTACAAAATGTTGACAAGTTTGTATGTAGAGAAAAGAATCTAGGCGCCCTCCTTAAGGGCAAAACCACAAAATTCGTCGGACGACGGGTCGTCATCGGGATTAAATACTTCGTCGTACTCATAAAGGCTTCCCGACGAAAGTAAAAAAAAAAAATCCCCCTCGAGCTGCAGCCTTTCCCGATTGGGGACCATGCCTCCCCTCCCCCTTCCCCAACTTGGCGCAACCTCTGGACTCAGCATTAAGGCACTCATAATTTTCTTACAAAACATGTTTGCTATTATAGCGAAGAATGATTCCAAAATGTAGAAAACTGGAAAGAATGTCATCAGTTGTGAGTTAGGGTAAAATTAAGTGAAGAAATACCAAAATCGAGAGACCACCCCATTGCATTTTTAGGCACCCCTACGGCAACCCCGAGGACAAAAAGACTTCATACCAGCTGGAAGTACTTGTTCATGTGTCAAAGATAATTTCATTAATAATTTTGCACAGAGGCAAGGAGGCAAAGACAAGGAAACGATTGACTAAACAGACTCAACTCCATCGAAACGGCCGGGAAAGACTTACAATGACGTGTTGCATTATGACGTCATGAACTGACCAACTCTAGTCAAAGATGGACTGGCAGATAATCCGACTGTTTTCTTTAAAGAGGTGTTATTAAGTTTTCTAACACAAAGGGGAGAGAACGCAACAAGGCAAAGTGGCAAAACACTTTAAGTGGAAGGCGGCAAAACTTTCAAGTACCAAGTGTCAAAAATTAACGACTTAATAATAAATATTTCAACGACTTTGAAATGAAAGTTTTCATAATTATTTTTCATATTTCAACATTTAATTGGATTGGGTCTAGTCTATGTAGGGAATAGAGTGTGGTGGGTGCATGGGAACACTGAAATAAAAGAGGTATCCAGTAGCATCCCCAAATACTTTATGGAATAAATAAATTCCGATTACTAAAATACGGTAGCAATAATCCTAGAATGCTACATCAATGGATGACTAATTCCAAAATGAAAGGCTACTTCCAAACATTTTACCACACTTTTATACAGACTGACTTGACTATTCAAGCCCTCGCCTTAAAAAAATGTTGTTCAAGACATTGGTAAATATTTTAACGACATGTGAACATTTTTATTTTTTAAGGAAAAAAAGGATGTAGCGTTAGTTTACAAAAATGACAACATAAATTATCGTATAATTGGCAACTTCAACTTTATGAATAAAAGTCAACACTCAGTCAATGAATAAGCTTGAAAGTTAAAAAGTTAGACCATTGAAATTCATTTTTTTTTTTTTGCTTTAGAGACCAACACAGATAATGTAGCCTTGCTTTATTCAAAATTTGACAAGTGGCGGGATCCTGAATTAATAATTGTTCGGGTACCCCTTTACAGGGTTGAATGTAGGAGGGGATTGCTGACGTAGATGAGGGAGGACGATCATGAGTAATGGACAAAATGAAGGAATATTTTGACTTAAGTGACCTACAAACAGTTTTTATATATTGTTATAGTTTGCTGCATGCATTTTTCAGGAGGGTGATATTGTACTTTTAACCAAATGACAAACAAACCATACACACACTAAACACTAGGCCGTGTGGGAAGTGTATTCAGTCAAAAGTCATCGCAGAATTAAGCAATTTTGAAACCATGGAGCTGAAATTACAAGGAATATGCTTCAAGTTACTACAGGGGATATGTTGAATACATTTCTCCTGTTAACAAACTATTAATCAGCTAAAACGGGAGTCACAGCTTTAAGTAGTAAAACCATTGTTTTTATTACCAAATCACGATAAATTCCATGCCACCTACCGTTTTTTTTTTCAAGTTTTCCTTTTTTAAAGAAATACATTTTGCTTAAAGCTTTTACCATATAGGTATTGCCATATTAATTAAAACTATTGCTACTGATTTTATATTTGTAATGAAAAAACCGAGCTTCTTCAGCAACTTTGCCACTTCGCGTAGGCAATTATTTTAAATTGGTAAAATACTTCTTTCCTGACGATGAAAATTAACAAACTTGGTATATGAGGCAAGGTAAGGAAAGGCTTAAGGATGATAGGTTTACAGATAGGAATATCATTGCGCAGTCTTGTTTTGACTTGAGACTTGTTTTGACATTAGACGACGTATATATGTCGTAGTATGCTCATGTGGCTTGGTTACTAATGCCCGCGTAGAGCGTTCATGTGCACGGACACGGTTGACTGACTGTTGAAGTAGCACATCATCCATTGTTACCGGTAATGTAGGGTGCTTGAAAATGAGCTGTTTATGGCGTTATCATTGTATCATCTTTTTTCTTTGGTAATGGTCACAAACTGAGCAGATGGGATCAGAGGAACAATATTATAGAACAACAAAATCTGGCAATGAGTAAAGTGGTATGAGTGAAATTGAAGATTACACGAAGAGCAGAAAAAGGCATACATTTTGGTTAGGTTGTAAAAAATTATTTAGGTAAACCCAGATTATCTTTACGACTTGAAGCAAGTCTTTTATATTTCAATGCTTTAATCGTGCTCGTGTGCTTCATTTGTTTTAACATTGATTTATGTAAAGCTTGATGAGTTTTATGGTTTCATTCAGTTATAAATTTCTCACAACAATTAGCCTATAATAATAGAGAATACAGTTTACAAAAAAGAAAAACTGAAGGCGACACAGGAGCGTAAAGAACCCCCCCCCGGCTTTTTGTCCAGGGGCTCGCCCTAGTGCCACTGGTGGTCCAGGTTAATGCCCTGTGGGGTCGAGGGTCAAAGACCCGGAAGCTTTGAGGTATTAATTAAATTGTGAGCGTACGAATTTTGCATTTCACAGTCTTCAAATGACAGCTGATGTGCACTTAACGGACTAATAATTACACTTTGACACTTTTTCTTTACCGCTTTTACTACCACAGGGTATCAGCTGTCTGGAATTGATGATGCAGAGCGCTTGAGTGTCGAAGGGAGGATGGATGATGGTGAAGGTTTACTTAGCCTTAGAAACAACAATCTATTATGATTCTTATAAAGAAAGCTATTTCCTTTATTTCTTTTCATTTTTTGAAGGATATTTGCCCCGTGTTCGGACAGTTACAGACAAGTATTGACAAGACTATCCACACTGAGGCTAATTATAGAACATCCGTTACCAAAAAATAATAAAAAAAAATATCGTCAATACAAAGAAAATTATTGTATCTTTTAGGGGGTTCGCCGTTCTTCGAGTGTCAGTTGTGTAGGATCGTGACAACATACATAACTTGTCTATTTTTATGTGTGTAACACAGGAACTTTATGGGTTGTGTAACTGACACTGGAACCTTCCTTCCCTTTTCTGAAAATGTGGAAGAGATATTCTAGTGTATAACTCACGTAAGTTACGATATCCACTTTACACATTCTTAAAGTACATACGATAGGTATTTAAAGTGTGAAAAAATACGTATTTAACGCGTACTATATAGACTATGTACAAAAGCAAGTCTTTGAGATGAGAAACACCTTAAATTTGAGACAGTTGTGCACCCAGTTGCAGTAAAGATACATCAGCGAGAGCGATAAAGTGTCATTAAGTAATAACATCTTACGAAATACACAACAAATACGGACATTACTTCTATGAATATTGCAGCAACTATATGTTGAAAAATATTTTACTGTAGCTACTCGATTTATTATAGTGGAGAGGAATTTAAGCTCCTTCAGGACGGCACCTCTGCACGAGGTGACAAAACGAAGGATCCATGCCGGTTGCAAGCTATTGTAGACGCACATACCCTGACAAGATGCCCACGGGGACAAACATAGACAAACGTGGACAAACATCTGGGTGCCCGATGATGTCTTTGTGGGCACCACATCGGAGAACTTGTCCATGTGGGCTGCATGATGAATTAGTCACGGTGCCCTCGTGGATCCCCACCTGGGAGAAATTACCCATTGAAAATGTGCCAAAGGCCCACATGTAACCCTTTGCCAAATCTTTATGGAGCCCATACTCATAAAAACCCATCATGCCTATACATATCCTTTGTGGGTCCCACGTGAGCATGTTGACAGGGCATTCACGCTTTACACTGACTCTTTAGGTTTATATGGCGTGGGATTACCACATCTGCGATACCACTCCAATTAACAATCTTTGGCGGTACCACTTATATTGCGGACTACCGTGCCCATCCCCCGATAGCAATAGCCGCAAAGCCATTTTATTTAAGAATCAATCTCGGAGAGGACCCGTCATCACCCTACTTCTGGCTCTTTGCTCTCGGCCCTTGCGCCGAAAAAAGCTCAGTCGATCACAAATTAGGAAAATGCAAAGTCTGTTTTTAGTCGTTTGTCCTTAGCTCTTTTCAATAATGGACCCTCACGGTCATATCTAAGTATGAAGTATCATTCCATCAATTAAGAAAGGCAATTGGCACTTGCTTTGCAACGTGTTTCCTTAAATATTGAGGCGTATAGAACAATTTTGAATCTAGACGCTAATTTTTTAACTGAAAATTATCCAAAGGAAATGGGGTTCCTCCCTCACGACATTTATGTTTCAAGGTAACCTTCTCAACCACTTTCAAAGCAAAATCGACGCCCTTGTAACAATTGACTTTAGGTTACCAAATTGTTAGTTGAGGATAAATCTGTCGGAGAGTTTTGGTCTTTGCCACCGGATAAGAAATTGGTCCTTACCGGGCGACTGATGAAGTAAGACCAATCTCCAACGGGGGGGGGGGGGGGGGTCGGGGATTTCAAGTGAGATTATGAACAGTTACAAACTACAGTAAATGTAGCATTTTACGAACACGATTGCGGTCTCCATTTGGCACCGTTACTTCCCCTCAAGACACTGACAACAGCATTATGATGAGGGGTCGGATCATTTTCCAATGTCCATTCACCACGCATGTTTTTGAAAGCTATTAACGAAAGAGCTGATTGGTCAAATCTGTGATTCCCTAAATTAGCGCCATGTGGCGCAATGCATGTAACATCCAATGCGCAGCTCAACCAAGGTCTCATGATCTTCGACTGTACAGAGGAGCTATTTATCACCAACATTAGTCCACCACTGATTGCAGGAGAAGAAAAGTTTGCGTTGTAATATTCGGTCTTGTTAACTCCAATTTTACCGTAAATTTCCTCCTTTGTTAAGCCATAATCGTGACGACATCCATATTTAGATTTAAGAACTTTGGGGTCGAAGCAGCGTATTTGGCCCAAGAAGCCGTGGTGATTCACGCAATCAGGTAAAAGCTCAAAAAGTGGCTTCTTAAAGCGAATTGAAGCATCTCCATAATATATGACACCAAATTCATTCAGCACGAGCTAAAAAATTCAAATTGAGAAATAATGCGTTATGTTTTAATGCTATGAAGTTTTTTTTTCACAGTCGCATGTCAGTTGTAGACTATTTAAAGTGTGCAAAGAAAAACAATCAAAACTTCATTAAAGTTAAACTTAAGTTCAATACAATTACAATGCCTTACGAAAGCTTCGAAGTGGAATAAACTATTTTGCGAAAACTATCCCTATCACTGCCCTTCACAAAAATTTTGAAAGAAACTACGTCTTGATTTTGCTAGATGTAGTTTGAGCGAATATGATTTCAATGATTTTATTAATTACTAAGATATTGACCAACGAAACCCAACAAAGTTCACTTCCTTTATTTCACTTTGTATAACATTTCCCTCAATTTCTCTGAATTTTTATAAGAAATGTCCTTACTTTAAGCTAGTAAAATTCTAGAAGTCGTTAATAACGTCAATAGCAAGTGCATTGTATTTATATATGTAATGCTTGGCATGGTGCACTTTGAAACAGTTGGGTTAACGTTTTTCCATATTGGTTCCATGCGCCATCTCCTAAACTGTTGGATAAATTACCTCCCAAATTTGGTCAACAAAAGTACCCACGTTGGGTAAACTTCCACCAAGTAAAAGGTAATTTTGTAACCGACTTGGGTAGTTCCTTACGCAACAGTTTGGGGGGTGGCATACCGACCCAACTTGGGTACAAGTTTAACCAACTTTTTTTAGATCGTATACCTTTAAAGTAGAGCTTCTAAAATGCACTGCCTCTATTTTTTTCTTAATCGTAAGAAAGACGCTGGTCAAAATTTATCAATTGTTACAACTTATATTTATGGTAATTTGAATCATCTTACGTTTATTATTGTTGGCTTAAATGCATATGTTGCCAGTGTCTTCAGATGAGCGGGATAACTTTCGAAAGGAAACCGCCGAAGCTGGACATTACAAAATGATCTGATCTGTGACAAAGCAAAAAAAGAATATTCCTTCATTTACCTTAGTTACTTGAGTTAAAGTACGATTCATCATACAAATATGAACACTAGACAAATTTAAAAGTTTACATTTTATTAAACCGTACCCTTTGCCAAACAGAAACATCACCATGACCGGCCAAGGAGATTTTTCCGTTTGGGGGAAAACCAAACTTTTTCCGAATGGGAGAAAACTTATGCAACACTTTGCACAGGCTTAGTAGCCTTACAAAGACAAGGTTTAGCAATTACTCAAGGAATAACATTTTTCTAATTAAAGGCGTGGTAAACCACCAATTAGGGCGTAGCTACGACAATACACTTTCTAAATATACCTTTAATTCCATTTCAGTAGACCGGCAAATTTTGGAAACGTTCCAAACCCGTTCGTCTTTGACAATGTACTCAAGGAACGAGTGGTACCGTGAGTTAAAATGGTCAATATGTAGGCGAAGAAGAAGGAGAAGGAGAAGGAGAAGGAGAAGGAGAAGGGGAATCTCGTAACGCGTTTTTTGTTCATTTTTTATTATTCGACCGTTGATTTTAAAAAGTAGGAAAGAGTTTGGTGAAATAGTGTGAATGTGGTAATCGGGTAGACACACAGTTCAGCTTTAGTTTGTACTCGTCTCAAAAGGCCTGATAGAAATCGGGGGTTGGTTTACTGCAAGCAAGGGATACAAATTACTCGTTTTTCGCACTTGATTTCCGTCATAAGAGAAACCCCCTATTTCCCCCAAAGAGTTTATGCAGGAAACCTCCTTACTTGATATATTTATCCCCACCTTAACCTCCAAGTAATTCCGTAGATATAAACTCATGGAAACCAGAGATACCAAAGGATACACTAATGGTTTAAATACATTAGTTTTAGAAAGATCTACATTTTCTGTTCTGCATTGCTTCAAATTTTGGTTCCAAAATACATGTTTGCCAATTAAGATATACGATTAAATGCGGGTCGGTGTGTGGTTCAATCTATCCTGACGTTCTCTGCACATGGGGGTTACAGGAGGACTTCGGAAGAGGGAATGTCCCCATACTATTTGAAGGGTTGGGAACAAATCCACCTATACTCCTATTACTTATCACGTTCTACTTTATCTCCACTTTTTCTCCACTTTTGATTGAGATTGCGTCACTGGATCTACAAAGTGAAACTTTGACATCCTTCTTTGACTCTTTCACAATAGGTGATCCTCAATTTGGTCACATAATTTTGTATTTCACCAAAATTTGTATAATTCAGAAAAAATAATACACTAAGGGGCGATTGTATCCAGAGAAATGCCAGGTATCACCTTTGAGGTGAACACAGTGCACAGAGACCATCAGCGTAAGGGGAGAAATCACTATACAGGAGCGGAGTGTTTTTTCATCAAGATAGCACTTTCTTTTAGTAGAGAACAACCCACGCAGGGCCCGATTCTCCAAACACCTATGATAGAGGCCTTGTTTGCCGGTTCAAAATCGTTCAGCTGAGGTAGAAGTGCTTGTCATTTCGAGAGAGATTGAGGTAACATATATGCAAACTTATGTTTTGAAGCCTTTTTCATAGCAAGAAACCTTTCTCGTAGCACAAACTAATTATACCTTGCCATACAGACATATGTGTTCGAAACAGCGAAACAGGATGGCCCCAATCACGCAGCATAGTTTGCCACTGTCCAGCGAAATATTTTTGCTCTGACATAATTAAAAGCAGTCCAGTCAACTAATATATACAAAAGTGCAACAAATACCTGATTAGATGAATGTTCCTTGAGACCAAGGTCGTACACTATGATAGTTTTATTTGGCATTTGTTGTTGTGCCGAGCCTATGAATCCGAGGCCTTCTTGAAAATGATTTTCAGAGAATGACGTTACTAATGTTAACTTTTCATACAAAAAGTTTAAAGGAGGTTCTGTTTTGTCCAAATCGATGATAAAAATTTCTTTATCTGTGGATGTGGCACGGTATTCATCATAATTTTTTGCAAATTTTCTTTCGTTTTCAGTCTTAATCTCAACTTGAGGATGAATTGTATTGCTTTTGTTGAATATTAATAAGCGACTTTTAACGAGAGACGTTCTTTTGAAGACAGCTTTTGGTTTCAGGAGAGTCCTTAGTGGGGCTCCAGTAAGTGATGAAACTGTGTGAAATAAAACATCGTATAGCTTTAGTTAAAAGGGATAATATAGTGTCGTATTGTAACGGTTTCTCACACATAGTGTTTATACCATATATTACATTTTGATAATAGCTAGTGATAGAATATTACTGAAACGTTACGAAATATCAAACTAACTTAACGACACAACTGGAAACAAAGTTAGTACAGTAATTGTCAAAGAATCTGGTCTTCAATTTATTAAGACCCGATCCAATTAAGTATAACATGATTGCATAAGAAAGCCCTCAAAAGTGGATGAAGGGGGAAGGTGTCATCCTTCCAATGAAAAAGTTTTGCTGAGGCAAGAATCCATGTATGTAAAATAGTTCTATTTTAACAAGGTATAAATGGATAATGTTGTAGGTAAATGTGGTTATATGGTGTATCTTTCTTCCAGCGTGGCTGGGTCTCAGGTCCCTTCCATTTGAGACATAATTATTTGTGAAAGTGGTGGTCAAGATGCAGATCGATGTTATCGTTGACACAACCTTGACGTGGACATATGTTTAGTAATTCCCAATAATTATTTATTTCTTCCCATTTTGTTTTACTATGGCCTGGGATCTTCTAGGCTGATATTAGGGCGGATGGACCGCCCACTCCATCCTCTTCTGCAATGCTTGGAAAAATAAACTTAAAACGACCCCGTGATCGGTCTAACAGTCTCCGAAAATGTATCGAGAAAACCAAATCGAGTTGATTTGAACGTATTCCCAGATAAGGCAGTTAAGATAGGAATACAGGTCGATGAGGGCGTCAAATTAATAAGAACGACTTAAAGTGAGTCGAATTGGGGCAACGGTGGGTTACATTATAAACACGAGGCACAGAGGAATTTCGATGAAGTCAGGGGGCATTACCCTTACAAACGAAAATGAGTGGCAAAAGTTTCAATGCCACACGTGAAATACTGTGTCGGACTTTGCAAAACTATGGTGGGGTGTGGAGAGGCGTGAAATTTCTGTGATTTTTTGCTTGATAATGTGTGTCATTATTAAACAGTTGACACACTTTTCCAAAGTGTCATGCATTGACCAGCATTTTCACAGTTTGGACATGAGGCAATGTGTGGAAAACCGAAAATCACGCTTTGACACATGTAACAGGAGGCAAGCTGGGGTAAAGTAGGCAAAGTGTGGAGATGTGTGGAGAAGTGTGGTGCTGAGGAAAGTAAATTCAATAGC
The DNA here is from genome assembly GCA_029531755.1 of Holothuria leucospilota. Classification (NCBI taxonomy): domain Eukaryota; kingdom Metazoa; phylum Echinodermata; class Holothuroidea; order Aspidochirotida; family Holothuriidae; genus Holothuria; species Holothuria leucospilota. Next base: position 31,210,221 of record CM055961.1, on the reverse strand, counting down.
TCGATTTCGGTCACTGTTCCTGTTTGCCACACTTTGCCCTGGTTTGCCACATGTGTCAACTTGACACAGATTTCCCCACTTTGATCCAGATTTCAAGGTGAGACAATCATGCAGGGAAAAGCGTGGTCCTGTGTGTCAGATTGGTTCCAATACCCCGTGTCACCACGCAAAACCACACTTTTTCCTTATGTATTTTCATATGCTCTGCCACACGTGATTACGTGTGTTCATATGTGGCATACCACAGTTTTTTTTTTTGTTTTTTTTTTTGTAAGGGTACATCCGAGGTAAAGGGGGATTGCACTCGAAGCAAAGAGCGGACACATAGTGCATTGAACTATGTTTTAAATCACTTTTCGGATAGAATATTTCTTTCGTTCTTTTACATGGTTTTGCTTTGAACGATGTAGGAAGTGTTTCCATAAAAAAAATCCGCGGGTTTTTCAAAGAGGTTTAACATTTCCATATGTTTTCAGGTATTTCATGACAACACAAAGAGAATAGACCTGTTGTCATATCATCTGATATTTAATGAATTCTTCTCACACATAAAAACTTGAAAGTACTTACCGTCGGCATAGAGAGAGACGATGGAGAAAAAGCTAAGAACGAAAGCAGTGATGGAAAGCCATTGTTTTCCTGTAGATAAAGTAGAATAATAGTTTGTAAGTTACAGATTATTTATTTACAAAAACTCTTTTATCAAAGTGGAAAGCTTACATTGTCTTTACTGTTTTAAAATGGTTACTTGGATATTTTCCCAAGTACATGACACTCACGTGTTAGAAAATGTACAAGATGACTGTAAGTCATTTTCGGATAAAGGTACGTCGTGATATTCTTTGATACAGTGTTCTGAAGGTAAAGAAGAAAGGACTAGGAATGTAAAGATATGCTATAATTTGACATGTAGATAATCAAGGATGCTTATATCGTCTCTAAACGTTTCGAAAAGGAAAATAGACATAAATATAATGTATCGGTGATAAATAACACGTGTACCTGTTATCAATAGATGTATACTATACCTTGATTCATTGTCGAAGGTACGAAGTTGTAAGCTCAAGTACAAAGAAACAAACAACTTTAAACTACTCAATGGAATTTAGATAGTGTACCAATTCTAATGAAAGCAAGTTTTGTGTTGAGATTTTCAGATTTTGACATGCCCATCAACATAACCTCACAGTTGATGGCAAAAAGCAAAGTCTGTGACGGTAATATACAGAGGTGCAGGGGAAAACTCGATTTTAGGGCAAAACTGTCAATTTTCAGAGCAAATTCTTTTCAAGGTTGTTAGCCAGTGAGGAACCCGATTACAACCCCCTTTCCTTTTCCGTCACTTTAAAATCTTTTTACAAACGCCAATGTAGGTCAAACTCGTTATACCTGAGAAAATCATGGTTTATATTTCTTCCTAGGTTCTCCATAATGTATGGTTCCTTGCAAACATGTTACTTTGTTTTATACTGAATTGGTAAATTATGCGGAATAGCTACATGACTTACATCTAAAAAGGTATAGATATGTACTAAACCATTATTTAAAAAAAATCAAGTATGTTTGATTTCAGCGCTTGCGGTTCCCTTCAAAGATTCTTCCACGTTTATGGTTAAGAACCGAAATTAAGTCTTAAGAGAAGTAACCAGTGTTGCACTATCCGAAGAAACTTTTTCAACTTGCTATAAATGAAGGGCACACAACTCCATAGCAACTCCACGTCAATACGCACTAAAACGCTTAGCTCGCTGAAGAAGGAATGTCATTATTCATTTATATATATATATATATATATATATATATATATATATATATATATATATATATATATATATATATATATATATACGGAAGTGTAGATGTGATGTTGCGACTTCTAAATATAGAAGACGATTCAGATTCCAATTTAAACAGTTGGTGGTATCGTCTTTCTTACTAAGGCAAAGGTTGCCAATGTTAGACGCATATTCCACAGGTTTAAAAATTATGCAACTGTGTCCGCATCCCACCATGCTTCAGTTTCTTTATTTAGAAGTCGAAACGTTACATCTACACTTCCGTATTCACACAAGCTGGGCTGAGCTTACAAGTAAATTAATGATGGAAAACTGTCCCGTCTGGTATTTGAATTAAATTGACCAGTTCTTCCAGCAGAGTTCCGATAGCTCAGTTGGTAGAGCGTACTGCACGTACACGTTTTTCTATAAATTGGGATTTAGGCGAAATATGGTATGAATATATGGTATAAATATACCGTCCTCATTACCAAGGACTACATCAATGAAGCAAATTCTATTACTGGGGAACTCTTGGATGATCTTTCGGCACGTATTTTTTGTACGGTCGTTGGTTCAAACCCAGCTCGGACCTCAGTTTTCATCATTTGGTGGTATCGTTTTTCTTACTAAGGCAAAGGTTGCCAATGTTAGACGCATATTCCACAGGTTTAAAAGTTATGCGACTGTGTCCGCATCCCACCATGTTCAGTTATGTATATATATATATAGGTAAAAAATGAAGTAGTAAATAGTGCTAAAAGTTTGTGAAAAACACTATTTACTACTTCATTTTTTACCTACCTACTTCATAAGTGCTACGCAGTACTTTGACCTTATATATATATATATATATATATATATATATATATATATATATATATATATATATATACACGTTTTTCTATAAATTGGGATTTAGGCGAAATATGGTATGAATATATGGTATAAATATACCGTCCTCATTACCAAGGACTACATCAATGAAGCAGAAACCCAGTTGAAGGACAAGATTTTACGTTCAAGTTAACAGTATTCGCTATCAACCGTTTTAATTCTATTACTGGGGAACTCTTGGATGATCTTTCGGCACGTAATTTTTGTACGGTAAGCAAACCATTCTCCTCCAAACCTAGAATAGGCTACTTTTACACCCTGTCCAACGTCAACAAACTTCCTAAGGTTCTCCATAGCTATTTAGCTGCTAGATCTGAATTCAGTTCCTCCGCCCCTGATATCAACAATTTATCAATTCCCGAAATTTGCCGCCTAGCTAGGATTCACTCAGTTGAAATACCGGGCAGATCTATTATTTCGGGTATCGAAGGCCTTTCTGGCTATGCTGATTATATCCTCGATCCCCTACTTCATTAAGTTCCTAGTTACCTCTCGAATACTACGCACTTTCCTAGGACTGTTTCCGATTTAGGCACCCTCCCTAAGGATGTTCTCCTTGCTTCTATGAATGTTACCTCACTTTTCACAAATATTCCCCAAGAGGAGAGTACTCTTGCTTGTAAGGAATTTCTTCTGGGCCACAACGCTGATACTAAACTTGCATGTGACCTGTCTAAAATTATTCATTTCTTTCTTAGGAATATTTTTTTCGCTTGTAATGGATTTTTTTTTTTCAACAAGTCAAAGGTACCGCCATGGGCGCAGAACGGCACCTTGTTATGCCAACATTTTCATGTATAAAAAGTCGAAGGATATGTTAAGTAAATTTCCCTTAAAACCATCTTACCACCACCACCACTATATTGATGACATTATTTTCATTTGGACACATGGCAAGGGAGCTTTTGAACTCTTTAAGTATCATGTTAATTCTATTCATTCTAGCATTAAGTTCACGTTTGAAAATCTACTCAACTTTTTGAAAGTTGAGTAGATTTTTCAATAAATGACCATTCTTAAAGATTTTATGGTTTACATTTAAATAGGAATAATTACCGTCTTCATAACTAGGACGATATACTTCTGAGAAAATACCGTCTTTTAATATTTAGAAGTGATTTAGCTACAAAAGTTCAAATTCATGATGACATATTTGAAATTATACAAGAAAATATTGCAGAGTTCACTTCAAGAAGTAATGACTACAAGAAGAGAAGCACGTCGATTAACATAAAAATTCTTCGTGATGCTATTTGCTATGTGTGTAATAGTCTTACTATCGGGGATTTCCCTGCCACACAATACGCCAACTATTATTGAACAATAGTAGAGTTTCCGGTCAAAGTAAACAAACATGTCTTCCGCGTTACATAGAAACTTACATCGTGACAAGTGACCAGCAGTTTGCCCTCAGTGGCGGATCCAGGGGGGGGGGTCGCCGACGTCCGGACCCCCTCAAATTTTCAAATTTGCCCTTTTTCAAAACTGGTTTTTTCACACTAGCCTAAAAAAAACGAGACAGTTCCACAGGTAATGACAGTTGTCCAATTCCGAGGAGGTTTTGGTTACCCCCATCCAGTATCGATCAATCCAACCGTAAAAGTCTAGCCATGTATCGCGAAACTTTCGGCAATATATTTGGCTACGGTAGCCTATATTGCCCGCCCCGAAAACGAACAGTGCAATCGTTTTACAGAGAATGTGACTATAATATGTCTTACTGCCTGTGTGACAGTCAGGCATTCTAATCACTTTTCGGTTGGAACCACGTATGGCGTGCTTGGGCATTCAAAGTAATACGAAACACGCAGATATTACGTCATACTCACTAGCTCGCGCTTTATGCAACGTATTACTATTGGGTTTTAATACTGATTCTTAATTAAAGATCACTGCTAGTCTTTTGGTCTTACAAAATAATGATCTGTTCACAGTCCCTAAACGCTACATCTACGAAACCTTTCCCCCACCCGCTAGTATCCCTTCTCTCATGAACAAGAGAGAGAGAGAGATAGTAGGTAAATACGTTTCGCTATAATATTCATAGTCTGAAATTACTCTCTTCTTATATATATATATATATATATATATATATATATATATATATATATATATATAATCTGTCTTGTTGATCTAGTTTCTAGCTATATATATATATATATATATATATATATTGACGTCTTTGGACCGATGATCGGTCTGCTGTCGCAAATAAAAAGCAAACATTCGACTTCAGTCATCTGTTCTGACAGAGTATTTTTGACAGTCGCGCCGAAACTATACAAGCAAAACAACATACAGTACTTTAATCCCCTCCCCCAGTCGAGATAGCGGTGGCGCCGGGTGGGAAGGGTTCATGCCCCCCCCCCGTCGGGGAAGTTTTACAGGGAGTTCCGTGGGGGAGTTTTAGTCGAAAGTATGCAGTCCCCGACGACAACTACTCGCCCCGACGGTTTACCTGTTTTATTCTCTCAAGAGGATAATTTCTCTGATAAGAACCCAAAATTTTCGGCGCGCTACGCGCGCTGTAGAGTCACTCTATTTTCTTCAATAGTTCCATTCCACATAGCAGGATAGCACAAGTCCTGTCCACCTTACCAAGTAACATATAGGCAGAGTACATAGTTTATGTAAAGTTTTTAACTTTCAACCCATATCGCAAAGCCTATAGTTGGTATTCTCTTGTGTGTGTCATGCGGTACAGCCAGTTGGTGAGCGACTTACGGAGCAAAGTTTGGCTATTTCATCATGTAGTCCAGGTAGTTTCGATACAATGTATTTTACACCCGATTCGGTCTACAAACCCCACTGTTCTTTTTTTCGTTTCGTCATATTTTGCATGTGTAAGCCTATCAAAAATTTTCGCCAGCTTAGCGGCTTTTCAATTTCACGGTCCAGATTCAAAGAACACTATCAGATGCAACTCGGATCTTGAATTACTAAGTGATATAATGCAAAATATGCCTGCAATGGCATTAGATAATGAGGCTCCTCCATTTGCCCTTCTCATCACCCCCTCGAAACAGGGAATGTCGGAAATTAGGATAGCCTGCAACTCCCTGGGAAAGCTGACATGGCCCGGCCCCCTGTTGGGAAAATTCGCCTCCACCCATGGTCGGTTTACTTATTTTGGCTTTCACAAGGGTAATTTCTGGGATAAAACCCAAAATTTTCGGTACGCTTTGTCCACCTTTCCTCAGTTCCGTTACACTTATAGCTAAATATAGTACAGACCCTTTCCACTTTTTAAGTTAATAAGTAGAATACACGGATTTATGTAAATGTCGGGAACTGAATGGTATTTCGCTAAACCTGGTTAACGTTCACTTGTGTCTGTCATACGGTAAGGCTAGTGACTCGAGGAGGGACGTACAATTAAGTTAAGCCCGATAGGACCCAACTGTCCTAACAATCGTTCTATATAACAATTGTTCTATAAGCTACAATTAGTACAAATTCTTATAAGTGTAGGCTTACCCCAAAAAAATTTTCGCGCGCTCCGTGCGCTTTGCAATTTCACCGTTTAGATATCAGGTTTTGATTTCAGTTTTTGCATGTCTCGTGGTTTATCCTTTCTTTGTCAATATGCGATAAATTGTATAATCGCTGACGTTTATGGGAACCAAAATTTAAAACAAATAAATGTGCCCTTTTTTATGTTGGACCCCCCTCAGAAAAGACCCTAGATCCGCCCCTGGCCCTAACACGTGAGTGAAAGGCAAAGTAAACAAGCAGCTGGTATGTACATCCAGGGAGGTGTTAGGAGGTGTCGGGTACAGTGTATACACCTGGAGTGTCGGAACGGAGTTTCCCTTGTGGTCTAATACCACCTCCCTGATCAGACATTACAAAGCTTTTGGGCTATGAAGGTAACAGATAAAGAGAGAGAGGGCAGTAGAAAAGAGGAGAGGGTCGAGGGGAATACTGAGATAATAAAAAAGACGAAACATTTTTATTTTAGTTGTAGCCATTTTTTAATTCCGTGGTACGTATCAATTTTGAAGATATTAGATTTGTGCTAAGCAGTGCTTGTAGTAGAGCCTCCGAAGAGCTATGGCCGAGAGCTTAATCTTCGATCCCGGGGTTGAGGCTGCCCTGAGGCCTACATTATAGCCCTATAAGGATACTGACGCAGTGATCTTTCAACTAAAAATACCACTATGTGTAATCCTATAACTTGATGAGATATGCCTGCCACAGACGAGAGAAAACTAGATCAATAAAATGCCCTCCTGTCACTTTGCTCAGCCTTCTTTTGAATCTGCAAGGGGAAGGGGGCGGCAGGGGGTGGCACTCAAGCACTGACCTGCATATTTTGCTGTGGTTAACGCGAAAATTTTATTGCTGTCTCCGAATCGTTTAGTGAGCTGTCGTTGCTTGTATAATACCTATTTTTTCAGTCGTTTAAAGTCTAAGAACTGTTTGGGAGTGAGCATAACAGTGTTCTAATTTAAGGGTACCATTTCCAATCACTGTCTTCCTTACAAGAATCAGTTGTCCACATGACAGTTGTAAAGAGTCCGGCCAATGTGTGAATATTTTACATCAACAGTGTTTCATAAGTGTTTACTGTGGCTTGTAATAATAACACTTCTCGCATGGAAAGTTTTCTGTTGTACTGGCAAAAGTAAATTACACATGAGCAATGATGAAATTTTTTTAAATCATTCTAGGTAGGGTATCACTGACAAAGACTAAAGCTTAAGTTTCATACTATACTTTACTTCTATTGAAGAATATCTACCAGCTATTTATAAGATTAAATATCGTCGTACATTGATATATCAAACTAAACCGACCTTCAACGTTACTTGTTTTGAGTTTTTGACAAAACTAAATATTTAAGAACAGGGATATTTCCAAAATCGTCTTGTGGTCCTAAAATTTCGTCTTGAATCTTAACATTTTATATTGAGTGTGCGGACAGATACCAAGAATCAGTTTATTCATGAAAGCAAAAGTAAAACGCTTGTACATTACTTGATAATTGAATTTAAAGACAGATTTGCATCACCCCAAGTATGACTTTTAGTTGGGGGTAAGCAAAAGTCTCAGTTGGTGACTGCTCTTTGATTGACATCAGAATTACAAAATTAAAAAGATGCAGAGCACCTTATATTACACAGCACGCACAAAGAATATTTTGATTACACATGGGGTCTTTTACTGCTCACCAGGATGTGGCCTTGAGCAGAGAACAATTTTTGTGTCTGCACAAGGAGAAGCAGTCAAGACAATTATGGGCGGGGCTTACCACCAAGTGAAAGTCATACTTGGGTTGATGCAAATCCCTCTTTAAACAAAAGTGTTTGCAACTTCCTGATCTCACGCCGTTTGTTTTTTGTGGAGTGTATTAAATATTTAGTGAAAATCTATTTAAAGTCAACAGCAAAGAAATCTGTGTCTGACGCTATTAATGCACATGACTAGCAGTTTGATTGACAGTTAAAACAACCCACCTGAGGACCCTTATTAATGTAGGACTGTGTATACAACTGTACATTGGAACACCTGTGACTAAACAATTCTGCCGTATGTTTAGGTGCAGCGGGGAGTTGTAAGTTTCACTACTTGGACAACTCCCTGGGTACAGATATTATTGGGGAAAGTAAATTTATTCGCAATTTTATAATCATGACACATTTTATCAGCCATGTATACAAGATTGTCATAGGACTTTAAACCGACTAAACAGTATAGTGGAGGTACAAAGTAACTTGAGCACTGACAATTACATCGAATGAAATCTAAATCAGCCATAGACTAGGATAGTACCGGTATCATTTACCCATTTAGTCCATAAATACTATCTTTTCTTAAACTATATATCTTCGTTCTTTCATAATGTTTACACTGTCTTGTATAATTTATCTACTGCAGTTAAGAATCAAGCTAGCCAACAATTAACTGGATAGTTCTTGTTTTAGTTAAGGTACTTGCGTAATTCACGGAATTTAATCCCGGTCATTATTCTTTCAATTTGCCTGAACACAATTTTTCATTTTAGTTATTGTTATATCATGTACTCACGTGAAATAAAAAAAGTCAACTACACATATTAAAATTGCTAGGTAAAAGGCTTGTAAAGTAAGACTCTTACCTCCTAGAGACAGGACTGTAGATTTAGTTGATAGAGAGAGTAGCGGGGCAGCCAGGACACTGGAATAAGCAACAATCAAAACACCAATTAACATATTCAATGGACTTAAGGGCAATATTATGTGTACATTGCATAAACATGACACAAAAGGTAGTTTTCATCATTGTAAACCATTCAGTTCCACCAATAAAATCTGGCAATTTAGCTTTTCTTCCAAAAAGTCTTGACAATTACAAAAGTTATGGCTGTCCCATCACTGGAAAATTTGCAAGTTTGGGTTGACAATTATTCATGAGTTTGAAAATGAAGCTACCCAGCCATCTTAGTATGTTAAATTATTTACCATTCTATCTGCATTTATGAAAAATTCCATGACACAAACATAATATCTCTTTTTAAGAATAAACAGTGTTTCTCTTAATAAGTAAAAATATACATGTTACAAATAATTCATTTAGAGGATGATTGCATCATTGATCAAGACAGTTAGTAACATACGTTATTCTGATTAGATTGTAAACATAGATCGGAAATTACGTACAATACACAGGACGAAATTGTTACTGTCTTATTTGCGCATGTAAATATCACAAACGCATGAACATATATTTATGTTTGTAAAAAAATCAATCATATCTCCCTTCATGTAGGAAAACTCCTAAATTGAAGTAAAAGCAGCAATCCTTAACAGGAAATTTGTGCAACTTCTTTTCAAAACATATGGGGAACTTTAAATTTATTTTCATTACACACAGTATAATAGACTACTTACCTTTACCGTTTCTTGATATAAGAATAGAAACAGACTCAGCCTGGACGGATAGTGGCAACATATACAATCGTAACCTGATAGAAGATTGATGACACTGCAGAAAGACCAGTAGATTGTACATTTATACAAGAATATTTTTAACATAGAATAATATTAAATTTGACATTTTACTTGATACTAGCTGACATGAAATTAAATGATAGTATTATACATCTAACTATACAAATTCTTATTTTTCCTCTTAAAAGATTTTGATTCAAAGTTTAAATTAGTTGTATTCCCTAGACCATATGTGTGCTATAGTTGTATACAACACTCAATGTGTTTTATTTGCAGTGCGATGAACAGCTCACAGTGCTGTGTAACATGACCTCTCAATGCCTATGCCATGTTTTAGTATTTACTTAAATGTGTTTAGTTACAGACACGCCCGTGCCAGCTGTCTGCTGATCTATTGTTATGTAAATGAGCTTCCTTTCTTATCAGTCGTATATTGACAAATGATGTAAAGGTCATATAAAATCCAGTGTCTTGAGATTGTAAACTGTGTGTATTCACTGTACATGTGTTGCTGTGTACTGTACAATATAGGATTTTTTGGCAGCACTTCTAGCAAATATGATTAGAATTATTTTCGCATTTTTTCTTTGCAGCATTTTGAGATGTAAGGCTAGTTTGCTTCTGTATTCTGGGAAGAGGGACATCATGATTTTCTTGCCTGTGCATGTGGGGGCGTTGAATTACTAAGACAAGCGGATCAACATTAAGTGCCTAGCTTGCATACCACAGAAGTAATATTAATTGAACGCACTTGAACATCTTTTTTTAAATTTATAGTGATGTTACCTCAACTTTAGTTTAAGATTTTACTTCATTGCCACACTTCTAAAGATAAATTTTATAAAATATATTTTTATATACTTATGGACATACCATTATTATGGGAAATATTAAAATTGTTCATAGTCTTCCTCGGTAATTCAATTCCCGGTATCAACCATCCTAATTTACCCAAAACATGACTGTTATGGTTATATTCAAGTATGTCAAAATAAAATAAATTACAACAGACTTTGAATTTTATCCTTGGAGCAGCCACTGACTTTATTTGACGATATTTTTACATTTACTTAATAATGGAAACTAATATTTATTAACAACTTCATGGGACTAAGTATAATTCATTGTTTGTGTTTCATCTTTACATTTCTAAAGTAATTTAATATCATTTAGAAAAAAAGATTAAGGTTACTCACCTTTTATATTGTATTTTAAGCTATTCAAGGAAAGTGCATTCCAGTTTTCTCTGTAATTAATGTTTTCTTGTACAACTAAATACCAACTGCCTATACGACTAAAGCTTTCAAGCATGAGATGCCTTTTATTTACACTAAAACTCAAAACAAAAATATTAGCCCTTGCTAAAATGACTTATTGATGACAAGTTAAACCATAGCAGTCTCATTTATATTACTTTTTGTTTTACATTTTAATTACAATACTTACCACAGTTCCTTCAATGCCAGAAACTTTGATGAATACTGTAAGATGCCTGTAAATTCTTCTGATGTTATTTCTCTGCCTTCCTCTCATATCACTAGCTTGTTGAGTGTAGTAAGGTTTGCTATAGATAGATTGGTATTTAACCGGTGATGATTCAAACCACGCAGGTCTACTGTACTGTAGCAGTTATCCAGCCACACACATGAAATGGAAATCTGTAAAGTAAAACTAAACAGAGTATTGGATTGAAAGGAGACATCTTCAGTGAATCTGAGAAAAGAAATCAGATAATAAGAGGAGATAATGTAAAGGAATGACATTTATAGGGAGAGGTATTGACCATGGAATGATCAAAACATATCAAAAACAGTTGGAAGGGATATTAAAGAATAGTCGGGCAGATTTGTGACAAAATGTACCTAAACCCCAAAAATTCCTACAGGTAATATTTCAGTAGTTTTAGGTAGATTTGGATGTGGGAAACAACATATCAAAAATCCACTAAAATCTATTCACGAGATATTTATTTTTAACATTCAGCAAAGGTTTTTGGAAAAAATACAGTAATTTTGACAAGGTAAATTTATGCATGATTTAACCTAATTTAGAAGAATATTTTCTAGTAAGACCCAATTATCAAATAAACGATTAGAATATGTAGATTTCGATGACGTCATTTTGATTATTAATATGCAAATGTATTGGAATATATCATGTTTTTGCTTTTCTTTGTTTTTTCTTATTATTATCTTTATTTGGGGGGGGGGACGAAGACGGTGTTACGAATTGTTGTCACATTTTCCATTCAATTTTCTCTCCAATAATACCAGATCTGTCTCAGTCTGAATTATTTTGAGCGAGCTATGACTGTAGTAAAATTTGCACACTCTTCTGACTGCACACACAAAAGAGCTATCAAATGACCCCAGCTAACCTTCCACACACAGTACAAGGCATGAAGACATTGTTTACATTCTGCGGCGACCTTCTAAAACTCGTGCGTGCACTTTGAGCCTATGAATGGAGTGTTGGACAAGCGAGGTGATCACCTACCTGGTTTGACAAGGCAACACAAAGGTTACAGTAATTAGTTGAGCTGCCATACACTTTGTACACGAAGTCAATGCACACGGTACATCAAACAGCACGTGGGTGCTTGGGTTTGTTTTGATGTATGGCAGTATACACCTTTGGTCATCTATCAAGAGTAAGTGAAAGCTGTAGAATTTTGTGGAAAGTTCAAAAATGCGATCAGTTTTGCCCTAGGGTGTGCGGTTATTTTTCTAGCATTTCTGAAAAAAATCGTCTTGTTTGGTAAAAATATGCAAATTAGGTTTTTTGCATTGCAAATATGTTGGGGAAGCAGCTAGCCATAGCGCCAAGCTTTCCAGAGTGTTTTTAGACGTATTGAGGCATAGGAAAAAGGTTATGATGTTGGTCAGTTAGGACATAGCTTGCTCTTACAGAAATTCTGGAGCCTGAACCTGATTTTTGGCCAAAATATACATAAATTGAATAAAAGCAAATATTATTCCATATTTTCGAAACTTTTCACCTACATAGACCCCCTTAAAATATCATCACAACCTGATCTTTCTGCCCTCTTTTTTTGTTTACCCAAACAAAGTCTGTAGGATGCAGGGTTGTAAAGTTAAAAAAATTTGAAATTCGTAAGTCATTTGGGGTGGAATTCCTACCACCCGTTAAAGGGTTATAATTAAATTAATTAAATTAAGTTAATAAATTAATTGGGTCATTTCCAAAATGACCATTTCTACGTCATTGCAAAGGTAAATACATCTAAAATAACACTTTTTGCTCATTGCAGGAAGTTTTACTTTACTCAAATTTTATTTGGCATGATGGTATTACTATGGGGTGTCCTGGATGTCAATATGGATGTAAAAAGGAAAAGTAAGGTAAATTATTCGACTCCCTGGACCCTAAATTTAGCTTTCATTAACAAAAAACGAATTTCACACTTCGTTTCCGGAACATTCAGATATTATTGTGAGTATAGCGCGGTGAATTATTTATAAATCGGCCCTTGAAAACTGCACTTTCACTAATCATGTATTATTGAGCTAAGATGTCATGAAACGTCATTGATAACATGTACAAGAACGAAAGTACCTCTCGTACTGCTGCGGATCGACTGTGGACAGACAGCAAAACACGTGACTACTGGGGCATGCCAAAAACTATGCCATCTATTAAACATTATACGCTACGGTTGACTATACCAGGGGGTCGATATTAGACAAATATCACTACCCTGGCTATACGTTTCCTACACGTCTGGTCGAGTGTCTTCTCAACAGTTTAATTACTTGCAACACGAACATTGGTTATTGATCACAGTTCTACAACATGGTTGGTTGAATTGTTGTAACACTACATTATGACTAGAAAATTCGTTAACAAGTGCGTCTCATTTTTTTTTTTTTTTTTTTTTTTTTTTTTTTTTTTTTTTTGTTGACAATACAATCAATTCTGTGCGGAAAAGCCTGCATAGCTAACCAGACATAGTTATTTAACATCAAAATAAGAAATACAGAATGTTAAAAAATAGTCTGCAGACGTCTCATTGATTAAGTACAAAATCAATATTGCAGCGACAAATGTGACATAAAAACATTTTTTTGTACATACCGGCCTTATTCTATCGTAACTCTGGTCATTTACAATACGTAAATTGATCATTATGATTTAATTTGATACTTATTTGATACGTAAAAATGGATATTATAATGTGCAGTATCTGTTCTTTACTGCCAGTTGAGGATGGAACCAAGCATGTCAGACCCAGGTTGGTAAGGTATGTTTGTTGTGCTCTCAGGGACGTAGCTCCTTTTAGGAGCAGAACCCCTTCAGGGCCCGTTTAGTTTCGCCCTAGGGCTCTTAGCCAGCCAGTCGAGGGGACTTTGGAAAAAGTAAGTATAAATGGATAATACAAAACTTTATATATAGAGACAACTAATGCAAGTAAAGGTTAGAGGCTTAAAGATGAAGTATGAAACTCCCTAAGCCGTAAAATGTAATGTAAAGTCAAGTAAAACATAGCACAATGTCTTCAAAGATGCGATAAATGGTTATTAGTGGAAGTAAGATGTCATTTGAGGTCATCAGAGGTCAAAAACCGAAGCTTGAAAAACACAGTATTTTAAGACTGCACAGGGATGGTGGATACTTTCCATACTTGATATAAAGACGTGTAACCTTGAGAGAGCGGGAACCCTGTGGGTTTGTCGGAGGTCGAAGGTCATATGAGGTCATCAGAGATGAAACTACGAAAACCTCGTAAACTAAATAAACAGCCTGAGCGGTACCTAAAATTGTTTCCTGCGTTAGGGCTGAGACCTTTACTATTCCAAAGATGAAGATATAGAGAACAACATTTATTCTTTCAAAAGCATAACTGTTACAGTAATAATTCGAATTTAAATTACCAAATGATGAACAGGCAGTCTCCCTGGTTGTCTAATACCACCTCCCTGGTCAGGCATTACAAAGTGATCACTTGAAAATCGCCTAGGGAGACGGGGTTAACCGTCTCTCCTTAAAACATAATAACAAGGAAATGTATGAATGGAACTTAAATATTTGATGATTTGATTTGATGATTATAAGCATTCGGGTATAACTAAAAGAATTATTACATCGAAACTAAGTTATCCACTTCTAACATTCAGCACTAGTGTCAATAGCGAAAAGTGATGCAATTTCCAATCAAAATGCAGTACATGAGTGTTTGAAGGAATTACTTGAACCATTTAACTTTTAATAAATGCCAATCTGGCCTGATCAATGGAATGAATATTCATGACATTCCACAGAATAGTAAATTTTGATGATATGCTTAAAAAAGGTAACTTTTGGTTGACTAACACTGTCAAAACCCATTAAATTAAAATTTTCTTTTTTAAATAATATCCATATTTTCCAACCATTGCATTTTCGACGGTTGTTGAGTTTGTGACAATAAACGAGGTAAATGTCCGTATGGCTACAACAAGAAAGTGTTGTTCTACTACAAAATACTTGTATGAACACAAAA
The DNA here is from genome assembly GCA_029531755.1 of Holothuria leucospilota. Lineage (NCBI taxonomy): Eukaryota > Metazoa > Echinodermata > Holothuroidea > Aspidochirotida > Holothuriidae > Holothuria > Holothuria leucospilota. The sequence goes on along the minus strand of CM055961.1, from coordinate 31,195,117 downwards.
TAATATAGAACAACATAACTCCGTAGTAAAACAACATAATTTCTGTATGCTTACGGAAAAGTCTCGTAAATTCAGGACAATTTTTAATAGTGCATTAATGACCAGTCTTTTGTTTTTTCTGTAAACTTTACAACCAATTTTCTCCTCCACAACCACATGTTATTAGAATGAGATTGCATGAGAGGCATAAGAATTTTACAAACTTCACATTCCACATGGGGAGGTCCTATCCCTATTAACTTCAAGGTCAGCACAACAGACTGAAAAAAAACAAAGGAAACAAAGCATTTCTCATCAATGTGAGGAAGTGATATAACCCCTGCTTGCCTCAAACTCACTTTGGGTCACAAATGTAGTAACTTCATTTGCTGCTATCTCGAGTACTACATGTCCGATTTGAATGAAAGTTTCACCAAATTACGTAGATTTAGTTCCTCTTTCACGTATGAAAATTATTGTTTTGCTTACCTCCCTTTAACGCTGCGCTGAGCTAACTGCCAATGTAGTACAGTATTAAACTATAGACGTGACGTGGGAATGCACTCAAGATCCAACTCAAGACCTTACTTAGGATTAAATAATCGGATGTAGCTCCCAGGGGAGCACAATTCTTCTTGGGCCGTTCGGCTGGAAGTATGTTCATGTTCACCGGCTGAAACTGTTACATTTTAAGGTGGTGGAAATTTTAAATTGAGAAAGTGAAATTGTTTATTGATTTAGGTAAGGCTATATTGTTGGAAAGTAGCTTCTTCGTAGAGCAGAACTGTTTAATTTTAGCCTAGAGAGTGTTATGTTTTGTTTGAGCTCTATCTACGGCTCCAGTTATAGGCCCTATAGGGCTTTAGAAAATGTGTATTGATTATCCTGGGGATCGATTCATTTTAGGTCACTAGGCAAGCTTTGAAGATGACTTAACGTTAGACTTATAAGCCTAGCTAATTAGTCTATTGTTTTCCTGAGATTTAGGCTTACTAAGCTAAATAATATTATTCAACCTAGGCACTATAATAAACGTGGGGCTTATTCTTAGATGACCCCTCGTGTTTGAGGTAACCACCGTATATTCACACGCGTGAACAGTCGCCTACTATACAGGTAGTAAAGAGTGACTAGAAGGAGTGGATTATACGGTCACGTTCAGTGACGACGATAAGACACCGCTAAGACACCGCTTGTTATACGGTAATTAACAGTGGTATCATCTCTGTCGGAAATTTTAGTTAAATCAGATGTAGCCTGTATGCCCCTAATTAATTTTAAATAAGGATGCTGTGTGGTAACATTGGCATAAATTAACCAAATGTTTGCTCCATAAAAACTTGTATTTCAAATCACATTACGTACTAACGGATCAGAAACCGACAAAGCATGAATTGAAGCCGATCTGGGTTAGCCTATATGCGAATGTTTCCACTCTGTTTGACCGTCCGCAGCTCGTCAGCTATCAACGGTCAATACGCTAGAATATATTATGGCAGGCCTAATATAAATGATGGTGTAAAGGAACTTGCGCTTTGCTCTTTTCACTCAAGTGAAGATAAGCCCTTAATTAAATCTCACATCTGATTCATATCACCAATTGCATCTTCTTCATGTCCAATAAAACTTGAATCACAGTTCTTTCATAATCGGAAGTAGATTTCGTAGCGGCCGGTATTGATGACAATTAAACTGGCCATTTTAAGGCGCACAAAAAGTTTCATATTTTTTACGACAGAATTGAAGACCCTGACAATTTCTTAGGGCGGCCTGCTCTGTTTAAAATGAAAATGTTCTTTTCACCTTCGAACTCGATTAGCTTATGTGTTGTGAAAATAAAAGCCAAATTAAAGTAGCCTACATATTGACCAATCACCCTTTTTTTGAAGCCAATTTGTTTGAATTTAAAACTGACATAATAAGATATTAAGTTATTTAATATAGTCCTACTTGTAAAAAAATCATTAATATTCCAAAGATTTAAAATTAAAATGATTCCGAAGCATGGCAAATCGTCGTATTTTAGGCAATCAGTGGAAATGTTTAATTAGCCTAATTTTCTTACTATCCAAACACACGCGTGTCAGCACAATTATGCATGGATACCCTATACATTAGCCTATAAAATATTACTAGGTTTCCAACACAGCCTGAAAGTCAGGAAATGGGAAATGAGTGTCGTTTTTCCATTTAAAATCAGTAAACAAATCTGCAAATTTTAGAAAAAAAACCTCTAATGAGGGAAAAGTGAGGACTGAATAATCCCAACATACTAAGAAATAAAGAGTTTACTATGTTCATGTACCCATATACCAGCTGTCAAATTGAAAATAAGCTAAACTGTTTATACCGTAAATCATTACAAAATTGATTACGGAAAAAAAGATTCCTCCTTTTTTTTAGAAAATGTAAGGTACAGCAATCCTTGACCAAGAATGTGTTTAGGATTCATACTTTTAATTTGATATTTCCTCGTTTCAGTTTTATAACACCTACCGTACCGTACCATATATTACAAGACCTTGTATTACATTTAACACGCAGGGACACTACCGAACTACTGTAATTTTATAGCTAAAAGTTTAATATCTTGACTAATATTTCCCTCCTTTTGTATATTTTGTAACTTCAATCATTACTTCGTCAATATTTCTTCCTCTAAATGTCTTTTCTCTTAACACGGATACATTATCTTATTTTGCGCTCTGATTTCTTTTCTCAGATTCATTGATGATATCTTTTATATTTCTTCTTGCAATCCAATCCTCTGTTTTATTTCATTTCTGTTTATATACAGATTTCCATTTCACGTGTGTGGCTAAATGCTACAGTACAGTAGACCTGCGTGGCGGGAATCATCTACAGTTAAAATCCAATCTCTCTATACCAGTCCTCACTACACTCAACGCGCTAACGATATGGGAGCAAGGCAGAGAAATAACATCAGAAGAATTTACAGGCATCTTACAGTATTCATCAAAGTGTCTGGCGTTGAAGGAACTGGTGTAAGTATTGAAATTAAATTGTAAGTAATATAAATGAGACTGGCAGAAATTAATCAGTGTTATGGTTTAATACGGGTTATTTTATCAAGGTATGGCGCTGTTGGGAAGGCTTCTTAAGTAAATGAAGGTCATTTCGCTTAAAGAAAATCCACTACTGTGCTTGGCAGGTTGTGTAAGATTTTTGAAAAAGATTAAAGAGAGATATAAGAACACATTAAACGTAAAAATAAAGATGACAATGAAAAAATAAAATCTCCTTTCAAAATATTGTGAAATTAAAGTTTAAAAAAGTGGAAGAATGTTAAAGAATCCATAAGGGGTTTCCAAAATAATGTAAAGAAAAAGGTCACTAGCAGAGAAAGTTTTAAATGTAATGTTATATTTTCATAGCTAAAGGGGATGCCTTATTACACAGATACCCAAGTTCTCTGTGACTAGTTTTATTATGTGAAATACGTGTAGTAATTTAATAAAACAATTATTTAAGGAAAACTAACAATGACAGCACAGTTACATACATTTTGCAGTAAAGAAAATCCAGCAAGAAACTTTCAGAAATATTTTGCATTTTTACAGGAAACTCCAACAATGAATTTCAAATTAAAATACAACAAATGTTCTTTAACTTATATTTAAATTGTTGGCAGGTATTAAGACTCTTTTATGAATAGTACATAGCTTTGATTCACATTTGTCCATAAAAGCAGTAACTATTGTACAAGTTGTATTTATAATTGTCATTAGAAAATTACAAGAAACCTTGGATCAAATCTAAATTGAATATGTTTAAGATTATTGTAGCAACCATTTATGGTTTAAAGTGAGGCATTAAAATGGGGTTAATTTAGTTTCATTGTTAAAAAATGTTTTGACCCAACTTTGTGTTGCAACAATATATCGAACCCCCCCCCCCTTACATTTTAGATAAAGTAGACATTAAAACCAAGAGATCAAATTAAAATCATTACACTGTTGTAAATATTTAAGATTTTTAGAGAATTTGAATAGGATAAGAGATTTCCACAGATAATAAATCTTGTCGCAACAACACCAAAAGCATTTTAAACTTTTTTAAAGATGCTATTGGCATAAACAAGATAACATTTTTTAATGGGATTTAAATTGTAAAGGGTCATTAATTTTCCTCTCTGACTGTAAGATTTTATGAAAACTTAAAAACAATCACCTCCCCTCAGATAGAACTAATAATCTTGTGAAATTTAAGAATTAACTTGTGAACTAATTCCTAAATCCTGTCGTACCTGACACAATGTAGACCTAAATTTGTCTCTAAAATTCACAGCTGGGAAAATCCCTAACCGATAAAAGCACAAGTCATTCTCTGCTGCTAAAATATTGTACAGTACACAGTAACAGATGTACAGTGAATACACACGTGTGCAATCACAAGACACTGGACTTTGAATGGCCTTTACAACACCTGTCAATGTACAACTTATAACAAAAGAAGCTCATTTACATAAGAGTAGATCAGCAGCCAGACACCCGCGCGACTGTGTGAACCACTTTGAATGTAAACAGAACACACCTTACACACTGAGGTTATGTTACTATTATAACTATACTGAACAGACTATGATGAGACTTATCTGTAAATAATTTCAATTGTGCATATTAAAAACCATAGGGCAGTATATTGGAATTCTGCAAAATGGAATCGAAATATGTTGAAAATTTGTAGGTGAATGGAAAATAAAAAGAAGGAAGCCAAATAAAGATATTGCAAACATATTTAACTTATTTAAGGAAAACAACTTCAACTGTGGGAAATTTAATTTTATTCTATGTTATAACTATTCTTGTATAAACGTGTAATGTACTGATCCATCCCCTGCGTTATCTCTTCTATAAGGTTGTATCGCTGTCTGCTGCCACCATCCGTTCAGGCTGAGTAAGTTTCTGTTCTTAGACCAAGAAACGTTAAAGGTAACATACAGTCTATTATACTGTGTGTACTTTAGATATATTTAATGTACACAACAGCAGTGAACACATCAAATTGTGTTCAATGTAAAAATTGTAATTATTATGTTATCATCAAGAATACTTGTATTATTCATTTTTATGATGACAAACATGCTTCATCTCATAGTACAGAAATAAAACATTAATTTCTTTGACAATAAAACCGTGTTAGTCTGTACAGATATTAAAATTAAGGCCCGCTGTGCAATTTAAATAATGACATAAGCCAATAATCTGCAATTACTGTGTGTGTTATTGGCAGTGTATAACTCCCTTGTAGTTAGTTAGTTTAGTTAGTTAGTTAGTGAGTGAGTGAGTGAGTGAGTGAGTTAGTAAGTTAGTAAGTTAGTAAGTAAGTTAGTTAGTTAGTTAGTGAGTGAGTGAGTGAGTGAGTGAGTGGGTGGGTGGGTGGGTGGGTGGGTGGGTGGGTGAGAGTGAGTGAGTGAGTGAGTTAGTAAGTTAGTAAGTTAGTAAGTAAGTTAGTTAGTTAGTTAGTGAGTGAGTGAGTGAGTGAGTGGGTGGGTGGGTGGGTGGGTGGGTGAGAGTGAGTGAGTGAGTGAGTTAGTGAGTTAGTAAGTTAGTAAGTTAGTAAGTAAGTTAGTTAGTTAGTGAGTGAGTGAGTGAGTGAGTGAGTGAGTGAGTGGGTGGGTGGGTGGGTGGGTGGGTGAGAGTGAGTGAGTGAGTTAGTGAGTTAGTGAGTTAGTAAGTTAGTAAGTTAGTAAGTAAGTTAGTTAGTTAGTGAGTGAGTGAGTGAGTGAGTGAGTGAGTGGGTGGGTGGGTGGGTGGGTGGGTAGGTGAGAGTGAGTGAGTTAGTGAGTTAGTAAGTTAGTAAGTTAGTAAGTTAGTAAGTTAGTAAGTTAGTAAGTAAGTTAGTTAGTTAGTGAGTGAGTGAGTGAGTGAGTGGGTGGGTGGGTGGGTGGGTGGGTGGGTAGGTGAGAGTGAGTGAGTGAGTGAGTTAGTGAGTTAGTTAGTTAGTAAGTTAGTTGGTTGGTTGGTTGGTTGGTTGGTTGGTTGGTTGGTTGGTTAGTTAGATGAGGTTTAACGTCCCAGTTTCAACCAATAGGTTCAAGTCGAGACGACCACGGCCTTTTTTACAGTTGTGGAAACTCCCTTGAAAGTAATGATGTAAGCCACTATTGTATGTGTATAGTAGTAGTAGAGTAGAGATTATTATATCACATAAAGTATTTTTAAGGGGGACCTATTTTGATCTTTATTAGGATAAACTTTAAAATCTTTTCGTCATTCGCCACCAAGATCAAAAGAAATCTACAGTACCACGATTTAATTCAACGAAATTATTGCCTTTAGGTTTGTAAAAACGACAAGGAACCTTTTTAGTCATGTAAATTTTACAACTTTATTTGTTTTTGAGCAGAAAAGTAGAGGGTAGTCACTTGGTGAATTCAATAAGTAACAATACTACTAACATTGTTTTAATTTTTTCTGTGTCAACAATGTTTTTACTTTTGACACAGTTTTAAATTATATAAAATGTCTTGAGTGTTTAATATATCTTGACTGTTGTTGATTTCAGTACAATGGAATCCGGGCTTTGCTGTCATGGATTGATATCTTCTGAATCTCAAGTCTAGGAAATGGGAGCTAAGAATCTTACTTTCATTACTCGTTTATCTAATTACATCACTAACACGTTTAACTGGTTATATATGTGTGTATCGTTAAAATCGAAAATTGGCGATGGTTAATACACAGACATTACAGTCTGTCATTATTGTTAACAAAATTTAATAATCTATCCATTGAAAACGATTTTTAAAATATCAGGTTGCAGTTTGCACAAGGTCAACAACATTCACGTCATCAATGTTCTAAGAACCGGCCGACGAAAATAGTTTCCTTATAACAGAGCTAGCTAAAGTATTGTGAATTGAAATTATGTATTGTCTATCAGTTACTGATTCTGTCAATACGGGAATATCTAAAATTTAATAAATTTTAATTCCCAACCCCCAAAGAACGGAATGTAGATTTTTCAAGTAATCAAGAGCTCTCGTTGATGCAGGCAGGTAAAAATGATCAGTTAAGAGAGCTGCCTTCATAAGAGTTGTGAAGGTGAGGGAGACCATGTAAATCGATCATTTTAAACAAGGGTTGTACCCCACTGTTTTGTCTTTCTGTCGGCTTTGATGTCCTACCATACAGTTGATGTATACAGTAATAATAGTTTCCGACTACACATACCGTTTAGTAAAGGCAAATCATCCCCCTCCCTTCCACTTCTTACGAACACTCATAAAGCCTGGATAAGTTACAAACTATACGGCAAGAAACATCAAATTATTTACACTTTGATTTTGTTTCACTGAAAAACCATGGCTTTATCCAAAATTAATATTACCTTTTTGCTTAGTGAAATAATGTTTGAGATTTAGTGGATGTCTGAATATACCTGCACTTATTAAACTTTATATCACATTCGTAATCACTCGAAATGACGAAAATAGTGAGGGTTTCAAATTAACTGTCCAACAAAGGGACATCTTGTTTCCCCTCCAGAACCAAAGCATAATCTAGAAAAATGTTATGAATATTCAACGGTGAATGGAGAAAGGGTGGGGGTTGAACAACCAAAACTAAGACTTAGTGACCTTAACTCAGTGATTGCAATGAAAATGTTAGACAAGCCATAATTGAGAGCTGCAGTTCCAGTTGCACAACAATGCACTAGTCATATATACGTGTGATTATGATTGAATAAATTTCAGGGTTGCCAGATTTTCGGAGAGGTAACCGGCCAAATTTGGCGTTCAGTATGATTGAAAAACGTCAAATGTACATTCGTTGAAAAATAGCATAAAAATCATGACTATGTTGTAAAATAACAAACCATTTTATTGACACTGACCGAGATTTTTTTTATTTAATTATGCTAAAAATGTGTAAACTGAGACATAAAATATGCGTTTTTTCTACAATTTCCTGGAAAAATTGAGGAAAAACATGCATTTCTAAGGAAAATACAGAGACAGACGTAAAAATGCCAAATTGCTGTTTGGCGTATTTTTTAAAATTCCGCACGCCAACACCATCGAAAAAAACGCCAAATTTAGTGGTTTCGGCGTGTGAAACGCCAAACTGGCAACCCTGATAAATTTCGATTCGAAGTCACCCACGTTACTGCACTTTCGGACGTGAAAGAGAATACCCAGGATTCTGGACTCTCATTGGATATCTTTTTCAGCGCTCTTTTTGAGATTTCGAATCTCACACAAACGTGTGCTAGTTCGTAGTACTATTATTACACTTTTTGGAAAATAGACCCCGATCTTGCGGCAAAACAGAATGTGCGAGTGTTCATCTTTTGGCAACTTACGTCAACGATTCCAAAAGGGTTTTTAGTGCATCGAATCTATGTCTTATTATCAGCACAAATGCGAAGCCATATTAAGTCAAGTCTGTGGTTGCTCAACCGCATAAAACTGTAGCAAACGGTTTGCCCAACTTAAAGGTGATCGGTCGTCTTGAAATATTGTTTGTGACGTCAGCCTTTTCTTGACATGTTTCTGAGGCGTCACTGTTCAACAGATACACCGTACAAGCGTGGTATAGCTAATCGGTAAGCAAGACGAGACGGCATGTAGCTGCATACCTACTAGGTATACCGATGTCATCATAGCTACTTGTATGGTGTATCCGTTCAACAGTTACGACTACAGAACATGTCAAGAAAAGGCTGACGTCACAAACAATATTTCAAGACGACCGATCACCTTTAAAGGGATTTGCCAGTGACAAAAATCAATGACTTCAAAAAATGCAGAAAAGTTTTCTCTGCTAAGAGGAAAAAAACTGCATCTCAATAGCTTGTGGCGTTTGGAAGATATTAATTTTCAAAGAAATGCATTTTTTTCTCTCAAGATAAAGTGCTTTATGGGAAATCTGTGATGTCGTCGCGGCACATTAATTTGACAAAGCATTGAATATTGACAATGTTTAGGGAATATTTAGCAGCTTTGTTTGTTATGTCGTACATATGGTATAGATTTATGCTAAACAAACATGGAAAGATATTCAAACATTCTAACAGTGTCAAATTTCAAGGACAGCAGGACATTCAATTATAAAGGAAAACAAAAGAAATCTGAGGCAATGTGCCTACTTTACATAACATTCTGTGACCTTGATGAGAACTGGGGGTATTTTTGGACAAAAATAAGAAGTCTTTAATATTAGATATCTCGAGTTAGGAAAAGAGTATTGCTACGGGATTTAGAGGGTATGAACTGAAATTTTTCTCTTCCACATGGGATCCTTGTAAAAAGCCACTGAAAAATGCCTTTAAAGCAAACATTATGGTAATTCATGGGCGTGGATCCATCTCCAAAGATGGGGGGGGGGGGACTTTTCACCATTTGCGAATCGCCGTCCTGGGGAGGGGTCTAAGGGAGAGGGTGTCCCCTCCCCTTTGGAAAAGTTGCTCACGAAAGGTGGGCTGGATGCAAAATGGTGATACATTTGGTGCTAAATTTAAATTGAATATATCACCAAGAATTTTTATTTTTAAGGAAGTTTTTCATCTTCCTTGCTTTAGTGAATTTTTTACTTAGTTCTTGGGGTAAATTAAGACCACACTGTGTGAAGTAAGTGACTAGTAAACCATTAACCAGGGGCGTGTATACCCGAATTTGCAGGGGTGAACTATTTTGGGACCAACTACATTTCTTGGAGGCCGACTCCCATTGGCATAATAGTATGATCCAAATTTCCTAGTTAATTACAATTTACAGACAATAATCACAGGCGTATAGGACTCTTCCAATTTGGGGATAAAAAGACTTTTGCCCTAATCTCAAAAAATGCCCGAAATTCGTTGCAGTTCAGGTCCATAATATAGGCCACTAAGCCATTACATCCGCGCGAAGAGCGCGAAAATTTTTGCACATTTTTTTGGCATTCGATCAAAAATTCGGAAACTTAGTAGAAAATTCGGGCAATCTTTTCAATTCGAATTTTTTTCATGTCTGGTTTACTGTTACAAAGGCATACTTAACTGGATTCCACTAAACAGCTACATGCGCGCGAAGCGCGCGAAAATTTTTGCACATTTTGGGGTCATTCGATTAAAAAATCGGGGACTCAGTAGAAAATTGGGGGAATATTTTCACTTCAAATGTTGTTCATGTCTGGTGTATTGGTACAAAAGCATATTGAACTGGTAAATGTGCCCAACCGTTAAGTGTAAGCTTGTCTCTAGTTTGACCAATGATCGGATAATACAGTAAACATGTATCGAAGGGAAGTTTTACCATTACATGAGTAAGGTTTGACCAACACATAACCAAAGCATTTCACCCAACCAAAAAATGCCCAGTGCTTTACCAGTGTATGCCATTTTCAAATATGAAAAATCCTCCCTTTAGTCTAAGATGTAAAAAATATATACTTCTAGAAGGTAGTCTGAAATTTTTGAAGGCCTCACTATGGGCTCCACAGTAAAACCACGTTACCTCGTGTATATATTTTTATTATTGAATATTGGATAGCAACTTTCATTGAAGGTCAGTCCAGCTTGCACTGTGTATTGCAAGCGCTGAGGAATAATTCAACGGAAACGGATAACACTTAACAGAACTGTTACATTTGGTATTATGTTAGTATTTAGTATTATAACATATCATGTGAATACTTTGATTAATCCGTCAAATTTATCTAAAGTCTGGTAGTCCGAATGTACACCACATCAGGCACTACATTTGAAGCCAATATTTCACGGAAGGAGCTGGGAGAGGCGTCACTGTGGGGGTTGTTTTCACCCCACAAAATGCCATATCCACAATAATGACTAAAATTGTTCCAACAGCTTTGTCCAAGATTGTCGGCTCTTTATATATTCTTCTGTTACTGTCCCACTCTGTCTTCTTCCAAAGACCACTAAATAAGTTCTTCGGGTTACTGCAAAGATAAGAATTGATTTGCAATGTTGTGAATCATTTAATAATATCAGTAGCTTCAGTGTGAATGATAAAAATATGACTCGCTCTTTGAAACAAGCTTTCTACAAGCAGTTTTCACGAATGCATATGATTATGGAGACGTGTTTATTTACCTGGTATCATTTTCAAACGTTCTGCCTCGCTTACCTGTTGCGTGTAATATATCGCGACGTGCAATTTATTTCAATAAATTGTTTAGACGTCTGAAATCATTTCTTGTGAATGATCACACTCGATTTCACGTGATTTTGTAGGCCTGTCATGTAACAGATGTCCGCTGCTGAACTTTTCTTTTCAGGGGTGACAAATCTTTTAGGGAGACAAATTTAATTTTCAGAAACACATAACTTAAAAATCTTTTATTAGCATCTGTAGCTACTGAAATCATAGCTTTGAAAGGGGCCCCCAGAATATGGCGCCAGGCTACGGGAGCAAAGTCAATGCATCACGACAAGTAAGATCAATTCTAAGTTTGCATGAGACAATCAAAGCAATAATGAGACTTGTTACAAATGTTTATTGCGTTTTATCGAGACGGAGACGGAGACGAATGAAGCAAACTTTTTGTTAAATTATCTTAAATTGATCATCAGTAAAGGCGCCAAGCTTTCTTCAAACACTGAGGTATAGATTCCCAAAGAAAGGGGAATCTACATATGCCACCACGAAAGAACTTAATACGGAACATGAATGATTACTTATATATTTCAATCAAGGCAAAATTTCGGTTTAATGTCGTCTCTTGCACTTGCATTTCCGCGAATTATAAATCCCTTAGACCATCTGTTCTGAGATATACGAAACATACTATACTAGCAATGGATTAACCCAAAATGTGTTATTCATACTCTCTGCGGCCGGTAAGGTTACCAAATATCTACAGAATCCTTGCTCTGAAAGCGGACGACGTTAAACTTAGAGCTCAACTCTACGAAAACTCTCGAAAGGGGCACCAGCTCCATTTGGCGGAATCCCAAGAGAGCCACCACGCAGGCTAAAGAACCGCTTAAGATTCGCCTGCAAATTATTTGTTTTGCTGTGTTTCGCATGGTTTCGTTCGTTTCATTTATTTGAATGTGGTTCAAATATAATACAGTGTAACACCAAATGAAAAACAAAATGCGAAGGAAGTATACCCTCAAAGTCCTCGAGAGTTTGTTGAGAGCTTACTCCCTTAACGTTAAGTACCAAACAAAGACAGACGTACAATAGCTACAAAAATAAGCACCAATGGTAATTTCATCTCATCCCTAAGCCGGCAAAGCCCGGGCTCACCATTAGCACTCCCACCTGCCCCTACCTTCCCAAGTTGCACACACGCCACTTGATAAGTTTAGTTTGTACACCAAATAAATTTGAAAAAGACAAGAACAAGAGAATTTTAGGATGGTTTTCTGAAACTTTGGGAAGAAAACAATCGCGTGAAAATGATTTTTGTTACTTAAGGGGAGATGTTATCATTATTCAGAGAGATTGATCATTGAAGAGGAGTCGGTAGGGGACCAAGCCGACGTCAGCAAAACCATTGTTTGGTCTGAGATTATACATTTCAGCAATTGAAGCACCCTAGATTGCGGGAATTGTACCTTTCAGTAAAACTTGTTACAATGTAGGCGCAGAAATATCTAATAACTACATATGTCTGAGCCTAATAGTAAGTTAAAGGAGTAAGGATTTTCGCAAGGGGGGGGGGGGGGGGCAGTAAACTTTGCTACAAGGCCAACCATGCAACAGAGGTTGGACGGTTATGCCAGAAGTGTGACAATGGGGGTGGCCGAGGAAAAGTAAGGGCCCCCTGGGAGCCAACAATAAGAGGGACAAAACTATTCTCTTAATCTTGCAGTGCGGCCGGCACTACAAGCCGTAAGAAACGCATGGTGCACGGGAAACCGATACCATGTTAACAAAAACTCTTTTAGACTGTGTAAGGCCTACTCTTAATATCACATCTTAGGTAGACCGCTGTTAAAGCTAAAAATTTGCGTGTGAATGATCACACTCTACTTAACTTGATATTCTAGGCCTGTCGCTCGCACAAGACTTCCGCTGCTACACCTTTTCTTTCTTTTCCTGTTGGGGGGGGGGGGGGCATGTGGTTAAATATTTTATCAGCATGTGCAGCTACTGAAAGTGCAGCTATGGAAAATGGGCTTGCCTCAAAATGTCACCTAAGGTCATGGGACCAAATTCAATGCATCATTAGCCTACATGTAAAAATAGTATTAATTTATCATGACTCTTTTAAAAGCCATAACGAGACGTGTACTAATGCTTATTGCGTTCATCAAGTTGAAGTTTAAATGAGTAAAAGACGGTGAGAATGAAATAATTTTTGTCATTACCTTGGAAATTACTAAACGCGCCTACATTTGTGCAATTTGGGGAATAACTTTCCAAGGAGAGGGGAACTCAATACTTCACCACAAAGACCTAAGTAAGAACAACGCATGCTTATTAAAATATTTGATGAATCAAAGCCAGTTTTTTGGTTTAACGTCGTATATTTGCATTCGAATTTCCGTGAATTAGAAAACCCTCAGGCAAAACTTTCCAAAAATTATATACGAAATATGGAAACAAATGCGACGGATGAACCCTAATTGTCTTATTTCTACTTTCTCTTGTCAGTAAGGTTACAAAATATCTACAGATTCCTTGCCTTGGAAGCGGACGATGTGTATCTTGTAGCTCAACGCTACGAAAAATCTCGAAAGGGAGGTAGCCCCGTTTGGTGGAAGCTCAAGTGAGCCGCCCTGCAGGCTACAGAAACGCATTGCATTTTGACCAAAATGTATGCTGAGTAAAGAAAATGAATTTGTAAAAGACAAGATCGTAAGATTTGAAGTATGGAAATTGTGGAAGGGAACAATCGCGTTACAGTAATTTTGTGTTATTCATAGGGACTATGGCATCCCCCTCCCCCACATATATCTAAGAAAATCCCTTCAGTTCCAAATACAATTGGTGACTGTACTTATATTCATTCAAACAATAGCTCTACTCTGGATGGTCAATGAGGACAATGAGGTCAACGAGGACAATGTGCTCAATGAGGATAATGAGGGCAGATGTGAGCCCAACTAAGACCACAAACAGTTGTGTGCCATTATGACCTTGAGCAATCCAAACTCAGTATAGGCTATTGTGGTTCCCTTCTTGGAGGAGGCAGGTGTTTGTGTTTAAATTAGGGGGGTAGAAGTAAACCTAGCAGGGATAATTTGCATGTCGTGGGTTAGATTATAAAGGTTTTAATGGTGGCATTTAAAGAAGATTCTTTAGAGAACTAAAGGCGACTTCAACCCAGTCATTGTTTGGACTGACATGACACAATTCAGAATTTTAAAAGACAAATCTTCTCAATACAGAGAGTTCCAATACTTTCATCTTAGTTAATTCTAGCCTATCCTAAATCAATCCGTCTTCAGCTTATCCTCTTGCAGACACAGACCTAGTTCATAGCTTAAAGCCACATCCTGGTGAGCATACAAGGCCTTAATGTGTAACCAAAACACTCTCTGTGCATGCTGTGTAATGTAAGCTACCCTTCATCTTTTAAATTTGATGTCAATGAACGGGCGGTCACCAATAGATAATTTTGCCCCCCACCCCAATCAAAACTGTACTAGGGTTGATGAGTGTCTGTATTTATACATCCTAGATTGCGAGAAGGGTACTCTTCAACAAAAAGGGTACCTCATATGTCTCCGCCTAATATCTGCATTAAAGGGTAGAGTCAGGATCTTCACAAAGGGAGGAGAAGGACCGCCTCAAACTGTGCGACGGGGCCAAAAATGCGATAGGGTGGCAACGAAGGGCTGCTGAGGAAGGGTACTGGTTACGGAATTTACGAAAAGTCGGGGATAGGAGGGACAAAACTGTTCTGTTAATCTAGCTTGCGTTGTGATTTACAAGCAGCAAGAAATGCATGGTTGAACGGAAAGAATAAATTTTAATTAAAATTCTTTCAGAACGGATTTGATAAACCCAGAAAGAGTACCTACCCTCTCTGCATGCTTTTTTGGAACGGTCCCGTTTTAACCCTTCATACAGCACTCCCGGCCCCGTCCTTTCCTCAAGTAATGAAACGTATAAAATTTGTTCCATGTAACTTACATATCTTACTTCATAATTGTACATAATTGTACAAAATGTACACAGTGTGATAAAGGGTTTCAGGCAGAACATTTTTTCTTAAGTAATTCCTGTAAATAATTCCCGAAGAACCTATAGGGTTCTTCATGTGGGAAAAATAAAGAACCCTGTTTGCTTAGAGTGTGTTGAGACACGTAATATAAACAAGTTCCAGACAAGTGTCCTTGTCTGAGAGAATGCCATTTTTGCCAATAATCTCCGACTACTTGTCGCACGTGTGACAAGGAGTTAGTCCATTTACCATGAAATAGCATATGAGGATGTCGTATTGGGCTGTAATTTTGTCCAAATTTGGCAAGAAGTTATGCAAAAAGCGCCGTCCAGCCAGAGGTAGAAAATCCATTTTGAAATAGAACTTGTTTATATAGCAGAAGTCGTTTGCTGATGTTGGCAGCCTTGCTGTTTATCTCCACTAGCTCATTGAAACAAAATTACGAGGCTGGCATGGATGTAAAAGATAATGGAAACATGTTTTTACGCACTGTTATATTTAGCACTTTTAGCTGACGTGATTGTAGCGTGTAAAAAGTCTGGAGCGAAACTCTTTTGATAAATTTATTTGGATATACAGGACACGTTTGTATTAGCCTGAGATAGCAATTATTGCGCACAAGTCAGTGGCGTATTAAGGCTTTCCGAAAACGGGGGAGGGGGCAACTGACTGACTGAGAGGTCATATAAATAGGGGCCAAAATGTCCACGTGTAGCGTTCTCGAGCGAAGCGCAAAGACTAACATTCATAACGATCATTCATAACTAACATTCATAACGACCAGAATGCAGCGTGGTCGGCGTGGGCATAGATGAGAGGAAACGAGTTTGTAAAAGAAAACTGGCAGGACAGCAGGTTTATCTTGATGCAACACGGTTTATTAAACGAAAAAACCAAACACTAAACACTGAGTACAAAGGCAGACAGGCTAGAAAGGCAAGGCAGGCAAGACAGCACTAACTGCCTCACCCTACACATATATATCAAATAACTAACAAAAGACTATTACGTAACAACTACTTTTCTTAAGTCTCATAACACTATCACCGTGGGGTCCACGGTTCCCTTATATGACCCTGGTGGGGTCCAGGGGCCAGAACTCAGATGGGGGCAGGGGGCGAAACCCCGGAATGTCAAGGCATTTTAGTATTACAAATGCCCCAGAAAGATTATTTCAAGGGTTACATTAACGATGCAATTATCTTTTGGGCCTTGAAGGGTAGTTGTTTTACGACGCTAAGAGACCACAATGTGTAGACAGCCTATATGGCTTATAAATTACAACTTCACGTCGAGGTGACTAACCAGCTATACAATTTAGATCAAATTTGGTTTCTTTTGAATTTGAAAAGCCAGTTCATATGGGGAAACCGTAGATTGCTCTTGAATGAAAACCCACCTTACTTTGACGGACCGGGGATCGAACCTCGAACCTCCCGGTTGCAAAGCTTTATCGCTTCAAATGCCACCGCCTTTTCGCGTACTCTGCCATAACAATGATGTGGCCGAATTATCTTGTCTATGTGAGACTGTACTGTACTTACAGAAAAGCTGTAGTATAGATAAACTTATATATTAGCAAGACATAATTTCCCCTGCCTAATGGCAATTTTCTCCTTGTCTTGCCATACAGAGGGGTAGAACAGCTTGCACAAGTGAGTGAAAGAATTGTCTATAGGCCCTAGCGTAGTCCAGAAGTAACATTACGGTGGAATCCAGGGAGAAAATTCCCTGGATGCTGAGCTGCTAACAAAACGGTGATACTTCCATGTCCAGAGATATTTCCATCTGACCTGCAAATGACACCGAGAGCACACCAACAATCTCTTCACTGTCACCGAATCTTTACAAACTTTGAATGAAACTCTGCCCGAACACGTTGCAAAAGAATTAGAGTGAAGGAAGTGGGTATATAACAAAGGCGTATAGGACTAATAAGCACTAATTTACAACGTTTATTCTTTGCAAATGTGTTAATTTAATCAACAGTCATCATGGAGTAAAAATATGATTGAATAAGTTAATATAGCTAGTAAAGCTTCAAATCATAGTCATCTCTCTACTACCGTTTCTCTCAAAGTATTAACCTGCGATACAAAACCTCTAAATGTCCACGGTTATTTAGAATAGACAATCCTCTTAAAGAGCAAAGAGATGAGCGAATAAATTTCCTTTGCAGTTATGCAATCTGGTTTCCTCCGTACTGGAAACGAATAATTGTGAGGCATTTACTCCTGAATACGTTTGGAGTGTTGTTGAGAAAACATGGAAGAGCAGGTGGAAGAGGGCACGTTTTTTTGCCATTAACGAAAAAATTGTGACAGGAAATTTAAATACGGCATCATTCGTTCGTATAATAAGCAATACCCTACTCCCCTAGACAGTGGCGTAGCTAGGATTTTTTCCGGGGGGGGGGGGCAAGACTTGAAAATTTCTGAACTTTCATCTAAAAATATCCGAATTTTTTCTTGTGTATACTACAACTCAAGTTGAATGGTTTACATTTCCCAAAACATATTACACCTACACAGTATTATACGGATAAGCATTTATGCAATATAGCCTACGTAGTTCACATACAATTGTGAATGTAGGCCCAAGCTCATTTTACCACTAGGACTTTGTAGGGGTGTATAAGCTTGTAATCATCGCAGAGCGAAGCGAGGCGCGAATTTTCTTTGCTTACTTCTATTTGAAACTGAAGCCTCCAAATCCATTTATCTACCCAATTGTGTTGTATTAACTTAATGTTTTTTCTTATTTTTTATGTCGGGAAGATAATTATCTTTAAAGCGTTTTCCAAGTCAATAATTAAAGATATCTGTCAAGTCTAGTATCAAGGAATTCTTGACAATTTATTGTGATCCGTAAAGTGCAGGTCATAATATAAACTATTTAGGCCTTATACAGTGACCAAAATCTTAAAAATGGTATTCACCCATTATCTTCACGGAATAGGAAAAGAAAACGATATTTATAAATAATAACCATATAATGTCTTATAGAAATAAATTCTATTGAACAATTAAGTTTTATTAGATGCCAAGCGTAGGCAAGGCAAAGAAAAATTTGATATATTTCACTACATTTTGCTATATTTTGCCATATATAAGAATTATTAGATGCCGAGCATAGCAAGGCAAAGAAAAAAATGATGATTTCATAAGATTTTGCTATATTTTGCCATAGGCATAAGTTCTATTAGAAGCCGAGGGTGGAGAGGCTTAGAAAAATTTGATATATTTTATTACATTTTGCTACAGTTTCCTAAATATAAGGTTTATTAGATGCCGAGCGCAGCGAGGCAAAGAAAAATTTGATATATTTCACTACAATTTGCTATATTTTTCGGAAATTTTAACACTTTTTCGGAAATTTTATAATGTTTAGCTGTGTTTGGGATATTTGAAAATTTCCGAATTTGCTAAATTTCCAAGCCAGGGGGTGGGGGCGACCGCCCCCTCTGCCCCCCCCCGTAGCTACGCCACTGCCCCTACAGACTGTTGTAACTTTTGGGATCATTGTAAATTCTGTTTGAAAATATCTTGGGGCATGCACCCACACAGTGTACCGGCGCCACTGTACATAGGTAGGAAAAAAATATTGTGCGATGGATTTTCCACATGGGCTATTAACATGGCATAGAGAGAATATCACTTTATTGAATTGTTCTTTATTTTACTTTTCAGTCTCACCAAATCTCAAAGAAGCGCTACTTCGCCGAAATATTACCCATTTTAAGCGTTATGGGTGGTGCATCATTTGAAAGTATGGAAAACTTGCTGAACAAATTATCATGATGCAGTGATTTTCTATCACTACAACTAATACATAAGGTTTTCAAAACAAAAATTGACAATTCGTGGCTGTATCTGACTTATATAAGAAGTGGAAAGATTCAAATTATGTCCCTTAAGTGTTCATTTAGATGTTCCGAACTGAGGAGTTGTTAAAATTCAACACAGCAGAACATGGCCTTAAACAATTACAGTGATATTTACATTTCCTCACAACCCCCTCCCCAACCACATCGAGGCTTCGTAGCTTCAAACTTTAGGTTACCCTCATGGAATGCAAACTCTCGAATCTGCCCCTAAAACTGGACAACCAAAACAGAAACCATTAGGAGGAAGCACAGACAGTCTCTGTGTTATCTCTTGATGGTCCCTGTTCGCAATTCGTTTAAGTGATTCTTAGTCCAGGCTACAAGCCACATAACCTTGCACTTTGACATATATAATGTTTTTCAACGGTTTCTGGTCAATTTTTAGGCACTGATTCCAAATACGGTAGGTGCCAGTTCATAATCATTGAGCATTTTTGCTAAAACGCAAAAATCCAAATGACCGCCAAAATGTAATGGTTGACGTATATTTCCTCTTCAGGTGTAGTAAATTCTACAAATACTTAGTCACATTACACTCAGGAGTGCACAGTCTATTATTTCCATTAATTATTAGGTGGTTTGGTGTATGTGATGTTATAACGTGTACATCGCCTTACCATCAATGCCGCAAAAGTCCACTTTGCTCTAGGTGGTTAATTAACACATGGTCACTTTAACAGCTGTTGCCAGTTCTGCATCAGAGGGGAAGGACGCCATTTGATCTCATGGGGTATAAATTCCCTGTATCCACCCCTATGAACTTCCTGTATCCACCCCTCTGGGTAATCGTAACACCCAGAAACTGTTATATAAATATGACGGACACAGGCAATGCACATAGATGTAATGTGATCTTCCCATATCTAGAAGGATATAACTTACACTTGCCCAGCTGATTCGTGACATTGGTTGTTTAAGCAGTGGCGTAGGAACCGGGGACCAGGGGGGCCCGCAATATTTTTGATCCCCCCCCCCAAAAAAAATCGCGGTAGTGTTCAATACATATAAAATTGATATGTACAGACTTTAATAAAGTAGGCCCTGTCGTCTGCATATCTGATGTCTTGAAAACAATCGTGCCCGCATCATAGGCTAATACAATAATCTGATTATTTTACAGGAAAATGCCATCAATAACACACCTATCAAGGTCAATACTGATGTTATAAGAAGTCAGTATTTCAACTTTCAAGGAAATTTCCCCCAAACGGTTAATTTCGGGAATTCACTTTGAGTCACTTTGATACTTTTAAGGAAATCAAACAGTTTTGAGATATAACTTGCAGGAAACTTAATTAACCCTAATATCCAGATCAGTTAAATTTTTTACAAGTTTCATTTGAAGTCAATTATTAATATCCGATTTTCAACGACTTAAAAAACTTCCTTGGTAATTACAATAAAGTTCTGATTTGAATAGCACCAGCACCTTTATATTCGGTATTAATTCCCCGGTGTGTTTTTAATGGTTGAACTTATATTATGATTATTAGTTGTGTATTTAGTGGGTCATTGGGCCATGCCCCCCTCACTGATGCCGACTTTTTTAGTACCTAATATACGTAAATGTTTTAACACAAATTTTACTTCAAAGGTAGCATATGTGGCATCAGATTGCAAGTAAGGACACCTAATTTTTCAAACATTTTCCACCCCCTCCCCTAAGACCCCTCCCCCAGACCAGCGATCACCCAGCACAATTCATGCTCCCACCTCCTTGAGAGAAATCCTGGTTACACCACTGATTATTATCATTATTATTGCAACGACTTCTCCCAAAATTATAATCAATATGGAAGGGTAGTAACACCGCAAATGATTGTATGTAATTAGCATGCGGTTTGATAACCGATGCATGCCTATATAAATATGTACTGTTGTTGTTTCCTTTTTCTTTGAATTTTTTTTATTTTTTGTTGCTCACATTAAAATCGGAAAAATCAAATTGATCAAATATGATGTTTTGGTGTGGGAAGGGGGGTCAAGGTCGAGAAATCGCGTCTGGTCTCCCCCCCCCCCCATGTCAAACATCTTCCTACGCCACTGTTAAGCAATTACCAGAATTCAAAGATAAAACTCATTCCAGACCCATTCAGGTTCTCAATGCAGCCGTGCTTTAAAACAGTGCTACTATTTTACAGTAGAACATGCGCAACGTGATATGAATGTATCTAATATTGGCGATAGGCTGTTCAACTTTTGGGTGTCTCACCCCTCAACTTTGGTAGAAGTCCTTCTATGTCCGTTCACGTTCTGAGCGAAGATTATTTCCAGTTCAGAAATTCTTAACAGTACCGTACATTTGTAATTATTTTCATATATTCATTGCTCATACAAAAATCTCATTGAAGGTTGTTACTGGATCAGGGTTGGTACCAGACTTTACCCGATGAGGGGCCAAACTCGGTTGGGTTCATGGGGGGCGCAACCTGAAGCCCCGTCAAAGGGATGGTTGGGAGGATTGCGAAAGTAAAATGTGTTCGGCTCACGTGTATAATAACCCCCAACACAAATTCTGGATCTTTTTTAAAGAGACCTTGAAAATTGGTGTTTCTGCTGCGGAAAATTTGAAAAAAAAATGAAGTTTTATTGTAGAATATTGAAAAATTTAGGGGTTTTATTTGAGAATCTGTGTTCCTTCAGAGCAAAATCATGTAAACCGTTGGGGCCACTGTAATACTCAGGCATATCCTGATAACATGCTTTATCGAACCCTTGAAGCCCCCCCCCAACGAAAATTTGAACTTTCTCTGGCAGGGGGGCTAGCCTTCCCCTCCTAGGCATTGCCCGCCTGAAGCTACTCTTGCAATTATATCCGCAAATTCAAATTTAAATACAAATGTTTCACACATGCATAACCTTTATCATTTCTTTAATCATCAATAAAGAGTCAACGCTAACTGTTGGTTTTAACTTCAAGACTTTTTAGCGACTTTCTTTCATGAAACCAGTCAGGCCACTGGTTTTCTCACTCGACCATCTACCCCCTGCCATCTAAACCAAGTTCCCAACGTTTACCATGCTGTCTTATTTGCAACTTGTCTCGTACAGATGTCCAATAGGATCGTAGCTGGATGTTTGTTACCACTGTCGAATAAGCATCGGGTAGGACATCACGCCATACTATGAGTAGTGAGGGACCTTTAGAGGATTCCTAAAAAGGGGAAACTTATGTTACCAAACTTTCCAAGGTGTGCGAAAGTGCAAGGGACTTATTTTTCAGCTGTATACCACCCCATCTCCCCAAACTAAGAATTTATCTAACACCTGTTCGAAACATCCAGATCCAAAGTGTTCGTTA
Source organism: Holothuria leucospilota (assembly GCA_029531755.1). NCBI lineage: Eukaryota > Metazoa > Echinodermata > Holothuroidea > Aspidochirotida > Holothuriidae > Holothuria > Holothuria leucospilota. The sequence continues at coordinate 31,172,859 of CM055961.1, read as the reverse complement.
AGGTGCAACATACGTTCCCGATGATTCTATGTAAAATGATGAAAAGTTTTACAACTAAGATAGTCCAGGATACGTTCCATACAAATCTAGCTCAACCTTGCATTTTCACATAGATAATGTTTTTTTTTCAACGGTTTCTGGTCAATTTTTAGGTGCTGATTCCAAATCTGGTAGGTGCCAGTTCATAAGTATTGAGCATTTTTGCTGAAACGCAAAAACATAATTCAAAATGGCCGTCTAAATGTACTGTTTGATGGGTATTTCCTCTCTAGACGTAAGCAAATTCTGAAAACACAGCCGAATCATATTTGGAAGTGCAGAATATGTGAAAAGTATATTTCCCATAAATTATTCAGTGACATTGTTGCGTGTACATCGCCTTACCATTGATATCTCAATATACACTTTCGTTTCTAAGAAAATTTGCTCTAGGGGGTTAATTTACACAAGTGATGGTCAGTTAAACGACTGTTGTCAGTTATGCCCTTAAGGGTGACTCTTCATCTCTGCAGTAATATAGCTTCTTTAAATCAGCCTGAATGGGACACATGTTAACACCCAGAGACTCTTACGTATCGGACAAACACATAGGCTATGCACTTAGATGTCTTTAGAAACATTGGAAGATCAGTCCAGGCTACAAGCCACGTAGCCCTGTGTTTTACACATATCATATTTTTCAACTGTTTCTAGTCAAGTTTTTTGTGCTGGTTCCAAATGCGGTTAGTGCCAGTTGATGCCTGTTCTGATCACTTTAATAAATCATCTAAAATGGCGGCCAAAATTGACGTTCTGATACTCATCTCTTTGTTATGTTATATTACTTTCTGAACGCCCTCAGTCAAATCATACTTGCATAGGAAAAGTATATGTAAACAATACTTCCCATGTATTATTTCACCAACTGAAGTAACCGACATAACAATGGAAAGAGGATCATACAAAATGGCCGCCACAGTCATTTTTGTTATTATACGCACGTTCAAGTGCTTACAAGCGGCACAGTATTACCAATCGACGGCTCCCTCCCGCCTGGTTGACCTGAATGTCACAGCGTTTAAAGATGGGGGTTTGAGAATTTCACCGCTCTGAATAATATGTGCCTGATTCACAGTATACACTTGATTATGCATGGACATGCTCAGTTAATTTCTATTACGAACGATAAGCTGGGTCCAGACTATGTTAGCTTTTACCCGCGGTACTGGAGGTATTATACGTATACACTTATATTCTCCATTCACCTGGGTGTTTCACGATCGATATGCATCATTTAGGTTCTCAGAAGGGAGGTTAGATGCCAGATGTATCATTTACACTACCCTAAGAATGGTCCTGCACAAGAAATCTGGACCTTTTTCTTTATTTTTCCTGTTTTTAATTTTTTATTGTTTTATTGTTTTCATTTTAGGTGTCAAGGTAGGGGTGCCTTTTGCGCTCCCTTGTATTCGCCACTGCAAATCATCAACTTGTTGTCAGATAATTTTCTTGGCGTGTGTCTCTGACCTGATATCAGCTGCTATGTTTTAGAGGATCACAGTTAATTTTGCTATTATAGATCCTCATTTTTTGCATATTTATGTTATAAGCATCTGATAATGAAGTCATAGACCCTTTTCCAAATAGCAATTACAAAGGATTGTGGGACAGAGTTTTGGTACATGTTGCTTTTGGCCACAGTAAAATGCCATAGACTCTTTTCCAAATAGGAATTATAATGGATTGTGGGATAGATTTTTGGTGTGCATCATTTTTTGCCACAGCAAAATGCCATTGACAAAAACATCGCGTACCACAACTTATCCCACAAGCCATTGCAATTGCTATTTGGAAAAGGGTCTATTGACAAGAACGTCGCACACCAAGACTCTGTCCCACAATCCTTTGTAATCGCTATTTGGAAAAACGTCTATTGCCGAGCCAGTTTACAAAGCGGGATCTAGGGGTTGGACGACCTCTATCCCTAATAGAAAGTTACGCTCATGAACATCAATTTACTGTTAATAATCCCCCTGGATTTCTTACTGAACTCAATCTCTGTACTAGAAATAATCCTATTCACTTTCTTGGTGTTAATTTCAATCATAATGGGGACGATCTTTTTCGTTTAAATTATATTCAGAAGCTTTCCAGACTGAAAAATCAGTTGCGAATCTGGAGCTCCAGGGACCTAACTCCTATTGGAAGAAATGTTATTGTTAAAACATTTGCCATTAGCCAATTAGTTTTTCTGTTTCAAGTCCTTCCTAATCCACCTAAGTATTTTATTAAAGATATTCAGGACGTTATTTTTGATTTTATTTGGCATGGAGTTCCGGATAAAGTTAAGAGGAATACTATGATTAACTCCATTGACCACGGTGGGCTTAAGATTATTCATGTTGAGAGTTTTAGTAATGCTTTGAAAGCCTCTTGGATTAAACGCTATTGCAATCATTTATCTACTGGTCATTGGAAGTTATTTTTTGATTATCATCTTGCATCCTACGGGAAACAATTTCTTTTCCGCTGTAATATTAAGAGAAATGATATTTTGCTAATCAGAAATGTTTTTATTAAACAGATGTGCGCCGCCTGGTGTGATGCTACGTTTACCATTCCAAACACCAATTTTGGTGAACAGATTATTTGGAATAACTCTTTAATCAAAATTAATAACGTAACTATTTATTATAAGAGGTTTCATCAAGCGGGTGTTATTCACGTGAAGGACCTTTTCAACGATGACGGTACGACTGTTAGTTATGACCAATTTATGGATAAATTTGAGCTCAATCAGTTTCCGTTTACTTTGCTTTCTGGTATTATTTCTGCAATCCCATCCGGTTGGAAAAATTTTTGGCAGGTGGATTACAACAACGACAATGGTAATGATCATATTATTGATAGTTTATCTAAAACCAAAAGTGCTTCGAAATTGATTTATCCGCTACTAATTCAAAATATTTCTGTACCGCCGCGTGCTTGCGCCAAATGGAATGCTACGTTTTCTTTTTCGGAGGAGAATTGGAGTGTTATTTATAAAATTCCTTTTATAGCCCTTTCAGAAACAAAGATTCAGTATTTTCAATTTAGATTCCTGCACAGGGTATTGGGTACTAAGAGACTGCTGTCTCTAATGAATACTAATAATTCTTCACTTTGTACGTTTTGTAAAATTGAAACAGAAACTATAGAGCATCTTTTTTGGAATTGTTACGTTACTTCTAGTTTTCTCTTAGACTGTGGGCAGTTGTTTTTTGGGAGACAGTTTATATTAACGAAGAGAGATTTCTTTTTTGGTTATAATTTGGAACTGAACCATCCTATGAATTTCTTTATTTTGCATTGTAAATATTATGTATATAGTTGCAAGCTAAATACTAGCCCACCTTCAGTGAATGAATTTTTCTATAAAATGAAATTTGTTATGAAAGTAGAACATTGTATCCATTCCAAACCAGATGTTTCAAAGAGGTCTTTGCAAAGATTTAATCAGTTAAAGAATTGTTTCACAAATATTCCTGAACTGTTCACTCATTGATATGTTATTTTACAAGTTAAGTTATTCGATGCCTTTCACATGTATCTCTAACTAACCGAGTCAAAAAACTACGTGAATATGATTTATTTAGTTTCAAATCAAGACTCGACTTTCCGATTAGGCTAATTATTAGAAAGTTATAATCAGAACATGAGTTATTGTATTCATATTGTGGATTTTTGAATGCTTGGTATGTTTACTTTCATTAAATTGTACCACTTATATGACTTCTGAATAAACGAGATGGAAAAAAAAAAAAAATATTTATTTATTTATTTATTTATTTATTTATTTATTTATTTATTTATTTATTTATTTATTTATTTATTTATTTATTTATTTATTTATTTATTTATTTATTTATTTATTTATTTATTTATTTATTTATTTATTTATTTATTTATTTATTTATTTATTTATTTATTTATTTATTTATTTATTTATTTATTTATTTATTTATTTATTTATTTATTTATTTATTTATTTATTTATTTATTTATTTATTTATTTATTTATTTATTTATTTATTTATTTATTTATTTATTTATTTATTTATTTATTTATTTATTTATTTATTTATTTATTTATTTATTTATTTATTTATTTATTTATTTATTTATTTATTTATTTATTTATTTTTTGGACTTTAGAGATGCAGGATAAACAAGAGAGAAAATTGTTTCAGGGTAGATTAGTCACATTATTTCTTGCATTATTTGGTAATCAATACTGCACTTATAGTTTTTGCCGTGGTCACATAAATGACATGTGAGGACACGCAGTCCCTGTCGTTGTTGTAGGTGTGTGAGTTAAGGAATATTAATCATTCTGTTGATATAAGTATTGCTTTATACTTAGGAAAAACTGAGTAAGATGGAATCACGCTCATTACAAGAAGAGATTTATGGGTCATACCATGTTAAATGGAAATTCGTTTACGTCCTCCTGACAACACATGTTATAAACTACATGAGGCTACATTCTACACAATTTCAAATAAAAGTGATTTTATCAGTTCTGATTATAATCACGAATGATAGCAGATGAAGCTTTAACTTTTGTTTTCTAGGTTTATGAATAATGTTTATTTTCTGTTACTTTGTGAAAACGGAAAGACAATTTTGAAGGGGAAAATGAGAAACCATGTATCAGGAGTAGCCGATATTTCCACAAGGGGTGGGTGTGTAGCACCCTGAAGCCTTGATAGGGTCACCAGTTGCGGTAATACTTCCATCCTCATTTTATAGCTCGCAGAGTGCCCCTCACATTTTGAGGGAGAAAATAGAGTAAACTGCCGGTTCAGAGGGTACCCTTTTCCAACTGGGAGCATGACTCCCTGTCCCCATTTGCTTTTACCCCTGTTGTAGGATTTTTGTAGGGAATTGAATATCACAAAGCAGCAACACAATTTATAATTTTTGCTGACACGCCCTTTTACGTTGTTTGTTTGTTTGTTTTTCAGATGGACGAAATCTTCCCACAATGGGACCAGGATGGTAAAAGTATTAAGATGAAACAAAGTGAACAATAGGAAACCGTGATGACCACACCGAGGTATGACATCAGCAGCGGACCAAGTGCTGTGTCAGCTTTTTAAGTGAAGCTATGTACATTGCATTTAACTACGCCAGCTTTTACAAGGATGTACGCCTTATTTAATATAGTTGACGAGGATGTGTAAATCGGGGGAACTCCTTTACATAGCATTTATTTATTTATTTCAACATTGAAGGGTAAAAACTCGGTTAGCGGAACGCTAATCTCACCCGAGGCCCTATTAAATCCATTGAAACAATAAAAACATAGAACAGAATAAGTCAAAGCAAACGAACAACATAAAAAAGTAAAAAATGTCAAAACACTAGAACATAAACATAATATAAAAGAAGTAGTAAAGTGAGAATAAAAGTCAAAATGTAAAACAGTACGACGACTAAGAGAAGAAATGCAAACGATGAAAAGCATAAAAATAAGTCATAAGCATGAGTAAATTATCCATAAACATCAGTAAAATTTCGTAAAAGACTTTTAAAGAGGATGAGGAGATTGCATTTTTACACTGAATAGGTAATTCGTTCCAGTCTTTCGCGGCAATGTAGGAGAAGGTATTCAAGTGATATGCTGTATTTCCACCCTCTAAAAATAAGTTATTACTTGCGGTGGACCTGAGGGAATGACGGTGAATATCATGGGTATATCGAAACATATCTGTAATATACTGAGGGGCCAGACCATTTAATGCCTTGTACACCATAGTTAATCTTTTGTCTTTTAAACGCTTTGCCAGTGGTGACCAATTCAAAGTTTTAAAAAGATCTACCGACCTGTCATCAAAATTTGCACTTAAAATAATTCTGGCAGCAGATTTCTGTAAACGGCTGAGTCTGAGGGCATTGTTAGCATTGCTTGAACCCCAGACTAAGCTACAGTATTCCAAGATAGGTAAAATGTAACCATTGTAGAATAACATGCAAGTATTTAAATCAATAAAAGGCTTAATGCGTCTTAGTAAAGCTAATCTACAGGAAACAAGTTTACAAACAGAGTCTACCTGGGCATTCCAAGATAATTCATTGTCAATATTGACCCCAAGAATGTTTTCGTGTAATACGTTCTGAATTACTGTATCTTCAACAACTATATGCAAGCTGTTGGTCTGCATAGAACTCAATCTTTGTCTCGAGCCAATCAACATGCTTTTAGTTTTATTACTATTTATAACCATTTTGTTGTTCTTACACCATGTGCTGATATTAGCCATATCCTCATTTATTTTAACATTTAAGTGGTCAACAGACTTGCCCTTCAGGTGAAAAGTCGTGTCGTCTGCATACATATCTGCGGAACAATGATTTATAATTTGGCCCATGTCGTTGATGTACAAAACAAACAGTAAAGGGCCTAGAATTGACCCTTGAGGTACTCCACACGTGACAGGCAGTGGGAGAGAAAGTGCCCCATTAACATAAGTAGATTACAGACGATTTGATAAATCTGACTTGAACCATGCTACAGAATCTTCTGAAAGACCGTACATCGTTAATTTATCAGCAAGAATAGAATGGTTGACTAGGTCAAAAGCTTTCCTCAGGTCTAAGAATACTGATCCTATTATACACCCGCTGTCAATAGATTTGTACCAGTCATCGATGATCTTTAGCAAAGCTGTCTCACAAGAGTGCCCTTCTCTAAACCCAGATTGTGACCCACGTATTAACCCATGCGAATTTAAGAACATAGATAAGGCCCCATGAACATGCTTTTCATATATCTTAGATAAGACAGGCAAGATAGAAATCGGTCGATAGTTGGAAACATCTAAATTCGAGTCACTTTTGAAAATGGGGACAACTTTTGCATGTTTCCACTGAGAAGGAAAGACAGAGTTTCTTATGCTATTATTTAAAACATGGGTGATACTATTTGAAATAACCTCAGCGGATATCTTGAGAAAATAGGCACTTATCCCATCCAAGCCAGTGGCCTTAGTAACATCGAGTGAAGTAAGCGATTTACGCACGAAGTCCTCAGACACTTCTGGTATTTGAAAGGTAACACCATTACGTAACTTACAAGATACAAAATCTTTAACACTCCTAGCATAATCCTTCCTCGGATTGTCACTGAACGAATACTGAGATGATACAGATGTAAAAAATTCATTGAATGCATTTGCAATGTCGATAGCGTCAGACAAAAGATGATCATCTTTCATTATCGTGTTTGATTTCTGTTGACTCTGCATATTAGTATCATTAGATTGAACGTTCCTAAGGAGTTGCCAGATAGCTTTTGGGTTACCTTTATTTTTTATGATAGAATTCGTAAAATAACATTGTTTGGCCGATCTAATTAAATAGACAACTTTATTCCTCCAAAATCTATATGTCTCCCGGTCCTTTAATTTTGATGAATCTCTCATAGTTATGGCATGTCTTATCTCAGCATTAAACCAATGGGGTTGATTCTTTATTTTAACTCTTTTTTCTCTAACTGGGGCATGCTTATTAACAATGATTAAGAAAATATTCACCCACTTTTTTAGCGAGAGATCGGTGTCTGCTTCCTGCAACACCGATTGCCATGGACAGTTCCTTAAATCACGTTTAAAAGCATTAATATCCAATTTCTTAGTTTCTCTGTATTTCATGACTTCATGTCCTCCCTTCTTAGACCTAGGTTGATGTGAAGTAAAATGTTTCCAAGTGAAATAAAGTGGGTAATGATCACTCAGCTTAAGATGAGGAACTTTGACGTTTCCAATACGACTTACTCTAGTTGTATAAATATGGTCCACTAAAGTGCTTGATGAATTTGTTTCCCTAGTTGGCACCTTTATAATTTGCTTCAAATTATACATCTCGAGGTCCAGTAACCACCTTGAGTTATTTCCACCTAATAAATTTAAATTGAAGTCACCAATTATAACTAAGTCAGAAAAATTGTTACAGGGGACTGCTATCATTTCATGAAAGTGATCATACCACTCAGTTCCTGAGTCTGGTGGGCGATACAATACACAACACATCAAATTTTTAATATGAGTCAAAACAATTTCAAACCAAATTGCTTCAATTCTGTCAGTTTCGAGATTGGTATGTCGAATGAAACTGATGTTGCTTTTAATATATACAGCAACACCCCCTCCTTGCCTATCTTTCCTGTCTCTACGAATTACATAACATTGTGATGAACTTACCACGCTGTATAGCAAATGTACATGAAAGGAGTTCTCTGGTGATAAGATTTATACAACAACTGGTTATGGAAATCAAAAGTAAAACGTGGTTGGGGAGAAAGGGGAGACGTGCACTAAATTTGAGCCGACCAGGGTTCTACACTCTTAAAAAGTTGGGTAATTTAAGTTGGGTACTTGTGTTTATGACCATTGTTGGGCATTTGTTTTACCAACATAAGGCTTTTTAAGCGAAACACAATGAAAAGGGATCAACCAATTATGGGTAAAAGTTTTTGTTCAACTTGGGCAATTTTCTCGCTCAAATTTTGCGCAATCGGCATACTTAAATGTGATAAAAGCATTGAACATATGGATATGTGAACGTTACGTGCGAACTTACGTATCTCACGTCCACAGTCATAGCTAGATCATAGAACGACGACAGACTCGATGATGGAAGTCTCAGATTACCTTGAGGAAGGGTAGTTTGAGGGTTGTAGATCGTGTTTGAGAGTAAATATGAACACAATGTATTTTGTACTACTTATAATCAAAACGGTTAAGGAAGAACTAGGTGCCGCAAGTGAGCCCAGGCACAAGTCTTTAGGCCCACCCAGGCTAGCCTAGCCTAGCCTAACGCTAGTCTAGGGTACTTAATGTGTGAGTTTGAACTTACTTGGTTAGCCTAGACTCGGTTAGCCTAAAGAATTGGGCTTGGGCTTTCTAGCAGCATCATATTTTTCCCTGATCGTTTTGATTTTAAGTTTGATGTAAGCACTGAATTCTACACACAATATCCTTATGCTCATATTTACTTCAACACAATCTTCGAGTCTCCAATCTCCCATTCTTTAGGATAACGTGAGATGTTTGTAATGTAGTAGGGCATTCCTACATCTAGGTTTTGTTATAACTTTATAATTAATGCAAAAAAAAATTGAGGGCCACATTCCATGGAGTTAAGGGATTATACATGGGGTCAGCCATAAATTACCCCATTAAAAGAATGGTTGCACAACTAATATTACTATTTTTTTACCAAAAGGTTCGTTTTAACCAATATTAGGGAAAGGTACTTGTTGGGTAATTTTGAGGGTCGTTTTAATGGTCAAACTTTTTACCCAACCATTAGGTAAAGCTATTACCCAACGGTTGTTGGGCAAAATTTGCCCAATATTGGTCTGGACATAAACGTGACCAGAGTTGGTAAAAAGTTGGTTAAAATATTTGCCCAACCGTTTAAGAGTGTAGGGACAGGGAACTGGAACCTGGTCCAACTATTTTACTAGTTATGATTAATATTTCAACCAGATTGTTTTTTTTTTCTTTTTTTTTTTTGATCGGTTCGAAATTGAATCGATCGCTGTAAGAGTGTGTCATTCATCCAGGACAGGAATCCGTGCAGGATTTGAAGAAGACGATATGGTTCATATGACTCGGACAGGAGAGGTCTTGTATAAATTTAGGTTAAATCAGATTAATCCACGTTTTATTCCCCCATCTTAAGAGTCTGATTAAGTCTAGGAGCACAATCTCATTCAGTAGCTTATTCATCATATCTGATTGAAACTATTACAAGTTATTTCGTGACAGATGTATTTTACCCGGCTATTTCACAATAAAGAATTCTTTTTTCATCAATAAATGCAAGCCGTGGATGTGTTTTACTTATTTGGGGGAGGGGCTAGCGGGATGAGGCGAGTGGAGCTGTAGACTTTTCTGAAAGTAGCAGTTTTGACCACATGATGAAAGCAATTATATCAAAAGGAATTACTTCTGCTCGTTTATATTTACTGGCTTTGAGCCGGACAGAGCTGGTTTAAATGAGATGGTTTAAAGCAGTGGTTCTTAACCGGTAGGTATTTACCCCCTGGGGTTAAATTTTGTATCTCAGGTGGGTGATTATTGATCGCCGATCCTGTCCGGTAACTTTTTTAATTATTCCAGTTCTGTAAGATTACTCCAGAGTCCGACGATGTGACACTGTGGTGAAAATGTAAGTACTGAACCGTAGTACAATTAACAGTACCAGACCCATTTTAGTGTACTCACATATTTGGGAGATGATTGTAAACTAAAACCTGTTTAGGACGGCTTTATGGAAAAATAAAGGATTATACATTGGAAAATTGTCTCCAAATTAAAGTTAGGGTACTAAAGGAAAAAAGTTTGGGTCTGTTTTCCAGGGATACTGGGCAAGTTCTTTCAGTGTCACCAAGTTATTACCAGGGTATGACCATAAAGCGGTCGGTCCATAAGGTCATTGTTATTGTCCGCAGGCATTCTCTTTGCTGTGAATGTGAATTATGGCGAAAACCACCTTTGATATATTTTAGGAGGGGGAATACACAGGGTGGCTGATTGGAAGCGTGGAATGGGAGGGGTGGCTGATTGGAAGGGGGAATGGAAGGAAAAAGGTTAAGAAACACTGGTTTAAAGGAAGGAATGACGGCTGTGATAATTCATAATACCCATAGACCGACTCTAATGCCCATTAAGTTGGATTAGTGGTATTGAATTATAGACAACATAATAGTGTTATCGTTGCTGTACAAGCATCAATGCTACCGGCAGAAACAATCAAATTTTGAAAAGAGATATGTTGAATGAGCAATTGTTAGAATTTTGTTTAGGCTTACAGGATGATTTATTCACAAGTAAGAAATGTTGTGTACTTATAATGCAAGATTATTCCATTTTATTCTTTTAGAAATCCGTTTGAAAGCGAGGGATGGGCTCCAAAAGGGACCAGTCTGCATGTGAAAAGTATATCTGGTCTTAGCTAGAGCCCAACTCCCTCTTACATTATGTCACCATACCTGTGGTCTCATAGAATGAAAGTATTAACATCAATATCATGCATTTTGTAAGCATTTATTCTAGATGAACAAAAGAGTATTCCAAGAATCCACGACACATTTTAGTAAAGATATGCTTGCATATAAACGCATATGAAATATTATCTTAGTGAAGGTTGATGCAATAATGAGAGAAATTACAAAAAAACATTTGCTGTGGTACTGTCACATACATATCCACCTGGTTTGTGAAACCACAAGTGAAAATCGGTCATGGAGTTGCTAGCCTAAACCAGCAACTCTCTTATCACACAAAATGTAACTTTTAAAGTTAAAAACGGTGAGTTCAAGACCGACTCATGCTATTTAACAGTAGCTTACTTGTAATTTTTTACCCACCAATAGATTGCAGTGATGCAAAACGTGTATTTACAATGGATCGTGTACTGCTATTATATACTGCTCTTACACTAGAGGAAAGAGCATGCATAGAGGGGCGCTATGGCTAGTTTGCATTATTCATTGTTTTTCGTAGGCTTTTAACCTTCAATTGTAATCATGCATTACACTAGAATGAATCAATGTTTCCCATTTTTAATGGCTAGACTCTTAAGCGATGACGACGCGGAATAGGGTTATAGTTACAAATGCAAGAAATTCTGTCAGTGGTCGGTTCTGTAAATAAAGTAGATAGAATTAATAATTTCTATTTTTAATTTTATATTATTCCAAATAAGGTTGTATTGCGTCATCACGGTCTTAAACGTTATGTGGTATAAAACATCGAATCAGGGCAGAAGCCGTTTTCTTAAAAATCTATAAACTTAAATCTCACAAATAAATCCTTTTTAAATACCATATTTTGAAATAGAAATGTAGCAGCAAAATGAAAAGGAATTTTTTTCTTCGATAAAATAAGTCCTTAAGTGTCTAGATGGTTTCCAAGTTACCTTTGAACGAATCAGACTCTTAAAGTATGCACTCACTATAATGTCTTTCAATTTTCTGTTTTTAATGGAGCATTGTTAATAAGGCTGAACATGTTCCATGAATCTTTTGAACCATGTATATAAACTTTTTTTACATGTCAGCTATGTCAACCAGTTAATTTGAACAGGTACAAGAAAATAATTTAGTATAAATTGGTTTTAGATACAGAAATGGATATTTTTACAGGAAAGGCATTGTAAATCTCATCCATTTTTCGTATGGTTGAACTGCCGTAATACGATGGCAAACAGAATAATTTAGGGTGCATTAAATGCAGTAACAACCTTAAAATTACTATTACCACAGGACAATGCTAAATTTCACAGAATGTTCAGTTTGTAGTTAATATTGATTTTTTCTATAGAAAACTATTGGTGTGGTCTGTGCATAAAACAAATTGACTGATCTACACAATCTGACAAAACAGTGACAATGACACCAATATTTAAATAGAAGTGGGAAAACTTATTGTAACGATGACCATCCAGATTCGTGAAATGTATCTAGGGAATATGGAATACATTCCTGTTTCTAAGAGTGATAATTGATTATAAAACCGAAAATAAAAAAAAACACTTAAAGAAGTGATGGGGTCTTCTAACTATTTTTTTCAAGACCAGGTAAATATATTCGATAACTGCAAACAACACAACCAGGTTTTGTGTAAAGGTAAAAAGGGGATTTTTTTAATGCATGGATTACGGAGTATAAAAATGATTGTACAAAATAGCCTACTATCCTATTTGAATGAATTTGGAAGAATAAAACACCTTAAGGAAGTTTTGTGTCGGAGCCCAGGATTTAAGCGTAATCATCACATTCGCTGATACCAATTTTATTTATATGGCTAACGTTTAAGAGCAAACAACTTTTAAGGTATCACCATGGAACTACTACCTGGACAGGAGAAGAAAGTTCGAGTTCAATGTATGCTAAACCAATTAGACCCAGACCTGCGTGAAGAGATAATCCTTATGATCGAAGATGAGACTTACGGCTTTTCAGTTCTTTTGTCTGGCACTCACAATTTACACTTCTTATCATTTCAATTGATACCATAAGAAATGGATTAAATAGAACAATCACTTGATGGCGGGGAAGTTGCCGACAGCTAAATAAAAATGCAGAGTAAAAATTCAAAATGACTGGTTATTGCATCGTAAGAATAGATGCTGGTGCTAGGAGTAAAGTTAATGTCATATGCAAATTAGCAGACTAGTTACGAGTCTATACGTTGAGTTACATTTTGATCAATTTCCGCATAATTGCACATATTGTTAGAGGTTTATACATATTCAACGTTTAGCAAGGAATCAAAGCAACCATTATGTTTAAGCGACATATAGGCGACGAAACGAGCAACTTAATTTTCATCTAAAGCGACTGGCCGGGCAATGCTAAAGTGATAGCCAAATTTAGGCGATGTCTTCTTCAAAATGTAGCAGACGAAATGTACCTATTGTACTTAGGTCCTCACACCTTTTAAGCTTATTTCATCTTCAATGAAGTACAAAGGGAGAGGGATTAGAGGTGTTAACTAGTGTTATGGGTTTGACCTTCGCGATATGATCGTCTTCTTCAAAGGGATGTGTGACGTTTGTTCTCCTATCCAAGTATTACCTCCATGGTATCACTGACATTTGAAGTTTGTCTTATTTTTAGTTACCAAGCCATCTATAACCGTAAACGGAAACTTTTTTAGTAACTCTGAATCTGTAAGCGGAATCTTAATTAGAAGAATTAATAAACGTTCAAATGCAATTAACATCATTCGTCATCTTTTTCAAAATCATTTCGAGCAGTAACCCAGTTTACATACATGGAATGTTAAATCTGCCTGCAAGGCATCAGCGCCTCGAAGACTGAAGAAACGACTATTCTTGGTATTACCTTAAATGAATTATTCTAATGATAACTAATTGTGTGGTACGAATTTAGAAGACCAGTCCTTCTTGAGGGCTTCAACAAGAGGAGGCCTGAGGAGATGCATTTAGAATATGATCTCATTCCTTACCCATCTTTTAACAATATCTCCTCTTTGAGGGTTCACTTTACCTTTCTGGGCGGCCTATCCCAGGCTATCCTTAAGACCCCAAATTAGCCGAGAGACAGCTGTTCCATGTTTTTTTTTTTTTTTTTTTGTATTTATTTTTTCTCTTCAAACTGTCAAAATAGTCGTCATGGAACATCAAAGCCGACTGGTATTGCAAAGACCTCAGGAAAGTAAACATTCTTTTCTTTGTCATCCGTAACTGCATTCTCATTACGTCTCCTTACAAATTAAGCTTTTAATCTTCTAATGTTTCTAATTGCAATCAGCTTGTGTGTGGGGGTGTGTGTGTGGGGGGGGGTATAGTTAGAGGCTTCATGCTGAAAATTTCTTCTACATACTTAGTGGTCAAATTCCTCAAGCATACAGGGGTACTCTTTACACATTATACCTGATAGGTTCCCTTCCGATCTGAGTCTTGACTTCAAATATCACTCAAATTACAAGGGTGTATCCAGGATTTTAGAGGGAGTCCCAATTCTAGACTAAGAAACCACCCTAGGATCAATCAGAGCAGCCATCCTCTCCCAAATAGGGGTTGGAGCATTTCATGCGTAAGTCCTGGATGTCATCACACGGGTGGGGGAGGGGCGGTTCAGGTTCCGACGACCCAATAAGCTACGGGAGTGAAAAGCTTTCTCTCCGAGGGTCCGAGGTCTAGGCCACCCGATGACTGACAGAAGTACCCCAGAAAACTACTCCTGTGGGTATTAGAAAGGAACATCATGCCATAATGAGTTTTACATGATTACACAGAACACAAAATTTTAAGATTACTAATTTCCTCAACATCCTAACTATGACCAATTGCAGTGGATCAATTTGATAATGTGTAGGTGGCTTAGAAAAGGATAACGGCAATGATGAAATTAGTAGGCTATTTCTGAGAGAAAGGGTTGGTATGAGCCGAAAAGAGTATTTCCTACCACATTTTGTGATGCTATATGTAATATTTCATTTCAACCCACTTCCTACTTTCTCTGTATACTTTCACTCCTGCTTTGTTATAACAATTCCTTGCTTGTAAAAAGACAGTAGCTACTCAAGCATATAGGTAGAATGGACAAAATTTAATCGAGCAGGTATCAAAACTGGAACAACTGAATGAAAATTCACGATCTTGTGCTGTTTAAAATCACTTACTTCAATACCTTCGGGAAGATTTACGCGGTTATGTGGGTCATATCCAAATCACGTCAACAACATGTTTTGGAGGGGATGGTGTTCTGCCAAAATTAACACACATTAATGAATGTAGATGTTTTCGGTACATGTTTGAAGTAAGTGTACCCCAAGTCTTGACCGATCTACATAAAAAACGAAGTTCCATTAGGCCTTTGAGCCTTCAAGTTAACGAAGTCTTCACGGTCACAGACAAGCTTCCTGATCTCACAGCTTCTCAAAATTGACCTCATATAAACTACTGTTAGCGTTGTTTTGTAAGATTTGGCTTTATTCAGTGTTTACAACAAGTCACTACATTTTATCAAGAAATTCCCTAGCAAACGTGGGAATCCATAGCAACTAGTCTTGGATGAGACAAAACTCGTGTTGACGTTTACTGACCCAGAACGTACGTTTTATGATTCTTAGATTATTATTTTTTTTATTGTTTATTTTATGGTGTGATTGGTACCAGGTAGTGTTGGAAGTACTTGACTGTGCCAGGTGTTCAGGATGTCCTTCATTCTTGTCTTAAAATATTGTGTTTACAGGGTTTCCGGGCATTGTCCTACATTGACCTGAAATTATTTTTGACCGTAACCAATATAATAGGAATTTCCTTTTCAATATGAAATATATGAAATATTTGAATATCATGAAAACCACATCCTACTCTCTGCATACTTGTACTTACAGTAAAAATACGCCAGGGATCCCAATCTAGCCAACCAGGCCCTAAGCGTTGATATCATCTTCACCTGATGGACTGTAGAAAAAAAAAACATTGAAATAAATGTATTTGCCATTACCGAATGGGGAAAACTGGGAGTCCATAAAACTTTAAAATGTTAAATTTGTAGTTTCAATTGATATTGGATAATGGTGGTACATTTTTACACAGCGGGTCATCAATGCTTGGAATCAGCTGCCATCTGAAGCTGTTGTCTGCAATTCAATCAATACCTTCAAGTCCTTCCTCACCAAAGACTGTTTGGGGCGACTAATGGGGAATTACATGAGTCTCTCACTCCCTTCCCCGTCAGCCACCTGCATAGTCAGGTGGCACGCAGCAGGTGAATAACAGGTGAATATGGTAGGGCTATGACAATCATGAAGACCTCATGTGAAATTCAGATAATAGAATGCAGTTAAGGGCCACTTTTACTTCAAGACAATATTTAACATGTGTTAGACAGGACTAACTGACATTTGTACGTTTAGTAGTCTAGCAGTTATAGTTAGTCAGTAGTGAGTAAGAAAGTTTCGAGTTAATAATTACACCTAAAAATTTAGTTTTATTGACCCATTGAAGTCTTTGTTCATTTACACTTTTAAAATCATTATAATTAATACATGCCGAATTAATGAGTAGCAATAATATGTCTTAGCTACATTAGTTGTATGTGGCTCATAACGAAAAAATAAGCAAAAGTATGATTTGGTTTTTAAGTGAAAAGGTGAAGTTAGGCAATTTGCAACAAGATTCTACTAGCAGAGGTCGTCTAGACGTGCATGAACAACACTTCCGCCCACCTCTGAGCCTGCAATACAAACCTCGAACAGTCTGGTGTCATAGGTTGAGTTCGTTGTAGTTTATGCTTACCCGCTAGCATAGTTTTTTCCCAGGACGAGTCAGGCGAAATATGGCCTATGGGCCAATCAGCTTCTCGGAAATAGGCCATACCTGTAAAAAAAAGTACCGGCAGTTCGACCTTTTTTGTAATTCTGACGCCGGATTATGAAAGAACTGGCCAAATAACCCAAATCCACGTAACCCTAACCTTAATTCTAACCCTAACCTTCATTTTGAAACAAGTTTAAATTTTTTTGAAAAACCGATTTGGCCTGACTCGTCCTGGGAAAAAAATAGGCTCCCCGCTCACACCTGCACAACTTTAGGAGACAGGTACAAGACGCATCCAGTGAACTACATTTGAAAACCTCCAATTTGGAACAGATTTGATCTACTTGACACAGAACTGGAATTCCATTATTTATTTGACAGGATGCAACTAAAAAAGACCAGAATCGATTGATTTTTTAACTAAATCTTAATACAAATATTTGGACTGATCTCGGATCGGTTCCCGATTTACAAGAGCTTTTAGAGAATGTGTGGTGTGCAGTTTAGTACTGTTATTACTGCACCAGGAAGAAAAAAACAGGCCTACCTTTGTCGGTATATGACGATTTTAATGTGACGGCTTGCACTCGGGACTCCCAAGCATTGGAGGGCGAAACACACACCTAGTAAGCGTATTTACAGCACACACGCACGGCGTAACCATAGGTACTACTGTGACAAAATGGATGCTTGCCCCTTGAGACCAAGGAGGCTTGCGACCGAGTGACGTGTGAACCCCTCTACAGGCTGTATCAGTCCTCCTGAATTGTGCACAGTTCTTGTATTTCGAAATTTCTAATAGCAAGATGCTTATCACTGCAGGGTGTAGCACTTATATTATTATGCTGTATTAGGGAGTTTCATGAGGGTTTAGTTTGGTATGTAGTGGTATTAGCCACCTTCCTGGTATGGGGGTCATGTTGAGGTTTGCTAAGAATTTAGTCAGTGTAATTAGCTTAACTGGCAATACGAATAGGCAGTCATCTAAGCATTACTCTAACAGCTGCACTACGAACGAGCACTAGGCCTATAAGCTATACCAAGCCCGTAGCCAAGGGGAAGGGAGGGGAACAAAATCCCCCTAGAAGATCAAAAATCACCATTACCTTATGTTTTTAGTATATTACGGTTACTGAATTTTTGCCTCCAAGCTATTTCACACACCTTCTGTTAGTTACTTGTATGGCTATGGACCTGTATAATACTATTGGGAGATTGAAGCATATGGGCTGCCGTCATCATGTGTAGGAACATGAGTTAGTTAGATGAGGTTTAACGGCCCAGTTCCCAACCAATTGGTTCAAGTCGAGCCGGCCACGGCCTTTTTTTTCCCAGTTGTGGGTCACTGGCTTGTTTTCCCTTACTCCATTTCTAATGCGGAGCATCACGCACAACCTCAGTAGGTTCCATTTTTAAATTCTTTGGCATGACTCGACCTGGGAATCAAACCAGGGCGTCCCGCGTGAGAGGCGGATGCAACATGAGAGCACATTGCATCGAGCAAAGCGTGGGAAAATTTCTTGTCTTATGTTAGTGACCCGAGGTCTAGGCAACTTTTGCCTGTGGAATTGTGCTATAGCGGAAACCACACCGGATATAACAGATCCTGTCTTCGTTTATTTTATCAGCCATAAAACAGTAGGGTAATTTAAGCCTCATGAAAATTCAACTTGCTGGCCTGTAAAGACCAGCAAGGACCTCGGGAGGGACCAAACTGTCAGGAACTGGGGTTGTGGGAGTGTGACACCACCTATCCCAGGCGTGATAATCAGTCGGCACATCGAAAGTCAGACAAAATTTTTCTGTCTGGCAATTTAATAAGCATCCGAACGTTGTCAATTAAGTTAGCTCGTCTGTGGTTCTCTGAGTTCAACGTTCTTTAAGCCGCATAGCCATTGTCACAGTATCACCTAAATTTCCTGTCTCTTAAATATTTGATTACGTTTAGACAGCAGTTCTTGTATGCCCTCGCTGAAGTACTGTAGAGTTTCCTGTTGCTCTTATCACGATCATGTTTTTTTCAACATCTAAAGTGATCACACTTATCTGACGATTGTTTTCCCGATAATATAATAAGTTTCGAATGTAACGTAGCTTTCACAGTGATCAGAGTTTAAGGGAAATGTACTCTATAACCAGCGAAAGGCAGTGGAATGTGAATGAGTACAGAAAAATCATTTTATTGCCAGATACATTTTATTCCAAAATTCTACAGATTTTGTCAACAGTTTTGCCCAAATGTGTCAGCCTGCTTTGCGCAACGTTTAGATAAATTGGCGAGTTTCCTCTGAGTCGCTTTCCTTGCTCCTACCCCACCAAACAACTTATACCAAATCTAAAAAACGTTCGAGCTCCTTATTAATTTGCTTACCGTTCACAAAATTAGGTCCATATACCACCTGTGCATGACTCAAAGATTATACAAGGTAACCAGTAATTTCGCACAAGACAGGGATCTTTGCGTTTCCTTGTGTCTAGTTCTTTATCTTTATCAAAAAAAAAAAAACTAAAAATGCTAAGAATTATGTCTTGAGAGAAAAACATAAAATTATCTGGTCATTTTTAATTTCCTCTGATATTTCCCCTTGAAGGAGTAGTCAGTGCTTATTAGTATTAACTTGTATTAATTAATTAATTAATTACTTAATTAGTTTTAATTTGAAGCTTTGTTAAATAAGCTTAGAAGAAGGTATTCGAAAGAGATCTAACAGTAAGATGACAGGTTAAAAGTTAAGATTTTGTATGCCATCACTTTGGCTCAGCAATGTGCAAATTGAAAGCAATGGCGTTACCCCCGGCTATGTTTTTGTTTTAGCTTTATTTTTCTTATTATTTTTCTTTTTTTTTTTCTTTTTGAAGAGAATGAAGGTCGTATGATAATTTTTCCCATCATTGTTTTTGGCTGAGATATAGCCAGTTGTATCTTCCTTCAGACCACAATGTAATTTTTCCCTGATTCACAACAAACAGCTGTGCGCATGACCCTTGACTAACTTTCTACAGTCTAAACTGATCTCCTACACAGCTTGCTATGATCATTAACCTGCAACTTTATTTCTCCTGCACAGGCATCATTTTGACGCCTTTGAAAGACTATCGCAATGTAAACAATGTGCTAATAATGCTAACAACAGCAATGGAAGGAGTATCAATTTGCTCTGGGTAGAAGGGTGAGGTGCCACGATGTTTTGAAAGTATGGTCTCTTTGGACAAAATTCCATAAAGGTTCCCCTTTTTTGACATTTTGGGGATGGAAGATGCTGTAGCTCTAGGCATTTCCCCGTTTTTTTTTGGGGGGGGGGGGGAATACAAAGACACAAGAAAAATTAGTTTGGATAGTTCGGGCATAGCTTGCTCTTATAGTATTTTCTTTGGTGTGTCAGTACGACGAATTAGGTCTATTTTGTTTTAAAATTTGAAAACAAAGTTGATCCAAAATTTTAGAGTATTTTTCCTGCACACCTGCAAAATTTTTCCCAACACACCCCCCAAATATTGCCCGTTGAAAGATATTTCATGTTCAATCTTTAACTACTTAAACAATGAGTACAGGGTTGAGCACGGTAAAATTCCTTTTTTTTTAATTTGCCACCGTTTTAAAGAAACATCTCGCGCTTCTTAAAGTGTACCTAAAGTCTGAAAATTCAAAAATATATATTACAGAGCATGAAAACTGAATTCCAATGGTCCAATTCCCATCTTCACAGGACTTTCTTAAGCTGAGATATAAAATGTTGAAGTTTATTCACTCGATTTAAAAAGGTAGATTGCGCAATAATTTGTGATGTCATTGTTGTACTACTCAAATTACAATCTTTGTATTTCTTTGTTTTTCTGAAAGCCACCGCACCTTGTGCCAAAATGTGATCGCGTTCTTACTGCTTTGGGGTGACTTGACTATATAAGCCCTCTCTGTAAGGCATGTCATGCAAGAAAACAGGAAGCGGTCAAGGTCATATAAACATTTTTAATTTTAAAAGAAAACAAAGCATTTAATGTGAGTTGTACAACAAGAATGTCAAAAATTATTGCGCAATGAACTGTTTGGATTTAAGTGAATAAATTTTAACATTTAATCAGCAATGGAATAAGCTATGACAATGTGAGTTGGACCAATAAGATTAATTTTGTAACCTCTAAAATATATATTTTTGAATTTTTAGACTTTAGGTCCACTTTAAAGGGATTTTTTGGGGGGGATGATTTTTCCAACTCCAGTTAAAAAAATAAGCTGAAAAAGATTACTTTTAAAAGTAAAGTCCTATTATATGGTAGATACTGGGAAAGGAGATACAAAGAAATTATACGTGTTTAGCTACCTTATCAAAGATTAAGTCACAGCTTTATCCGACATAACTTTGTTTGAATTGTTTTGACAGACAAGATTTTATATCTTTCATTTGCACTTTTACCTCAACTTTAACTTGAACATACAAAAAAGTATTGAACTATTAAGTTTATCGTTACACGTACAAAAAACCGAATGATGACTTGAAGGAGTATTTGAATACAAATTTTCGCTAAAACGATACCTCGCGTTTGACTTATGGTTGGATTTCCTGTAAGCCCCACAGTTAACAGATCATTTGTTTTCGTACAAAAGAATCGCAGTTTTCTTGATAGAGGACATGCTAGAGAAAGCCTAACTTTATCAAACTAAAGAAGAGATAGATGTTTATACCACTTTCCTGTCAAAGTTACAATTCTCACTCGTATTCAATGAACACGGTAGGAATGTTTGAATTTGGCATTATAAACCTTACCATTTACCTACAGTGTATTTTTTAGAGCTGAGTATTAGTCTAATACAATCTTACCAAATGCAGCTTTACGTAGGACAGTAGCGTAGCCAGAAGGGGAGGGGGCAGGGGGCAGAGTGTCCCCACAGAAATTTCGAAACTTGAAAAATTTAATTTCCAAAAAACCACTTCACCCTTTCCCCACTATGTGTTTTCCCTGTGCAAGTAATTAGGTTACTGCACCTTGCTGAAGAGTATAGAAAGTTGACTAAGGATTAACGTGTTAATTATCTTACTCATTATATTTTCACCTGTGGTGAGAAAACCAGCTCTTTAATAAGGCAAAATAAAAGGTATAAAGAGGTGTTCATATCATGAATACATTTTCTAAGTGCCTTTGCTGCTCTCTAATTTACCTGTATTCTCAGTCATTAACATCGAATTTCATAAAATCTGAAACGAAAATACAACGTGGTCCACAGAGATTGTGGAACAGATTTATGCGTCTTATTATTTTATATTGTAGGATTTGGGGGTTTCTCCTGCACCTTCACCGAGGCCCTGCCCCGGCCTGGACCCATGAGGGGTCCTAACGCAGGCCCCTTCACCACAGGCGTTCAAACTCGCGCTTAGCGTTTGTGGAACATCTTCGGTGAATTTGTGACACCTGCTACCGTATAACTACTCCTATATGCCAGTGCTGGGGATCGAAACTAGTACCCACCCTTCACCTTTGAAATCCTGTACACGCAACTGCTGGACACTTCCCGTACCACCCAACTTTGAAGCCCGCACAAAGTAAACATTGTGTGGTCAGTTGTGTACCATTTTATTTAGATAGGCTAATGCCGAGATGGATTACAATGTTGTCCTTGTCCCTTTGACGAAAATGCGAGACTTATATATCATTACCAAACATAACTTACATGGGAGCCGATTGCTGGGGAAAAAATACAATGTTAACCAAGCATCTAACCAGGAAAGTTACTATACCTCGATCTAACTGTAAGTCTCTCACTCGGTGGAAAAGGAAAGAAACTCTACAATGACATAACAGAAGTATCAGTATTATCTGCCCATACTTCAATGTTAACAATGTACTTGATTTAGCTGGTTAAAGTGGGCACTTTTGGGGTTCTGCTCTAGATTTCACTTAAGTGACAGGGCATTCCCAGTCGTGTTTTCATCAGTGTATGACAACACTTTTATTTGGAGTACGTTAAAAATACACCAGATAACGTAGCCAGCCACCGCTATCCGACCTTCCACACATACTTCAATTTGGCATTCAGTAATAGAAATACTTTAACAATCTTAATGTTGCCAATCAAATAATGAATGTAAACATAATTCTCCGGGTCTACTAACTGCATTAAAAACCAGATAATGAGAGATCGTCAGGCTTTGTGCCAAAACTGGTATGATAAATGTCCCTTAGGCTGGATTACGAGAGGTGCCTCTTGACTTGCAAGTTTTCGGAGACTTAAAGGTTGCACATCTTTAACTAAAATAGTTTTGAAAAGTTCTGGAAAGTTGTAGGTACGTACTGACATTCAGAATGTTTGAGCTGACTGTTGAGAGAGGGCGCTCCTTCAACGTCAGCTAAAACATTCTAAATCCGCTGTTAATAAGGTGAGTAAGTTAACACGAACTCAATTATGTACGAATTACGACGGTAAGCTAACAAAAGGACCTCTTCGTGTACAGGTATTGTGGAATAATTAAACGACATAGGGTGCGTAGACAAAACATAGCAGGATGAACGTTATTAGTGCTACTCATTATAAA
The DNA here is from genome assembly GCA_029531755.1 of Holothuria leucospilota. Taxonomy (NCBI): domain Eukaryota; kingdom Metazoa; phylum Echinodermata; class Holothuroidea; order Aspidochirotida; family Holothuriidae; genus Holothuria; species Holothuria leucospilota. Next base: position 31,149,505 of record CM055961.1, on the reverse strand, counting down.
ACTAATGGGCAAAAGACTTTTTAAATAAAAGTAGGCCTTCTGTTTACCTGAATTCTGCCATCTATTTTTCAGACCAAACCAGGCTAGCCCTTGTTCACGATTGCAATATGATGAAATGGGTTTCATATAGGTGTAGGAGGCTGTGTCCCACTGGACGGGGGGGGGGGGGCTAAACTTTTTTAGGAACGCCGTCATAGGGAACGAGACTAAGGGAAGAGGGTGTTCTTAGGTGCAATTGATGCAATATTTGAACAAATTTTAAAAAAAAATTACTGCAGATTTTTGACATTTTTGAAAAGATGAAACATCCTTTTCATCCTTGAGTTGAGAGGAATGGAAGCATATCTTTGCCCAACTCTTTTGTATTAGGAAGCTTTAACCCTCAGCCCCTCCCCTCGTCCGCTTCCTATGCCCTTGGTTGAGTAGAACAAGTAGGTAGTAGCTCAAGTCATATCACAATAAAATTTGCTGGCTGTCAAGTCTAGAATTTTAACTGGCTCATGAAGTCCAGCCCTCCCCCCCCCCCCTTCACCGTAATCATACTCCACTGCATATTCTGTAAATACCCATTTAATCAAGTATACATTCATCATTAACCTTCTTCCCGAAATGATATATATGTCTTTCTCTCTTGCATCCTCACTAACTTGCCTACGGTTTAAAACGTGTAGTTGTGTGACCCACTGACTTTCATTCATGATATATGTTCGAGTCGCTGTACTTGCTACGCAGAGAGATTTTCCTTTTAGTGTCAATAAAAGACAACAGTCACGTTTTTCCTTCTCAAAACACAGCCTACTGGTTCAGGTCGTCATGGGAATGTTAAGTTTATTAAGCTGACGATTGAGGATGCTTGCAAGAGGGTTAAACGGAAGAATAGGCGGCAATCTGACGGCCGTTTTTATTTGCCATCTAACAATCCAGTCAGCGTTTTTTAAGATTTCATGTACGTCGATCAACTGGATCCCATGCTCCGTCTAAGCATGCTATTAGTATTACATTAGGTCAATAAGATACATGCAAATACCGGGTGGGACATGGTGAGCGGATATGCCTATGTCTGAATGTAATTTCGTATGTACCAATTGTACGGAAGTAAAACACACAGAAATGAGTGTCTCCTCAACACCTCACTGGTTCAACAAAGCAGCGGATATAGAACACCATTGCGTAATACAGCCAAGACGTCCAGAAAAGAAGCAAAGAAATCCTTTTCAACTGTAAGTAGACCAATTAATTAGCTCTTAAAAATTGTCCAATCATACGTATTGGTGTAAGAATTAAAAAGTCAAGTTTTGTGACATTGTTTACATTAAAGTCTGCCTTACCTTCAAATATGAATCTAACTCTATAGTGTTCAGTCAACAAGTACTAGTAAAATAATAAAGTCGAAACTTTAGCCTTTTTGGTGTGGATTGTTAAAATATCTACAGAGCTGTCATGTTAGTACAAGATATTAGCGACCCCCCATAGGGGTACGGGGACAAAGATCCCCAATGGTTTGCAAAACAGGTCTTCAATCTTAAAAAAATGTTATTCGAGATGGTTTAAATGAAAACATTTCTAAATTTGGACGAAATTAGCATCCCTTCTATCTCACTAATGTTAGATATTATTAAAAGTAACGTTGTATATTGCAAAATTCTCCGTAATTGTCAAGTATGCATTTAATGATAATTTCAAAATTCGACCCATGTTTAATAGGCCATTCGACCACTGGTCATGTAAACTAATATTTTTGAGTCTTTGAGTCGATTCAGTTTGCGATAAAGAAGAGTAATAAAATGTCACACTGTCTAATACGGGAGCCATCATCCGTTAGCACTAAGAGTAGTAAGAAATTTATTTCCTAAAACTGTCTCTTAAAATCATTATGTTTCAAATACTGGGAGAGGCTTCCCTTCTCTCTTCCTAACTGACGAGCTGTCTTATGACGTCTCGTTCACTCTGAAACATGTCAGTAACCTTAATATTCTCACTCTAACCTAACTTGCCTAATTTGGGGGCCAGGCCCCTGCTCCTTGGCTTGTCCCCTTCCCTGCGGGCATAGCCAGGCCCCTGTGCAATAACTTATACTTAGCGCCCCCAGCTTGGTTTGCCCCCTCCCCCGCTCTACAAGTCTGGTTACCGACACGAAACCCGCGAAAACTTTGATCTGTCACTCTATAGGTCAACATTTGTCATAAGTCAACTGAAACAGTTACACAAGCAACGGACTCCTATATATTTCCTGCTCACGTCAAGTGCACTTCCTGAAATTCAGTCAAAAATGTATAGCCTAAGACCCGGTGTAATTTGCAGAAATCATTTTGCAATGCTTTTGAAGAAAGGTTGCTAAGGTCAGACAGCGACGCAGCGTGTCTCGTCCTGACGATGTCTGTACTGGCAGGAATTTTAAATTCCGGGAATTCGAATACAATGGCTTCTGCAAGAGAATAACTTGTACGGTAGATTCATTGCCCTAACGTTGTCAGTTAGAGACATGACGAAAATTTGTATCTTTGAACAACTGATGACACGTACTGGAGAACATGAATTTGCTTTATATGTAAAAAGATGTGTGTGCATGGATATTCGTGAACGTGCATTAAAAATAAAAAACACACTTTCCATCCTGTAACAGCCACCTTTCTCATTAGCTCTTTTGCATCCTGCTCCACATGAAGCTAGGTAGATTATCACAAGTCCGCGTTAGTTCAAAATCATATTTTGTTTTCGTTTTTTTGTTTTGTTTTGTTTTGTTTTGTTTTTTTGTTTTTGTTTTATTTTTTTTTTAATGAAAAGGCTTTATCATCAAAGTTTTCTAGGGGCACAGGCCTACCCAATAAAGCATCGTTTCGCTATGCACTTCCCCTGTTAATTTTTGCCAGAAGTGAATAATGTTGTTTGCAGATGTAATAAAGTTTGTCGGTGTAAATTAAATAACCAACCAATCTTTGATGTCTTTTCGTTATAAAGTGTGTTTTAAAGTATATACAAGCAGGCGTAATTGAAAGTTTCAGCGATAGCCTATCTCCTTCCAGGTATTATAACTTTCTGTTAACAGTACAGACTGAGTTTAGCGTAACAATCATTCAAGAAACTGTGCCTAAGTGGAGTCAAAAGTTGTTACCACAGGGTAGTCCGAGCTGGATATGGCCCCCTTTTACATTTGCAGAGAATACAAAAAGTGGTTACTCCGTCAGTTTGACGAGACACAGACTTAGCTGTATGGTTTACTGAGTGCAAGACTGGATGGCGGAGTATTCTAGATGGACATATTTGTGAAGTTAGCATACATATCCTATTTTCTCATGGAGAAGACAACGCTTTCAGTACACAATTTTGTACCGTTGTAAAATTCCTGAAGGACCCTCCCTCGAACAAAGACTGCAGTGATGAGGGTGGGCGGCCACGTGTTGAAGTTCCCTCATATGTAAACTTAAAGCGACTTGTTGCTTTACATTAATACAAGACACTTTGACACCACGTGACATTCACAGAAAGACATTTTATTAGAACCGCTTCGGGCATGTCTTTAGTTTTACTCTTGCATGATAAACACGCCCACACAAACAAATACCTACCTATGCGTCTGTCTAAAACTAGGAGTAATCACTAGTGGTAGGCAGGCCATGACATTATCTATTCGGAACGCCCCTTGCAGTTAGTGCGGGGGGTTGAAAGAATATTTAAAGAGCGAATAAAGAAGAATATCTGCCGTGTCTCAGACTTAAAGCAGTTTTTCCTTACCACGATTTATCGTTTTCCGTGTGTAGTTTGCTTACTTGAAACCCTACCTACATACAGTTTATATTCTTGGCGAACAAGCTACCAGAAATAGTCTGTGACTAAATATACCCTTTTACAAAGAATTTGGATATTTTTATGTTCGTGTTTGTATTTTCTTATTAAACTACCGTACTTACTCGTCAAGAAGGTCCTAATCTTATGTTTCATATTTTAGAAGCCTAATTGCTATCTCAGTTTGATAAAAGCAATTTAGTGAGAAAATGTAACAATCATCTTGAGAGTTAGATTGGTTATTCTACGCCCCAGCGAATCAAGAATACATTTTTAAAAAGATGGATTGATAAATGAATTACCGAGACGTGCACTTCTTACTGAACCATGTTTTCGTTACGGGGATTTAAGAAAAACGTAGGGTAGACATATGGCTGCTCTCTCCTTGAAATACATTTATAAGGACTTCTCTCCCATGATAATCCCCACCCGGACAACTTTTCCGGGACAATTCTCCCCTTAACAAGTGCCATCCCCGACAATAACGAAATTTTTCCCAAAGGGCAGTTGTCCAGGGCAGGGGGAATCATGCCCGGGCGCCATGTGAGTATACAGTAGTATGTCATGCTGGGAGGTTAACTGCAGTACGGTACAGCCAGTACGCACTTTGCCAGTGTGCACCGTGAAGACGGTACTGAGGTTACAATATTCAGGCAACACAGCCACGTTGAAAGATTATCTGTCACGTAACAGCTATATGCTCACCAGAGCTACCTGTTCTAACGTCATCCGCTGAGCAGATTGGGTGAAGGAAGCATCTTATCCGGGAACACTTTGTGCTAGCGCTATGGCAATACAAACCAGTGAGCCACAACTGGAAAAAAAGGCCGTGGCCGGCCCGACTTTAACCAATTGGTTAGAAACTGAGCCGTAAAACCTCATCTAGCTCCAACAAGCTATGGCAATACATGCTGTGGGGCAGAAAGCGATTTTTTACGAGATTCGTAAAGGGGCGTCTCTAGGTGGGTTTGGTCATGCTTAGTGTTCGATTAGGAATATAATTAGGGTTCCTGCATTTTGGGGATTGGGTTATAACCTGCTACTCTTACGTAAACTTTCCCCGAAACACTAACGACACGCTTCTATACAGGTGCACACTCCTTACCAATATTCTGGGGTTTTAGCGTAGTTTATTTCCGTACTCTGATGTATATGAGGATACCAGGAAGAACGCATTGCTATGGTATGACAATGGACGCGTCAGGAATTCCTACGGCAAATGATTACGTCATTAGGCCCGTAGGCCTTATGAGGAGTAGCCTGCGGAGCAGACTCTGTAGCGGTCTCCAAAAGAAAAGATGGCGCTCTCTCAGAAATCATAATACACCTCTTGTACATATTCTATACAGAGTCTGCAAACCTTCGTCCAGTTTTCATTTACACGAATCCCCAAAATGCGGGATAAATTATTATTCATAAGAAGGTCACATGGTGTTAATGGTACTGACTATTCATATCTATCAAAGGCCTGCGGCGATGCACACATACGAATACTTTTGAAGATACGATGACATCGTTAAAAGGTTCGTTATTGTACTGTCCATGACGTCATGGACAGTACCTTAGGCACGCTTCTCATTTTCGAGAAGCAGTTCTTTCGTTCAATGTTTCTTGATTCTCATTGAGTGCTTTGTTCTACCATTGAGCTCATTATGTAGAGTGAATCATGTAGATGGGAACGAGACTTCTTGGTCACTTTTGGTTGGAATGGGGCTGAGCATGATTGGTTTTTATTTTAGCAGTTTTGTATTTTATTGTTTTGTTAAGAATGGCTTGAGTAAGTCAAACTACCTAAACAGTAGTAGGTCTACAGTATACTGTGGCACATGGTCGTACTGTCGTATTTCGCACACAGTAGGCCTACTCTACGCACGCTTCTTATGTCGTAAAACCAGGGAGCTGCCATTGACACACACTGTACGGCTATAAGTGCTGTCGCGTTTGCTGATTGGTCGATTGCTTAGAGTATGTGGGCAAGGTCAATCACGAAAGGTGAGATTTCTTGAAGCATTTGAAGCAAGAAATGAAGCTGGCAGCCTATAAGTCAATTGTGATGATATTTGCGGAGAAGTACAGCTATAGGCTTATTTGTTTAGACATGAAATATTTTTGAATACTTCCCACAAGACCTTGAGAGTATAGGCCTACCATTTCTTGCAGGTAATGCCCAAAATTTGTGCTTCTCGAAGTCAAACAGTAAAAGCAAAGTGATCTGTCACTCAAATTTCGGTGCATGAAGAGGATTTAATTATCTTCAAGTACATATAGGCCTATTGTCTGACGGATTTGGTCGATCTTTCTCACATCTTCACTGTGCCAACACTGAAAATTGAAAGAGCGATATTCTGAGCACAGTGGCGTAGCCACGGGGAGGGTTTTGGGGGTTGAAACCCCCATGACCCAACCTTGAAAAATATAATTGCAAAAACACATGATCACAATAAACTTTATTACATTTGAGGCACAAACATTGCACTATTTTGCATCTGGAGACCTAAAATAGCCGTTTTTCTCCCTCCCCTTAGACCTTTCCCTCATGTCGTACTCCAAAACCCTCCCCATGACACAATCCTGGCTACGCTACTGAGCTAGCATAACCACTGAGGACGTTTCAAAATACCAGCACAGAAACAATCATGGACAGTAAGTGGTTACGATTTTCGTAACCACATTTTCTAGTTATCATGTATGGCTAAAAATCGAGCTAATCCTTGCAGTGAAAAGTCAAGCCTAACGTTAGGCGTAGGATGTTGTCCCAGATCTTGCCGGTTTGTACAAACTGGCCTGTATATAGGCCCTCTCATGGACAAGACGACAACGTTCCTTAATAGCTGTATATACATGCACACGGTAGCAGGTAAGCCAGTAACTGTACAGTAATAGCCGTACTGCACTGCATAACGTGTATACAAGTGAAAGCCTGAATGAAAAGAGTTGAAAATCTGCTGTAGCGAAGCAACCGGTCGCTCATGTTGACTCCACCCCTTACCAACGCTGATGACGTGACAGTAATTATAATGAAGTTATTTTTGTCTCGGAAATGAGATTGGCTAGAAAGTTGGCAAGCTATTGTATTGTATTAAACTTCGTTTGTGTACTGTACATTAACATTAGGGGTAAGAAATATTAAGAATTGTACTTGTCGCTGATAAAACTCAACAATAGCCTGCTTACAGCAGGCTATATGAGGAGGGGTTTACACGGGTAAAAGGCCCCATTCACCCCGAAGGTTTGTAAATTGACACAGCCACCGTGTCACTGAACAAATACGAAAGTGCTTATTTTTATTCATTTATTTTATTTGACCATCATGGGGTGAAAGGGTTAACTTGGGAGTTTTAATTTTTTTGTTCTCCCAAATGAGTTATGACAAACATATTTTTAGTCTTTTCAGGTGTAACAAAGGGTGAATAAGAACAGTAACTGGTAAAATACATCGGTAGAGTAATTATTCCTAATTTGTCTTCTGAAATAGTTTACAAAATTGCACAGAATTACTCAGCATGCAATCTCCCAGTTGTGTACTGAATTTACACTAAATCCATTATCTACAATCCGCGACAAAAGTGTTGGAACAAAGCTTCACATGAGTAGGCTGTATTCAAAGTGCACAGTATATCGCATGTACATCAGTTGGTTGGTTGGTTGGTTGGTTGGTTGGTTGGTTGGTTGGTTGGTTGGTTGGTTGGTTGGTTGGTTGGTTGGTTGGTTGGTTGGTTGATTGGTGGTTGGTTGGTTGGTGGTGGGTTGGTTGGTGGTGGGTGGGGTGGTGGTGGGGTGGTGGGGTGGTGGGTGGGTGGGTGATTTGGTGGGTTGCAGCGTAGAATCCTGCACTGATGATGACTGTAAGATTGTATGCTGAGTAGTTTTTGCAGGTTTTAATACATTATATGTAGCCAAACTAGAAAAAATGTTTTCCTGATCCATTTTTGCCATTTAAAATATCTACGAAAGCCCTAAGATCATACTGTATGTATGTGCTGTATAGATACAGTATGTAAAACAAGACCGATGATGGGGGAAATATCCCCCCAATAATGTGGTGGTGGCTGAGGACTACCATGATTCTTCCCTCAATCTTTGGTCAACGACCACAACTTTTGCTGATATTTGTGTGAATATTTGAATTTTCGATGACTCAAAGTTTATAAAAGAACTTCCTTATTTTTAGTGTGTTTTGCACCTATACTAACCAGAGTTCATGTTCCGTGATTAACAACTTAGACATACGTATACACAAATTTACATTACCTCTATAGTTTGGTTGTCAACACTGAATGATATTATGTCAACACTGAATGATATTATGTCAACACTGAATGCTACTTTGTCAACATTGAATGCTATTACCTCAACATTTAATGTTCTTATGTCAACTCGGAATGCTTCTATGTCAACACTGAATGCTATGAAAGATGACCCTTCCGAGGGTCCAACTTAGATGAGGTTTTACGGCTCAGTTTCTAACCAAGTGGCTAAAGTCGGGCCGGTCACGGTCTTTTTTCCGGTTGTAGCTCACTGGTTTGTTTTCCCTACTCCAATGCTTATGCTGAGCACCAAGCACAATGGCAGTAGGTTCCATTTTTAAAGTTTTTGGTATGACCAGGCCAGAAGTCGAACACCAGACCTTCCGGCTTCAAGTCGGATGCTATAACCACTTGACTATTCTTTACTGTGTTTATTTTGTTACTTACAAAGTTTCTGCATGACTACCGTGTTTATTGCTACACGATATTTTTCTTACAAGGTGTTTTCGATAGTTTTCTTTTCTTTTTTCAAAAAAATATCCCAATTATAATGGGTAGAGTATTGAACTTTATGGGCATATGCAAAGACATTTTAAAGTGAGGAGAGAACATGTATGCCCGACTTCAAAAGTGAGGGAAGGAGAAGGTATGCCCGGGTTCCAAACTTTAGGATGGGGGATGTTTGTCCGTGTTTCAAAGTGAAGGAAGGGAGGTGTTACCTACTGGCAAATAATCATGAAATGAGTTTTGCCCTAACAATTGATAGTTTTGCCTTAAAATCGAGTTTTTTCCCTAACCATGCCGGTGGGACCCCAGATTAGAACAGGCACACTATCTAAACTCTATTAAGCACTTTAAATTTGTTTGTTTCATTGTACGTGAGCTAAAAAAGTTCATACCTTCGGCAATGAATCTAGGTAGGACTATATAGTTAAAGTATTGATAAGTACATGCGTTATTTCTCACCAGTACCTTGTATCTGTGCCCATATTTATTTTCAAATATTTTAGAGACCATATAAATATCAAAAAATATCTATATTTCAAATTATACCACTTTTTACATTCCTAGTCCTTTCTTCTCACCGTCAGAACAAGGTATCAAAGAATAAAATGAAGTTCCTCATTCGACAATGACTGCCAGTCTTCGTGTACATTTTCCATCAAGTAAGTGTTATGTCCACGGGTAAGGCTTATCATCACTTTCAAACAGTTAAGACAATGTTAGCTTTTGGCTTTCAAAAGTGAGCTTTCGAGATTTATGAAATACGTAACTAAAAATGTCATTTCATTCTATCAACAGGACAACAGTGCTTTTTCATTGCTGCTTTCCTTTTAATCTTTTTCTTCATCGTCTCATACTATGTCGATGGTAAGTATTTTTCAAGTTTTAAGATATCAAAAGAATTTATTACACATCACCTGATATAATAATAGGCCTACTCTCCATGTGCTGAATTGAATACCTGCAAAAACTCTTTGTCAAATATAAGAAACTTTTTTTGTTGTGGAAGCACTTTCTTAGTCATTTGAGGAGCGAAAACGTGTAAAACAACGACAGAAATATTCCAGCATTGTCCAAGTTGCTTTCAAATAGCATCTTTTTCACTATGTTACCACTCTTTACCTCAAGTGTAGCCCCTCCTTATCTCGTAGGTAATTCCCCTGACTAACGCAATTCCCTCTGACCTCTGTTTTATAATATAACCCCCAGTTATCTGCATTCCGACTCGTAATAAGTCGTTCTTATTTATTAAACTACCACACTAATCTGTCTTCCTAGCTTAACTTCCTAATCTGGGAACACGTTTAATTCGTTCCTTGTTTTCTTTGTAAATTTTCAGAGACTGTAAGATTTCCCGAGAAAAGAAACCTATGACACGTTTACTATTTCGAAAGCTTTCTTTTAAAGCTTTCTATCATGCAAACGTTGGACTTTCTGTATTTCAAACTAAGTGTGGAATGCATCGATATTCTTCTGTTTTATGACCGACCGAGCTTGGAATGTCGTTTTCAATAGTTTGGTTTTTCCATCACTGCTGCAATAAGGAGAGGATCGGCTGGAAGGTATATCGGCTGTAATTATATACACAAAATTTTGTGTATAGGCCAGTAGTGGTGTGTTCATTTGTACACATCTCACCTCTACGGAAAGATTTCACCCCCACCCCACCCTCTTTCGAAGGCTATCTTTTCCCGCTACGTCTGAAAATGGTCTTCGAATTTGAAAGATGGAAGATATATATAGGCGTAAGGAAAGATCTTGTGTAGGTCTAGGTGTGTAGGGATTTTTCAAAAAGTCCAGTAGGAGTGCCCTCTTTATGGGAAAATTCTTCAAGTCAAATAAACTTGTTGCTAGGAAACGGACCGTAATCAGTAGACGAAATATAGCAGGGATTGGTGCCCTCATTCTAGAACATTCCTTCTCGATCATTGGTAGAACCTTATTCACCAACTCCTGGAAGAATTCTGGGCAAACTCTCTGGAATGATACGTATCAAGGTATGCCTTCAGCAGCCAGTTCCTGCATAGGGGTATCATAGTTAGTGGCGTAGCTAGATGCTTTGGCGTCTACTGGTGCAAGAGTAGAAAATCGCCCCCCAATTATAATTATAATATCGTGAAATAAATTGATATTGGTTGTATAGGCTTTTAGCATGTCTGCACCGTATCGTGCACTGTTAAAATAAGCAGGGGTGGCCCCAGGATTAGACCGATGGGGGAAAGCTCACCGAAGAAGGGCTAACAACCCCATGCTCCGACAAAGGCGATGAGTTGCCAAAAAAGAAGAGAAACGTAAAACATTCGGCGGGCTAAGCGCTCAGACAAACTTTGACCTATTTTGGCAAAATTTTAAAAATTTGGGGCTGTTCTTGAAGATAGGTTGAAAACTTTGGGGTTTTTTGAAGGGAAAGTGGAAAATTTCGGGTCTTCATAGAAGAATCTTTTGCCGTAGTTCTCGATCCAGTCGAAACTCAAAACTCCCCGTTTGACATCTGATTGAAATGTGCCACGGAGGAAGAACATCGAATTAGGGCAGGGGTGGGGAACCTTTTTCCTCTGGCTGGTCATTTTGATGGTCATAAGCAGCTCGCGGGCCGCAGAAGTGAGGACGCTACAAGTTTTCTAATGGGGCGCTGGCCAAGGGGCCCTAAACAGGCCCTGGTGGGCTATAGCCCCTAGGGGTTCTGGAGCTTATACAAATTTTTAGGGAACAGAATGTTCATCCACTATCTTTAAAATCATTGAACCATATTACTTAGTAGTAATAATGAATGAGCACATACAAAAAGTGCGCGCCAAATGCGCCGAAAAAACGCGTACGTTGAAAGAAACTTTATTCCACTTTTCAACGTTTAACTCACTCTTTGAGGGACAGTTCTTACCACCCAACCCAGGGGCGGATCTAGGATTTTTCGTTAGGGGGGGCGCGCTGATCGTCGATCATCTGCCCGAACGAATACCTAAGCGGAGCGCCACCATCGGTTGGCGCGGAGCGTACAGAAAATTTTGAAAAATCGCGACCCCTCAGATAGCCGGAAATGGCATTTCCCAGGCTTGTAAGTAGAACCTAAGCAGTCGTTACTTTGAGCTTTTGTTTGCCAAAAAATGTTCCCTTCAATTAAAAGTGAGAAAATTGCAAAAACTTGCTTCATGAACTAAACCAAAATTTACTTGATCTTGATTTAAGCTAAGATCACTCTTTAAACACTTTTGATGAAATATCTTTCCAAAAATATGTCGTAATGTTATAGGTACGGACAAAGTGTTCTAAAGATAAGGGGGATCCTCACACAAGGTACAGAGAGGAGAATCTTTCCTTCTTAATTTTGAATAAAAATTCGTTACAACCTATAATTTTATGAACGTAAAAAAAAACTGAAAGAATTGAATTTTGGGGTCTCCAACAGCTTCAAAGACGATGGTGAAAATATCTGACCAAGAATGCGATGCACTGCTGTAACATGGGCGGATCCAGGATTTCTGAAAAAGGGGGGGGGCGAAGTTGTTCGACCTGTGATTGACGGCACTATGACTATACCATCTAAGCGGAGCGCCACCATCGGTTGGCGCGGAGCATACAAGAAAATTTTTGACAAACTAGACCTCCCAGATCGCCGGAAATAGCACTTCCCATGCCCTCCTTTTGCATTTTCTGCTTCATATGATTTCATGTCTCAACTCTCAAAACATTAATTTTTCCCCAAGTTATTAACAGAAGACAGTTATCATAGGCACAGTGCCTTACTACAATGCATCCTGTTCAAGGGGTCTAATCAGATCTTTAGTAGTCATGTTCTAACTTGGTGAATATTGAGGGACTTCCTTGGAAAATTTGTGACCCATATCTTAGTTCGACTTGATGCCAGGACCCAGGTACCTTGCATTGACATGTGGGCGTAAGTGTACGTTATATCACGTGCATGTTCCCCTCTGCCTAATTTCTTGTTTTGCGTGGTTCCAAAATGCACGAGACCTGGCAGCCCTGTCATTGTTTTGGGGGTACGTCCAGGCAGTGTAATCATGGTATTATTGTAGGCCTTACATAGTATCAAAACTGAATGACCGAATTTTAATGATTCCGACCACTATATTTCTAAATAAAATTTTGTTGGTGACGTGCACTGTTGGCCAATCTTAATGTCTCTCAGAGAAAAATCAAGGGATTAATTAACTGACAGAGCAGCATTTGGCCATTTAGTTCAGCATTTGGCCATAGTCATTGATTATGGTTATACTTGTTGATTGCTGATTTTTACTCAAATTATAATTCCTCATTTTTCACCTTAGGAATTTATTTATGAAAGGACGTCCCCCTCACTGAAAATTTTAGGGAGGGACGTGTCCCCCCCCCTCCCGTTCCCCCGCTTCCGCCGCCTATGCGTAGCATACCAGAAAATTTGGGTAAAAGCACATCCCAAATAGCCGGAAAAGACACTTTTAAGGCCTTGAAATTTGCATGATTTTCCATTTTAATTCTCTTTGCAGTGGCGTAGCTAGGATTTTTTGTTTGGGTGGGGGAGGGGGCTCCCATTTACTCTCTAAGCGGAGCGCCACCATGAGTTGGCGCGGAGCGTACCAAGAAAATTTCAGGTTTTAATAGATCCCAGATCGCCGGAAATGGCACTTGCCAGGCTTCATAGCAGCCATCAAGAAGTGCAATTTTGTGAACAAAATGTAAAGTTTGATTTTTTTTTATTACTACATTTCTGTGAGGACGGATTAGCTCAGCTAGTTTGGACTTTTTTTGTCCAAGGTTTGCAAGTTTGAATCTAGTTTTACTCAGTGGCGTACCCAGGATTTCTTTCACGGGAGGCATACAGTACATTGTGTGATGGCCGGCCTGGGGGAGGGGTTTAAGGGGAGGGGGTGTCCCCCTCCCCTTTGAAAGTTTTTGAAAAATTAGGTGTCATTTCATGCAGTCTGGTGGCACATATGCTACCTTTTGAAGTAAAATTTGTGTTAAAAAAATTTACGTATTTTTAGGAACTACACAAAAATCGGCATCAGTGAAGGGGGGGGGGGATGGCCCAACGGCCTCTCCCAGTGTACGCCACTGCCTTTACTATCTAAGCGGAGCGCCACCATAGGTTGGCGCGGAGCGTTCCAAGAAAATTTGAGGTTTTAATACATCCCAGATGGCCGGAAATGGCACTTGCCAGGCTTGATAGCAGCCCATCCCAACTGATGCGCACTGTCTCGTAAGGTATTTTTCGATTGGCTGATGGTATTGTATCGGTTTGTACCGTATTGATTCTGTCCAATCATGTGCAGTAAGATAGCATGCGTGTGAACGTCCCAGTCGACGTTCAAACTGATCTGCTGTGCGCTATGACTCTCATGCTTCGAGGTTGCTAATTGCAGCTTCATTCTCTATCACTCCACTCTCTCTGTCTCTTTTCCTTTCCGTTTTTTTTTCTCTCTTTTTTCCGTTTCATTTTTTTTTTTTTGCATTTTCAAAAAGGGGGGGGGGCCGGGGCCGGGTCGGCCCCCCTAGATCCGCCCCTGTGTAAGATTCATATTTGAGATCGCAGTAGCTAAAGTCTTTTGCTTGATGAAATATACCACTTTATTGTCCTGTGCATGAGAGATAAACATTGTTAAACGCTTTGCGTTATCATTAATTTCATTAGTGGCATGCAGATTCAGTCTCCACTCCCTCGGGAGAGAAGAATTTTTCCATAATACAATGTAAAAGGAAAAATACTAGTAAAATTACATTTATGGCAGAAATCATTCTAAATAAGCACTCAGTCGACTCTCTCATTAAAAAAATTACTTTGTAAGTTTTAGTGACCATGAGAGCTCTGGCATAGATAAGTTTATTGTCAATTTTAATAAGAATTATTCAAAATATATTGATTAGCATACACATCAGGAGGGCGTAAAATAAGATCAAGTGCAACAGACATCATAAATACTTGTTTTCAATGATAACATATTCATTGGGAAGGTTACATTCAAACACATATATTCCGCCATATTTCTTGAGCTTACTATCAAACAAAACTTTCCAAAAAGCAAAGCCATCCTGAAAATAATTTTTCCCTCATTTACACTTTAAGCTATAAGCAAAAGAGCATAATTCGACCTTCCCTAAACCACCTTCACATTTTGCACATATTAGAACAGAACGTTTCCCCTAATTGTCTGGTTGTGTGACCAAATAAATTTATATAAAATACTCTCTAGTTCATGAAAAACTCCACATCTGATGAACCCAAATAGCAGAAAAAGTTTAGTGTTCTCAATTAAGCGTGGTCCGAAATAGGGTTGAGACCTTCGATATCACTCTATTGACATTTTATCGGAAAACTTGAAACTGTGTGCTCTAAATTGCTATTAGTTTGTAACAATTATAATTACATAGTTTGAAAATTATAAGATAATACAACATTATGTAGAAACAAGTAGGCTAAATGATCTATTTAGTGAAAGTAAAAAATAAGCTTTGGAAAATTTTAGGGGGGGGGGCGCGCGCCGGGTGCGCCCCCGCCTAAATCCGCCACTGACCCAACCAATCTACCGGAAGAAATAGTGCCACTGAGTTTAGTACCGTATGGCCTTTACACCTGTTAGTGCACTTTTTGTCCATTGCTATCTGTAGTATTCCACGCGACCACTAAATTTACAAGTATTCTGCACCTGGTTTGTGTCTATATATACGAAACAGTGGGGATATTACATTGTGGATACTACGCTTTTTAGTAATAAACTGGTAGACCTGGTGCTTCAGAGCATTTTTACGTGAAATATGCGGAAAAGCAGGAAAAACGATGGGTACAGTGAGCTAAAAGATTCTTACCACTTACCTTTCAAGTGATTCTAAATTTACATTTATGAAATGCCGGATAAAATTGTCTCCACGGGTTCCCCACCCCTGAATTAGGGATTATTTGAAATTTAACTCACCTTCGATGGAATCTGCCCAGTCCTAATATTCGCGCGACGTGGTGGTATATATCATTCCACCTTTCAAAATATAGTGCCTTGGAACTGTGCACTGAAGTACCTGAAATTTTCCTGACATGTAGTCAGTACAGAACTGGATGAAAAGAGAGAAAACGGTTAAACTGGACTGAAAAGAAATCACAATCTATAAATTTGCCAATAAAAACAGCTACATTCAAGTTCTTATTCGTAGGTGGAAAATATTCATGCCTGACGACATACATCAATATCTTTATGTTTGTCTAAAAAGTGCTCCCTTTTTTACCCTCATTCTGCCATTTCAGCGCCCTCCACACCCGGCGCCCGGGGCAAGTGCCACGCCTTGACTCCCTCTAGCTACGCCACTGATCAAAGTGGCCGTATACTTCCCACCACAGGAGCGAGGGACGAACCCAGAAACGGCGGGACGTATTCATCCTCCTTCCTCTGCATCTTAACAATATATACCAATAGCAGCTGCTGCTAAAATACATTGATGTGTATCTTGCAAGGAAAGTTGTTCTAATGAAGCATCAGCCATGTTGAACTTCGCACTAGGATGTAGGTTTATGTACAAACAATACAAAATCCAGGCTAAAATTAGCATGATAGCACCTATATGGTCGCAAGAAGTCGCTAGGTGTGAGAGCAATTAGCTCGCAACCGGTCCAAGCGCAGATGACCGCAAGAGCTCTCATGAAAAGGCGGTCGCAATTGCTCGCAAGGAATCGCAAGAGCTCGCAAGCCGTTGGTCGCTAAGTGGGAGGCCGGCTTATAGTGTGGAATGCAGAGGGGGTGCATTACAAATGAGGTCACTACAGGTCTCACGCCATAGCAAAACGAAATGGAAATTCAAAACTATTGAGAATTCCTAAACATACGAACACTTCAAGGCTGTGTCAAAGATCACATCAATCTGCATCTTGCCACTTACCCAAACAATTTTGTCTCAAATGGAAGGAGCTTGAGACCCCACCCCGCTCGAAGAAAAATACATTATGTAACCCCAGCTACTAACTAAATTTTCCACTTATAACCTGTTAAGGAGGACTATTTTGCATATATCCATCCTTACCTCAGCAAAACCTTTTCACTTGGAAAATGCCTTTCCCCTTACGCCACTTTCTCTAAAAGGGCATCTACCATATAAGATTCCTATCCTCTGCCAAGTACTGTACTAATAATGTTTCCAGTTGTATTGTTACGTTAATTTGATTTTAGTGAGGTGTCCATAGTAGTCTATTGTAGGCTACAAATAATGAACGACTTTGAGTATGATAGTATGAATAATTTCATTCGTTGAAAGATCGAACGTTCTATCCAACTAGACGAATGAAAAACATTCGTCACCTAACTTCCTAAATAGGCTAGATCTTGGTCAAAATTTGATTCAAGGAGATTATAGGGCCCAGGCCTAGAATACAGTCCTAATATATATGACAAAAGTAGGATTTGATCATATTTACATTTTAATATTCTCTGGCATTCTTCTGCAAGTCCTATCGTCATTTGAAGTGTAAACCAACTGTTAACCCAGTAAATCCAACAGTAAGCCATAAATCCAACGGTATTGAACAAACACTACCGTTGGAACAGGGATTCATCCAAATATTGAACAAATGTTTGAAACGTACGTACGTACCGCAGTGATAACTGACATGATCACCGCCGCGTGTGTTAATCTAGGATAACCCACCGTGGGTACCCACGATCGAGCGCCACAACCATGATGATAGTGCCGAATCACCCATAGCATGTGACCACCAATCCTCCAATCAGATGTAGTGGAGTTAATAAGGCGATATATAATAGCTATTATCAAAGTGTAGTATATAATGCAGATAGTATGTGTGAGAAACTGTTTCACTACGACACTCCATTATCCTTTTAAACTAAAGCTACACGATGTTTTATTCCACACAGATTTATTATTTACGGAAGTTTTACTATTTGCGAGGACTCTCTCGAAACCAAAAGCTGTCTTCAAAAGGAAGTCTTCCTTTAAGGGTCGCTTATCAATATTCAACAAAAGCAATACAATTCATCCTCAAGATGAGATCAAGACTAAAGACGATAGAAAATTTGCGAAAAATTACGATGAGGGCCGCGCAACATCCGCAGATAAAGAAATTTTCATCATCGATTTGGACAAAGTAGAACCTCCTTTAAACTTTTTGTATGAAAAGTTAACATTGGTGACGTCATTCTCTCAAAATCACTTTCAGGAAGGTCTCGGATTTATAAGCTCAGCACAACAACAAATGCCAAATAAAACCATCATCGTTTACAACCTTGGTCTCAAGAAACATTCAGCTAATCAGGTATTTGTTGCATTTTCGTTTTGTATTAGCTGATATTAAGGTCGGCCCACACAGCGGTACAATCACATGCCTGTTACTTGTCCAGGCTGCAACAATACCACTGCGTTATAGCCTATTGTCCTACAATACATGTTTTTAACGTTACATGGCCTACAACAAAGTTAACCACAACCACACTGCTGCAGAAATTTTCAACAACAAGTCCTGTTTTAGGCCACTAACGGTCTCTGTATTCAATGAGAGTTGGGCCAACGCAAAGTGCACGGTACCGGCCCTATTCGACAGAAGAAAGCTAGGCCTGACGTGAGGCTAAGCTTAAAAAGTTACTCTGTTTACTTCTGTGTCAGTTAGTGTGGGGGTTGATAACGTTAACAATGCCGCTCAAATGCATGGCGCACGCTGTTTTCGAAAAACACGGCCGTGATACGGTAGTAAGAAGCTGTGAGTGCATTACAGCTGACTTCTGTACTCATCTGCCCATACTCAACGATATAGAAAGGGTTACTGTTACAAATAGTTAGGACTTCGGAAACTAATGAGCGTTCAATGTCAAGGTAGCATATCCCGTGAGAAAAGAAGAAAGAGTAAATGCCACATCACACTATGCTGACCAGTAAATGATCATTTCACTGACAAAAAATGTTACAAATAGAGCTAGCTTTAAAAAATAAGTTTTTCATTATGTTATTGCAGGTTTAAAACTTTGTTTCAGTAACACCTGCTGACTAACATTTTAGGATACCTTAGCTTGCACACATTACTTGCCTAATTCATTCAGACTTTTGGACAACGAAAATTGTTATAGTCTTACTTTTCAATGCAAAGACCATCATAACATTAGTGACTGTTTTACAATTATGTACACGAAATAGCAAATATTCAGTGGTTTCTGTACCCACAATTTGTTTGTGATACGCTGTCGCTCCCCTAAACATAAATATATGTTATCTCAGTCCCTCCTTGGCAATGACAAGCATGTCTAACTTAGACTTTGAACGATTTTAAGGAGGCAAAGTTGTGTATCAAAGGTTTATGGGAACTCTGGCCCAGAGTGGGCTGCCCTCTCCAACAAAAACTGACAACTTTATGAAAATCACCCTCGTATAGTGATGTCTTCCTATACGCTGATGGTCTCTTTATTCTTTATGTTCATCCCAAATGTGGTACCTGACGAAATCTCTGGGTAAAATTTAGGGAATAAAGTCAATGGTGCCCATGTCTCTACATCAGATTCGAACAGGCTATGACGTCACGCATATGGGCTGAGAGACCCGAGGCGAAGCCGAGGGTCTCTGCCTATATGCGTGACGTCATAGCCTGTTCGAATCTGATGTAGAGACATGGGGCACCATGACTTTATTCCCATTCATATAATACTTTAATTTCGAGACGTTTAAAAGTGGAAAAAGCTTGCTTTTTTAACGATTTTCCATTGATCATGAATTATTCTCCCAAACTGACTAAATTTTTCGCAGAGTGCACATAAGACTGCGTATAGTGGCTGCCTGCTAAAATACGAGCTATGTAATATGTAGGCTATATAACTAGCTGCACGATATAGCTTTGTCGTTTGTAAAGCACATGCCATACTTTGTGACGTCTCCTTTTCGACTGTTGATTTTTTGGAATATTTTGAGCGAGGTCATATTTGAAACGATTTCTCTGTTTGAATTGGAAATGTACTCCGCCTTGACAGTTCCATTAAAACTACATTTGGAGGACTTACTAGCGTGAGGATATGTGGTTTTTTGCGATATTGCTCACCGTGACGTTCAACACACTAACGTGCTGCTACGTTGTTTAAAACAAATAACGTTAGGCCAACGTTTGTCCTACTAGCCTTAACCTAGGCTAATTATCGTTAGGCTACGCTGTTTTCGAATGGTGAGCCAGTTCGAATAAGACTCGTTACTAAGACGAAGTCTCCTTACCCGAGTGTCATTTGGAAAGCAATTTCCATCCTGCGATTTTTGTGATACAAAGGAGAACTTTTTCAAATGTGATCTAAAACTGTTTACACCAATCTGTGCACTGACAATATTGATACTGTTTTTCAGATCAAAGTAAAACCAGCGTGCTTAGCCCAGAACAGTTATCATGTGCTACAGGCCTCACGTTAGTTGCTTTACTTGTGCTGTAAGATAACGTTAGACCTAACGTTAGTGGTTGGAAATGTCATCGCAGAGAGCTTGTTCTTTAAGAGTGGAACTTAAACCAGACAGATTTCTTTACTGACGTTGAGCTTTTCTTACAAAAGAATGTAGGATACCACAATTTGGATAAGGTTTGTTGATGCAGTACTTTGGATCATTAGGCCTGGCATATTAGACAGTAGCCCCCGGCCATCGTTTCCATAGCATATATTCTATTCTTCGATTGAAAATCCCCTTGATGATTTTGGAGGCTATATTTCTTTGAAACATAGTGCACAGAATACGTGGGGCCAACGCTATCTTTCTGGAATATGAAAGATGAGTTTTAAGGTTAGTGAGTGCTCATCACTCATTTTACAACTGTATTTATATTATTACCCATCCCAGATAAAGGTCTATTACTGGGGTAAGAAATGCTGTATAATTTCCTCTTATCGGCGATGTACCAAAATCAAGCGGACGCACGATAGTTTGACACGCTTTTAAAGCTAACGTTAAAGCCTAGGCCTAGGCCTTTAAAACACCTTACTCAGCGTGAAATCACTTTAAATTCTCTGAAAAGGCCTGAAATATCGTTTGTAGCCTAGAAGCTGATTATTTGTTTGGATGTGCAACATTGCTGTCAACCAAAATATATTATTTATAATTTGGACAGTTACTGGAAAAAAATTACAGTTGAAGGCCCAGGCCTACCTAGCCTATACAAACAAACTGTTTACTGTAGTGTTAGAGCTGTGTTTACAATCATGTTGATCAAAAAGTTGCTCTCCATACACCCTATGTCTCTACACTGGATTAGAACATGGGTAACTGACCAATCACAAGCCAGCATTCTCAAAAAGTATTTATGAATGTTTCTTAGTGTACTATTGTTTCTGCGAATTATACATATTTTGGTGAAATATAAAATTATGTGATCAAATTGAGGACTACCTATTCTGAAGGAATTTGGTCTTAAGCCGCGGTCACACTACAACGAATTCGGATCGGATTCCGATCCGATTTTTGTGAGTTTTTATTAAAATCTTCTCCATCTCTGTTCAGAAAGAGCCCAAAATTTGCCAGCCAGTGTAAATATATGATTTGCATCAGAGGTTTATGAAAATAAAATGTTAACTGATTTTTTCGTGACGTCACACCGACAAACAGCTTTTATCGGACACGCGTAGTCCGATAAAAGCTGTCTGTCGATGTGACGTCACGAAATAATTCGTATAAATTTAATTTTCGTAGTTCTGCGATAAAAATCATATAATTACACAGGTTGGCAAATTTTGGGTTCTTTCCGACCCAAAATGGAGAAGATTTTAATAAAAACTCACAAAAATCGGATCGGAATCCGATCCGAATTCGTTGTAGTGTGACCGCGGCTTTAATTCAATGTAAGTTTGACTTTGTAGAAGCATTAACATCAACCCTAATCAAAAAGTGGAGAAAGGGTTTTTTATGATAGATGATAAGTACTACGCATTCAATCTTATATCTAAAAGGGCAAACATGTATTTTGGAAATAAATTTGAAGCAATGTGAAACGGAAAACTTAGACCTTTATAAAACTAGTATTTTAAAACCATGAGTGTATCGTTTGGAAGTTTTGGTTTCCTTTAGTATTTGTCTACGAAATTACTCGGTGGATGGGGCCGGGGCAAAAAAATCAAGTATTTTCAAGCGAGGATCCCATGTATAAACTTCGTAGAAATAAAGGTTCCTCTTAAAACATAAACCACGTGCAAACATATATTTAGTTGTATCCCTGGCTTGCAGTAAACCATTCCCAGATTTCTTCCTGGCCAGTTGAGACGTTTGGCAACTAAGGCTGAACTGTGTGTTTCAAAGCGAATTCTTTGATATAAAGTAGTAAAAGTCGACCCGATTAAAATATTGAAAGTATCTGAACATAATCTTTCCTACCTTTCGAACTCGAGGTCGAATAATCAGAATTATGACCATTGCACACAGGCATTATGAGGTTTTGTCAGCAACTTTCGATTTCCACCGTCTTTTTTCTTTTTTTTACCGTTACTAAATATAGTTTCAGTTACGGAAAATTACAGTGGACCGAAATTCTTCCTCTGAAATTTGAAATGTTGGCTTCGGGCCCGACGGAAACAAAGTTAACATCCCGTTTGTAAGGATTCAAACGCTGCGCCATCAATTCGGGAGTGGGAAGATCTAGTTTCCCCCGATCGGAAGGAAGAGTGGTCATGGGGGGGGGGGCGCCATATTGACTATTTTACTCACGGTTACACTAGTTTTTTGTGTACATTGTCAAAGACGAATGGGTTTTGGAACCTCCTTGCAAAGTTTGCTGGTGTAGTGTTATAAAAAATTAATTTATATTCGGTAGGTGTATCGTCATAGCTACCGAAAAGTCACTTCCTTATCCCTGACTCACCACGCCATTTATAAGAAAAATGCAAGTTTTTGAGTGATTGCTAAACCTTGTCCTTGTTAGGCTTCCGAGCCTATGCAATGTGTTGCCTACGTTTTCCCCAATTTGGGAGAATTTTGGTTTTCACCCGAAAGGGAGAATCTTCTGGACTGGTCATGTGGGAGCTTCTGTTTGGCAAAGGGTATTGTTAAACAAAATGTAGAATTTTAAAAATTTTTGTAGTTGTCATATTTTTGTGATGAATCGTACTTCAACCCAAGTAACGGAGGTAAACGAAGGAGTATTCTATTTTTGCTTTTCACAGATCAGATCATTTTGTAATGTCCGGCTTCGACGGTTTCCCTTCAAAAGATATCCCGCTCATCTGAAGAATTTGAAAACATATGCATTTAAGCCAACAATAATAAATGTAAGATGTTTCAAATTACCATAAGTGTGAGTCGTAACGATTGGTGTATTTTGACCAGCGTGTTTGTTATGATACAAAGAAAATAGAACCAGCTCTACTTTGAAGGCATAAAATCTAAAAACAGTTGGTTAAACTTTTACCCAACTATGCCATCTCCTAAACTGTAGGGTAAGGATCTTCCGAGTTGGGTACAAAATTACTCTCATTACAGATTTCGTCGGCTTGAACTCTGGACATTTACACTTTGACCTTTGTTTCCGAATCCAGCGGTGTAGAGATGCATTTTTTGTGGTTAACCTCAAGACACTGGACATCCGCCTCCAATAGATTTTTATGAATCAATTTGTATTTCCACATATGATGTGACTAAAAATCGGATTCAGTGGCTAAATTAGTTACCAAATGAATTTTAAACCGTAAAATTGGTTCAGATTTAGTGAAGTTATGCAAGGAAATAAAAATCAACAATCTGTCAAATAAAATTCAATAATCTGTTATATTATTGAAATTTGAGACAAAAAAAAAAAAACATGTCAAATAGGTACTACATGTTCCAAAACTAACGAATATCGTGCTTATCATTGCAGAAGAGCATTATATCTTGATATTCAGCAATGGGGTACACCCCTAGTCATTGCTCGGTCTGTGAATAGCTGGTACAAATACCAAGGTCAGTTTGTTGTTTGCGGTTTTCTATCGTTAAAAATAGGCCAAGTCTTGAAGCTATCGGCCAAGTCATGACGCCCAGTTTCAAGGGGCAGCTTTTTCTAATGTTACTCGGTGGAAATGTACCCAGCATGGGTACTTTGTTGACCAACTTTAGGCAGTTATTTACTCATAGGTTTAGGAGGTGGCATACAAACCCAACTTGGAAAAACGTTTACCCAACTGTTTTTAGAGTGTACTCTACCACGTACTTCATACATTTATAAATTGCGCTTGCTATTGATGTTATTAACGACCTCTAGATTTTCACTAGCTTGTAGTAAGCACATTCTTTACAAAAATTCAACTGCTTCATAGCAAAATATTATACAAAATGAGATAACAAAACTGATGTTCGATGGGCTGCCTTGATCAATATTTTAGTAAGCGATAAAATTATTCAAATCACATTCACTTAAACTACATCTACCAAGATCAAGGCGTAGTTCCTTGTAAAAATTTTGAGGAGGACAGTGTGAGGGATAGTTTTTGCGAAGTAATATATAAACTTCGGAGTTTTCGTAAGGCATTGTTATTGCCTTGAACTTTACTCTAACTTTGATGCGGTTTTGATTGTTCGTCTTTTCACCTTTTTAATAGTCTACAACTGACACACGACTCTGAAAATAAAACTTCATAAAAATTAAAATTTAACATATTATTTCAATTTGTATCTTTCAGCTCGTGCTGAATGAATTTGGTGTCATTTATTACGGAGATGCTTCAATTCGCTTTAGTAAGCCGCTTTTTGAACTTTTACCCGATTGTGTAAATCACCACGGCTTTTTGGGCCGAATAAAATGTTTCGACCCCAAAATTCCTCATAAAGCTAAATATGGATGTCATCACGTCTATCGCCTAACAAAGGAGAAAATGTTCCGTCAAATTGGAGTTAACAAGACCGAATATTATAATGCAAACTTTTCTTCTCCTTCAATCAGTGGTGGACTAATGTTGGTTGTAAATAGCTCCTCTGTACAGTCAAAGATAATGAGACCTTGGTTAAGATGCGCATTGGATGTCACGTGCATTGCTCCACAGGGCGCTAATGCAAGCAATCACAGGTTCGACCAATCAGCTCTATCGTTGATAGCTTTCAAAAACATGCGTGGTGAATGGACGCGTGAAAATGATCCGACCCCTCATCATGGTGCTGTTGTCAATGTCTCGAGGGGGAGTAACGGGGTCAAATGGAAACCGCAGTCATGTTGGTAAAATGCTACATTTACAGTAGTTTGTAACTGTTCATAATCTCACTTGAAATCCCCGAATTTTTGCCCCTGTTAGCTTCATCAGTGGCCCTGTAAAGACCTTTCTTGTGCGGTGGCACAGACCAAAACACTCCCACAGAATAACATTTGGCGACCTAAAGTCAATTGTTACGAGGGCGTCAATTTTCTTTGAAAGTGGTTGAAAGTGTTGCCTTGAAATTAAATGTCCTGGGGAAGGAAACCCCCTTCCCTTTGGATAATTTTCAGTAACAAAATTAGCGTCTAGATTCAAAATTGTGCTACATGCTTCAATATTTAAGGAAACACGTGGCAAAGCAAGTGTCTAATTGCCTTCCTCAATTGAAAGAATGATACTTCATACATAGATATGACCGTGGACGTCCATTTTTGAAAAAGCTAAAGACAAACGACTTTAAACGGATTTTGCATGTTCCTAATGTGTGACCGAAGGAGCTCTCTTTCAACGCAAGGGCCGAAAGTGAAAGGCCAGAAGGAGACGAATTCCTCTGAGAGATTGATTTTTAAACAGTGGCGGATCCAGGGGGTGGGGTCGCCGATGTCCGGACCCCCCCCCTCAAATTTCCCAATCTGCCCTTTTTCAAAAATGTTTTTTTTACGCGTGGCCTAAAATAAAAAAAAAAAAGAAAAACACGAGAGATTTTGGTTACTCCCATCCAGTATCGATCAATTCGCCCGTAAAACTCAAGCCACAGTATATATCACAGAAATTTCGGCAATATATTTTGACTTCGGTAGCCTATATTGCCCGCCCCGAAAGACGAACAGTGCAATCTTTTTTAGAGAGAATGTGACTACAGTTTTTCTTACTGCCTGCGTGACAGTCAGGCATTCTCATTACTTTTCGCTTGGGAACCACATGTGGCGTACTTGGGCAATCAAAGTAATAAAAAGCACACAGATATTACGTCATACTCATTAGCTAGCGCTTTATGCAACATATTACCGTTGGGCTTTGATACTGATTCCAAAAGGTCACTTCTAGTCTTTTGGTCTTACAAAATAATGATCTGTTCACACTCCCTAAACGCTACATCTACAAAGCTTTCCCTCCACCCGCTGGATATCCCTCCTATCATGAACAAGAGAGAGAAGGTAAATACGTTTCGCTATGATATTCATGGTCTGGAATTACTTTCTTTAAAGTGTTGCCCTAGTGATGGGAATAAAAGCCAATTTTAAGGAAATGTCCACAACCAAGAGTTGACCAGAAGTCACAATAGGCAAATCGGTGTTTGTTTCAGTTTAAAATTACTATAGAAAATCACCACCAGGTCAAATAACGCAATGTTAGTCGGTTCAATTTTTGACGTCTTTAAGTTGGACCGATGACCGGTCTGCTGTCGCAGAGTACCGTAGTTTATGTAACGGTAGTAACTTTCATCCAATATCGCAAACCCTGTTGGTGTTCTCTTGTCTGTGTCACGAGGTACAGTCAGTTGGTGAGCAAAGGTTGGCTATTTCATCGTGTAGTCCAGGTGGTTCCGCTACAATGTGTGTTATCCCGGATGCAATCTATAACCCCTATAGTTTTTCGTTTTTCCTTTTGTTCGTAATGATTACATATGTGTTTTATGTAAGCCTGCCAAAAATTTTCGCTCAGTTTTTGGAGTATTCAGTGACCCTTTGCAAAATATGCCCTGCAATGGCATGGGATCGTTAGGCTCCTTCATGTCCCCTTCTCACTATGATGTTTTGGTGTGGGAAGGTAGTTCAAGGTCGAGAAATCGCATCTGGTCTGCCCCCCCCCCCTCCCCATGTCAAACATCTTCCTACGCCGCTGACCCATGGTCGGTTTACTTATTTTGGCTTACAAAAGGGTGAATTCTGTGATAAAACCCAAAATTTTCGGTACGCTTTATCCACTCTTTCTCAGTTCCGTTATACTTATAGCTAAATAGGCTAGTACAAACTCTTTCAAGTAGAATACACGAATTTATGTAAATATCATTTCGATCAATGTTCTCTTGTGTCTGTCGTGCGGTACGGCTACTGACTCGAGGAGGAAAGTAGGCCTACAATGAAAGTTATGCCCAGGACCCAACTGCCGGGACAATTGTCCTGTATAAGCTTTAAATAAATACAAATTCTTATGAGTGTAGGCTTACCCCCCAAAATTTTCGCGCGTTCCGCGCGCTTTGCAATTTCACTGTTTAGATCATTCCAGTTTTTGCTTTTTTCTTGGTTGATCCTTTCTTTTTTTGACGTTTATTAGAACCAAACTTAAAAGCAATGAATGTGCCCTTTTTTGTTGGACCCCCCCCCTCAGAAAAGACCCTAGATCCGCCCCTGTTAAATAAAGTGGCTTTGCGTCTTTTGGTATCTTGGGATGGACACGGAAGTCTGCAAGATAAGTGGCACCGCCAAAGGTTGTTGATTGGCGTGGCATCGCAGAAGATGTCGTAATCCCACGCCACATAAACCGGTGTAGAGCGTGCATGCCCTGTCAACATGTTCACATGGCGCCCACAAAGGATATATGTAGGCATGATGGGCTTTAATGAGCATTGGCTCTATAACGATTCGGCAAAGGGGTCCATGTGGGCTTTGGGCACATTTCCAATGGGTACTTCTCCTACGCTGGGGCCACAAGGGCACAGTGGCAATTCGTCATGGTGCCCACAAAGACAACATCGCGGGGACCCAGATGTTCGCCCATGTTTGTCCCTGTGGGCATGTTGTCGGGGTATGTACATCTACACTAGCTTGCAACCGGCACGGAACCTTCCTTTTGTCACCTCGTTCAGAGGTAACGTGCTGGAGGAGCGGTTAAGGGGACATACGTTCCCCTCCCCTTTTGGAATTTTTGTTCATTTATAAGGTAGCACAGATGCAAATGTGCAATATATATATATATATATATATATATATATATATATATATATATATATATATATATATATATAGAATATGAACAGACTTTAGGTTTAAATGTGTTGCAAATATATTTTACGGATTATATTCCTTATTATTATGCTACATTGAAAACATACCATTGGCGGCCATTTTGCTTTTAACGCCATCTTGATTGGCGTGAATTCCAACCAAATTGTTCTAAAAAGTAATTTTTCGTCATTTGGCATTAAATGAGGCCATATGTTAAGAGCAAGTGTGTCAAACATATTTTCCATAAATACTTTTCTCATTATTTCAATATATTTTAATAATTACAAAATAATTATATGGGCGGCCATTTCGCATCTTGGTTAACCTGGAACATGTAAAATATGTCCAGAAAAATACTTCCTGAATGTTTATTACAGATTATGGATAGATTGTGTTTATATGTGTTAAAAATATTTTTTAAGGATTGTTTTCCTCATTAATATAAAATATTGTAATTTCACCACTGGCTGCCATTTTGCTTTTTCCGCCGTCTTTGTTAACCTGAATTTCAACAAAAATGTTTTAAAAATACATTTGGATTATTCCGCTCAAAAAACAGCCAAATCTAAATAGCAGTAGGTCACAAATATAGCTTTTAAGTGCTACCTTCCCTATTATTATAATATATTGAAATTTTAACATTAGCGGCCATTTTGATATTTCCGCCATCTTGGTTGACCCGGATCCTGCAAAAGTGTCCAGAAAAATACTTTGGGAATATTTTCAACAGAATATGGGCACAGGATAGATATACTTGTGTGAAAAGTATTTTTAACGAGTATTTTTCTCATTATTATAATATAATGGCATAATCATTGCACTGGCGGCCATTTTGCTTTTTCCGCCATCTTGGTTGACCTGAATTCAAAAAAAAAATACTTTGTAAAATAATTTTGGATTATTTCACACAAAATATGACCAGATATTAAGGGTAACTGTGTCAAAAATATTTTTTAACGATTATTTTTCATATTATTTTAATACATTATGATCGTTACATTGGTGGCCATTTTGTTTTTTCGCCATTTTGGTTGACCTGAATCTCACCAATACAGTCCCAAAAATAATTTTGGAATTTATGTCATAAAATATGACCAAATTTTAAGAGTCAATGCCTCAAAAATATTTTTTAAGAATATTTTCTTTATTTTTATTCAATACAAAATATTCATAATTTTTACCGCCATTTTGTTTTTGGCAGCCATTTTGAATGAGTGAGACCCAAAATATTTACTCCTACTACTTGATTTTGTGTACAGGGAACCATAAGGTATCCAAAAGAAAAGATCGGTTAGAGAGTGGTTTGGTGGGAGTGCACGAGAAGTGCCCTCTAGCCCATGGTCTATACGCCATTTCGAGTCCTTATGACCTAATATCAAGTGATTTTACCCATGTGACGTCATAGATACGTCATAAATTATTTTTAACATGATAATTTGCTAATTTGGTATCATGTTTCTATCCATCGGTAATACATTTATGGGCGATAACATCAACCCCTAAGGAGATACAGGCTCTCAAAGTTAAGAATGGCGGCCATTTTGAATTTATGCAAATTACTCAAAACCCCCAACATGTGTGACTGGAGGCAGTCTATCACGTATCACGTATGTACACGTGATGCCGATTCCATTGATACCAAATTTCCTTTGATTAGAATTATTTCCGACAAAAAACTTATTTTAGGCAGCCTATTAGGATTTCAGGTGAGGTTTTCCTCCATTTTCATGTTAGTTGTGCTGCATTTTTTTTTTTTTTTTTTTTGGCGTGGGTAATTATTTCTAACTACAATTCAATTCTAAGCCTACACTAACGTTAGTATAGTCATAGGCTGTTTGTGTAGTCCATCCGGTTCGAATATACAAGCAATTGCTCTGCACTGTTTACGTGCGTACATTTCACTACAGTTGAGCATGTAGACAAGGCACTTATAGTTGTTTATTCATGAATATTCATAAACAAACAGACTTTCATTAGTTCATACCCCTGACTGATAAGCTCATCATGAGGAGAGAACTCGAATTTCAGTTGGCAAGCCGAATTCAACATCTGCATTTCGGACAAAGATTACTCCCGAAAGAAGCTAAGACTGTTCTTGTAGGCATGTTAGAGCCTCTTTAACTGTTACCACCTTCATATACCTGGCTCTCGTGCTATGACGATTTTTGGCGGTTTAAGTATTTCTTTACACAAAGTCGTAGTGGGACTTTAAGAGTAAAGGAAAGCGAAAGGAAACCCCTTGCTTCACATTCTTATGATTCTGTAATCCTCTATAATCACGTTTACGGTATGAAATGCTTTTGAAATATCTAAAAATACCAAGTTAATGCTAATCTTATTATTATTAAGTCATCAGCGATATACTTCAAAATGTTAGCTTTATTGTATATTGAAACATTGTTGCGAAAACCGTATTGATTAGACAAACTGAAAAGAGGTTAACATTCTTATTGAAAAAGCCTAACAACCTGTCATATCAGATTCATCTTGGACCTTAGAAATACTAGGTGAGATGGATACAAGACAGTGGTTGGAAAAGGTTCCCCAGCTTTAAAACGGGGATAATTTTACCTTCTCTCATTCAAATGAGGACGGTGAACAAAGATAGATTGCCAATATACGTATGTGCTGATGCTGAAATTAGGCTTTATGCAGCTTGGAGTACTTGTACAGAAATACCGTCCATACCTGGAGAGGATCCCATGTTAGGTCGATTTATTACACATAATACTTAGTACCAAGGGGTTGGAGAAACATGCATTGAATCAGAGACTGGGATACTAAAGGGACTGTAGAAAGAACTGCTGTGTGCTCAATACGATTTTCTAAGTTTTATCAATTCTAGAAACATAATCATTGAAGCACCTGGCAGCATCCATGATATCGGTATAATTTCACATCCATCACAGGGAGTAAGGAAAATCGTAATATTTAACAAATTTTACAGGCGGTCTCCAGGTAGCAAACCTATATGGGCCCCATATGCGTGAACCAATATGGGGCCCGTTAAATTTTGAACCCAAGATTCATAAGGGCCAAGGCCATATGCCCATATGAGACATGTGGGCAACTACCCCACATGGCCCCAGAACTATTTCACATGGGTCATGTGGGTCAAATGGGCTGTCCCATATAGGCCTCTTATGAACCTTTGGTGTAAACACACATGGGCCCCATATGTTGCCATATATGGGCCCCTAAGGTACCCATAATGTCAATGTTACCTGGGTCAGAATTATCAGAGAGCATAGAAAGGGAATAGTAGGCAGTTATTTGTCAAACAAATGAACACCTTTTGTTGGCATTGGTCAACTTTTAGTTAAAATATAGTTTGAAATATATATCGAGTCTTGCGCATTCAAGGAATGGCTTGTAACATTTAGGCCCTACATTATGAAGTTAAATTTTTTAACAGACGCGTTTGCTAAGGCTTCATGGTGGAAAAATCAAAGACCAGAACTGCAAATTACAAGTTTAGTATTAAGAGTCAATGTGCATCTGATTCACAAATCGCGAGAGCTTTCAAGTATACCTTGCACCCTAAGATTCTATTTACGTAATTGGGCACATGCCTTACAATGTACTACATTTCAACAGTTCAGTATGGTTACAGCGAACAAACGGAATGTGATTCCAGCAATACCATGTAATCAAACCTCAATGAAAATATTCTAATTAGAAAGTCGTCGCATCAAATCAAGTCATAAGAGCAGAAAAGCCATTTACCAGGCAATCCCATACAATCCCATACATCTGTACATGATGGAAAGTTGTATGGCGGCAGTCGAAATTTCCAGCTTTCTAACTTGCTAATTTACAATTCCAGCATAACTCTTATAATTATACAACATAAAATCGGATTTTTGAAACAGTTAGATTTAGTTTTTAATTACCAACTTTTCTAAAAAGTAGAGGGATGGCCACGGGGGCCTGGCTCGTCGGAGAAGGCTTGGCTTCCGTCTGGAAATTTTTCCAGTGTCGTTGAAAAACTCCAATAGGTACTATAGGTATATAGTCTTCGAAAGTGATCAATATTCCGAAAGTCTTATGTTTATTTTTTCTCTTAAGGAGGATATGTTCTTTAAGAAAAGTCCCAGTTCTTAGAATTTCTTCAATACTTACCAACAATTCCTGAATTGTGTGCAATAAAACAAGCAAATTTTCACATTTTGTTTGAAAAAATCCAAAATATTTAATGTTTAATAGATTCGGATTCGCCATCCTTCCGGCAACTCGTCAGCTTTGTAGGGGCTTTGGGTTACTGACTCTCCCTACTCCTGTTTATGAAAGTGGCCCTCCCAGTCGAGAAAAAATCTGGGCCTACCTGTGCTTTTTTAATTTGTGGCGGATACCGAGGTTGCTGTATGGGAGTGGTAGGGCATAGCTCCTGTACAGTGTTCTGAAGAGGTGAAAATGCACAGTTTAATTCCTCCATTAGACAGTTAGATATCAAAGTGTTCAGGGTTTTAAAATATCCTTTCAAAGTTAGCGATTTGAAATGCAGTTACAGGTATGTTGAGGCATACTTACATTATTTGCTGTTATAAGGAAGATATAATCACATCGAAAGCTTGTAATAATGCACAGAACATAACATTGAAAGTTGAAGACACTGAAAGTTTAGTTGTATAATTTCTACATTAAACATTTATCAATGTCAACAGCTACTGTACATACAACATGTATCCCTTCGCAGGCTATATATATATATATATATATATATATATATATATATATATATATATATATATATATATATATATATATATATATATATACATGTTACTAAGTCAACGTGCGGTCAACCTGCTTACAGTTTCAAATGCCAGTGGCGTAGCTAGAAATTCATAACTGTGGGCAGAACACCTTATGGGGACGAGGGCCAAACTTTGCACGCGTAGCGGGCACCGCGAGCGTGAAGCGCGAAGCCCAAAATGTGTGGGTCCAGGGGTCCCTAAGGGCCCCTGGTGGGGTCTAGGGGCAAAGCCCCTGTGGGGGTCCAGGGGACTAAGCCCTCGGAAGCTCATGGGTTTTAGTATTTCAGAAACCTCAGGAAAACTGTTTCGAACGGAAATTTTCCAGTGTAATGCTTTTGAGTTTTAGTACATTTAGACTTGTAAGAAGAGCTTGTTTGAGCACAAAGTTAGTATTAACAGTTACTAAGGTGAGTCCCTGGACTAAAGTTTTGAAAGAGTTGCAATGTGTATTAAATGTAAAAAAAGGCGTTATCTGAAACGACCAGACATCGGCTTGCTTAAATGATAATCAACTCTAAATGGTTCTTTTTAAAGAACACACAAAGAACACAGATATTACACTTTATACAAGCAGCCGTGACTAGCCAGTGACTTTTTTGTTAGCTTGAGTGAATTGTCATCCCTACATAATAGCTCAGCCTATAATAAACAGAAAAATCTATTTCCGATCGTTGTGAAAAATACTTCCGGCGTCGCGCATAAACCTCATAAAGGGTGGAAACAGAAACCTCTTACAGCCTAAGAGTTTTACTGACCTGTTTAGATCAGGAAGTTTGACAATTTGAATTGCGTGAGAATTAGAAAGATAGAAATTAAAATAATAGACCTAATCCGTCAGTGATATTTAGACATTTAGCACATTACCTTCAAATTTTGGGGGGCCTGTCGGAATTCTGGGGGCCTAGGCCTCCCGAGTCCCCCCCCCCCCACGGCTACACCACTATCAAATACAATCACCAGTTTGTTACCGTGACATCACGTCAACCTTTTATATGTTTCAAATAGGCTTAATTTCCTGTTCACCTCAATAAAATGAGTAGCTATAGTAAAATATTTTATTTTTTTTTATTCATAGAAGTAATGTCCTTATTTTGTCGTGTATTTTGTAAGATGTGTACACTTAAAGGCATGACTTTATCAATCTCGCGAATGAATCTTTACTAGTACATTATTATTTGCAATTATCTTAAATTAATGCGTTTCTCATCTCAAAGACTTTCTTATGTACAAATTTTATCGTCCATATACACGCCAAATATGTATTTTATTCATAATTTAAATGGACGTAACCTATCATATGTACATTAAGAATGTGTAAAGTGGATACCGTAGCTTACGTAAGTTATACACTGGAATAGCTCTTCAACAGTTTTAGGAAAGGGAAGGAAGGTTCCAGTGTCAGTTTCACAACCAATGAAGTTCCTGTGTTACACACATATAAATAGACAAGTGATGCATGTTAGCACTATATACACTACACAATTGACACTCGAACGGCGAATCCCCTCAAAGATACAGTAATTTTCTTTTGTATTGACGAAATTATTACTTTGGTTTTGGTAGCGGATGTTTTATAATTTGCCTCAATGTGGATCGTGTTGTTAATACTTGTGTGAAACTGTCCGAAGATGAGGCAAATCTCTGTCAAAAATTACAAAGAAGTAAAGAGAATAGCTTTTTGTATAAGAATCGCAATAGATTGTCGTTTCTAAGGCTAAGTAAACCTTCACCCTCTTTCATCCATATTCCACTCGACACTCAAGCGCTCTGCATCATCAATCCCAGACAGTTGCTACCCTGTGGTGGTAAAACCGGTAAAGAAAAAGTGTCAGTGTAATTCTTGGTCTGTTAAGTACACGTCGCATGTCATTTGAAGAATGTGAAATGCAGCGTTCGTATGCTCACAATTTAACTAATACCTCAAAGCTTCCAGGCCTTTGACCCTCGTCCCCACAGGATATTAACCTCGACCCACCAGGGTCACTAGGACAAGCCCCTGGACAACAAGCCAGGGGTACTTCACGCTCCAGTGCCACCTTCAGTTCTTCTGAATTCTTTATTATTGTGATGATGACGACGACGACTTTCCTTACCTTACCTTATTTACAAAGTTTGTTAGTTTTGATCGTCAGGAAAGAACTGTTATGCAAAGGCGGGGTTTTTTAGATCCTCCATTTTGGTATTTCTAAAGGTAATTTTGACCTTCTTACGAACAACCGATAACATTTCTTAGACGAAAAACACTTAAACCAAAAACTTGGGGGGGGGGTGGGCTAGCGATAGGTTGGGTTATGTAAAAACATTACTGCAAGTTGGTAAAGCTGAGGATAGTTATCAATGACCACCGTTGTAAAAGTTACCTGTCAGAAAGCAGATAATTATGTGACATTTGAAAGGACTTCAAATAAAATTGCAAATCAATGACAACTACCCACACGGTTCAAAAGGAGTTGGATTTTATAGTATTGGCCCTAGTAGCGTAGCTATGGGAGTCTGGGCTACACAAGTCTATTGAAAAAGTCTCCCCAAACTAGAAGGAACCCACTATATTGTACGTAAGTTTTATCCTAGTGGATTCTGGTCAAGCTTTCGCGAGACCTTCTATCAGGCCCTTAGCCAGGCGAGGGCATTGAGGTGACCCCGTGCGGACCACTGTGCCCTCTCCCCATTTGGAAAAAGATCGAAAATGAAATTTTACTACTTGTGAACAATGGCTCCCGATTGCCTCTAAGCGATTATTGACCAAATTTAAAACGATTGCCAAGGCGTCTATTAATGAAAACACTTTGTCTTTGTAGCGATTTTTTCTATAAGTGAAAGATTAACGCGCATTAAGCGCGTTTCTTCTTGAATTTTATTTTGC
This sequence comes from Holothuria leucospilota, assembly GCA_029531755.1. NCBI lineage: Eukaryota > Metazoa > Echinodermata > Holothuroidea > Aspidochirotida > Holothuriidae > Holothuria > Holothuria leucospilota. The sequence goes on along the minus strand of CM055961.1, from coordinate 31,114,309 downwards.
TTTAACATCCTCCATGTCAAACATGTTGGTTTTATTCAACGGTAAACGATTCACAAGGATAGTTTTTTTTTGGGGGGGGGGTAGGTAGTGCGAAACTGGAGAAAGACAAAATTACATAGATGAGAAGATCTATCCTCTTTCCTACCTTTTGTATTATCATTCTTCGTCATAGTGGGAAACATATTTTGTAAAAATACTAACAGTGTCTCTGTACTAACAGAGTACAGAGTTGGCACCAAGTGAGTGAAGGAGGAAGCATGGTCCCCATCGGGAAAGGCTGCCGTGAAAAGTTTTCACTTTCGCCGGGAAGCTTTAATGAATACAAAAAATATTCAGTTCCAACGACGAGCAGTGGCTCTTCGAATTTCTTGATTTTGCCCTTATCAGCTGGATTCTACATACACATCCAAACTTTACTGAGTTTTTGTAATTGAAACCATTTCTTTCAGTTCAACCCAGAATTTTTCGGACAAAGGGTAGCGTTTGCCGTCCTTTCGGCAACTCGTCCCATCTTTACGGGCTTCTGTTTGCTAGCCCCAGTTGTGAAGCCTGGCCAACTGTCGAAAAAATCCTGGCACTGTCACTGGTTAAGTCTACATGCAGGTTTTACCATGGCCAATACTGTTCCTATAAAATGTAGGCGCACTCTGCTCAGTCCCCACAATCGAAGTGGTATAGCTTATGAACATTATATTAGTACAAAAATAGCAGTAAATTGATCTACCCAAAATTAGTTGAACACTCAAAGTTTGAGGCCGGGCATGGAGTTTTTATGTAGCAATCTAATACCTTGAGCTGACTACATAGTTTGAAGCTAAATTTACTCGTACCACAAACCTGTTCAAAATCCGTCCCTTGTGACTACATTTCATCCTGTTGGAAGCTGTTTATGCGAATTTTCGTTCCAAGTAAAATCACAGTAATTGGTGACTGAATTGTGATCTGCCAAGAGCTTATTGTGTTCTCAGTGTCAGCCGGAGGCCAGGTCATGGCTCCATGCTTATATTCCGATTTTATTCCTACAACATTTCGGTTTGGCAGATCATGGTCTCCTCTGTGGCAAAGTACTCAACTCTTCACCTGGGCTTGAGAAGCTGCAGAAGCATGATCATAATCATAGCCTTGTTCCATCCACTTGTGGAGACATCCTCAGCCTGTATTTTTAGAGGCTTAGGAGGGGGAAATTGTCACCAGGGAAGGCAAATTTAAGCATGTTACACAGAAATATCGGATTCTTTATGCTATCTGTAGTGGGCTTGAGATATCATTCCCTATGGTTCCGTCTTAAAACTCAAGTTCTTCACGCGCACCCATCGAAGATTGTTGCACCATTGATAGTTCAATTTGGACAGCTTGAGTAGTGTAACGATGCAACTAATGTAGAAGTTCCGGTATATTGCGTTGTTGATGCCAGTTTAAGAGAGTGAAATGTTACTCACCCCCTCACTCCCTCGGAGAACTCACCATGTCTCCACCTCCATTCGGTGTTCACCGGAACATAAAACCGTTTGCCCTTGACGGGTAAACTTATGCAAAGCACTCCCGCACTCTCCCTGAATTATCAAAGTGACTGGCTATACGTTCAACTTGGGTCAGCAAGAGATAGCGTAAAATTATTATTTTTGTTCTCTAATTAGGGCGCATCCAAGTTTTTTTGGAATTAGTTATATTTTTAATTATAATGAGCAAAAATTTGCAAAAACCCCAGGGAGTCTTGAGGCTTTACCCCTGGGCCACTACTGCCTCTCGATCCTACTAACACAAGAAGAATGGTCCAATCATCATTTCTGTATTGTATTTAGTGGGCGCCCATTTTCCTTCGGAAATAGTTAAATGCTTCATTCTACCCCCTACAATTTTGGTAATACCCCAGGGTTTTCGGTACCTGGAACCCACGGGACTGACCCTAAACCCTATGCAGTCGGCAAACACTTTGTGCTACTACGGCGCCTTTTAGCAACGCTTGTTTGTCGCATCCCCCTCACCATGTCTCAAAAGAAATTTCCTCCAGTAAGTTGGATCGACATAAGAAGAGTGGAAGACATGAATTTGTAGGATCAAAATGATTTTATTGCATTAATTTAGTCGGTTCCTTCGATGTAGCTTTGATGCATTCCTCTCATCATTTCTGTTGGTACATTGTAGGTAAGTCTATTAGCATATTCTGTTTGTGAGAAAGTATCATGGATAATACAATAGTGCCTACTGGGTCTTGGGGAAGAGAGTTGATCTGACGTGCAGTATCCTTTTGATCAATTGCTTGTAAATCCTTTCAAAAGGCAGAGAACACTTTTCTGTTGATCCTGCAATATACACCTTTCATCTACTGAAATGTTTTGATTAAACTGAAACTTTCACAGAGATTACTCTAGCAGGACGTTTGCATATTCCGTCTTAAAATAACATCACACGTTGCTATATTATTCTTCTACGATATACAGTCACAAAGGAATTTTTGTAATTTGTGTCAAAGTTTATAAAAATCATTACCGCTACAATACGGCTGTTTTGTTTTACCTGTAAAGATGTGTGAAAAACGAAACAAATCAACCTGGCTGCAAGGGTGGTGAGCCTATAGGCAACCACGCAACACCAAGTGTGCGCCAGTCCGGACTTCCCTCCCCCCCCCCCCTTCTAATCATGAGTCAAGCAGGGGTAACATCACCTGTAACAAATCCAGGTACATGGTGTGCACACACCTCGATCCCTCTCCTATTAACATTTTACACCAGGCCTCGGGTACCGCTCTGAGACCTGGGAGGTTAACTGCGACTCAGAAAATGTAGTCTAGCTCTATTGTACTAAATATCCCCAGGTCACCTACATCGGCGAAACGAGTGCAAAATTGAGGCTTCGGTTCAACAACCATAAACGAAACATTCGACAAAATAAGATAGGTTTCCCGGTTGTTGAACATTTCAGTCTCCCAAATCATAGCCTTTCTGACCTTCAATTTGCAATTCTCTCTGGTAACTTAAAAAACAGCCCAGGAAAGAAGCAGCCGGAGCTCAATACTATAGCTTACGCTTGAACGCTCAAAACAATGGACTTAACAAAGGTCTCGCTTTTATAAACTTCCATGCTCGGATGCATCCCGATAAGGACGTATGTGTGTTTCAGTACAACTGATGAAGAGCTGTGTATACGACGCTCGAAATATTTTGTTAAGTGTCTACGTGTAAAGTTATAAAGTTGGAAATGAAAGTATTATTTTTGTCTCGTTTTTTATTCTTCTTTTTCTTTTCTTTTTGCTTTCTATGTACGCTATTAGAAATGTCGATAAATTTACAGAAAATAAAACAAAGAAATAACTAAGGAATAAAGAAAGTTTCTGGTAACATTTTTGTATTTCTTTTGTATTTTTTGTTTTTATTTTATGTAAATTTACCGACATTTTTAACAGTACACACACAAACACACACATATATATATATACATATATATATATATATATATATATATATATATATATATATATATATATATATATATATATATATATATATATATATATATATATATATATATCATTGCTGCTTCAAGGGTTCCTTGAAGGTTGTCACAGCAACCTATTCAATGGAATTGATTCACTGAAAATGCAAACATACTGAATAAAGTCTCTGAAAGTTTCAAGCTAAAAGCCATTGCGCACACCACTTCTGGTGAATTTATGCCCATGTTTCAACAAAATAAGTGGCTAAATTCCCTTATCAACGTAGCAAGTGGCGGCCAATGTTTGTATCACCTCTCCTTACAACAGTGTACCTACTACAATGGGGGAATATATACCTACATATAGATGTATATTTTTGCGAGGAAAGCTATGTTTGCTGTGTCCGAATTTTCTATTTTAAATCGGAATCAGGCTACAGAATATTGGAAGAAAGTTTTAGAAATAGATGCAGAGCTTTCGATAAAGATAAAGATCAGGGCGTATCGTCTAAATTTTTGACAACTTAATGGCTTACAATATCAACCACCTATAGCACGAATTCCAATGAAAGTATTCTTATATAAAGATGGCTGCAGAATATTATTGCAAGAGGATGATATGATGATGCATGTACAAATAAAAGTGTTGTAAAAGGATGAAAAGTTAAATACGAACATTTTCAGAGAGAAATACATGACGATTAGATTAACCACTTCATATAATCCTACTATCTTCAACTATGTGCGTTATTTATTGTAGAATGTGGAATGCCGCTGCCCCCTCTCCCAACATTATTGTCTACCAGGGATGAGTTATCCACAAAGCCTGTAATTTTTCCTTAAAAGGAGAGTTTAAGCAAAAATTTACTTTTTGTATGTGAAAGAGGAACTAAATCTACGCATTTTGGTGAAACTTTTATTCAAATCGGACTTGTATTACTCGAGATATCAGCAAAAGAAGTTACAACATTTGTGACCCAAAGGCAAGTGGAAGTTATTTAGTAGGCAGCTTCCTGAAATCACTTCCTCACATGGATAAGGAATGCTTTGTTTCCTTTGTTTATTCAGCCTGTTGTGTTGACCTTGCACTTAATACGGATAGGACCTCCCCATGGGGAATGAGAAGTTTGTAATTTTCCCATGCCTCTCATGCAATCACATTCGATAACATTCGATTGTTTGGGAGAAAATTGGTGATAAAATTTAAAGAAAAACAAAAGACTGCTCATTAATGTGAGGGTATGACATCATATGTGCTTGCTACAAGTTCACTTTGTGTTGAAAACGTGATAATTTTATTTGCTGATATCTTGAGAACCACACGTCTGATTTCAATGGAAATTTCACCAGATTGCTTAGAATAAGTACCCCTCTCATAAATTAGAGCTTGATTTGAGCTTAGACCCTTCTTTTAGAAAATAAAGAAGCAGAGAGGAGTCTAAGGAAAATGGAAAGAAAATATTTATGAACTGGATTTTTTTTTGTTTTAGTAATGACAATACGTATTACGTAATGTATACATCATAATCGTTATTGTTATTGTCATCATTCTCGTCATTGTTATGGTAACTTTTATCATTTTCATCACCAAATTAATATTGCCATTGTTGTCGCTGTCACGGTCGTCGATGCTAACCATAAAATTGAATATCGTGCTTCATTTTACACAGGCACCCACACGTGCCAAATATTAGATCCCCCTGTGCTACGTCCATCTTCAAAGAAGTGTACCCTTGTCACGTGAAATGAACATTAAATTTATCCAAAACTTATTGTATGTTATGGTTCGAATAAAATTTGCTAATTGTATAATGAATGCAATCTTCACCCCTTGATATGTCATTCAATGTGGGTTTTCACTAATTTAATTACATGGGCTATATTAACCTTTGTCTTCAGTATGTTTTAGGCCAATAAATTGTAACGCATTGACATAAGTCTTTCGTCTAAGTTTCTCGTTTAGTGCAAACTTGCAATAAGACTTGTGGTATGCATGCTAATTACAAAAATGTCAACGTTTGTCCTCTACTGTCAGAAAGTCTGAAAATATTTAGTTTTCCTTCAAAAGAAAAGAAACTTGGGATAAGACTTGTATGCATCTTCACATGCTACTTATTAACATTTTATTGTGTGTCCTCCTATAACCTCGTATCACAATAAACATCAGGTTCCTGCCCATCACGTTACGCATCTGCATGATAAAGGCGATTTTTATCTTTCACTTCTTTGGGTGCTTATTTTAATTTTGTCCAATTATCTGAATCAAATATCAAATATCAAATATTCTAAATCGGCAACAAAACCATTCACAAAATGCCATACATTTTGTTTTGCCATGCATCCCAGAAATATCCTCAATGGTGCAATTAATTGAATTAACAGGACAGAGTGGCTTAGGTGGTTAAGATAAGTTTTAGGTTTTGAGTTATGGCTCACATCGATTTAGCAATTTGTCATAGTTTATACAAAAACATTGTAGTGTAGGAATTGTCGGCCATATCTACGCACATTGTTTGTGGAAAAGTTGAGCCAAACTCTTGCATTATGCCCCTATGTATAGACTAAATAAAGCTAGATAAACGTAAAGATAATGCATTTCATTTTCATTTTCATTTGGCATTTATTTCAGTCTTTTTTACCAGAAAATACAGTGTACAATTTCGTTAAAAAGTAAAAGTAAATAGACTGGGGACAACTCAGAGAAAGCAACGGCTGCTTGTGGGAATGAGTTACCCCTTGACAAAAACAAAACAAAACAGGTACACAATTACTTATATAGTGGAATGAAAAAACTTACAAGATTCAGAAAGATATAGAATAACACTAAACAAAGCAAAGACACTTAGATGGAAATAGAATATAATTATGCCTTAGTTCGCATTTAAATTTGCATTAAGTGATCTTTAAGAGATTTTTTGAAAGTACTTATACTACTGGAGCTACTACGAAGTCTTTCAGGTAAGTTATTCTAAGTTTTGGGTCCTAAAAAACAGATGCTATGCTGAGAGGCAGTTAAACGACAAAATGGAAGGGAAAAATTAATACGAGACGAATGGGTGGAATGTTCATGGATATTGCAAGACAGAGTAAATAGGTTGTTAAAGATAGATGGTAGATTACCACAGATCCAATAATACATCAATATACTGATATAAAAACGATTTACATCAGATATTGATAAAGTCTTCATTTCTCTTAACTGTTCATAAGTATGATAGTTTGCATCCTTATTAAAAATAATTCGAATTGCTCTCTTCTGAAGGATATGAAGTGACAAAAGCCTAGTGGGGTAAGTACCACCCCACACAACTTTACAATAATTCAGATATGGGAAAATGAGTACATTATAGAGTGTGATAAGAATATTTCTTGGTAAAAGACCACGAAGACGATTTAATACACCAATGGCACACGAAACCTTATTACAAAAAACTGGATATGGTCTCTCCAAGATAAGTTCTTGTCAATGTAAATACCAAGGAATTTAGCTGTACTGGATAGAGGAATAAGGGAACCATTGAAATTAATACTAGTGATAGTTGGATCAATGCTCTTATTGGGGGACCTGAAGACAACTGAAGAAGTTTTATTTACATTGAGGGAGAGTTTATTTACACAGAACCAGGTGTATATTTTGCTGAACTTATTTTGTACAGTGTTAAGAAGCGAATCTAAGTTGCGGTGGGTGTAAAAAAGATTGGTATCATCGGCATACAGGATGACATGGAAAAGCTTACTAGCGTTGTGGAGATTATTTATGTAAATTATAAAAAGAAGAGGGCCGAGAATAGAGCCTTGGGAGACACCACAAGATATAGGCCGCGTGGGAGAGGAAACATTATTAAGAGTTACAGATTGGGAACGATCTGAGAGATAACTCTTGAACCAGGTTAAGGCGGGACCTCGAATGCCATAGTGATCAGGTTTACTGAGGAGAATATCATGATTTAGGGTATCAAAAGCTTTTGATAAGTCAAGGAATGTCCCTGATACAAAATGGTTCTTTTCAAATGCACAAGTTAATAAGTCGGTAAAATGAAGTAAGGCGTGAGCAGTTGATCTTCCAGGAAGGAAACCAAATTGATAATCATACAAAACTTTATACTTATTTAAAAAGCTATAGACACGAGAAAACATAAGTTCTCCAGAATTTTGGAAAAACATGGGAGTATGGATATTGGTCTATAGTTACTGACACCCTTTTCTTGTCTCCACTTTTGAAAATTGGCACAACACGGGCTTTCTTCAATAAATTTGGTACAATGCCACTGATGAAGGATAAATTACAAATGAAAACTAAGACATCAGAGACAGAAAGAGCAACATATTTAACAACATTAGGGGGGATTCCATCATGTCTAGCAGCAGAATTTTAATGACATAATAATAGTTAATAATTCCTCATTATTAGTTGGGTTCAGAAACAGAGTATCACCTACTGGGGAGTAAAGAAAATTTCTTTAAGTGATAGCACAATCACTGGGAATTTTCTGCTGGGTGGCAGGACCAATATTTGTGAAAAATTCATTAAAAGTACAGGCGATATCATTTGAGTTAGAAATGTGATTACTGTTGTGCAGAATATACTCAATTTTACTACTAGAGGTTTTCCCCTTAATGATAGAATTAATACATCCCCAGGTCTTTTTAATATCCCCTTTACAATCCTTAAAGGAATTCATGTAGAAGGTCTAATTACGTTGTAAGGCGATTGCGAAAGGCTTTATAAGCAGTAAGGTTATCATCGGATCGCTTTTGTAAATATTTTTTATACAATTTCTTTTTTTTTTTGTATTGCATGAATTGAGGATACCTGTGGTCATCCAAGCCTGCTCAAAATTACCATTACTCTTGTTACGACTTACCAGAGGAAAACACTTATTGAAATGAGTACTAAAAGTATGAATGAAATTATTGTAGGCAAATGTAATGCATGCAAACATTATTGCTGAGTGAAGAAATCTGTTAAGCTAGATGGACGTGTTTCTGTTTCACAAATAGTCATAGCAAAATTTACCGTCTTCTTATATACCTTCAAGAAATATTACACAACTATTTAGATGACATCTTCGAATTCATTAACAAAGAAGTTTTTTCCCGACGTATAGGCTAAAAGGTAGTTCACATATTTACAGGCAAACATTAGAGCCACATAATCAAACATTCTTAATCCAAAAGGGTTTGATCGTATTTACTTAATACGTTATCCTGTAATTACAGTTGAAACGGATTTCTGTTAAAGATTTGGTAACATGCCAACAGAAAAAAGCTGCTTTTGCTTGGCAATTAACGACAAACTATTCCCAAAGGTAAAGTTCATCCAAATTATTAAAATATCTTTTACCTTTCTAAAGATATACCCCTCAAAGGTTAGACATTTTTTGTAAAAGTCATCATCTTGTTGTTTCACATTAGAAGCATTTCTCTTCTTTTTATTAAAATAATCTCTTAATTTCTCATCACATTGTTTACCCTTTAATTTTTACTCACAAAATCAATCCTTCAGGATAAACACATGCTACAAGTTCTTTGAAATGACGGTTGAAAATACAAAAAACCGTATTAGACATATTTGGTGATTCCTTCTTTCGACGTACAAAATTTGCATTTTTAGCTCATGTTTATTCATTCATGATATAAGTGTAAAACAGAATGGTCAATATTTGACGAGATTTTATGGGAAATGTGGTTATGTTCTAGATGTTTTAAGATTTCAAATCAAACATCCAACATAAGTCATTTTCATGTCAGCGGACCTTTAATTTAGGTGTTATTATTACATGCCAGAGACGCTTATGGTTGGATTATCTCAAAGATTAACCAAATGAAGAACTTTTAATTTAGTAACAGCATACATAATCTCCTTATAAAGGGGATTCTTACAACTTTTAATGGGCCTAAAGTTTTCCACTGCATACATTGCTCTTACAGGTATCTTTCATACACAGACGGGCTCAACTTTCCCAATCAGTCCGGGAGATAAAACGTTTTCGGAAAAATATTTATTTTTACCCGACCAGGGAAATTTTGCCATGGGTGGCGCCATTTTCAAATTTCTCCCGTAGTGCAGTGTGAGCCTACCGCGCAAATTCAACGGAGACGAACGTTTAGAACAACCTGGAAAATTTTGTCGATTCCAGAAAGAGAAATACTGGCACATTTAGATACTTTGTAGCAAAGAGAACAAAAAATTCCAGCAGTTTTCGGTAGTTCAAGGCGCAATTTTTGAGATAATGAGATAGCAAGTTTGCTAACCTGAGAAGTTGATCTCACAGAAGACACAGTCGTACAAACCAATAAAATACTCGTTAGCCTAAATTGTAACTGGTCATAAAGCTGAGCTCATAAACGAGGTGTTCTCTAGCTACAACTAATCCCTCAACTGAGTTTTATTGACCTAGCAGATCGTTTTACAATATTCCATTTTATTTACCATGTCATTTGCAACCACAGAATTCTGTGGTGCCAACTCTCTCGACGGAAGGGAGTAAGTTTAATAGCTGTCGAACAGGTGTTAAGTTATTGTGATTTATTGCCTACTTTTTTCTTTTGTAATTACAACGTTCTGGGGCTTGAATTTGACAAAATTTAGATCAAAGAAGGTGTAAATTTTCCATAGAATCTGATTTTTTCAATAATATTATCGACAAAGGTGTTCTTTTGAAGAAACCCCTGTGTCATAATATACCCAGTACCAGTCAACCTTGAGAAGTCCATAAAATAAAGTGGCAGTGGAAGTTATATCTCCCAATTCGTTGCCAGACTTTCCCAATCCATTCCCAACTATTACAACCGTCAGTTCTGTGGGATCATCTTGGCATGAAGCTTTTTGTCCTAAGCTTAATTCATAGACTCCACCTAGTTGCAAGTTGTGTGCACCGTTTTCCACACAAGGGCTGTGCAAGTGGATCATGCCGGTACTTGTGTTCATTAACACGCAGTGGAAGATTCCTTGTGTTTCGCTCTATGGGCGTGGAGCTTTATCTCAATCTGGAATTAATGTACGTTTTTTAAACAGATCGACGACTGTTAAGAGGTAGACACTAAGTACTCATACATATTCATGTTTTGAGCCAGGAAAAAAATTTCCCCGGATCGAGTGAATTCTATTTTTACCAGAAAGTGCCTATCTCCCGGACTGCCGATGCAACCTGAGCTTATGTGTTTCACACCTAGTGATCGACAGCTCAATACCATCCCCCGGTGGTGGATCCGAAAATGCACCGCGTATGGCCCTGTTATGCGGGATGAATTTTTAACAACAACAACAACAACAACAACAACAACAACAACAACAACAACAAGCCGTTCAGCAGTCTTCTAAACTTTGAGATGCAATCAACGGGATACCTAATGTACAAATTTTCACATCCTCATAACAATAATATGAGCATAAGGCTTTGACCTACGAGACAGTGTGGATAATTAAAGAGCAAAAGGTTTGTAAACTCCGGATTAACGGTGTCTAAAATCGTTTTTCCACCACAACATCATTCTCGATCACCATACTACCAAGCAAAACAGACACACTCTCTGAATAGTCAGTTCCTTCCATTCCAGGAGCCTTAGCAAATTTAAAACGATGAAAGAGCCAAGAAAACAAGAGGAACAACTCCGCTTTGGCAACGGATTCTCCAACACACACCCGTCGTCCAGCAGAAAAAGGCATAAATCCTTCAGGAAGAAGTCTTACCTCACCGGTCGCATTCAAGAAATGTTCTAAAAAGACGAATTACATAAACGTTCGTTACTTTTAAGCCAAGATTCAATTGAGTTTTACTCAATGAACGATTAGGAATGATAACTGTTGAAAGTGCCACATTCCTCGTTGACCACGATCAATGCTAAAAAAGCATCAAAGGTGCTACGTTTTGAAATTACAAATCTAAACCTTCTTTAGCCTCTCGTTCAAGTGTCAGGAACCTCTGGTCCGCGAAACCATTTTATCAGATCTGCGAGGCAATTCGAAACTGTCAATTTAAAATTAATTGAAATATAGGCTAGTCTTTATTAATCTTTTAGCTCACCGTTTATCATGCTTATACCATGTTTCGATATTTTACGTAAACACTCTGCTCACCGACTACCGGTGTATAACTACGATCCTGGCAAAGAAAATGGAACATGCCTACAATTTTGTTAGACATAAGCTAAAGGCACAATTCTTGTACGACTGCTGGCAACGGAAGCTTTGGGTGAGAGACTGGGTACATTAAAATGAACCGAAGTGCACAATTAAATGTGTATATGGGCCTACCTATAACAGTGTAAATCCAAACAGGCACCGTGTTTGTTCCAGAATAAAAAGTTGTTTTTCACGTACGCGTTTTCCCTCAACCTTCACGCATACTTTTCACTGTGTTTGTTCATTAGTACTTCAGACATATTGAATAAAAGACAAATAGACACATTGTGATACATTTGATCTGTGTAGTCTGGTACAGTCAATGCCATTTTAATGAAAGTGGATGAACATTCGAATGCCTAGAAATTTGCTCAAACTCCAGAGCTTCCCAAGCTTCGCCCGGTTTATTACCTGGGTTTCCCCCTAGAGCCTACTAGGGTCCTCATCGTTGTACTTGTTATCACTACCTTTCTCAGACTTATTCGCAGTATTCATCGGTGAGTGCTTTTATGCCGAATTTTCGTGTCCGTGGGAGTGATAACAGAGGAGCACAGCATTGCAAGGACTGAAAACAGGGAATTTAAGATAACACATATTTCATGAAAACTGAAAGCTTTTAGGAATTGTCAGGGAAAAAATTCGCCGTCAGATTGGCAGGTAAACTTTATTAGGAAAGTGAGAGTTTCGTGGAAAATAGTCTGCATTAGATTTTTGTCATGGAAAGATTTCTAATGCAAATTTTTCGGCGGACTCCGGACGCATTTGTCACGGTTTGCGCACTCCGTATTTCATGAACATAGGCTAATAATATTCGGGCTAATACGCTTTCCCCTATAGAGGTACATCTTCAACCTATGTAGAGACACCGCATCAAAAGAGGATCCTACAGCAGTATTGCATCACGAGTAGTATATTCAGTAACAATGTAGTGTGACGTGAAATATTGGAAGTATGTATTTGCCGTTACACATTTTGTAGAACGAGTGCCAATATCAATTAGAATTTCTAAGGATGTAATAACTGTAGTTCAAACATTTTCCATGATAGCACCATTTTGCATCTAAGTCACTTAACATAAACAAAGTTTCTCAAGGGGAGGAGTCGTCACCTTTCCATTTCGACAGCACACCCTTCCCTTACAGCCAACCAAAAGCAAAAATAAACTGAATAATGATGATCTTTCAACATTTAGTCAGTTCGAAAATTTGCCAAAGATAGCACCATTTTGCATCTAAGCTACCTTACCCGAACCAAAATCTTTCAGAGGGAACGTGGCATCCCCTCTCCTAAACCCTCCTCTGCCGCGGGTGCAAATCATGGCAGGTTATCATATGCAAAATTTACACTGACTTTGTGGTGGTGGGGGGGGGGATCTGCGATAGGACAACAACATAACCTCATGTTCCCCATCACCAACTCCAGGCGGCGCCACTGCTGGACAGGTTCCCTCTATAGTGCTCGGCCACTCTACAATTTCTTCTCATTTCATCTGTGACTAGACTATATGACCTTTGATGTTGTTCAAATATGAAGGTCCTAAAGCATGGGGCAAATCAGGATGCATTTGGTTTGGAAGAAAATGGACAATGTAAGGAGTGCGTACCAAAAGTCCGACATGCAAGCGTGCGAAGACTGCAGACATCAGAATTATCTTAGAGGACTATCTAAAGGTAAATTACAACCTAAGGAAGTCCCACAGCCCTTTATGACAGGACACTAGAAGATATACTTCTTATTAAGCTCCAATGAATCACAAATTAGCTAAATTTACTCACCGTGGAATGATTGTACCGACAGATCGCTATAAATAATTCTACAATATTACTTGTTTACAACCTTAAACCTTAAATTATAACGGTTTGGTCATTAAATGTCATTATATTCCTTGATAATGTCTGGAAAGTCTCTTAACAAAAGGATGCCTTCACAAAATTTTGCTTCACCATATTATTCTTTTCCACCTTTTAGAGCTCCTCCACATGTGTATCAGACCTTAAAGGACTAATCCCCCTTCCCCGGTCCTCCTAAGTTTTTGCACCTTCCAAACAAAGTGAACGTCCCCTACAAATTTCAGGGCAAAAACTATTACAGTAACTTGTACAGTAAGCATTTGTAGGGAAATGCCATTAGGCACCTTCTCCCTAACCTAGTGAACGCCAATGCTAAGTCATAGGCAAACTCTTTTGACAAAAGTAGATACTACAAGAGATAACTAACACTATCACAGTAACTTTACACTTGGGTTTCAAAAAAAAAAGTTTCCTTTAAACTTGAAAGAAAGAACATGTACCTTTGACGGTGCCATAAATGTTTAATTTATACTTATTATGCTACTGAAATAGTATCCTAAAATACTTTATGACTGTGATTTGTACTCTAAAAGTCACTAAATATTTGTCTAAAACTTCTATCTTTGCGATCCGTTGCTCGTAAAAATTTACTCCAATCTAGTATTCCTACAAATACTAAATGAAACTTCTGAAATTGAGAAATAAATTTCCATAAGTTTCAAGAAAACGTCCTCCGGTACATGTTCTTATCATGTGGGTAGAATTAAAACGTAATTCAAACCAGACATTCATTAAGTACGTAAAACAAAGGGCTTAGAAAAAGGATTTGCACAAGTTGACCACTTTTCTTTAAAATTTCCGACTACCCAGAATCAGTGGCGTAGCCAGGATTTTTTGAGCGGGGGTGGGGCACTGGGGGTCACGAACCTTTCTTAGAGGCGCACAATTTCTGAATTCTCTCCCTCTCCATAGGGCTTATATACAGAAATGTGCATTCCAAAATTTTCCACGGGGCACCTAGTGTGGCACGCCTTTGTCGTGGGGGCACGTGTCAGCTCATGCCCAGCGTAGCTACGCCACTGCGCAGAATTGCACAAAATTTAAAGAGGATGTAGAACAGTAATGTTACAAGCATACCAGGTGACGCACTACTAATAAAAGTGAATTTCCAGGGGAGGATATTAGCCAAAGAAATTTAACATGCTAGATAAAATATCGGATTCATTGTAACAGAATATGTTGGGGAAGTCATGAATTCAGTCCATGATGTGGATGAAGTAAGAACGGAATAAGGAAAACAACGAACTTATTTTAGCCATATTTTACATGATATCCTTCCTCCATGCAAAATCGCAATCTGAATAAGGTGGAAAGAATGGAACCACCGTTCTGCTATACAAGTCTCTTAGCTCAAATTTCAGTGGTCATGGTAGACAAATTTAATATCAGAGTAAATAGACTACTTGTGATCTTTCATACGAGGGTAGCTAGTGCTCGTTGGAACTTTGTGCAAAGGTTTTGTGGCCACGAAATGGACCACAACTACTGTGTTCGTCAATTGAGGAATGATTAGTGGTGTGTACTCTAAAGTGTGAATTGTCCAGCAGTTCGTTTCAAATCATTAGGGTCATATTCAACACAGCTCCTACAACCTTTGTAACTTAACACACATTACTGACTTTATAGTCACCAAACATATACTGAGTTAATGTGTGATATGTCCAGTGATGAAAAAGCTACCCCCGCCATGCAGAGCACGATACTTAACTCTTGTGCTGAGTTACAGCTTCCTGAGAGTGTTTTGCTATCTGCGTAGCTATTTAAAATTATCTTCAATACACTGCATGGGAAGTGTTTAGTTACGTGTAAGCTTTAAAGGTTGTTTCAATTATGGAAGGTCTGGTCGATCATTTAAGTAGGCCTGCGTAGCTATCTGCGATTGTGCAAATGTTTAGTACTTAGCCAGTGCTGATCAATCCACAATCTAAACACAAGTCATGGAAAATGAAGTCCCTAAAATCGAAGCAACTTACAAGACATCGCAGAAAAAGTCAAACAGAATAGTCAAAATTACAAATAAGCATGATCGTACTTCAGCCTCTGACTTTATTACTTTTTTCCTATGGCAGACGTGTTGCAATGACCTAAGTAGGTATAACGTAGAATGTTTGATCAAATCTGACCGTTTCGTTAAAAAGGTGGGTAAATTTATGACAGAAATACTCGTACCTGGCTTAAACTTATGGGGTTGATCCCACAATTTTTCGTCAAAGTGCATCGAATACAGGTTGACAAGAACCCACGTTCCTTTCGGAAGTGTATAACTACCTAGAAATGGAAATTAAAGATTGAAGTCAACAAAGAATCATCAAAACACTTGGTATTGTCCTCAGATATTACTCGAAAAGATGCACTTTGTTTCAAATTAGGGACTAATTCATTAGCAGACTTTCTTATTTCCAAAAATTTTGAACACCAAGTGATAGTGTAAGACACAAAAATTATTTCTATCTATTAAAATATGCCCACTAATCTCATCAAACTAGGCCTCACATATCCTTTTAAAGGATGCACGTTCACTGTACCTGTATCACTTTATTTTATGTTTACAATATTTTGGCTAGATCAGCGTACCATGGTAGCACGTTTGCACCCTTCATATTAACTATTGTATAAGAGCACACGCACATTACAGCTGCGTACTTCTTTGATCACGTACCTACAGTTGGAAATTAAATATTTTGTTTGTGACGTCACTTAACTACATTTCATTTCAAACGTCCAATAAAGGGTAATTAATATCATATACGCACTTTCGTGCGCTTACATCTCAAATATGTTTGTGTAACAGTTGGATTTCATACTACAGTTGACAAAGCCTCCAGGAGGGGGCGAAAATTTCAGTTTCAATAAATTATTCAGTTGGACCATGACGTACACTTTCTTTTCCATCATTTTATATATAAATATATACATATATATATATATATATATAATATATATATATATATATATATATATATATATATATATATATATATATATATATATATATATATATCATTATAAAGTGCAGGCATAGACCGCGTCCACCGAACCGTGCTAGGAAGAAGTAAGCATACTGGTATAGGTCTGAACTTGGTCAGTCAGCTCACCTAATGATCGCCGGAAGGGCGAGAAACTCAGAGTAGTGTGGTAACTATGCTTGCGTAAATACATTATTTTTATATATTATTTATAAAAAATTTTATACATTATTTTATATATATATGTATATATACATATATATATACGAAATAATGTATTTACGCAAGCATATTTACCACACTACACTGAGTTTCTCGCCCTTCCGGCGATCATTAGGTGAGCTGACTGACCAAGTTCAGACCTATACCAGTATGCTTACTTCTTCCTAGCACGGTTCGGTGGACGCGGTCTATGCCTGCACTTTATAATGATATTATATAATATATATATATATATATATATATATATATATATATATATAATATATATATATATATATATATATATATATATATATATATATATATATATATATATATATATATATAAAGAGAGGAAACTCACCGATCTGGACTTCTTTGGATGTAGCATGTGGAAGGGACAGTGGTGCAATTGAACTGTACCGCATAACCTCAAACAAAGTAGCAGTGGAATATGGAAGATTGTCCCGATCATTCAGACATGGTAGTCGGTCCCTTCCCACCACCTTATCCACTTCAGCAGCTACCTTGGCCTGAACGTTAGGATGTTGGACCAGCAGCCCAATGCACCACAGCAAAGTCAAAATGGCGGAATCAATGCCAGCTGATCAATATAAGAAAATTTGAATAAGAACATTCTGTTAGCTAATTTATTTACGACATTGGTTGGTAAAAAGAGACATTTATTTTTAAGAGTATTGTCAAAAAAATATAAAAACACATTTCACAAGCTTAAGCTAAACGATGGTTATCTTAACAAATGATTAGAAAATAACAAACACCACCATTATCAACATCATAATCGTCATTGTCATGAGTATCGTCATTTTTTCGTCATCATCGTCTTTGTCGTCATAACCATTATCACATCGTCATCACCGTCACTATGGTCATCGTCACCATCTACCTCTTGGTCATAACATTCGTTATCATCTTCATTATCGTCATCATGGTCATCGTCGTCATCATCTTCATCATCACCTCTATTATCGTCACCATGGTTATCATCGCCATCCGTCTACTTATCATCATCATCACCGTTATCATCGTCAGCATGGTCATCATCGCAACCATCCTCATCATCTTCAACATCGTTATCATTCTCATTGTCATCTCAGCACCATCATCACCGTCGTCATCTTTGTCACCACCGTGCAAGAACGGAGTTCAGGGACAGGATCGGCGGGTTTAATTATGAGAAAGTGGTGGGCTTTATCTTAACCTTGTTACTGAACAAAAGAAAAGTTTGTTTTTCAGCTCTTTAATAGATTTACTTGCTAGGAGGGATGAGGTTAAATCATCACGTACTAGACAGAGAGCAACGCGACCTTGGCAATGTTCTCATAGCTCTTCATAGGAATGCCACGGTCACTAAAACTAAGCACAATCTTTCCAAATCAGTTCAGAACGCCATCAGAGACCTTTGCGAGAGAGTCAATATTTGAAGATCCGACAAAGGAAAGAGGTAATCGCGTAATAAACTAGTTTTATTCCTTAATTAAGTAGAAACTTTCTACCTAGTTATTTTACAGGAAAGCCGAAGATGAACCCAAATCCCCTTTAAAGTATGGTCTTGGTTGTTTACTCGTAGGTTCAGTACAAATCCCATACAAGGAGTGGAAGATGTAATCCCTACTGACATCAAACTGGGGTTGTTTTCTACAACCTCTTTACGGTACGTAAGTTGAGGGATGCAGACACTAATATCCACTCAATTTATCAACCGCCTAATGCTGCCGGCAGGAAAAACCGCCAAAAGGGAGTGTTTACGTGTGTTTAACGTTTTTGTTAGTAATAACTTTGTGGTACTTTGCAATGTACCAAATAATGTGGAGGATACAATTCCGCGACAACTCATACTAAACATAATGCAACGGCGTAGGAAGATGTTTGACATGGGGGGGGGGGGGCAGACCAGATGTGACTTCTCGACCTTGAATTCCTTCCCACACTAAAACACATTTGCTCAATGTGATTCTTCCGATTTTAATTTGAGCAAAATAAAAAATATTCAAAGCAAAAGGAAACAAAAACAACACCATGCAGGAGTGATTTTTTGTTTAGGAGGCTCTGGAGGACTGGAGATTTTGTGGGGGTGACTCCCGTTTACTATCTAAGCGGAGCGCCACCATAGGTTGGCGCGGAGCGTTCCAAGAAAATTTTAGATTTGAATAAGTCCCAGATTGCTGGAAATGGCACTTGTCAGGCTTGATAGCAGCCATCAAGATGTGCAACTTTGTGAAAAAATGTAAAGCTTGATTTGATTTTTTTATAAAACACATTTTTGTGAGGACAGATTAGTTGAGCTGGCCTGGACTTGGGGTCCGAGGATTGGAGGTTTGAACCCCATTTACTATCTAAGCAAAGCGCCACCATAGGTTTGCGTGGACGGAGCGTACCAAGAAAATCTGAGATTTTAATACATCTCAAATCACCGGAAGTGGCGCTTGCCAGGATTTTTGAAGCCATCAAGATGTGTTCTTGCTGTGCAAATTTTGTAAAGTTTGATTTGAATTTAACACTTTAAGTCTGTTACAATCTATCCGACTCCATTTAAAATTGTTCAGCGTTGAGTTATCCCTCATGGATTTCAGTGGAATAGTTTGGAACTGAGATTTTCTACAGCCAGAGTCTGTTAATTTATTAAGTTGAGAAGAGGTAGCCCCACGATTTGCCCGGCGAACGGCCAACGACCCGAAACTCCAACAGCCCCAGTGCCGTCCAGTATTGGTGAGGTGGGATTTGAAGA
This sequence comes from Holothuria leucospilota, assembly GCA_029531755.1. Taxonomy (NCBI): domain Eukaryota; kingdom Metazoa; phylum Echinodermata; class Holothuroidea; order Aspidochirotida; family Holothuriidae; genus Holothuria; species Holothuria leucospilota. The sequence goes on along the minus strand of CM055961.1, from coordinate 31,094,986 downwards.
AAGCCTGTGTACTAGCCTCCATTTCATTCGGGTCATATATTGCATAAAATTTGTATATACTAGAGAAGCTAAGTTCCGAGTTGATTAAATGTTTTTTCCGGAATATAAACTGTAAAACTGCAAAGAGCGCGAAGCGCGCGAAAATTTTTCGGGTCATTTTCACAAAAAACATAGGCCTCATGTAATTATTAAAAACAATAGGAAAGAAAAGCTGTATGGGTTCTAGACCGTATAGGAGATAATATGCAAAACTACCTTGAATATCCAATGAAATAGCCAAATATTGCTCGGTGAGTCCTTCACCAACTGGCCGTGCCGCATGACACACAAGAGAACGGTAGCTAGGCTTTGCAATATGGGATGAAATTTACAACCTCTACATAAACTGTGTACTTTTCCTACGTGTTATGGTAAGGGGGAAAGGACTTGCGCTATCTAGTGATATGGAATGAAACTATTGAAGAAGGCAGGATATCTCTCCTGCGCGCGTAGCGCGCCGAAAATTTTAGGTTTTTATTAAAGAAATTGTCCTCTTAAGAGCAAAAATGGGTCAACGAAACTGTAAACTGTCGCAATTATTGTGGGGGGGGGGGCAAAATGAAATTTGGCCCCCATCAACATATATTGGGGGGCCATGGCCTCCTTGGCCTTCCCCCCCCCGGTTCCTACGCCACTGTAATGTGTAGTTATACATTAACAGTTTCTGAGTATGCAATCGAAAGATGCTCCTAGATGAAACTACTGTTGCACTGAAAAGGACGGTCTAGCTGAAATATTGTCCTGAGTAAATAGGGATATTTACGAATTTTATCGTTAATGCAGATTAGCAACTGTATAGAATGGGTTAGCATCTGTATAGAATGGGCTTCAGACTCCGTCAAAATACATAAAGGCCTGGCAAAGTGATGCTAAGGTCTTCAGAATAGGGCATAGGTTGGGCCTACGTGTTGACGTAAGTACAGATACGAACAAGCAGTATTGCATGGTGCTATCATTACACGCCTTCGCCTATATTAGTGTTATTTTCCGTCTTAGATGTTCTTTGTTTTTACAATAGTATCACAGTGAAAACTTCAGAAAGTTCTCAAATGTACACCGGTAGGAAGAAAATTCCATATCAAATACTAATTAATGTTCAAAGGTGCTGAGAATAAACAAAGACTGCTGACCCGGCCTATTTGTACATAACAAATTAAGGTGTGAAAAAGTAAACAAATTAAGAAAAATCTGCATATCCTTTCTTTAGAAGGATTGTCGTAAAATATAGCTTAAAGGTGATCAGTCGTCTTGAAATATTCTTTGTGACGTCAGCCTTTTCTTGAAATGTTTCTGCAGTCGTCACTGTTCAAGGATACACCGTACAAGTAGCTATGATGACATCGGTATAGCTAGTAGGTATACAGCTACAAGCCGTCTCTTCTTGCTTACCGATTAGCTATACCATGCTTGTACGGTGTATCCTTGAACAGTGACGACTGCAGAAACATGTCAAGAAAAGGCTGACGTCACAAAGAATATTTCAAGACGACTGATCACCTTTAATTCTGTTAAAGAAAAGGCATAAAAATACCACCTGAAAGAGACACTTATTTTCATGTTAACCACTTGTCAAGAAGAGTCAGTTTCCTTCCTAAATATTAGTCTTGAGAACTTATAATACAGTTAAATAGTTTTGAAAAATAATCCAGCACAGCATAAAGTGCATGCAGTTATTCAAATACAGCACTGAAAGGGCTACGCTTATAGCCTACAACTGCAGCATAACACACTAGGTCTACCTCTGAACTAGCATAACACTAGTGGCTTTAATACACAGCATGATCGACCTTTCATGTCTGGTGTCGGCGAGTTTATACCAGCGAGTATATTCAGACTCCTTTCTTCATCCTTACTATGTAATATCCTTATTAGGATCCAGGAAATCATCCATTTACTACCTTTTCATCTAATCCTTGCATTCTGAGTGCCGATGTCATACTGCTGGCACTTGGTATAGGCCTATCTTCACAGCATGCTAACGTTCCTCTCTCAGACGTTGTGGCAGCCTCCAGAGTAGCATTGAACGATCGCATTTTAATCAAACAGACTATATGTTCCTTAATTGACTTTATTCTATAACGCAAGAACCTTATTTTTAATGGAAGAACCTGTTATCAGACCAATAGCACTACCATGGGCACCAGAATGGCCACATCTTATTCTTATTTTTATGGCCAAGTATGAAGTTAACGTAATTGTACTCCATTCGGAAAACCATAAGGCTTCCTTTCACGTCAGATATATTGATATCTTCTCCATCTCAGCAGACGGGCTACATTGGCTTCAAAACCTTTATCATAAGCTATCAGCAAGGACCCATTTATCAAATTTACGATGGGGTCAAGGGTTGCGCCTGGTGGAGAGGAGCTTGTGGGAGATTGCTTTTGCCGAGGAACTTTTAAAATTTCTCAGGAGGGAGCCCCAGTGTGATGCACTGATGAATTTTGCATTCGTCCTCTTCCGGCAACCCGCCACCTTTATCGTTTCCTCGGATTGCTGCAGCCCGTCGAGGAAATTACCCCCCCCCCCCCCACTTGGGCTTATCCCGGCGCCACCCCGGATTGATTTTCCCCGTTTAAATAATGGAAGTTGAAGATATTTTTACCCACCCCACACACCACACTTCAAAAACCCGATTGTTTCAGTCAACTACTTTGGAAAGGGACGGCTTCTTTCTAAAATCAACTACCTCCCTCCACCATAATTTTTTTTTCTCAGCGGACACCCGTTTAAAATTCTGGGCACTTACTGCAATCACGTTCACTCACTAAATCATGACCAATACTTAAATACGAAAAGTATTTCTAAACGAACGAGTAATTCATCTCGTCATAACTCCTTGCTATAAACTGGATCAATATCTTCATGATATCTAGTTTTTTGAGCATTTTCTGGAGTGGTACCACTGTTAGACACTCCCTCTGGTAACTTACCCAATGCGAGAACGACTTAGCCCAGCTACAACGATCCTAAAGCTAGGTGCTAATCCTGTGGTCTAGTTAACATTTCCCTTGGCTATACTGATCCCTGTTACAACCTATTTCCCGGATTTTTCTTAACTGTTACTCGGCTCACATTGTATACTACTTAATGTGTGTGAAATGTCTTGGAGTGGCCTTTGTAGAGTAGATTTTATTTAAGATTTAACAACCATAAACACTCAATAAGACATGTCAAGAGCCGTTTTCTTGTAGCAGCCCACTGTAACGAACACCCATCTAACCTGATATTCTTTATTATGCCAGGTAATTTTCCTTCTGTAGATGAACGTAAACAACATGAGCTCAAAACCATCCTCAAATACATACCTTGACTAAGTAGATGCTTTTGTTTGTTTTATGTTCTGGTACTGTGCATGCGCAAGTCAAGGACATGAAATTATCTTTAAAACAATCAATATGTCTTGTGACACCAAAGTCACTTCCTCTACATACACCGATTTTGAATGCAACTTCTTTGCACTTTTCAAAGTAAGTTGGACGTAGCCAGAATTTATGAAAAGAAAAAGATCATTACCAGCGATTATGAGGCAGCACAAAGCATGAAAAAGTTACGATTGCTTTGGTATTGACAAGAGAGTGCAGAAAGTGTCTCTTACCATAACGTATCAATGTCTTCCCAAACCTCTACGGCACATTTGCATGGTACTTTCCCCTTTAAAATGTTTCGTTACCTCTTAAAAAATAGGCGTAACATTGTGTAAACTTTATGTCGTTCTCTTGATTCTCATAATAGCGGAAGCCATACAAAAACTGTATCATGGGTAGTAAGATTAGTTCCATACCGTCAAACACATTTGCAACTGTTTGTATGATGCGTGTTTCTGTAATCATCTTCATATCATCGCTTCCCTCATCCTCCATTTCTTGACGCGCCTGTAAAAGCATCTCTATCAGGTCCTTTGGCTCACCTTTTTAAAAGACGGTAGTGAATTAATGAATAAAGATTTTTGTGAAAGCTGTTTTGTAGATAGAGCATAAGATAAAATGAATTGGCGATTCTAAGTTTTTCATTATTTCTTTTAGTGTTTTAGTAAAGTATAAATCAGCTAAGCATAATAACGTAAGAATGCATTGAGACCAGGACAGATACCTAATCTAAGAAGCTAGTACAAATTTGATATATGAAGCTTAATACCCTTGAGATTATTACCAGTTAACACATCACCATGCTTTTCACCGATACCGGAATTACAAATGAGCATCATGATGGATTGATGAAAACCATGACTTAATTTCGGTACAATGCCTATAGTACGATACACCGACATCGATTGCTACTATAAAAATGTGGATAATTAAGACTTAAAGTACCTCCATCATATCTGGCACGGTGCTCCTTCACTTCCTTTCTTATAGCTCCCAGGAACTCATCCATAAATCCCTTAACCCGATTAACTCCTGGAGTAGGAATATGTCTTAAGATGGGGATGTAATCTGCAAGTATACCATTCCCTAAGACATCGAAATTTCCTGATTGTACTTTAACCAGGACTGAAGGTCTGCTCCATCAAAATCGTATCTAAGAGAAAGCAGGAATACAACAATTCATAGCTCTTCCCATCAAGTAGACCTCTCCGATAATGTGTTTCAACCAAAGTCTAGCTTACTCACTGTAATGCACTTTTTGATCTACACTTTAAAAAGGTGGTTAAAAAGGGTTGGGTAAAATTCAAAGTGCCCAACCAAGACAGTTTGGTTACCAACACAGTGGTAAAACAGATTAACCAAGTGGGTTGGTTAACCTTCAGGTTGGGTAAAGTCTATCTCCCTCGCAACATTATCCAGGTTGGTTAAAGTGAACTGATTTGCGCGCCATGCGCAATTAATGGAAAGGTACTATACTGTACTGCAGTACGGATGGTACGTACGTACCTACGTACACTTGTACTCGCAGCCGACCGAGACGACGACGGACTTGCTTTCAAAGTCTGCAGAAAAAGGCTGAGCATTCTGAGGAGGCTGATTGTAAAATAGCCTGTTATCGTATGAAAACAAAGCTGTCATACACTCTTAAAAAGTTGAGTAAAATTTTCTGGGCAATGTAGAGTTGGTTAAATTTTTCACAGTGTTGGTCAAAAGAACCGAAAAACCTATTTACCAACTATTGGTGAAATGGTTAAGTGAATTCCTTTACCCAACACTGGTTAAACGTACCTCCAAATAATTCTTTTAATAACACCTATTTCTAATTTTTTTCATTCACAGTTTGCATTTTGCAAAACGTTTACTTACACTGTGGGAATTTTTGCTACGACAGTTTGAGAAAAGTGCATGCTTAAAATGCTTTGAAATTCTATTGGAATACCAGGTTTATACACCTATCCTTTAAATGGAGCATTCCGAGTTTTTCAAAGGAAATTTGTGTTTATCCTTTTATTGCAGATTTAATTGAAATAAATCGAAGCTGGCAATGATGAATTCTTGTAGAAAATTACGTTTCTCAGTGGTACAATACAACATAAAGGACAAATTGAAATATAGTGAAGAAAATTGTATTATTAATCGTTAACAATAACAAACAAGTCTCACTGAATATATAATAACAAAACCAGAACATTTAAACATGAATTTCCAATTAAAATCCTTCTACTTTTAAGAGTGGCTAGCATTAGCAAAGGCAGTAGCTTTCAAAACTTGTAGAAAGTAACTTCTCTGAGATATTCCAACCCCCGCTGGGTAACTTGTTTTACCCAGCCGTTGGTTCCGTATGCCTCCTAACCGGAATTGGGTAATAAATTACCTAACTTGGTTGGTTAAATGTTTTGCCTAAAAGTTGGGCAAAATTTTTGCCCAATTGTTTGGGCAAAATTTTTGCCCAATTGTTTGGGCAAAATATTGCTCATTTAGTTGGGTAAAATGGTTGGTCAATTGGTTGGGCAAATTTTTTGCCCAACTAATGAGTAAAACCCAACTAAGTTGGGCGATATTTTACCCAATTCCGGTTAGGAGGAACACGGAACCAACTGCTGGGTAAATTTTTGCCTAGGTTAGGCAATCATTTTTAGAGTGTATGGCAGAGGTGACGTGATGTCACATCCGGGTAGCAAAGAATACGCTGGTGAAAACAAGTACTGCTTGTACACACAACAAGCATAATCTGACAGTGTTCGGTTCATCAGCAAGGTTGCCTTTGACTTTAACCACCACAAGGTATTGTGCTTTAAGTTAACATCGGGATGAACGATTACAGACCATTACAGTAGTCTTGGATGTAGGCTTCCCAATAGGCAACATGCATACTCACCCGTAGCTATGCATGTTGCAACTGATACTAGTTAAGTAGTACAACAGTTTTCTATTGTGAATTTCACAGCAAGTACGTATCATTTAAAAACACTATGTAGAACACAAGGACCTACAACTAATAGAATTAATTCCAAACTGTGCAGCTGTCTCTCAGTTTAAGCCAATTCTCAAGGCAAGATATCAACCAGGAACGTATGACTTATGTCAACAATATCTTACTTGGGTTATTAAGATGGTGAATCGAAACCTTCTTTTAAAGGCATTTTCCAGTGGCATTTTACAAGGGTCCCTAGTAAAAGAGGACAAAATTTCATTTCATGACATCCAACCCCGTATCAATACTGTTTTCTAAATGGAGATATCTAACATTAAACACTACTTAGTTTTGGCAAAAAAATACCTCCAGTTCATTCATCAAGGTCATGGAATGTTAAGTAAAGCGGGCACATTGCCTCAAATTTCTTTTGTTTTTTTATTTTAAATTAAATGCCCTGTTTGCCCTTGCAATTTGATACTGTTGGAAAGTTTGAATATCTTTCCATGTAGCTTTAGCATAAATCTACACCATACGTACGGCATAGCAATAACAGTTGCTAAATATTCTCTAGAGGTGGTGTCAATGTCAATGTCATAAAGAAATTCACTGCTATGTCAAATTAATCAGCCGCGATGACATCAAAGATTTCCCATAATGCACTTTGTTTTGAAAAAAATTGCATTTCTTTGAAAATTAGTATCTTCCAAACGCTACAATCAGAATTTATTGTTTTTAGAAGTCGATTCGGTGATGATCCGAAGTTTGACAATCTGTCACTTACCGTTGGTGCAAAAATTATACAACCAACCTCAGTAGTACGCAATCTCGGTGTCTTTATGGACAAATATCTCACAATGGAAAATCAGGTCAATTCTATCTGCAATTCTACAATGTATCATATCCGACAAGTCGGAAGAGTTCGGAAATACCTTGATAAACCCAGCACCGAGAAGCTCATCCATGCAGTCATCTCCAGCAGGCTAGACTACGCAAACTCCCTTCTTCATGGTTTAACATCATCCCACTCGTTTCGACTTCAAAGAATCCAAAATACTGCTGCTAGAATCGTCAGTCGTGTTGGCAAGCACACATCAGTTACTAGGCTCCGCAAAGATTTACACTGGCTACCCATACGTGCTCGGATAGAATACAAGATTCTGATTTTAGTTTTTCGCGCTATAAACTCAGGGACTCCTTCATACCTTTCTGGCATTGTTTAACATCAGACAAGAAATAGACCAGTACGATCTCATCATCTCCACCAATTACGGACCCCAGCATCTAATACCAAAGCTTATGGTGATCGATGCTTTTTCTATGCTGCACCACGTTTGTGGAACGCCCTCTCACCAAGTCTTCGATGTATTGACCAACTTGAACTTTTCAAACACCATCTTAAGACCTTTTTGTTTTCTTCTTGTTATTAATGTCTGTATATTCATCACTCGTAAAGCGCATTGGGCAACCTTGGTTGGATTCTGCGCTATATAAGAATTATTATTATTATCATCATCGTCATCGTCATCGTCATCGTCATCGTCATCGTCATCGTCATCGTCATCGTCATCGTCATCGTCATCGTCATCGTCATCGTCATCGTCATCATCATCATCATCATCATCATCATCATTATTATTATTAACAGAGTTTTAAATATGATGGAGACATATGATTTGATAGATATTTGGCGTGATAGAAATCCTTGTAGAAATCAGTATACTTGGCATTCCAACATTGATGCGTCTATCCACTGTAGGCTAGACTATTTCATTTTGTCAAAGCATCTTAGAAATGCCGTTACAGATATGTCCATTTTGCCTCTTTTTGGCTCTGATCATTGTTGTGTAATCATGAAACTTATGATTAGAAATGTTCGAGGTAAAGGTATTTGGAAACTTAACATTTCTTTGTTGGAAGATCCAAATTATGTTAGTTCAGTGAAAGAAGCTATTAAGGAGGTGATCACAACACATCATTACTTCAATCCCAGGCTGCTCTGGGAATCTTGTAAATTGATCATACGATCCGTGTCATTAACTTATTCTAAAATTGCCGCAAAGCATCGGCTCTCTGATGAAAAGAATTTAATTGAAAAGATCGCTTTACTTGAACAACAGTATGCTCTAAGCCCGTCTGCTGATTTAAAAAATCAGCTTGAGGAATCAAGAGCTAAATTGGACTCTATTTATGACTACAAATTAAAGGGCATCGTTATCCGATCTAGGGCTCGGTGGTCTGAAAACGGGGAGAAAAATACAAAATATTTTCTAAATTTGGAAAAAGGAATAAAGCTTTCAATAGTATTAAGCAATTAATTTTAGATAATGATTAAGTGATAAGCAACCCCGATGACATTTTGAAAGCAGCCCAAGACTTCTATAGGGAACTTTACACTAAAGATTTGGACGTTAATTCAAATACTTTTTTTACTAGTCCTGGCTTTCTGCATACAAAACTTTCCGATGATCAATCAAAGAGTTGTGAGGGACTTCTTTCACTTGATGAATGTTCAAATGCTTTATTTTCAATGCCTTTGAATAAGTCCCCGGGTTCCGACGGAATCCCTACTGAATTCTATCGTGTGTTTTGGGAAGACGTGGGTCGGATGGTTGTGAATTCTTTCAACTATTCATTTCAAAAGGGTTTCATTTCAGATGAGCAAGGTAGAGCGTGTTTAACCCTTATACCCAAAGGGAACAAAGATCACCGCTATTTAAAAAACTGGAGACCGATCGCTCTGCTTAATACGGATTATAAAGTTGCTGCTAAGTGCTTAGCTTTACGAATGAAAAACGTCCTTCCTGACCTTATTAGCCCGGAGCAAACCGGATTTCTTAAGGGACGTTTTATCGGTGAAAATATCAGATTAGTCTTAGACCTTATTAATTATTGCGATGAAAATGATATTCCTGGTGCGCTTATTTTTCTCGATTATGAAAAAGCGTTTGACCGTCTTGATTGGGAATTTATTCAAAATACTCTCTCTTACTTCAACTTTGGCAAGGATTTTAGATTGTGGATCAGAACGCTCTATAGTAATGTTTCATCTTGTATTGTTAATAATGGTTTTCTTTCTGATTATTTCAATGTCTCCGTCAAGGATGCCCTCTTAGCCCATATTTATTTATCACTTGTTCGGAAATTTTCAGTGCTTTGGTTAAGTCTAATGTTATCATTGAAGGTATTGTTATTGCAAATTCTGTTTTAAAAATCTCGACTTATGCCGATGATACTGTAGTGATAACCAATGGCTCATTGAATGATATTTCGGAGACGGTGAAACTACTTGATAAGTTTTGCAAAGTCTCGGGTCTTAAGGTAAATTTGGACAAATCTTTTCTTTTCCCGCTCGGACCATTATTTTCGACCCCACCACGTTATTTCCAAACATTAGATTTTGTCATTAGCGACGAACCTGTCAATTATTTAGGCATCTCCTTTACTCATCATCAAGAAGACTTCTTTAAGTTAAATTATGTCCCTAAACTTTCTCGTATCAAAAGTATTATTCATCTCTGGAGTTCCAGAGATCTAACTCCCATCGGTAAAATTATTCTTATCAAGACATTTCTTATTTCACAACTTGTTTATCTATTCTCTGTTCTACCGAATCCAACTATCCAATTCTTTAAGGATGTTGAAAGTCTACTCTATGGTTTTAT